>CM060693.1:16024532-17224532 GCA_030686995.1 Artemisia argyi
AAGTTTTGCAGGATTTTCCAGGAAGTAGGACAAAGTTTTTCCAGAAATTTTCCGGAAACTTAACATAAGAATTTCTGCAGGTCCATTCTGACGGCGTCAGGGTATTGCTCTTGATGGCGTCAGGAGTTAAAATCTGGAAATTTTACCGGTTTTGTTTTTCTAACGGAGTCTTATGGTTTTTGTGAATTATTAAGTTTTATAATCTCCAGGAAATCTGCAAACTTCATTCCACAAGCATTATATCTTACTTTGTTTTCTAGGATTTAATAACTTATATAGGATGCCGCCGATTTTACGCGAGGTTGCCTTGTCTACTTTTGTCAAGATTTACAGGTTATTTGTGACAAGAAGATAATTTATATTCTGGAAGGGAAGCTTTGATTGTTCGTTTTCTTGGAGGAAGATTTAACCTGGCCAACTAAAATCTATACCGAGCGAATCAGGGGAGTATTTGATTTCATTCTCTTTACTTTTTAACTTTTACATTCTTTACTTGAACATTGGGGACAATGTTCATCTTAAGTGTAAGGGGAGGGTAAAAAGATGATACCTTACATATGCACTTTCGCTTGAGTTTGTTTTGTTTGATAGTAGATGAGTAATAAAACTACGAGAAATACTTGTTAGTGTAATTTTAGCGCCAAATTTAAAATTTTTTACAACATTTAGGAGTGAAACTTTAGCCATAGCAAGCGTCTCATGGATAGGAGGTTGTATGACTAGCACATAACCGTATATTCAGAAAAATTTTCCACCCAAAAATGTGAGGTTCGCCTTTAGATTTGATAGGAAAAGCATTTATTATTGGTGCTTATAAGTGTACCGGTAGCATTTAGATTCTAGAACTTGCGTTAGTGATGCATCCCGAGACCGCGAGTGAGACTACATTCGTGTGGTAGGATTTACTACATGATAAGAGGCATTAGGATCACCCTTGTGTTAAACCCGTATCATGATTACTTGACCATTTAAGTCATATTGCTTGGCTAGTTAAGTCAACTAATTTTTCCCACACCCTTAGCGTTGTACTCATTTTTAGTACACGATACCCCTAGTACACCCCTCCGAGCCTATCTTTTCGTTTCTAACTTTAAGCATTTTACTTAAAGGAAGAATTTGTTACACCCCACTTAAATGTACACCCAAATCGCCTTAGCCTTCCGTGTATGCGCTCATTTTTAGTGCATTATTGTTATTTGTTAAACCCTAAGTTAACTTTCTAATTGATTACATGGTTGCTAAGTCGAGTCATATCCTTGTACATATTGTTTTGGGACGATTGGGACTCATGGGTAAGTACTTATTTTATGGAGTAATGGGGAAGAACATCACTTATTACCCCCATATGTACATTAATCTTAAAAGTGCTCCAAGTGTTTTGATTTTCTTAATTCGAGTCATTAGATTAGTTTAATGTAAAGTATGTAAAGATTCAAGTGTAAGGGGAATTCTCATCCCCTATGATGTATTATTTTGGATGGTAGGGTAAGAGTGTATGAAAAAAAAAATAATAATAAAAAAAAAAAATCGAAAAAATCAAGAAAAAGAAAAAAAAAAATAGAAAAAGGAAAAAGAGAAAAAACATACGGACTACCATCCCGTTTCATTTTATGTTTTTAGTTATTTTTCATTTATCAGCTTAAGTCGAGTCTAGTCTTGGCTTAGCAACGCCATATTGTACATGTAATTAACTGAGATTGTTAACTCGCCACCAGTAAAACTTCCTTTATCCAACAAAACCGTGTAATTCATATCTCTACACCTAACGTTATAACCCTTTAAAAAGACCTCTTTGATAGTTTATCCTAGGTGCTTACGCCATGTGGTGGAGGTTTGATCCTTTCCCAAGCCTATGGTAATCTATTTTGCTATGACAGGTAGTGAGAGATATCTTCCATTTCTATAATGTTATATTACTTTATTACACCCGAGAGATGTGAGTATCTAAACACTATTTGTGAGGTGCTTGTGTATGACCTCTGTGCTTGTCTATTGGTCTTTAGTGGAACGATTATTTGTTGTAATTACTTTTATATTAGTGTTAAATGACCCCTAACTTGTCTTTTGAGTAGAATAAAAGCTCATTTGCTTGAGGACAAGCAAATCTCAAGTGTAAGGGTATATGATGAGGCGAAAAATGATCCGTTTTTAGGGGGTCATTTAAGCCCGAATTCGACTTTATTTGATCAAATATTGCCCTAAATCGTTCCTTTTGTGATTTTAGGTGTTTGGAGAGTGAATTCTGGAAAAGAAGCTATTTTGGACGTTTTTGGAGCATAAAAGTGAAGAAAACGGCTAAGTACCTAATTTGCATGCTGAAAATACAAGGTGACGGCGTCAAGACCATCAGCTTGACGGCGTCAGACATGAAGAATTAAATATCGAAGGTGGTGACGGCGTCAGACGAACTCGTGACGGCGTCAAAGTGGCAAAAATAATATACCGTGGGTGGTGACGGCGTCACATAGGCCGTCATAAGTGGATCAAGGCCGTCCGAGGAAGTATATGGCGGCGAGGTGACGGCGTCAGAAGTTACTCTTGACGCCGTCAGACTGTTTTTCCTATATATAGTTTTCTAGTTTTTTCATTAAAAAGAGAGAAGTTTTGGTGAAACCCTAAAGACGATTTTGGTGCCTCTTTTACAGGTTTTTCAAGGGTTCCAAACCCTTGAGACCTTGCATTGTAATTGAGATAAGTGTACTTTCAATTCAATCAATATGTCTATGTGTTGGTTGTTTATCTCTTGTTCTTGTCTCAATTCTACTATGCTAGGCTAGATCTCTCTTGTGTTTGCTTAGATCTAATGAAACCTAGATGTTGATTATGTGTTGATTACTTGTCTATTCTTGTTTTGAATGAATGATTTATATGTTAGGCTTAAGAAAACTGGCAGATCTCCAAATGGTAACATGCTTGAACGTCTTAAGAAACATGAACCGAGGCGTACTAGGTCTTTATTGGTTGTATTTAATGCATGAGCCACTGTTTACAATCCCTATAGTTGTGCTGGGTCATGGTGTAGGAGGAGATAAGAGCTCATAGAGTTGGGGAGTTATGTATGCCACCCCACGAATGGTATTAAGGAATACAATCCGTCATTCATACAAGTGTAACAAGTAATTAACATGTAAAAGATATCTAGGGAGTAATGAAGTCTAAGTAAACACAATTTCTCCAACCACTGCTCACAACCTTAGTTTAATTAGTTTAATTTCATTTTTATTATTTTATTTTGATTGCATCTTAGCTCTGGGTTAGTTGAATAGCAACTAATTCCGCCCACTCTTTCAAAACCCGAGATTTTACTTGCTTTCATAAAAATATAAAAATACAAAAATAATCATCTCTCACCTCTAGAACTATTAATTAGGTTTTCTAATCCTAGCGACACTATTCCTAAGCTGAACGATCAATCCCCCGGTACTTGTCACTATACTATACTACAACGATCAGGTACACTGCCTGGTGGGGGTTGTAAGCTTCTCGAGATCCCTCGAGAGGTAAAGCAAGGTGCGATTCCCACGCATCAAGTTGGTGTGTATAAAAAAAGTTAAACCATAAAAAAGGTTACTAAAAACTATCGGCTAGATAAGGCATAAGTCAAAGTTCTGTTGAGGTCTCTTTCGGATTCTATTCAAAAGCAAAAAGAGGTTAACACATAAATCATAAGTATAGAAGAATGGTTGTATCTCACATACATAGCGCGTTATAGTAACGTAATAACCTGATTAAAAACTGTATATACTTGCTTACCAATTCTCATGTACATACTTTTAATTCCTTTACAACAGCCAACTACTAAGGTTTTTTTTTGGATGAAATATCACGTCAATGAATAAAGTTAGGTTGTCACCCACGTAGTTTTTCTTTTTTTGATTTAGGAGGTGATTGTTATCAAATAAGGATTGTGATGCCTGCATTTTTTTTTTTATAATTTAAGGAGATCACCTTCATTAAACAATGACTATCTAACCCATGTGTTTGTTTGTTTGTTTTTTTTTTTAATAATTAGCTTTGTATAACGTTTTTAACTGACAGACATGTTGAGCTTGATGTTGTTATTTAACTTTAACTATTGATATCATGTTGTACAAAATGTGCGAGTTTAGTAGCACATAATGAGCGTTAATAAAGTTAAATTATATTCCATAAAGTTTTTAAAATGTTTTTGTGGATATCCGTATATAAATTTCAAATAACAATTTCACGAGTCGTTGTTATAAGTTGAATCACGTATATTTATTTTCATATCACACTAACTCGTGCTTACCATTTGATATTTATATTCCCGTTACTAATAATTTAGCCGTATTTAATACTCAAACCCGTGTACGCATAAATTAAACTTTTAAATAAAGTAATATGAGTCATTATTTAAAAAAATATTCTAGAAAAGTCTAAAACTAACATTAGTTTAAAAAATATTTAACGTGTATTAAAACTAATTCGCATATTTACTAAATTTTGTAATTTTAATGATAAAAGTCTAAAAACTAATACTAATAATCATGTAATTTTAAACAAAGTCAATATTATAAAGTATAGGGAGTATGAAGTGTAGGGGGTTATTTGTTTTTTTTGTAAAGTTATTAAAAAACATGGAAACTTGTAATTTTACATTTAGCTCTATATAATTTATTTAAAATTCAAACACCAAAGTTTTATTAATTACTTCCTCTTTTTTTAAGTTCTTGTTTTCATAAATTTGACACTTATACTTTTATGAATTTTTTTTCTTAACCAAATTTCTTCACCAAATTGATTAAGTCTGACCAAAATCAATTTAATTTTGACTTTTTATTGACCAATCATATTGCTCGATTTCGCCTACGTGGCAAAATCGACCTCTCCTATTGGTCTAATTTTTTTTTCAATAAGAAGGGATTTACAGAAATACTACGAAATGATGTAATTCTTTTATTATATAAAAGATTTTCTTTTTAAGCTTTATTTCTAGTCAATTTTGACATTATATTTACCAAATTTACTTAAGCTTATGGATAATCAAACTTTTCTTTGATAAACATTAACATGGGAGTCAAAGCATATTGATTGATAAAAATGTATTAAGCTATGTAACCAAATAGTTTATGTTATAATTAATGTAAATTATATACTACCATAGTAGTTGTCTGCTGTAACACCCCCAAAATACCGCAGCGGAAGACTGTGTTATAGGGGTGCTACTTCATAATACAAAGTACAAGGTATAGAAAACGAACTCTAAATGAGACGTTTTGAAAAGTTACCATTCGATTAATGAATTCAAAGTTACAAACATGAGATTCCAAAGTATGATACATAAATGTATACAAAATGTTGAATGGTAAATGATAAAAGCGTAAGTCTTCAGAATATGCAGCTTGACTCTAAGTTCCACGCACTAGCTATCACCTTACTAACCTGAGATAAACATGCTAAAGTGTCAACACAATGGTTGGTGAGTTCATATAGTTTGTCTTAAAACAGTTGAAAAGCCTTAAAAGAATGTTCACACGGCAAAGGCATCGTGAATCCACTCAGTTACAAGTCCCGCCATAAGAGGCTTGTAACCTGTGTGTTCACAACCCACTGCTAACATATAGTATAATAAAGACATGTATAAGTTCATCAAGACAATTAAGCAATTAGTAGTGAGTCTCTACTTCATCTCCGAAGACCTCACTTTGGGAGCCAATTCCTAAGGACAACTGGGAGCCACTTCCCAAAGAAAACTGGGAGCCACTTCCCAAAGATAAAAGTTTGCTGGGAGCTACTTCCCAAAGATAAAAGATTACTAAATAGAATAACGCAATTAAGTATAATGCCAATCAAGTATAACACAGTCAAGTATAAATGTTTTGAGTATTTGTACAAGTAAGCAAGTAGTTGAGCATGTATCCCCCCCAAGAGTTAAAACAAGTATGAAAAGAGTAGGGGCTATGACTCACCTTAAGTCTATGTAATGAGAAATGAAAGTGGTAGTCGAATCGCGAAAGTCTCTAAGAGCAGCCTACAATAGAATGTTGCGACTTAGGTTTGGAGTAACGTCTAAGAATACGAAGAATTGCCTATATATGTCTTGCATAATGTTCATGATGTAGTACTTAGTATATAGTGTAAGTCTTTGAATATAAATGGCTTATGAAACATGTATAGGTTGTATATCTCTTACTACCGTTCAGGCCGACATAATTCAGAAGTCATGGAGTAAACGTTCGAGGAGCCAGGACACTTTAATTCGTAAATCCACAACTCATCTCGACGGCTTACTTAATGAACTCCTCACATGAGGCTCCCTAATATTGTAGTATTTGATAACATATATATAAGTTGTTTTTGATTCGAAATGTTACATGGTCTTTAGCCGTGGCTTTGCCGTGACCTTGGTCATTGTTAACATGGTCTTGAGACTCAACCTTGGCTTTAGCCATGGTTGTGGTCTTGGCTTTAGGTCATTAGACCTCTTGGTCTTAGTAATTCATAACTATAATATAGTGACTTTGGTCTAAAAATGGGCTGTTAAGAATTTGAATAAATTATCACTCGGAAAGCGTTTTCAGGGCTCGAGCTTCTTTATTCCTGAACGAAAACGTCGTTCCGGACAACTTTCGTGTTTTAACTTTTTGATGAATCGGACCAGAAGTGGGACTTTCAAAATCAAAATTTGATCAGAATGCTATTTAGGCAGTTTTGCCGTTTTGGTTTTGCTAACTTCAAATGGTTATAACTTTTGACTCGTGTACTCGTTTTGGGTGATTCAAATTGCTATGTTTTCCTTGTTAAGTCCTCTTTAACATTAAGTAAGTGTAAAATATCAAAGTTATACTATTGTGGTCGTGGTTTTCCATAAAAATCACTAGTTTGCTTGTTTGCTTGTCATAAGTTAACATATGTATACCAATACTCGTTTTATCCATTTTTAAACATCATGAACGCAATAACAAGAACATATATAGCATGAAAATAACACAAAGAGCATGAAAATGATATTGAGCAAGAAAGTGTATAAGGGTTTCTTACAACTTTTGGCTTTCACTTAAGAAAGGAAGTCAAATATGAACTAGGACACTAAACCTATGCTTGTAAACCCTTCACCATAACTCTTGTAACCATTGATAGACTTGATATAAACCTTGTGAAAACCATTTAACTTCAGCCCCTAATCACCTTGTGTAGCTCCTAATTCAACCATGGAATCACCAAACAAACTTAAGAACTAGGTAGAGAATACTAAGACCTTGAACTTTGTAGTGTAACTTGTAGTTTGAAGATCAAAGGATCATGGAGTTAGGAATTGTGTTGTGGCGTTTTTTATTGATGAGAATGGAAGGGATTAGCTTGCTATTTATACTATGAATGAGGAGGTTAGGAAGGTTACTAGGAACTTACATAAACTTGGTGACAAAGTTGTAATTAAGTCTTGATCTAATGGCTAAAGTCATAAGATCATGCCACAAGTGTGAATGCCCCCCCCCCCTAGTGGCGGTTCATAAGTCTTGGAGAGCAAGTGTGGACTTTTGATGGTATTATCCTAAGTATGTAGCTAGTTTTGACTCCGTAAGTTGCTAACCGTAAGTTGTTAAGTCACGAAACGTAAAACCGGGTATCCTAAAAATATGAAACTTATAAATATGGTAGAACTTATCAATATACTCCATAATAAAATATAAAATGAGTGGTAGGTTCTATCGGGTGCTAAAACCCTGCTAAAAACTGAAAACACGGGTCTAAAACGCGTAATTCGCGCAAAACGCTGAACTGGAAAACGTAAAATTCCGAAACTTTTGGAATTGTCCTAAAATGAGAGAAAATCATATTTCTATTGTTTATAATGTTTTATGGATATATCGGGATGCTGGAAGGACGTTTAAACCTAAAAGTAAATCTCGGACACGGCTTTGTGATTTTTGCAGAAATGATCCGACGAGCGTCAAACTCTCGGATTATCGTTAAAATAGTTTAACTTACGAGAATATGAAATAAAAATTTCTGAGATGAATAGTGAAAAGTGAATAGTAAAAGTGAATAGTGAAATTTTCAGGAATAAAAGTTAACCTGAAATTGCGAATTGTTACATCTGCCACTAAACTTAATGCTTTTTGACGTATCGAAAGTTTGAACCGAATGTGAATGAGTTTACAATAATTTAATTTTTAAGACCTTGCTTGGTTGACAAAAATGATAATGAATGACCTTTAATGATATTTTAAGCATATTACAATTCATTGCTTTAAAAGAGAGTATCTGGTTTCTTAGAAAGCCCAATAAGCAACACCAGTCACCAAATATTGTTTGCCGGATGTGGCAATTTGAGATGATATACTAAACTTTTGAGTTGATAATTCTATATGTGCTCCGGTCGTTTATAGTCTATATTCTTTTTAGAAAAAAAAATGTGATTTTTCAAAATGCCTGAGGAGACTTGAGCGACTTATCCTCACCCCTTTAAATGTCGACAAGTGTCCCACACAAGTACAAGTCGCCCAAGTCGTTTTGGGAAATTTGTTTTCATTATTGCACTTGTATGTTGTATGGGATACTTGTAAACATTTAAAAGGTTGAGGACAAGTTGCCTAAGTCTCCTGAAGTATTTTGAGAAGTCACCTTTTTTTGTCTAAAAAATGTATAAATTTTGAACGACCGGAGCATATAGAGAATTACCTATGGGATAAAAGGTAAGAATGAAGGACAATAGTTAAGAATCAATTAATACTGTTTGTTTGTAATGTGTTATACTTTTACATAGTGTTTGGTACATCGTAATAAGAGTAGGAATAGAAAAGAACATTACGACGGAATAAGAAAATTATGTTTGTTTTTAATTACAGAATGCAATGACTCATTACATGTAATCACTCATTACATCAAAAACCATCATTTTCATTCCATAGAGGCTCCCTCATTTTTTTTCATTACGTCCGTAATGTAATCAAAATTACATAAAAGCCCACCATTAACTAACCATATTAAATACACTTCTTATTAACTATGACAATTTTTGTCTTTTTCTTATCGATTGCATTCCGTCCTATCATACCAACCAAACATTATTAATAAGGGTAATGAATTATTACATTACATCATTTATTCCATTACGTCGCTTATTCCATTCATTTAACATTTAATTACGTCTTACCAAATGAACCCTTATTGATTTCTCATTATCATGTATTGATGAGATGTTCCAGTGACCAGGTGGATTGCATTGACATTGATTAAGACTAATTTAGTAGGTGATCGAAGTCAATGATTGTTAAAGATTTTTAATGGGCCGTCCTTAGAGGTTTGGTTAATGTACACACTCCATTTAAAGCCATTTTGTTTGCAGATGACGTGGCATGTGTATGTTGCTGGTCAGACTCGGAAGTCAGCAAATCCCAAGCATACGAGTCAACGAGTGTGTGAAGACTTATGGGATTGAACAACTTGACCGGTGTTTTAAAAATCGGTTTTTTTATTGACTTGGTTTAGTCGCCGGTTTATTGGATCATCGGTTGAATTGTCAGGTTGAACTGGTTCTATATATATATATATATATATATATATATATATATATATATATATATATATATATATATATATATATATATATTAAATTTAATAATTAGTATTGCATGATCTCATAATTTATCCGCTTTTATTTATACATTTGATTAAACCGATTAAGAAAATTGAAACTATAACGATAAGTTTTGCTTTTTAAGTCTATATCTATTATAATGTATCAAAAATTTTCAACAAGTGATTCTAAATTATAATGATCTATAGTAAAACTATATTAATTGATGATTGTAAAGGCCCGTTTGGTTTGTAGATTGATTTTGATTCGGATTCGGATTTGAATTTGAATTTTGATTTGATATAAAAGAGAGAAAATATATTATAAAATTGATAATTGATTATTTTTAAAAGTTATCAGTATATATAAATTTTGATTAAGACTTAGGATCAAATGAGAAACATAATTAAGATGAAAAGAATGAGAAGAAACTACAACCACAAATATTAAACGCATCCATAAAAAATAAATGCATTTCCTATTATTTCTCTTTCCTTATTTGAAATATGTGATTATACTTTTTTCTCACTCTTCGCATTTCATTAATTCTTCTCACTAAATCTATACTATTTTGATTAATATATAAAAAAAATGTGAGATATTGTGGAGATGGAGTCCACTATAATAGGAAGAGACAAAAATAATATGTATTTCTTTTTAATACCTTCCAATATATATGTTTACGAAATCTATCAAATTTTGATACTACGTACTTTGATTCCCAAAAGGTGGGCCCACTATCACAAACAAACACACATTTTTTTATTTCTATCATTCAATTCCCATTAAACCCTCCGACCAAACAGACCCTTATCACGTATAACTATGATTTACTACTTTACAAAATTTTACTAAACATTAGTCATCATCATTTCAACTTTTATTTTTTTATTATTATTTTTTTTATAAAAGTCATGACCCGGCCGGGTTTATCAAACCGGGTCAACGAAAAATCGACGGTTCAATCCGGTTCCCAAACAAGCAAAAACCCGGTCCTATCCGGCCCGGTCTCCGAGCCGGTTCCCGGTTCAACCGGTTGAACTGACCGCGTCAACCCGGGTTTTAAATCATTGACCTTGACATACCAAAAGTAGCGATGACACCCGTAGGCAATAGGCACGGAGCACATTTAACCCGTCACCTATACTTATGATTTTTTTCTTGCTCGTCATCTGCCTGCCACGCGTTTGCGGGTACAATTTTCGCCCATGCCCATGTCTGCGACCATAGCCCACGGGGAAACCCGTGGTTTTGTGAAACATAACATTTACGCACTTGTTTTCAGAATATTTTGAATATGAAACTTAATTCGAAGATGCGGAAGTTACGACATATTAATAAATTTGCACACAATTATTCAACTGTCCACGAAGTATATATTACTAATAGCTTTAGCACATATAAAAATAAAAATTTGAAGAGAAAAAAAAAATAAATAAATAAAAAAAACTACTTTTTGTGACTCATGAATTATTGCCTAAGACTAGTTATTACTTATGTATTAAAATCGCAAGACCAAGTATGGACGAACTTGGCTTGAGAATGGAGATATTAAGTATATATATTTGATATTCTGATAATTCATATTCTTCTTGTAATCATGGAACTCAAAACGAATAATTAGTATGCTCTCTTTTTAATAGGTTTAGGTGAATATTAAATATTTTTACTAATAACTTTACAAATATTTAAGTAGTATAATAAATATAAGTTTAATAAAAGAATGGGCTCACGTGTATTTTGAAACGTATACCCGTGGGTATTTTAAAACGGGCATGACGGGTTTAGCTAGGACGGGTATACATTACCCGCCACCCGCTAGTGGATTCATTTTTTCACCCATGAACCACCCGTGGGTAAAAATTGACGGGTTACCCGCCCATCATGGGGCGGGTACCCGCGGGTTAATATGGGTTTTTCTTGCCCATTGCCTTTCCTAACAAAAAGGGTAGCTACTCATCGAGAAGAGTATGTTTTGCATAACCATTAAATATAAGCCGAGTAATTTTAGACGGTAGTCTCAACTGTAAATGAACGATGAGAATTATACGTGTAATGAATGCGTTTATTGCTACCTCCCGGCCAACGCACAAGCATTTAATACCTAGCTTAACTCAAATTTGATCTATTTTGGTAATCGATGTCAAACGTATGAAATATTTGTAGCACAGACGTAACGCATACAATATGGTTAACTCACCTATCTAAGTAGCTCACGAGTGAGCACGTTTAACTCGTACTCAACTCAAACATTGCCGGTTTATCAAATGGGTACACGGTTCAACTAATACACATTCTCATCCATAGTTATACCTTGTTCTAAGCCGTTTATCTTCAAGTCAGTATATTCCCAAAATTGTCACACCTACAAAAAGTGTATCCTAGAACAACATTGTGAACTGTGATTAGTATAATAACTAGTAGTGATGTTAAAAGAGCCGATTCATTCGAGTTGGGTTACTTTGGGTAAATAATTTTATTTGGGTTATTCAGTCAACTTGAATAACCCGGGTGCTAAATATGATCGGGTATCGGGTTGAATATTTTGCTAACTCGGGTTTGGGTCAAGCCCGATACCTGAATAAGGATATTTTTTAAAAAATATTTTTTGATATAATTTTTGTACATCATCTATGTAAACTTACAAAACTCTCCAGTTGTTTTAGTAATTTTATACATAGTCGAGGTTGACCCAACCCGAGTGAACCTGAAACCGATAAACCCGAAATTTTAATAGAGTCGAATTCAAGTATGTTTATTTTAGTCTCAACTTGAATTAATCCGAACAGAATTGAGCCAACCTAACTACACAAATACTAAAATAAATAAAATACATATTAGAAATTTAAGAAGGACGAAACATATAAAATCGCCCATAAAACAAGACTTTCTTCCATCTTCCAAATAACCAAAAACATAGTAGTTGCATCCATAAAACACACAAAAAACAAGAACAAGAATCACTAAAGGTACAATCTTTATTACAAATTCATATATTTCCACTGTTTTTATTCAATCTTATTGTGAATTACTGTTAACCCATGTGAAAAAAATTAATCTTTTTCAAGATTTGTGTTTGTTGACCACTAATTAAGCTCAATTTTATTGTTTCTTTGATTGTGCTAGATTTTAGTTGATTATCTATGGTTTTTTTGTTATTAATCATGTGATTGATAGTGAATTAGTGAATTAGTGAGTTAGGGTTATGGAGATATATAATGAATTTAGTGTTTAGATGCTGAATTTTGGTAGGTTTTAGTCTATATGAATTAGAATCATTGTTAGCAAGCGTAATGGCGATAATGTTAGTCGGGTTTCGGATTAGTTTATTTTTTGGGTTTATGGGCTTGTTTGAATTTGGAAAAGCCCATAAGCTCACTTTTTCTTGTTAGCAAGCGTAGCGGCGATTTTTTGGGTTAGCTTATTTTTCTTATAGGCTTATTTGAATTGGAAAAAGCTCATACATATACTTTTTTTGTTAGCAAGAGTAACGACGATAATCTTAGTGGCTTTTCGGATTAGCTTGTTTTTCGGGCTTATGGGCTTATTTGAATTTGGAAAAGCTCATAAGCTTACTTTTCCGGCTTATGAGCTTATTGCTTATCTAAGTCGAGATAAGCTCAACTTGATAAGCTCATAAGCCGAATAAGTGGGGTTATGAGCTTTTTCTAAATTCAAATAAGCTCATAAGCCTGAAAAATAAGCTAATCTGTAATACCCATGTTATGGTCTTGTTAGATATTGGTAAAAGGGTTTGTTTATGTAAAATAAGGAATCTGTAGTGTGCTTGCCGTTAGAATATTGAAAGTGGTTCTGTTTTATCACTTATGGGTTGTTTGGGATTGTTTGTTTTATTTTAAGTGGTTATTTGCTTATTGCATTGTTTTAAAGCATATAAGCAATCCCAATCACTCTACTTAGGTTCTTAGAATTGGTTTTCTGCTTAATCAAGTTACAAGTATTTACAAATAAGCAGGTTGGTACCTTCATATTTTGGAAGTAGATAAGTACTTTAAAAAGAGCAATTCCAAATACCGGCCAAAACTAGTACCACTCTAGGCATTTGATTTAAGGAATTTAAGTAAACTAGGACCTCCTTGCGTATCTCGCTTAGTGACAGGAATTCATAATTGTTTTGTAATTCTCACTTATTACTTATCCAAGTCGAGATTAGCTCAACTTGATAAACTTGTAAGTTGAGAAAAGTGGGCGTATGAGCTTTTTCTAATTCAAATAAGCTGATACGCCCGAAAAGAAGTTAATCCAAACACCTATTTGATGGTCTTGTTAGATGTTGGTAGATAAACCTTTTTATGTAACTAAGGATTCTGTAGTGTGCTTGCCGTTTGAATATTGAAATTTGAAAGGGGTTCTGTTTTATCACTTATGGGGTGTTTGGGATTGCATTGTTTTAAAGCTGATAATCTATCCCAAACACTGTACTGAGAACTTTTCAACTGCTTGTTCTAGAAGGTATAAACACCTAAGATAGGCAATCCTAGATACCACCTAAACTAGCGCCAATTTTCGTATTTGATAGAGGAAATTTATGTAAAGTAAGATCTCTTTGTGTATCTCGCTCAGTGACAGAAAGTCGTAATAATTATGTATTTGTTACAGATGGAACAATCTATATCTTCTCTTGCATTCAGAGGTTCTATTATCGAAGCAATCACCGAAGCCAAAAGGCAGAAAAAACTTTTTGTCGTGTACATATCAGGTAATTTTAATCGTTTATAGTCTATAGCAGGTGCTGTTATTTATCGTGATAGTCTTAGTCACAGAAATCTGTGATGAATATAAATTTAGCATTTTTGCATTACAATACTAGATTGTTAGGATTTCTTAGTGTTGTGTGAACAAATCATATTTCCACACGGGAATTACAAGACTATATCTGCTTGTTTATATGGTTTCAACTTTATATTCACAGGAGATAATGAAGACTCTGTCTCTATGGATAAATCTACTTGGTCAGAGTCAAATGTGAGTTAATTTCCAATATTTATGTACTTCTATTCAACTAAACAAAATATGTTCCCTTTCAAGTGATATTTGGGACCTGGTTACATTTAGGTGGCGGAGTCATTATCGAAGTACTGCATTTTGTTGCACATTCTGGAAGGAAGCACTGACGCAACTCAATTTTCTGCTTTATGTATCCTTTAATTGAGTCAAAGCTCATACCTGTTTCATTAGTGGTTGCTTCATTCTTTCTTAAGACACTGAATAAAATTTTCACCAAAACCACGTGATTAAAAGTTTATATATACTTTATACGCGTACGGTGTTCCTTACATCTGTTTGAATAGACCCACAGAAACCTGCTCCTTGTATAACAGCTATTGGATATAACGGTGTTCAACTATGGCAAAATGGTAAAGTTACCACTTATCACTATGAATAATATACTTATTTTTTGCGTTTCGTTTTTTTGAGGCTGATTGACCTATAGCTAACTAATTCACTTTTGTCGTTTGCTTTCGTTGAATCAATGAGCAGAGGGCTTTGTGAGTGCTGAGGTTCTGGCTTCAACCCTTGAGAAAGAATGGTTGAGTCTTCACGTTCAGGTGGTTTATGCGTCTCCATTGTGCATGTTATGTCTATAAAGTTGTACATGAATTATAAGCCAAGATATAACGAGTTTTTAACTTTTTTATAAACAGGAAACAACTGCCACTTTCTTGACAGCAGCACTTGCCTCGAGACAATCTGAACAAATTCCGTCTGAAGCTCAAGCCCCCCCTGCTGCATCACGTGAAATCGGAAGTACTTCTTTGGCGTCATCAACTAATACAATTGCTAGTGCTTCAGTGGATAAAAAAGATGTTGATCATGAGAAAGAAAAATCAAAAGCTCCTCCTGCTGCATCACGTGAAATCGGAAGTACTTCTTTGGCGCCATCTACTAATACAACTGCTAGTGCTTCAATGGATAAAAAAGATGTTGATCATGAGAAAGAAAAACCCGAGAACCAAGCACCACCGAGTGAGGTAACTTGATTGACTTGTTTACTCTTTGTATCTCTCAGTACCGTGTGTTACTTTAATGGTGATTGGCGTAACTTGACAGGAGATAAACTCAAAACATGTTGATAAGTTGGAAGAAAGAAATGTTAAAAAGCCGGTTACGACTACTAGTCAACAAGTTAACCAAGTGGCCCCAATTGCAAGTGAATCTAGGGTTGACAAGAAACCGAGATTGAATGTTATTCAGCAAGTAGAAGACAGCGTAGAGGCTCCTCGAGTGGCTAAAGATGAAGCAAAGCTAAAAAAGGCTGAAATTTCACAAACCGACACTGAAAAAGTTGAAAATTCAGATTTAGCTTCTAACAAGTCAACTGATATCTACTTAAATATACGATTGCCCGGGGGCGCAAGTCTACAAGAGAAATTTGAACCTACAAGCACTCTTAGGATGGTCAAAAACTATGTGGATAAGAATAAAGAAAGTAGCATTGGTTCTTATGATCTAGCCATTCCATATCCTCGCAAGGTGTTCAGTGATCAAGGTAGGCACGCCCTCTGTTGTTATGAAGCAGATTTAAGTGTTTCCGATTTTCATGTCAGAATGAAGTATCATTCTATGCGGAAAAAAGTCTCTTTTTGACATAATAGGTCTATGTTTATATTGGTTCTAATATTGTTACCATAAATGCAGATTTAAGCAAAACTTTAGCAGAGTTAAGTCTACTTGATAGACAAGCATTGATAGTGGTTCCACATCTTCAAGCCTCGGGTTTTCTCAGAGGACGATCTTCCACACCCAACACATCAGTGTCCACAAGTGCCACCGGATCTTCAGACGGTGAAAGTTACTTTTCACTTGTGAGACGGTATCTATCGTATGTAAATCCCCTGGCCTATCTTGGCGGTGGTGCTGCTGCAAACCCAACTCCTGGGCAGGAAACTAGAAGGAATCCGGAATCTGGTGATTTTATTTCCCTCTTCATTAGATTAAGCGAAAATTACAAATTTGACCATTTCGTGCGGGACATATTACAAAATGCATCCCTTTTATGAAATTATTCCGAAAGACCCTATATTTCGCGAAAAACTGCAAACTACAAAATCTTCATCAAAATATTTGCATGAAACTAAATTTCCAAATATTTCATGTAATTTTACAAAATATTACGGAGTAAATTATTTGCTTGAAATAAAGATTTTCATCCGCCAAATGAGTAGCTTTTCGGAAATTGTGTACTCTTTCTGACATTTTTACATGAACTATGTATATCTGTTGAAACTCTAAACCTTATTTGTTACAATGTGATTGTATATGTTAATTTCTAGAATCTTAAACTATTTCATATGCACAGGTACCCCTCAAGGCAACTTCACAGGAAGCAGAAGATCCTACCTCGTAACATCAAACCAAAGCAGTAGTACACCATCAAATACTAAAAACAACAAACCAAGTTCATCTCAATTTGGAAGTGGAAGCAATATCCACACACTGAAACATGATGAAGATGACGGCAGATTCAGTGGCAAAAATGCTTTCTGGAATGGAAATTCAACAGAATATGGTGGCGATGGTGACAACAAGTGAGAGGTCACGGTTAGAGAAATATAATACATATATCTCACTTATCATACATTTCGGTTAATAAATATGTTGAATTTCTTTGACTAGAATGAGCTATTATTCAAAACTTTGTAAATTACGTCTATGGTTTTACGAGATCTGCTTGCTAAGAAGATTTAGTCTTTCGGTTAGATGTCAATAAAAAGCAACTTCCTTGGGCCAAAAGGACCGTCTTCAGTATCTGCTACTTTAGTATGCCACCTCATTTGATCTGTATGACTCTTCACCTTCACAACTATGTCGACATGATCTACTATTATGATTGTTCCCTTAGGACGGAGGATCCTGTACATCTCAATGAATATGTCCATGATGTCACACCTGTATCAAGCACGCCAAATGAGCATAGTTGTTGAGTATATCATTTGTTAAAACTTAGTAAATGAACGAATTGGCTTACTTATTCATGTACAAGCTAAAAACGTTGTCAGCGTGTATCAAGTCATATGATCTAGGATATGTCGAAAATGGTTCACACCTGCAATCAAGGAGATAGGAGACAATAAGGCACCAAGAGTCAACACTGTCATTAAAAATGAACGAAGAAAACAAACCAGTTCATGTAAGTTCCAACAAGGCCACGCTCATAGATTATGCCAAGGGTCCTATTCATTGCATCATGAGGAACAACGTTCATAACCCAAACCGGATACTTTGAAAGTGATGCTGCAAATCCACCTAACCCAGCATTCATGTCCATAATATTTCTGTACCCACCACTCGATAATGACTTTAACACATGCCCATATGTTAAAATCCTCTTCTTCCACATCAGCATATCCTCAAGAAAATCTTTAGGTTTTATGTCACGAACTTGCATAATCCTTGGTGGAATCGTACTTAACCTTTTAGGCCAGTTTTCAAGAACACCCCCAGAAACATCCTCCGTTTGTTCTACTTGAGGCAACGGAGTGATACATGCTTCCATCTTTCTGTACCAACCATCATCATGATCGTCATTCTCGTCACAAAACTTGGGTGATTTCATATCATTTTTCTTTTGGATGCAGTCAATGTGATTAGTAGGTTTTTGCCACACCGCAATTGGCCCTTTTGCTTTAATCTTTCTCCAACAGAGCTGTGCAGCAAGATTCTCTAAACGGGTCAATTCTTTTTTAGGGTCCTTAGTCGTTCCATCTGATGCTGTGTATTTAGCTTTCCAGTTGATAGGTGGCCCCGATAACACCCAATAGCCACCAGGCCGCAAAAGCCGGTCAATTTCCATTAGATACATCCCATCTAGCAACACAACACCATCATAGAGTTATGGTAATCGTATAGGTGGCAACTTTTGACCCATTAGTAAATGAGTCGATTTTGTTTAGTACGTCTTTAACGGGTCAAACAGGTAAAACGGATCAAATTGGTTGAGCGTTTCCCGAAGTGTATTATGATTGCATTAAGTTTATAAATCATGTCATTCAAGATGCTGAATTATTATTAAATAGTATAGTTATGTAATCATGAAACTAATTTTTGAAGCAAATTACTCTTTATTAGTGATAAAAGGTAGGGCGTAGGGTTAGTTTCTGTACCGTATTCGGTCCATGGGATAAGGCAGCGTGAGCAATGAGCCATGTCGAATGATCTTGATGGGTAGGGTAGCCTGTAGGTGCCGAGAACACCAAGCATAGCAGGGAGACCTCTCTCTAAGGCAAATTGCACTTGAGCTTCATGTATGTCCCTTGGAGCTATAGACATTGTTATGATGTTATAGTCCATTAGAGCGTCTCCAAAGCTAGCAACCTGTCATGTTTCATCCACTAATTATACAGGTGACAATTTGGACTCATTTAGCTTAATAATGGGTCGCTTGGGGCTATGTTTTGTCTAAATTAAACATCTGACCTTAATAATACAGCTGTATAAGGATTTGGCATTGGGTTGAAACTTACCAAGAGTATACTTTAAATACATATAACTTTGTAAACTATGTTATTACGACTAGATTGTTATCTCAATAAGTAATAACATAACTTTGTATGAGCATATTTGACTCACTAGTTGCATATAAACATCTAAGATATTCGCCCAAAAAATGTGTTAACACAACCCGACCCATACAAAATTTGTCTATTTTGACCCGAAACCAATATGCTTGACCTCCAATCTTGCCACTCCTATTACCAATCAAAATATCATTTGGACCCACTGAAACACTACTAAAGTCAATACAGTAAAGAACATTAGCTTAGACAACTAGAATCTTTGATAAAGTAGCTTTTTACATTAAAGAATCACACTTACCCCACATCCTGTATCAAGAACTGTCCTAATAGCACCACTTTGCAATGGCACAATCTTCTTCAACACATCAACATAACCCTTAACCCCTTTCTGAAAAGAAGTCCCACCGCCCGGAAAAACAAGGCGATCGCCAACCAATCTCACCCAATTCTGCTGTTTCTTAGACTCAGTCAATGTCTTAAAAGGCACATTACTAAACCAAGCTTCACCTCTACTTTTAGGCCACGAAAACGGCTTCTTATACCCAACAGGCTTCGGTACTAAACACCTAAGTATCTCTCCTTCCTTTTCGGGACAATGCCGCTCCCTATGCAACATTTTCTCCACCTTAAAAAGCTTCTCTCTAAAAGGGTCTTGACAAGGGCAGTAATGTGTATAGTTTCCACTGCAAAACTTAAATTTTTTTGGCGCGTAAAGTGGCTGCAGATCAAATGCATGATGGGCCTCGAAATCGAGTGGCGTGTGAGTGTCATTATGGGATAAAGTTACAAACTTGGTATGGTTTAAGCATTTTTCTTGGATGTTTAAGTTGGTAGTGGTAGTACTAAAAGTGGACTTATATGAGCCTATAATGTATGAAAATGTGCATATGATTAGTATAAAAAAGAGTGTGAGTAAAGGGTTTATTTTGAAGATTGGTGATGATGATGATGATGATGAGGGTTTGGTCATTTTTTTAGTGTGTGTAAGATGAAGGTGTGTTTAGTGTGTGTGAGATGATAGATGTACTTCAGATCTGTTGCTGATATAGTTGTTGGGTAACAGATGTATGTGTTTGTGTTTTTTTGGATCTATTCCCGCGAAAATATAATAATAGAAAATATTTTTTTATATTTAACTAAAGATTTGGTCATGATTTTTTTATTCTAGGACTAAAGTTTTATTCCTTGTTATTCTCTTTTGTATTTATATTGTTTTGCTTATATCTGAAGTTTTCTTGTAAAGGGATTATTCTACTTGTTGAGAAATATCAAAACCAATGCAACGCGACAAAACCAAGGTGGAACGATAGAGTTATGATCAAATGAGAATGAAAAAATAAAATATAAAATGTAAGAGAAATTACAATCATACATTTCAAATAAAATAAATTTAGAATGAAATACTTTTTATTATTCTCATTTTTTTTTTCACCGGATCTCTTCTTATCTACCACAATAACGACAACTTGACAAGTAGTTTGTGATATAAAATTGGAAATTCTAATACACCTTCATATATTTTGGTACTTTTATTCATAAATTTTGGGTTGGTGAAACATTTAATGCTAGATTAAAACATGTTAATGCAATAATCAAAATTAAAGTAATGGTTATTATTATTATTATTATTATTATTATTATTATGTCGACTTACTTTACAAAATGTAACAAACTGTCTTTCAGTATCTGAGTCTTCTAAACTAAGAAAAAATAAAACTATAAATTATTTTAGGTGAAAGTCGATAAGGGTGGTGGGAGTACCTGCGGTAGCATGGATTGCGGCAAGGCTTACCACACGGTAACACCGCCGCCTCCATTGGCTTACCGCACGGTAAGGTTTTTTAGTGAGATGCTCACACACGGTAAGAAAGAAAAAAGAACGTTGATATAGCCGTTAGAAGAGCGTGTATGGTGCAAAGTTTCTTTTATATATATATATATATATATATATATATATATATATATATATATATATATATATATATATATATATATATATATATATATATATATATATATATATATATAAGAGGGTGTTTGTTGTTCGGTTGAAATCACAAAACAAAAACACACACCGAGCTAAATAAAAAAAACCATACGCGATCAAAAAAAAATCAAGAATATGGAGCCTAGAAGAATAGGTTCGACTTTATTGTTAGACGACCCGTTTGAGTGGTCTAACGATAGTAGTCTTGAGTTTTTTGCTAACGCGATTGACGCAGATGAGGAGGAAGATACGGCAGGTGATATTGCACAACATGATTCTACATGACTCCGGTAACGCAATCTGCCCAGTTCATATTAGAGATCCTCCGATTTGATCTTATGGAGCATATTGACGCTCAACAATTACCATACCTCGAGGTGGACGATGAAGATTAGTTTTTTAGTATCATGAAATTTAGTATTTTCGTATTATGTAATGTTATTTTATGTTTTTAAAAAATATTATATAATGTTTATTTAATTTTAATGAAATTTTAGTTTTTAATAAAGTTTAATAGAATTAAAAAAAAAAAAAAAAAAAAAAAAAAAAAAAAAAAAGTGAGTGAAGGGTGAGTGAAGTGCCGCCTCCAAAAAATAAGTGAGTGAATGGTGAGTGATGAAAAAAGTAGGGAATGATGTGGCGCAAGGGGATTGGTTGGGAGTGAGTGAAAGAAATGAAGGTGAGTGATGCACTCCGACCACCCTAACATTTGAAAAGCTTGAAAATTGTCTCTCAAAAAACTGTTGGTACAAAAACTGAGTACAAAAGATATATTTACTTATTTCTTTCATATCGACAACACCCTTTCATATTCTTTGCATGTAACATTAAAAAGCACATAAATTGAAAAGTGAACCATGTGCATGTGTCACACATAAAGACAGATTTTGTTGTCCCACTGCCAAAATAATTTGTAGGAAACTTTCAATGCATTATTGTGTCATGTATATAAAGACACCTAGAAGTAAAACAACTTTTATTAATTCTTTTATATGGACCACAAGTTAACAGCTAAAAAAAACTTGAAATGTCTCAATTTTGAACATTAAAAAAAAAAAAAAAAAAAAAAAAAAAAAACAAAACCTTTAGTTAAGAAATAAAATCCGGATAACTCAATAAAAAAATTGAGCCTAACTTGGTGAGGATTGTCTCCCATTACTTGACTCAAGTTGGGCATTTGTGACCTATTTGATTTGATCCAATGACTCAAATCAAAAGAACTTCTTTTGATTTGAGCCATTGGATCAAATCCAATGGCTCACACTTCCTCAACTTGAGTCAAGTTGGTTTTCGAACTTGAGACAATTCCATCCAACTTTAAATACTTTTAAGCATAGTTGTCAGGACCCAGATCCTGATCTTACGATTTTACGATTGCGAAGCAAAAACGGTCCAGATCCTACATAGGATCTTTGCAAGCTTAAGATCTTATAGGATCCCGATCTTGTCCATTCGATGTTAAAATCTAGTCCGACCCGATCTTACTTTTCTTGGATTACAAACAAAAAAACTATAAATTTATGGGTTTTATTTATTATTATTATTATTATTATTATTATTATTATTATTATTATTATTATTATTTAGAATTCAAAAAACAACATGTTAATCTTTTTAAAAATTTCATAATCATAATTTAGTACAATATTTCTAAAAACATTTATAATATTTTGTGTTTATAATGTATAATAATTTGTAGATTTGTATAATATTACAAAAACTATTAAAAAATAACATTAGAGCAGTATCTTAAGATCCCAATCCGATCTTACGATCACGATCTTGCAAAGACAAAAATAATCCTGGTTAAGATCCCGATCTTGAAAACCTTGCTTATAAGGTTACGGCAAAAACTTTTCTTTTCACAAAACAATATTTCATATTAACCCTTACATATGTAAAAAAAAAAAAAAAAAAAAAAAAAAAACCCTTTATTTATACTAAATACTAACAAAATTTTAGGTTGTGAATATGCAGAGCCCACGAAGGTCGAAATTGAACTTCCAACAATGGACAAAGACAACAAAAGAGTCAAAAGTTCATGTAATGTACGAAGAAACCAAAAAGTTCATATAGCGATTTATCATGTTTCATAGCAACAAAAAGATCACAAGGCAAATGCATCCTTCGTGCTTCGTTTTTCGGGGGGGGGGGGGGGGGGGGGGGGGGGGGGGGATCTCAAGAAACCAAAAGAAATTGCTTGGATTAAGTGGTCAAATGTTATGGCTTCATTTGATAAAGGCAGTTTGGGTATTGGTAGTCTGAAATCTTTTAACCACGCATTGCTTGGGTTCGTTTAATTAAGGCTTTGCATGGGCACAAACGGGGATTTAATCAACATGGGTGCAAAATAAATAGTTTATGGGCTAAGATAATTGGAACTTCTAATCATTTGCATTCGAGTGGTGTTCTTCCGACTGATTCATTACAGTTTAACGTGGGTTGTGGCACCTTAATTCGTTTTTGGAAGGACACATGGGTCGGGGATTATCCCTTATATCTTCGGTACAACAGGTTATTTCGTTTGGAGAGAAACAAAGATTGTTTGGTTATTGATCGTATTTTTAAGGGAAAATTATCCAAAAATACATCCAACTTGTCACTTTTTACTATTGTATGCTATGAACTTTTTTTTCCCTATTGTATACACGAACTTTCTTAATCTTCCTATTGTATACACGAACTTTCTTAATCTTCCTATTGTATACATGAATCTGACGTGACATGAAATTAATTACATAAATTTACATGAATCGTCCCTGTGGCTCAAAACAATTACACCATTCGTCCTTGAAACAATTACATAAAAGGTCTATGTAGCTCAAGAGTTAAAATATTTGCATCGTTAGTCCTCATTGAGTTAAAATATTTGCATCGTTAGTCCTCATTTACTATTGAGTTAAAATATTTGCTTCGTTAGTCCTCACTGCCACCCACCGGCACCACCGCCGCCACCAACCACCACCACCACCACCGCCACCCACCACCACCACCGCCCACTACTGCCACCGACCACCACAACCGCCCACCACCACCACCTACTAACACCCACCGTCACCACCCACCACCGCCACCACCACCTACCAAACCACCACCGGCCACCACCGCCACCCACCTCCACCACCCTCACTATCGCCACCCACCACCACCACCGCCACCTACCAACACCCACCGCCACCACCTTCACCCACCACCGCCACCACCACCACCACCTACCACCACCACCCACCTCCACCTCCGCCACCCACCACCTACACCACCACCACCCACCCACCGCCACATACCAACACCCACCGCCACCACCCACCACCGCCACCACCACCACCACCACCCATCGCCACCACCAACACCACCATCACCACCGCATCCACCAACCACCACCCACCATCACCACCACCACCCACCGCCACCACCACCAAAACCCACCACCACCACCACCCACCGCCACCCACCACTACCCACCACCACCACTACCCACCGCCACCCACCAACACCCACCGCCACCACCACGCGTATAAAATCATGTATAAAAATTTGGCGATGGGTGGTGGTGGCAGTGGTGGGTGGTGGTGGCGGTGGTGGCGGTGGCGATGGGTGATGGTGGCGGTGGTGGGTGGTGGTGGCGGTGGGTGTTAGTAGGTGGCGGTGGGTGTTGGTAGGTAGCGGTGGGTGGTGGTGGCGGTGGGTGGTGGTGGTGGTGGCGGTGGGTGTTGGTAGGTGGCGGTGGGTGGTGGTGGTGGTGGGTGGAGGTGGTGGGCGGTGGTGGTAGTGGCGGTGGGTGGTGGTGACGGTGGTGGGTGGTGGTGGCGGTGGGTGTTGGTAGGTGGCGGTGGGTGGTGGTGGTGGTGGGTGGAGGTGGTGGGCGGTGGGTGGTGGTGGCGGTGGTGGGTGGTGGTGGCGGTGGGTGTTGGTAGGTGGTGGTGAGGACTAACAATGCAAGTATTTTAACTCAATGAGGACTAACGATGCAAATATTTTAACTCAATAGTCAATGAAGACTAACAATGCAAATATTTTAACGTAAGAATAGTCAATGAGGACTAATGATGCAAATATTTTAACTCAATGAGGACTAACGATGCAAATATTTTAACTCAATAGTCAATGAGGACTAACAATGTAGATATTTTAAATCAATGAGGACTAATGATGCAAATATTTTAACTCTTGAGCTACAAGGACCTTTTATGTAATTGTTTCTAGGACGAATGGTGTAATTGTTTTGAGCCACAGGGACGATTCATGTAAATTTATGTAATTAACTCCATGCCACGTCAGATTTATGTATACAATAGGAAGATTAAGAAAGTTCGTGTATACAATAGGAAGATTAAGAAAGTTCGTGTATACAATAGGAAAGAAAAAAGTTCATAGCATACAATAGTAAAATGTGGCAAGTTGGATGTATTTTTGGACAATTTTCCTTATTTTTAATGGAGAATGGCGTTGGAATTGGTCTAGATTGGAGTTGGGGACTCGCAATATGTCCTCTCTTAATGCGTTAATGGTTGAGATTGGAAACATGGAGATAACTTCTGTATCAGATGCATGTGTTTGGTCGTTAACGAATGTTGGAGTCACGTGTCGATTTTTAGATGATCATTTCTGCCTTCTTTGGTTCCCTCGACGTTATGGGAAAATATGCTTCCCCGGAAAGTCAACATATTCCTTTGGCGTTTGATCTTAGATAGACTTCCTCATCGGTTGAATCTTTCTTCTCGACGTATAGAAATTCAAGAGATTTTAAGTCCGTAATATCATTGAAGCGTGGAGTCAAATCAACATATCTTCTTTGCTTGTGGTATTGCTCGTAGTATATGGTAGCTCGTTCGTGGGTGGTGTGACATATCTATGCCACAATTTGACTCTATCGATGCTTGGCGAGAGTAGTTGAGCTCGTGGTCCACATCTTTAGCGAAGAAGCAACATATTTTTGTCATTTTCGTGGCTTCTTTATGGGTGATATGACGTTATCGAAATAGTGTCATCTTTAACTCTCAATTTATGAGGAAATGTGACATTTTCGATAACATTCGTTTGTTTTTTTTTTCTTGGATTAAATTTAGAGGAGGCAAGTTTAGTAGTTGGACTTATTGGTTAAATTCACTTATGTAATTCTAGCTTCTTGCTAGTGTTTATATATATATATATATATATATATATATATATATATATATATATATATATATATATATATATATATATATATATATATATATATATAGTGATGTATTCTATGCAGTACCATTCTTATATACAGTACTTTACAGTACTAATCTTGACCAATCAGAATTTAGTAAATTAATTTCCATTTATTTAAATCATCTTATTTTTTTCCAATTAACAAAAGGCTGGAAGGGTATGAATGGTATTTACTAATTATATTTAAAAAAAATTCCTCCATATCATTTGGAAACTGTTTTACTAATCAGTTACGGAGTATCGTTTTTTTTCTCCTTCTCTCTCACCTACTTTTCTCTACCTCAAAACCCTAGCCTCCATCCTAATAACCATCAAGACGACCGCCCTAAAGGACTACCATCTCCATCAGTATTATAGCGGGCTAATCCGATATGTGGTTGCATTTGTCCGATTTGTGGTGGTCGAAGCATTTGTATACAAGGAAGAAGAACTGTTGCTTGATTCGATTTAAGGTTTGTATTGATTTGATAATATTCATAAGGGCCGAATCTTCATTACCAGGTCTCATTTTTTAATTGTTGTTATTGTGGGTTTGGAACAACTTGAATTAATGGGATTTTTGTTTTTGAATTTGGGCCTAAAAGACTATTGTTGTGTGATTAAATAAACTTGGGTTAGTGTGTGGTAAATTAGACACGGAGAAAGAAAGATGATAAAGATTGCTATGTGAATTGATGACTTTTTTTTTTGACTCTTTATAGATGCTTTTGACGGTCAAGGTTGTAGCAGGTGAATAACAACATTAGATTAAATTACAACCATTTGGATAGATATTTGTGTAAATATCTAGTATATCTACTGGATCTACAATTTGATGAATGTAGTTTTTCCTGTAATGTGCGATTTAGTTCTTAGGTTAATAATTTTTCGATTGTGATTGGTAATTTTGTACATATAATAACCTCGTTAAACGCTCATACATCAAGTCATGATTTGTGTTTCAAATGCATTTATTTGTTGATTTTACTTCTCATATGTGGTAACATGCATGGTACCAGGCTACCTTTGCTAATTATGTTTGCGAGCTCTCTAGGATGTACATCTATAATATTTAAGTGGGATGACAGATATGTTTATGGTAGGGTTGTTGCTAGCATTATAAGTACAATGTGTAAGCTTAACATTAAAAACGTTGTAAATTCGATGGTAAAAGCTTTGGCAGATGAAAGAAGTTTTTTGAGGGTATATTGTTTCGGGTATGTTCTTCTAGTTGTTATGATATAAAATTGCATTAATTATTATTAATATGATTAAATATTCAATTTTTATTTTTTGTTTTAAAACTGGTTTTGTGCTTTATAAATACGCATTTGATTGAAGTTTATGTGGTCATAGGAAACATATATGTTTTTAAAAGACGTGCACCTATGTTCTAATAAATTTGATGAACTGGACGAGAAAGTGAAGAGTGCACACATGTTTTTGGAAGGCGTGCACAACGTGGACATCGCAAACATACATGTTTTTGGAAGGCGTGCACATATGTTCTAATAAATTTGATGAGAAAGCCATGCGTGCACATACATTCTTGGAAAGCGTGCACATATGTTCTAATGGATTTGATGAGAAAGTGAAGAGTGCACACATGTTTTTAAATGGCGTCCACATTTATATTTAACAAGATAATTGTACATGCATTGTAATTTATTTGATTTTGAATTTTGTGTATACTATTTAGTTATTTATGTTCTTGGTTTTTATTTAATTTTTAGAGATTATATGTTTTTGTTTTTGTCATAAATATCATAGATCAAAGAAATACACTAGAAACATATGTGCAATTACCATTTTAAACAAAAGAAGTTTGACGTCGAAACAATTAAACACAAGAAATATATGTAAGTATACAATATTAAAAAAAAAAAAAACACATATGCACCTCATTTTCTGAAAACACGTCTGCAACAAAAAAAAAATCCAAAAATTTAGTGAATTAAAAAACGTTTTTTATTTAAAAAATTCAAAAAAAAAGTGAAAAAGTGTTTGACTATTTTACCCTTTTGAAATAATTAAAAAGATTTAATAATACTCAATTCTAATTGGTCCAAATGGTACTGTAAAGTACTGTATATATATATATATATATATATATATATATATATATATATATATATATATATATATATATATATATATATATATATATACACACACTAGCTTTTGAAGCCCGCCCGATGGGCGGACATGAATTATAATTATTCTTTTGATGTTATTAGTTGACGAAATATAAGATATAAAAATACCAAATTTCATGTTGAATGCATTAACGATGTTAATAAATGAACGTTAACATTTGTAGAACAATTAAAATGCTTTTACTTTTGTTAATAGTTATTGCAAAACACACCACTACATGGAATAGTCTAGGGTTAAGTTTAAACGGCAACTTAGTATCCGAAGGGATTAGGACATATTGCGCAAATAGTACCAACACTACCACCATGTATTATTTTAGCTTCAATTATATTTAGCCCCATCCGATGAACGGGCTAGACTTATGAATATTTTGGAGAAAAATAAGTTATAAAGATACAAAAATATTTATTTAATGCATTAAAAGCAAAAAGAAAACATTTAGTTTTATTCAATAATCAAAAGTTACAAAGTTGTTTGTAAGACTTATGCGTAGCCCGCATAAGGGATAGAAGAGATTGACGCAATGCCAACATACCTTTGGGTAGTGATGAATACAACGAAAGAAACCTATAAAATATTCATGATCATACATACAATTTGGTATGATAAAGGCACAATGGTTAAATCTCATCAAAGAGGTAGCAAGATGCAAATCAGATAAAGGCTCACTTCGTACTCTGCAAATTCAATAGCCAATGTCTTCATAGTCTTGTCTATATTTGTTGAGGTTCCTGTAGTTTAAGAAGGAAAAAAAAAAAAAAAAAAAAAAAAAAAAAAAAAAAAAAAACAACTTTAGATCAACTTCTGTTTTCATCAATGTTACTATGCTAAACATGTTAATGCACTTTCGTGCGGCCATTATACATACCACGTAGATCCCATTTATAAGATCTTACTACCACAAGTATATGATTCTAATATAAAAAAGATTTATAAGAAACGGGTCAAAAAGTTCAACATTAGTCCAAAATTTTTTTGAATGCATAAGACTTACTTAATCATTACAGCAAACATTAAATTATTACTGAAATAAGATAATTTCGTAATCGTATTTGACCCACTAACACTACATTATTATAGAACAAAAATTAAAACCGGATGTTTGTATAGCATAAGAAGGGTTTTAAAGAATAGCTACAAAAAGTGGACATAAAAAGATATAAACGTACCTGTTTTTAAATTGAATTCATAACAATGAAAATAAATGAACATTAATATTTATAGAACAATTAAAAAACACACCGCGCAAGTATTTTTAGTACTCATATTACATGCAATTTAATATGAATAAATCTCCTCAACTTTATCTTGTGTCGAAACAGGACCATTCACAAACACAATTGGCTCGTATCCATCTTGACCAAACCATGCATGTCATTTGACTTTATTCATATATCGAATAATGTAATTATACTTTGACATGGTAGAAGTAGTAACAAAATCAAACAAACAGAAAATTGGAGGTGCATGTGGTCTTGTCAAAGTTTTTAGCAGTCCCCATGCTAGCTGGAGGGCGAATTAATCTCGTACGATCAAGATAAATAACTCATTCAGTATGAAAATTTATACCTAATGAATGATTGTTCCTAGGCCTCCATGAAATATGTAAGGAAAGGAGTGGATGTTGTATAACCACCCACAAGTATCAGAAAAAAGATAAAATTACCAAAATGGTTGAGATAATAAATACTCTGTATATAGCTACGTGCAGTGCAAGAAGAAGGACCAGGATGCACGCTTTCTTTGATTGCAAGTTGTATGAAACAGATAATTTAATACACCTTATATGATCATATAAAATTTGTTTATCTGAATCACTATGAGAGCACATATAATCCTTTTGAATACACAAAACCATAAACCCCTTAAAAAAGGAAAATTTACTGAGGGTTCAAACGGGTCAGGTTTGCCTACAACCACTTTTATAATGACTATGCGTTAAAAAGTTTACAAAGATCATACTACTATAGTCAGGTATTTGTATAATTGCCTATTAAGTTTACCTGCTTCACTTTATCCCTCTAATAAACGAACTTCTTGAACAAATACACGTTGTGAGGCGCATTTTGGAAGCTCCAAGACATAAGCACATTCTTCCCATGGCCAAATGAACTTACAAATGATGTGAGAACAATCTGCAATAACATCGTATATAAGTACAAATGGAATGTAAATTAAATAAAAACATAAAAAAAATAAGGAAGTGAACTTACAAATGATGTGAGAACCAAAGAATGGGGCGTGTCCTACACTCCATATATCACTTATTCTATCAAAAAGGGTGCGAACAGCCCCAACTACAACTGCCGGTAAGGCTCCTTGAAGAGACTATAAAAACATTGTGGTTAATATATTATGGGAGATGATTTGCACACTCTCCCAATTGATTGGGACACTCCAATTTAGTATGTTTGGACATTTATACCCTCACAGTTACCCTTACATTTTCACCCATGTGAGGCTACAAATGTCTAAACACACTAAATTGGAGTGTCTCAATCAATTGAGAGAGTGTGAAAATCATCTCCCATATATTATGCATTCATTATTCGCAATAAAACCTTACAAAAAGATGTAGAAGCAATCATACCTTACAAAGGTCTATTATGACCAGTGTGTAATATATGGGTTGAAATTGGTGGCTAAGGCAATAGAAAAAGCTGGACCAAAAAAAAAACAACTGTTAAGTATCGGTGTGGGAAGCAGTGGTGCAGGGTCAGGCTCGTCATTTGACACATCAAAATTCGTCTATCGCCTTTGCATCTTCGACACACTCAGCTCATTCTTCTCGTTTATAAGCCAAGCATAAGCTACAACCTCTCTTGTCGAAGCTTTTCGATTTGATCTGACTTTAATTCAGTAACATCATCAAGGAGCTCATTTGATATGAAAATGAGCATATCCTTTATAATTTGCAAATGGCTTGCAGCTTCTTGGCAAATTCCTAGTTGAAACAATTTTAGAAGTTAGATCCAGAACTATCCATAGAATAAGGTGAGATCTTTTTAGTTAAAATTTTGGATTGCATGCCTTAAAACCATGACTACATTCCACACATAGTTCCGGAGGCAAACTTGTGTCCTCTCATGCTGCAAAACTTTTACTTTCAGCTAGGGTATAGGGTGCATCTTAGGGATTGATGGCCGTGGTGTGAAAGTTGGTTGGAAACGTTCATTAATTACTGGATTCACATCAAAATTCTGCAATTGAAAATCGATTGTAATGAGAAAGGATATTATTACAACTGACAAGCATAACTTGTAAGTTGTAAATAGAAACTAAAGGTTTAACGTTTCTTAAAATCTTTGCGACATAAGTATATTTTAGTGTTATCTGAACATAATAGATCAACAACTTGGAATATTAATTACTGAAAGTACTTTAACAATTGTTCAAAAGAGCATTAGAGGCAATTGGATGTAAAAAGGTTTGATAGTCTTGCCAATGATATTTTCATCACATTTTCCCCTATTTAGACATCCTTTATATTTTGTATATCTAATATTTCTCCTTGGGATGATCTTATGATCTAATTTCGTAGATGTGGCTCCTTTTCCAGCAAAGTCATCAGTCTATATGTATGTATCACATTCAGACATAAAGAAAATTACCCATATCGAATAATACACACATGCACATAAAACATATGCTATGTCTAATATTAATATTCAAGAGTAGCACCCTTGTTTTTTTAATGTCTAATGGGCGTGGTGCCATTTTTAAATGTCAAATATCTTACCATGAACAGATTGTGTTCAAGAGCAGCACCCTTCAGAGTGTGGTGGCTTCAGTATCTGCACAAAAATCCCTTTAGTTTGGACAAACGAACCTGCAACATATGTTTGTACACCGCCATTGTCTGAGGTCGGTTGGTTATTCACGACACTGGCATGCATATCTACACCTGTCATATAAGATGCACTCCACATGCAACTTTATAACACTGGAAAAGATGCTTCATTAGTGTAGTTGTTATTAGGTCGTGGTGAAATATGATAACATAGGCATTTATTAACAGTGCATATCGTACATATGCAAAGATTAATGTGTTTATACATCGTATGGCATATAATATAAATGTTCAAGTCATATGCTTCGTCAACACAGGGAATTATTTGAACCTATCTCGTCAATGACCCTTACGATCACCTTAAACCCGAATTGAGAAAAGATATCAGTACATGAGTATATCCTAAATAAATAATTTTTTGAATTTTTTGTTAACGAATTAGTTTAATGCACATCATCAATTACCTTGGCACAACCTGGTAAATGATTCCGTGTTCATCACACGTGTAGGCCTGCATCTTGTTCTTGGTTGCACAGGATGAAGAAGCACCATTTTTAGTAGGCTTGACACTCATGTTGCGACATTTTCACGCATCATAGCACCAGACGCGCTCTTTGTTTATATGATGTATCTTTGCGTAGAAAACAAAAAGAGTATCATGTGTTCAGTTTATCATATAAAAGTGCTACAAGTTTAGGGTTCACATGCATACTTTAATAACTGAGTTATTTCCCAAAAAGGTACAAAAACTCATCCTTCTTCCCAAAAAAGGACTCGGCTGTGATCTTGAGCTTTTTGGGTGAAAAGAACTAATCTTATATTCACTCCCATCTTCCAGAAGAAAAGATCATTGACGGCCTGTAACAATAGGAATTTGTTAGTCGAAAGTAAATGCATGCCACATGTAAATAAAGAATACCTGACTGCTTAAAAAATAAGGAACTAATCACAGACTTCAAGACTGTCCACGTATCCTCCTCCAAGTTTTTCGGCATGGTCAGCTTGCCTTCATCGCACAAAATACAATACAAAAGAAAAAGCTCAATGGGATTTGCATGGCAGATTCAAGCACCTGTGTGACTTCACAGTCACTCATGAACTTTATACAATACGACCATGTGGGGCCAGGCAATTGAATTTAGCATGGGCCAGATTATGACAATAAGATACACTAACTTTAAGATGGTTGCATTTCCTTATTATATATCAAAAGATGTCAAATTGAATAACAAAGTGCATAAAGATCCAAACCTTCAATCTTTAACTTTTCACATTCATTCACTACTTTATGAGCAACACCGTCCTGTTATTAGTATGAAGAGTTCACAAACTTGCAAGGATAGAACCAAATATTTAAATAATTAATACTTTAAACAAAAAATAATAGTTACCTTACAAAATGCCGTTGCCAAATTAAATGATATATCAAGAAGTTTTTTAGTATCACCAGAAGAAGCGATCACTGCAACACGTGGTATTTTATAGGATATAAGAAGATCTTGCCAACAAGGATCAAAATCATTAATCTGAAAGAAAAAGTTAAAAAAATGATGATTTCATCTTTTTGATATTATCATAGATGGTGTAATGTCTATAGAGGTTTTATAGATCCAGTAGTGGCAGAGGCGTTACTAAGATTAGGCAAACAAATTGGTGCATAGATATTGTATAGATCAATATCTCTCATCTCATTCCATGCTTTGTATGTAGATCAATGCACGTCATTTATGCACATGTTTCTCAATTTTAATAGCAGCTGCAATCCTTTTCAATTCATCAATTTTTTTCAAGCCAATCTACCTAGAAGGCCAAAACTTATTATCATATGCTTTTAATTTATAATATACAATGCAAATTTTATACACCTGGATTTCTAGGATAATATGAAATCTGCACGTTCATCACCTCTACAGAACGATTGCAAGCAACTGAAGCCTTTCGTAATGTTCACATCCGCCTTTGAATAACTAAAGCTAGACCGCTGACGACCCCGGACTTTCTTGCATCTAATTCAGCCATCTGACCAGCCCTTAAGAATACCTCTCTTTTACGAATCTGTAAATAAAATGTATGGAGTTAAGCATTGTTCAATTAGCTGATTTTTCAGCCTAACAATCCACACAGATAAAGATAATCTCGGTAATTACCTGAAAGCCACTGAGACCCACTTTCTCCAAGATCTTTGCACATACCATCTTTCCATTAAAATTACTGCAGACATAGTAAATTAATGTCAAAATTATTTATAAAACTCATGTTAAGAGATCGAAAATACAATCAACATAAGTTTGTGCACAGTACCTTCCTGTTAAGGTTTCTGGTGCTAAAAGTCCAAACCAGTTAAAACGTTCAAAGAAGGGACAACGAGTAGGATATTCAGTAGTGTCTCCATCAGTTGTTGCAAAAGAATGAAAGTGTTTGTGAAAATAAGACACGCAGACCAATTGATGTCGAATCTGTTGCTGAACGTAGCTCTTGATATCGCCGTTAAATGACCTGTTTGACCTATTACCTGGTGCAAAAGTTAATATGCGCTACTGTGTCAAACTTATTAAATTCTGGGAATGCATATTAAACTGAAAATTTGGCACCCTCAAATTTGATCAAGAAGACATCCCAAAGTGAAATGGTCAGTAATAAATAAGATTGTCAAATAATATTACATGCGGCCATGTATTCAGGAGCTGCATAGTAGCCGATCTGATAAAAGTACACAAAAGAAAGAAAGTGTTCTCGAAAATAAGACTCGTAGACCAGTTGATATCAAATCTGTTGCTGAAGTAGCTATTCATATCACCTTAGAATCCTCAATACTACAATAAGATATCAAAATGCACTATAAGAAATGTGAACGTACAGGATGCTCAGATATAAAACGTCATAGCTTTCTTTTGCAACTTCAGTTACTTGAATTCCCATGGCAAGACCTATATCAGCCTGATATAGAGAAACAAAGTGACAATAGCAGGTACGTTAAAGTATATAAGATGTGTTAAAACCTCATGAAGTGCAGGAGCATCATTTGTTCCGTCTCCAGTAACGAATACACTGGTCCAAATCGTTGGATATTACAACATCATTTGTTCCTTCTCCTGTTGGAATAACCCAAGCAAAATCAGTCATTTGTCAATAGTTAAATACTAAAATTGAAAAAATAAATACGACATGGTACACAAAATGTCAAAATCATAGCAAAATAAAAAATTAACTTACATACCTCTCGCCATAAGGATTTTGCTAAAATCACCATGTATGTAAAAGAATAACCATACAAAAAAAATATGCACAAAAAAGATAGATGCATGAATCACTTACGGTTGTTCAACTTTAATGAGCGTACCGTACACAATATCTTTCTTGCGATCAAACCATGGGCAATGTTTATCTGGAAAAAATCATGGGCATGCATAGACTCACAAAACTAATTTAATAAACTGACCGGTTGAATCACTGCACATCTTGATTATCATATTAGTCATGTTTGATTTCAATCCAATACCAATTCCTGTCATATTCAGTGCTTGCAGAATGGGACTCCTGACCAGCCTTCCCGAGCTTGTAAATCTTCTTATTCATTTCAGTCCTGTGGTGATAACCGTTCTGTCCAGCTCTTGCAATAGTGAACGAAACCCTAGCCGGATGCCAGCTCCAATGCAAGCAACCTTACGGAGACCATGATGGGTCTTTCGGGGCAAACGGGTGACACCCCAACGGGTCACAACACCTTCATACCCCTTACCCTCAATGACACCAATGATGTCAATCATTTCATCCTTCTGGAAAACAGCATCAATAAGGACCTGCTTCTCAAAGAAACTGTAGCCAAAGTCAACTTTCTGTGCCACATCACCACCGTTCACTTGAATCTACATCAAATGAGCCTTCTTTTGCTTCAAACCTTTCAAATTTCGGATCTGAGTGTGGGCTAGAACATGGATCACATCGCAGTATTTCTTCATTTTCTCCAACTGTGCTTGAATATCCTTCTTTCCTGACTCAGTTTCATACTTTGAAGAGTACTTGCTGAAAGACTTCTTCTTTGACTTGCACCAGTTCTTGTAGAAACGCCTCTTGACATCTTCACTGAGATGCTGGGCCCACACTATGTTCAGACTGCGAAGATCACGTGCGGTCTTGACATACCCAACCAACCCAACGACAACCATTGGGGGTGTCTCGACAATAGTCACTCCTTCATATGTTTCCTTCTTGTGGAGTTTTGACCCAGGCTTTTCAACTTCTCTCACAATGTGAGTCATTCCAGCTTTGTATCCCAAGAAGGCAGTTAGTCTGCATGGTTTGGTAGCATTTAGTTACATCAAGTACGTATCATACATGCTTATTGATCGGTTCTGAACGGTCAACTAAATTCACCAGGTGATGGTCAACCAAGTCAAACTTCAAAAACCAACTAACCAAGGAGTTTAGGGAATCCCCGGGTCGTTAAGTCCCGACGAGGCGTGCAATTGTATTTGTGAACGTTTTAAAGGATCGGGTGATTAATCAGAAATGTCAGGAATTTGATTATTATGGTTACACTATGAGATAATGATGGAAAATGACTTAGAAACACTTAACTAATAATTACTGATGATCAGATGTCTTAAAAACGCAATTTAACCTAAAAACGCGCGTTTTAGTTACAAATAAACGCGAACGCGCAATTAAAAAAGTAAAACGGGAGTAAACAAAGTCCTACGAACGTGAAATTTATATTTTTACAATCCTAATGACTTAAGAAAATTTTTAGAAAAAGAAAATTAATTTTTACACTATTTAATTAATTACTATTAATTAATTACAAATTATTAATTACTTTTTAATTAACTAAATTGTCTTAAATTACAAATAATTATGAAAATTAACTAGAAAAATGAAAATAAAATTTAGAAAAATCTAAAATAATATAAAACTAATTTTGAAACAGAAAAACTATTTTTCCTAACTTTTAATTAATTATTACTAATTAAAAACTATTTAATTAATTAATTTAAATTAAACTAAATTATAAAAAATACTAAATGATTACAGAAAAATCTGAAAAAAATTCCTAAAAATCTATTTTGATACCAAAAGCCTAAGAAAAATTTAAAAACAATTGTTGCTTATAAATAAGCAGAAAATAAGCCAAGATAGCTTAAATAGAAGCTATCACTTTAATTATTTTTGGATTTTCTTAATTTTTCTTTTACACAACTAATTAACTATTGAAAATAAGCACTTTTTGTGAAGACACTTTTTATGAAACTCAAAAATAAACTCTGTGCATACAAATAAGCTTAACAGTAAGCATATTAGGTTCAAAATGAGATTAAGCTGTGAACAAGCTGGCAATAAGCTAAGTGGATGACCACAGAAGGTAAAATTAGCTACAAGCAACTTAAGTGCACAAGGAATAAGCTAAATCATGCAATGGAATGAACTGGAATCATCAAAATAAGCAAATAAGCTGTTACACTACACACAGAACCAAACATGACCTCAGGGTGTTTTGCAGGCTTAAATGAGCTTATCAAAAAGGCTTAAAAGCCTGAAAAGGAGTCTGAACCTACAAGCTAAGCTGGTGAGCTGGTCGAAAAGTACAAGGCCAAGGGAATAGGCTCAAGGTATGAGCTTATGGGGGCCTTGGGAAGATTGGGTCAAAACTGATTGCTCAACATTGGTTTAGAAGTCAGGGCACATTGGTGATTCAATTAAGCTAATCTCAAATAAGCTAGAGTTCAAATTAAGCTAAGGTATGGAAACCAGAGCTGATAAGCTCTCAAAAAGCCAAAGGGCTTGTTGTGGGGTCCACTGAGGAACAGGCTAGGGTTAATTGAAATTGGGTGAAAAACTGGGTAATGATGCAGGGCATTTGCCTTACCCTGCAGGTATGTTTGAGCCACTAAAATAAGCACTACACAAAATCTTAAAAATAAGACAATTATATATTCCACATGTTAAGCTGGGACTAATTAACTTGTGAAAAGCACAACCCTTGAAATCAAACACAAAAATCATAACAAATCATGCCATATTGGTAAAACTAACTATCCATACAATTTGACTTATCTCAATTTTTTGTAAATGTTGACTAAGCTGAAATTCTCAATCCCCTAAATGATTCACTTAGTTGTTATAAGCTGTAATGAAACTAATATAAGCTACTTTAACCTAAATTACTCCTAGATTAATGATTAAGGTTCCTAAAAACTATGACAGTGAACCAAGAATGAGATTGAAAGAGGTTTTGACTTTTTCTCAAATGGGTACTGTGTTTTATACTTGAACTAACCTAAAAGGATCTAATGTAACCTCTGCCAATTATAAACAAGCAATGAAGTCCACTGTGGCTCAGTGATATTTACTGAACCAAACACCCCATTTCAAACTTTGATGTAAAGATTTTCATGAGTTTGAATGATTTTGACCAAGGCAACACTGGTAATGTCTAATGATGATTAAGGAGACATAATTGAGCACAGAGATACCTACTTTAACAACTTTTCTCCACAATTTACAAGGATGGGTTCTAGGCAGTTTTCAAAAGAAATGAGATTAAATGGAACCACAACCAATAAACATGAACACAACTTATCTAAATAGCTAAACTAAACTATAATAATCAAAAATATGCCACAAATCACAACTACTCCTAACAATCTCAGATTATGAAAGAATTGAGGGCAAATGCTTACTTGACATCCAAAGCTAGGTGCCAAATCTGAGAATGAGTACCAAGACCATGACCTAATGCCCCCCAAGGGACTCTAAACCATACTCCATATTCATCTCTGCCACTGCTTCTTCTCCTTTCTTCTTTATTTTTTTTTTAATTTTTCTTGTGATTTGTATTTCCTGTTTTCTGATTTTTTTTCTTTTTAGGTACTGAGTTCCAATTTAAACTTGTGAAACAATACAGAACAACAACAATAGTTTTTAAGCTAACTTAGAAGATTTTAAAGAGATTATGAAAATGACTAGAAGTGAACTTGAAATTTAACAAAAACTGAAAACTTGCATTGATCGCTGAAAAAAGTTACATAGTACACTAATTGCTTGAATAAATTACATAACTATTACTACTTGCCAAACTAGCCTCAGAGGCTTACAATGAACCTCCTTAAATACTAAAGACATAAGATTTAAAAGACTTGAACCCGGGGTGCTTTTTCTTCCTTTTTCTCTTTTGTCTTCTGCTTTCTTTTTCTTTTGTGCCCTTTGTCAGGTATGCTTGTGTTGCTTTTGTTCCCTGGAAACACCACTCCTATTGAGTTGATTGGTTTCTTCACTCAGCAGCCCTAAGGTTTTTTGGAGCTATATGGGATGGGGGTAATTATGGTGTTGAGGGTTGACTTGTTGGGATGGTGTAGGGTGGCTGGGTAGGATGGTTGGGGAGACAAGATTGTTGGGGGAGCAGAGGTGGTGGTGGGGTTGTTTGTTAATGGCGGCAAAGGTGGAAGGGTGGGAGGAGTTGACTTGGGGTTTGACCCTGGGTATAAAAAACGGGGAGTGGGATTATTATTTGTGGGATTGGGCTTTTGAAGGGTTTTGGGCTTGGGGTATTGGTTTGGACCAGGCTTATGGCTTTGGGTGGATTTAGGTTTATTAGTGGGATGGGGAAATTTATAATGGCCTTTTTGGTTTGTAATAATTAAGAGCCCAAGGACCAATGATGTAAAAGCTGAAAATCCAGGGATCATTCATGTCATTTTCCTAAAACTTGTTCCAAGGATCAATATTGCCCACTTTGATTTACCAAGGCCCTTGAATAGTTATTTCCCGAAATTTGAACTTCCGGGGACTAAAGTTGCCAAATCCCAAACTTGAGGGGCTAAACTGCAAATCCACCAAACTTCACATCCAATGACCAATTATGTCAAGTTTCAATATTACAGGGACCATAAAAGATATTTTCCATTTTTGAAATTCCCAGGGACTGATTTTGTCAATTTCCCAAACTGCAGGGACCAAAAGTGTCATTTTCCAAAGTTTTTACCTAAGGATCAATTTTGATAACATTTGACTTTTAAATGCCTTAGGTTGACTTTTCTTTCAAAACAAATGCGTAGGGACTAGTTTTGTAAATTTTTGAAAGTCGGGGGACTAAAACTACCAATTGTGTAAACTTTGTTCGTTTTTCATTGTTTTTGCTCATTTTGCATTAGAAACGTATAAAATACAATCCCTGGGATATTTTAAGTATTTTGATGCATTTCTGAGCGTTTTCGGATGTTTTGGCGGTTTAAATACGACAAAAATGATGAGTGTTTGAGCACTCATCAATCCCCCACACTAAACTATTGCTAGTTCCTAGCAATATTTTTGGAAAACTTGATGGATTTTAAACTCTTTACCAAAAGCCATCACTTCTGGAGTAGCCAGGTGTAAGAACTGTGGCACACCTGATAACCGTGTAATTTTGAGCAAACCACCAGCTTTCAACGGATTTGATTTTTCTTTACCAAGAGCCGTTTGCTCCTGGACTAGCCAGCTCTTGATGGAATAGTCAACATCTTGGTGAGCTGATTACCAATTATGGTTTTTCCACGGCCTTTACCACAAGCCATAATCTTGCGGGCTAGCCAACTCATTAGCTTTTGAGGATGATGGGGAGTTGAAGAACCATACAATTTTGGGCAAATTGTAAGCCGTAAACGGATTTGAGATATCTTTACCAAGAGCCGTTTGCTCCTGGATTAGCCAATCCCTTTTGTCGTTTAGACATGGCGGACTGATTACCACAAAAATTTTGAAATAAAGTGAAAAAATTTTAAAATTTTAGGCCAAAAACGGGGATTCTAGGATATAATGTGATAAAATTCGCTAGAATTTTCCCCTCCCCCACACTTAGAATTGAATATTGTCCTCAATATTCAAAGTCCCGGCTATTATGCCGAATCCTTGAACGTAAAAAGATAATATTAAAGACTAACTGTGGGAAATCATTTTGTATTTTTCACTTTATTTATCTGTACAAACAATCACACATTTTTTTTTGCTTGAAACCTTATATACATATATACATTTTTCAAACAGCGGGGGGTTGGCCATTCCCCCACACTTGGGTGGTAGAAAGTAGAAAGAAATCAGAGATACGGGTGAAAACCCGTATTGTTGCTATTGTTTTTGTTTATCGAGTCGCTAGCTTGACTCGATCCCCGAATTTAATTGTCCTTGGGGAACGTTTGGAGATCCGGGACAACCATGGATGGTATGTCCTCTCCAAAATAGTGTTTCAACCGATGTCCATTCACTTTGAAATTAGGACCGTCATTTTGAGATAATTCGACGGTGCCATAAGGGTAAACTTTTGCGATAGTGAATGGACCAGTCCATCGGGTTTTGAGCTTTCCTGAGAAGATCTTGAGTCTAGAATTGAAAAGAAGGACTCGATCACCAACGTTGAAAACGCGGTTCTTGATTTTTGAGTCATGAATCTTCTTTGTCTTTTCCTTATAGATCAAAGAGTTCTCGTAAGCTTGATCACGAAGTTCATTTAATTCATTCAGTTGAACTTTCCTGTGATCACCCGCCGTTTTGAGGTCAAAATTGGCATGCTTGAGGGCCCAATAGGCTTTATGCTCAAGCTCGATCGGTAGATGGCACGCTTTCCCGTACACAAGCTTGTATGGCGTGCACCCAATGGGTGTTTTATACGCCATACGGAAAGCCCAAAGTGCATCATCTAATTTATCCGACCACGATGCACGATTCTCACCTACAGTTCTTTCTAATATTCTCTTTATGCCCCGATTTGAAACTTCTACTTGTCCACTTGTTTGAGGGTGGTACGCAGTAGAAAGACGGTGAGTTACACCATACTTTTGCATGACTTTGTCGAATTTGTCATTGCAAAAATGCGTACCACGATCGCTAATTATAGCACGTGGAGTTCAAAATCGAGCAAAAAGAGCTTTCAAAAATTTCACGACTACTCGGGCATCATTGGTGGGTAAAGCTTTGGCTTCAACCCATTTTGACAAATAGTTAACAGCCACGAGTATGTACTTATTTCCATGAGATGATGTAAATGGCCCCATAAAGTCGATGCCCCATACGTCAAAGATTTCACAAACTTGGATTGCGTTTTGTGGCATTTCATTCTTTTGTGAAATGTTCCCGTGACGTTGACAAGCGTCACAGGATTTGACTAATTGCTGGGCATCCTTATAGATCGTGGGCCAGTAGAACCCGGAATCAAACACCTTTTTGGCGGTGTAGTTTGGATTATGGTGGCCTCTCGTGGGACCAGCATGGCAAGCCTTTAGAATTTCAGAGGCTTCTTGGCCATAAACACACCGCCGGATGACTTGATCCGCACAGATTTTAAACAAGTAGGGGTCGTCCCAGAAATAATGTTTGACATCCTTGAAGAATTTATTCTTCTGTTGGGACGACATCCCTTTCACCACAAAATTACCCGCATGGTGGTTTGCGAAATCGGCAAACCATGGGATAATAGAATCTCCACGAAAGGCAACCGCATTGAGTGTCTCGAGAGGGAAGGTTTCATTTATTTCCTTCTTTTCGAAGACATCTTGATGGGGGTTCTCCAATCGGGAGAGATGATCAGCGGCTAGGTTCTCAGCTCCTTTTTTATCACGAATTATGATATCAAATTCCTGTAGGAGGAGAACCCAACGGAGTAGTCTCGGCTTTGCATCTTGTTTTGCAAAGAGGTACTTCAAAGCCGAGTGATCCGTATACACTATGCACTTGGTCAATATCAAGTATGGCCGAAATTTCTCAAAGGCATACACCACAACTAATAATTCTTTTTCAGTGGTGGTGTAATGACTTTGAGCCTCGGTCATTGTTTTGCTCGCATAGTGTATAGGCTGAAAGTGTTTTGTTTTACGTTGCCCCAAGACTACCCCAATAGCATAATCACTCGCATCACACATGAGCTCAAAGGGCAAGTCCCAATCGGGGGCAACAAGAATCGGTGCCTTGGTAAGCCTTTTCTTTAATGTTTCAAAGGCTTCGATGCACTCGGGAGAGAAGATAAAAGGAGCATCCTTCTCGAGGAGATGGGTCATAGGCCGGGCGATTTTAGAAAAATCTTGAATGAACCTACGGTAAAAACCGGCATGACCCAAAAAGCTCCTAACACCTTTGACGGTAGTGGGATGAGGTAATTTAGCTATGACATCAACTTTGGCTTTGTCGACCTCAATCCCACTCTTTGAAATTTTATGGCCGAGGACAATGCCTTCTTTGACCATAAAGTGACTTTTCTCCCAATTTAGACATAACCTTGTGTCTTCACAACGTTTAAGCATGTTGTCTAAATGGGAGAGACATGTTTGAAACAAATCCCCAATGACCGAAAAATCGTCCATGAAGACCTCCATAGTTTTCCCGATCATGTCGGAAAATATGGCCATCATACATCGTTGAAACGTGCCCGGAGCATTACATAAGCCAAATGGCATACGTTTATACGCAAAAGTTCCATAGGGGCACGTGAACGTGGTCTTTTCTTGATCTTGCGGATCAATGGGAATCTGAAAGTAACCCGAGAAACCATCGAGGAAGCAATAGTACTCATTCCCCGCTAATCTCTCGAGCATCTGATCCATAAAGGGCAGAGGAAAATGATCCTTACGGGTGGCGTCATTTAACTTGCGATAATCAATACAGACACGCCACCCCGTAACCAAACGAGTTGGAATCAACTCATTTTCCTCATTTGTGACAATAGTAATGCCACCCTTTTTTGGAACGCAGTGAATTGGGCTTACCCAAGGACTGTCCGAGATAGGGTAAATCAATTCGGCATCAAGGAGTTTTAAAACTTCTTGTTTGATCACCTCATGAATTTTTGGATTCACCCTTCTTTGTTGTTGGACTGCCGGTTTGAAGTCATCCTCCATTAAAATCTTATGTGTACAAAATTCAGGGTCAATGCCCTTTATGTCGGAGAGACGCCAAGCAATTGCTTGCTTATGTGACTTCAAAACCTTTATTAGAGCAGCCTTTTCCTCATCACTTAAATCCTTAGCAATTATGACGGGCAATTTATCATCACCCTCCAGAAATGCGTATTCAAGATGAGGCGACAAGTCCTTAAGCTCGACCTCAGGACAATCATCAGTTTCCTCAACATATTTGATTTCCTGATTATGAAGTTGTTGTGGTAGAACGGGAAGAGGAGAGGGATCTTCATTTAACAATTTCTCAAGGAGAAGAATATCCCTCTCGGGGTCAATTTCTTGGTTATCGATTCCATCGGGAATCGAATCACTTTTGAGAAAGGACTCAATCTCTTCTAAGATGAAGTCACTTCCCTCAAACGGAGTGAGGGAAGGAGAAGAATTAGCAATGATGGGATAAGAAGACGGAGTGAAATTTTCACTCGTAGAATCATCAACGAAACCTAAAACCTCTTGAGCCTACTCCTCAGCCGCAATATCGATGACATCTATTCGGTTTACCGATTTAGAGTCATAATTGGAGGAGTACCTCGATGTTTTATCAAGGTTAAAGGTGATTGCTTCAGTTCCAACACGCAATGTGATCTCTTGCTCAAATACATCGATAAGAGCACTCCCAGTTCTAAGGAATCCCCTTCCAAGAATGAGAGGGACCCTTGAATCGGCATCAAAGTCAACAATCACAAAATCCGCTGGAAAATGGAACTTTCCCACTTTAACGAATACGTCCTCGGCTATGCCAAGAGGACGAGAAATCGATCGATCAGCAAGCTCTAAAGTTATGCATGTGGGAGTGAGTTCGGGAAGAGATAATTTCTTCCACACAGAATATGGCATCAGGTTAATGCTAGCACCAAGATCGGCCAAGGCGAAGCATTCAACCATACCCGGAAAAATACAAGGAATTCGAAACTTTCCGGGGTCTCCAAGCTTTTCAGGAAGCTTTTTCAAGAGAACTGCTGAGCAATTCTCATTCAAGGGAGTTCTAGCCATCTCAAAGAGTTTTTCCTTATTACTTAACAGATTTTTTATTGTTGATGCAAACTTGGGCATCAAGAGAATAGCATCCGCGAAGCTAATGTCAAAATGCAAATCTTGAAAGATTTGGAAAAATTTATCCATTTGGTGACTAGCTTTTTCGCGGAGCTTTTGTTCATTGAGACGTGATGGATAGGGGATAGAAGTTTTGGATTTAGGGTTGTCCACTGGAGTTTCAGGTGGTTCAAAGACAACTCCAGGCTTGCATCTGGTTTCTGGAATAACCTGAGGTTGGACGTGTGCGGTACTTTGTGGGCTAGGAGTTTGCACCTTGTCCTTTGTCACCTCAGGTTCACGATTCACTACCTTTGGAGGAGAGGAAGAAGAGGTAGTAGGAATCGCGGGTTCATCATAAGAAGCACCACTTCTAGTTGTGATCGCCTTAGCATCGCCCCTCGGGTTAGCGATCGTGTTGCTCGGAAGTGTTCCTGAGCCCGAGGGTCGTTCATTTAAAGACTTCTTAATTTCAGAAATCTGGCTAACCAACAACTTGTTCATTTCTTCTTGGGACTTCATGAATTGTTTTAACAACTCGTCGGATGAAGGCCTAGTAGGAACAATGGCTTGATTTTGGTTGTTAAAATTTTGAGCACGATTGTTCTGATTGAGGCCTTGATTTTGAAAATTACCCTGATTAGGGTTGTTGTTTCCATGAAAATACCCGGGATTGAAATTATCCTGACCTTGGTTTCTATTAAAGTTTCCTTGATTTTGATGTTGGAAACCTTGATTTTGGAAACCTTGGTTTTGATTCTGAAAACCATGACCTTGATTGAAGTTACCTTGGTTTTGAAAACCTTGGTTTCCTCTATTTTGATTCTGGCCACGGTTTTGGACATTTTGGTTTTGATGAAAACCAGGAGGTCCAGGATAATGATTAGGACGGTAGTTCGGGTCCATAGGAGGGCGATATTGATTGCCTCCTTGATTAGATGACCCGACTACAACATGAGCTTCGAACGGAGAACCATCAGTAGCTGTGCAATTGTAGTAGGCATGCGGCCCACCACAAGTTACACAGACTTCCACTTTCTTAACCTCAGCAGGTGGAGGATGTTGTGGAATTGAAACTTTCTTAGTCTGGGCGAGAACCAAAGCTTGAATAGCCTCAATAAGCTTGTCAATCTTAGCATCGGTGCTAGACTGACTCGAAGGAGATGAAGTGGAAGGACCCGCACTAATTTGTGAAACAACCGGCTTGCTTCGTGTAGAGCAGACCTTAGACTTGTTCTCGATGATTGCTAAGGCTTCTTTGGTGGTTCTACTCAAAAAGTTACCTCCCGCGGAGGCATTGAGAGAATCCTGATCAACTTGGCTCACGCCATTGTAGAAAGTATCGAGTTGCATCAACTCGGAGAAACCATGATGTGGACACTTGCGAAGTAATTCTTTGAAATGGTCCCACGCTTCACCAAATGATTCATCATATTTCTGAGTGAACTTGGTGATCTCGTTTTTAAGACTCGTGGTCTTAGAAGGTGGGAAGAATTCATTCACAAACTTTTTTACCAGATCCTCCCATGTCTCAATAGATCGAGGGGGTTGTTTCTCAAGCCAAATCCGGGCTTGACCCTCGAGGGAGAATGGGAAGAGAAGAAGCTTAATTGCTTCACACGGGACATTTTTGTACTTGATGGTCGATGTGATTTTATTGAACCATCGAATATGAGCATGAGGATCGTCCCTCTCAAAACCGTAAAACTGACTTGAGGTTACAAGATTAAGTAACCCGGTTTTGAGCTCAAAACTATCAGCCACGATGGCTGGGACAACAATAGCGTCTCCGTAACCCTCGATGGGTGCTTGGAGAAGCTCACACATAGGGCGGTCTTCCGCCATGGTGAAAGCTGGAGTGGAAACAGTACGGATCTCAAATCCGACTGTTGGTGCGGAACGTCTACGAGGTCTTCTAGGTTTTCGTACAAGCTCACGTAATGGGCTAGTAGACCTAGAAGAGCGAGTGCGCATGCACTAGCAACCAAAAATCAATCAAAACAAAGTCGAGGCAAAACCACAGTGAACTTAAACCAATAATCACAAGTAAGTGGCTTCTTTAAGAAAGGTACACCACCTACATGGATACAAAGGCAAGTTTTAATCTTTCGTTTGGGAACTTATTATGTTCACACCCCCAGTTAGTAGGTGTTCTGTCTTGGTTTGCGACGGTTTATTTTTATGTAGAATTATTCACAAGAAAAGACGAATGTTTTTGGGTTTTCGTGAATGGGTGAAAAAACTTTTGGACAATATTTTTGGTGTCGTTTCGTTTACCAAAATCGTATTTCTTTAAGAATCACCTTAAAAGAAACCCGATATAGAAAACGTAACGATCTGTTTTGTTTGTTTTTTTTATTTTTTTGGTGTTGTTAACACTTTAGGAAAAGTGTTAATGACGTTTTTGTTTTATGATTAAGATTTACAAAAAGTGGGTGAGTTTATACAGTGATGTGTGAGAAATCACTAATCTTAAAGAACGTGTGCAGATACGCAGCAGCCTCCCCGGCAGCGGCGCCAAAATTTGATCGGTTCTGAACGGTCAACTAAATTCACCAAGTGATGGTCAACCAAGTCAAACTTCAAAAACCAACTAACCAAGGAGTTTAGGGAATCCCCGGGTCGTTAAGTCCCGACGAGGCGTGCAATTGTATTTGTGAACGTTTTAAAGGATCGGGTGATTAATCAAAAAGGTCAGGAATTTGATTATTATGGTTACACTACGAGATAATGATGGAAAATGACTTAGAAACACTTAAATAATAATTACTGATGATCAGATGTCTTAAAACGCAATTTAACCTAAAAACGCGCGTTTTAGTTACAAATAAACGCGAACGCGCAAATAAAAAAGTGAAACGGGAGTAAACAAAGTCCTACGAACGTGAAATTTATATTTTTACAATCCTAATGACTTAAGAAAATTTTTAGAAAAAGAAAAATAATTTTTACACTATTTAATTAATTACTATTAATTAATTACTAATTATTAATTACTTTTTAATTAACTAAATTGTCCTAAATTACAAATAATTATGAAAATTAACTAGAAAAATGAAAATAAAATTTAGAAAAATCTAAAATAATATAAAACTAATTTTGAAACAGAAAAACTATTTTTCCTAACTTTTAATTAATTATTACTAATTAAAAACTATTTAATTAATTAATTTAAATTAAACTAAATTATAAAAAATACTAAATGATTACAGAAAAATCTGAAAAAAATTCCTAAAAATCTATTTTGATACCAAAAGCCTAAGAAAAATTTAAAAACAATTGTTGCTTATAAATAAGCAGAAAATAAGCCAAGATAGCTTAAATAGAAGCTATCACTTTAATTATTTTTGGATTTTCTTAATTTTTCTTTTACACAACTAATTAACTACTGAAAATAAGCACTTTTTGTGAAGACACTTTTTATGAAACTCAAAAATAAACTCTGTGCATACAAATAAGCTTAACAGTAAGCATATTAGGTTCAAAATGAGATTAAGCTGTGAACAAGCTGGCAATAAGCTAAGTGGATGACCACAGAAGGTAAAATTAGCTACAAGCAACTTAAGTGCACAAGGAATAAGCTAAATCATGCAATGGAATGAACTGGAATCATCAAAATAAGCAAATAAGCTGTTACACTACACACAGAACCAAACATGACCTCAGGGTGTTTTGCAGGCTTAAATGAGCTTATCAAAAAGGCTTAAAAGCCTGAAAAGGAGTCTGAACCTACAAGCTAAGCTGGTGAGCTGGTCGAAAAGTACAAGGCCAAGGGAATAGGCTCAAGGTATGAGCTTATGGGGGCCTTGGGAAGATTGGGTCAAAACTGATTGCTCAACATTGGTTTAGAAGTCAGGGCACATTGGTGATTCAATTAAGCTAATCTCAAATAAGCTAGAGTTCAAATTAAGCTAAGGTATGGAAACCAGAGCTGATAAGCTCTCAAAAAGCCAAAGGGCTTGTTGTGGGGTCCACTGAGGAACAGGCTAGGGTCAATTGAAATTGGGTGAAAAACTGGGTAATGATGCAGGGCATTTGCCTTACCCTGCAGGTATGTTTGAGCCACTAAAATAAGCACTACAAAAAATCTTAAAAATAAGACAATTATATATTCCACAGGTTAAGCTGGGACTAATTAACTTGTGAAAAGCACAACCCTTGAAATCAAACACAAAAATCATAACAAATCATGCCATATTGGTAAAACTGACTATCCATACAATTTGACTTATCTCAATTTTTTGTAAATGTTGACTAAGCTGAAATTCTCAATCCCCTAAATGATTCACTTAGTTGTTATAAGCTGTAATGAAACTAATATAAGCTACTTTAACCTAAATTACACCTAGATTAATGATTAAGGTTCCTAAAAACTATGACAGTGAACCAAGAATGAGATTGAAAGAGGTTTTGACTTTTTCTCAAATGGGTACTGTGTTTTATACTTGAACTAACCTAAAAGGATCTAATGTAACCTCTGCCAATTATAAACAAGCAATGAAGTCCACTGTGGCTCAGTGATATTTACTGAACCAAACACCCCATTTCAAACTTTGATGTAAAGATTTTCATGAGTGTGAATGATTTTGACCAAGGCAACACTGGTAATGTCTAATGATGATTAAGGAGATATAATTGAGCACAGAGATACCTACTTTAACAACTTTTCTCCACAATTTACAAGGATGGGTTCTAGGCAGTTTTCAAAAGAAATGAGATTAAATGGAACCACAACCAATAAACATGAACACAACTTATCTAAATAGCTAAACTAAACTATAATAATAAAAAATATGCCATAAATCACAACTACTCCTAACAATCTCAGATTATGAAAGAATTGAGGGCAAATGCTTACTTGACATCCAAAGCTAGGTGCCAAATCTGAGAATGAGTACCAAGACCATGACCTAATGCCCCCCAAGGGACTCTAAACCATACTCCATATTCATCTCTGCCACTGCTTCTTCTCCTTTCTTCTTTATTTTTTTTTTAAATTTTCCTTGTGATTTGTATTTCCTGTTTTCTGATTTTTTTCTTTTTAGGTACTGAGTTCCAATTTAAACTTGTGAAACAATACAGAACAACAACAATAGTTTTTAAGCTAACTTAGAAGATTTTAAAGAGATTATGAAAATGACTAGAAGTGAACTTGAAATTTAACAAAAACTGAAAACTTGCATTGATCACTGAAAAAAGTTACATAGTACACTAATTGCTTGAATAAATTACATAACTATTACTACTTGCCTAACTAGCCTCAGAGGCTTACAATGAACCTCCTTAAATACTAAAGACATAAGATTTAAAAGACTTGAACCCGGGGTGCTTTTTCTTCCTTTTTCTCTTTTGTCTTCTGCTTTCTTTTTCTTTTGTGCCCTTTGTCAGGTATGCTTGTGTTGCTTTTGTTCCCTGGAAACACCACTCCTATTGAGTTGATTGGTTTCTTCACTCAGCAGCCCTAAGGTTTGTTGGAGCTATATGGGATGGGGGTAATTATGGTGTTGAGGGTTGACTTGTTGGGATGGTGTAGGGTGGCTGGGTAGGATGGTTGGGGAGACAAGATTGTTGGGGGAGCAGAGGTGGTGGTGGGGTTGTTTGTTAATGGCGGCAAAGGTGGAAGGGTGGGAGGAGTTGACTTGGGGTTTGACCCTGGGTATAAAAAACGGGGAGTGGGATTATTATTTGTGGGATTGGGCTTTTGAAGGGTTTTGGGCTTGGGGTATTGGTTTGGACCAGGCTTATGGCTTTGGGTGGATTTAGGTTTATTAGTGGGATGGGGAAATTTATAATGGCCTTTTTGGTTTCTAATAATTAAGAGCCCAAGGACCAATGATGTAAAAGCTGAAAATCCAGGGATCATTCATGCCATTTTCCTAAAACTTGTTCCAAGGATCAATATTGCCCACTTTGATTTACCAAGGCCCTTGAATAGTTATTTCCCGAAATTTGAACTTCCGGGGACTAAAGTTGCCAAATCCCAAACTTGAGGGGCTAAACTGCAAATCCACCAAACTTCACATCCAATGACCAATTATGACAAGCTTCAATACTACAGGGACCATAAAAGATATTTTCCATTTTTGAAATTCCCAGGGACTGATTTCGTCGATTTCCCAAACTGCAGGGACCAAAAGTGTCATTTTCCAAAGTTTTTACCTAAGGATCAATTTTGATAACATTTGACTTTTAAATGCCTTAGGTTGACTTTTCTTTCAAAACAAATGCGTAGGGACTAGTTTTGTAAATTTTTGAAAGTCGGGGGACTAAAACTGCCAATTGTGTAAACTTTGTTCGTTTTTCATTGTTTTTGCTCATTTTGCATTAGAAACGTATAAAATACAATCCCTGGGATATTTTAAGTATTTTGATGCATTTCTGAGCTTTTTCGGATGTTTTGGCGATTTAAATACGACAAAAATGATGAGTGTTTGAGCACTCATCACTTATACGCATAGTCGTGATTCATCAAAACAAACTATCTTAAAATCCTTATCAATGATGTTACTACAACTATCTTACAAAACAAACTTCTTCCTTATGGAATTATTTATCTTTCATCTAACATCATGTGCATAAAAACTACACTAATCTTAAGCACATGTTGATGGCCATCACAATCTAACCTATAATAATAGATATATATATCCTAGTTATCTTTCTATAAGGATCATTATAAGTGGAGATGCTCCATTAACATTTTTTATGTCATATTTTCGTGTTTGTTACTATTTAGCTGTAGTAGTTGGACTAATATGGTAAATGATAAAAGCACCTTCAACTGAACAATGTAACGAAAGTGAGGCCATCAAGTATACGGAACCTCGTCGAGGCACAGAACGTTGTTGAACACCTTCAGAATGCTCGTTCAGAGGGTCCCTCCTTCTCGAGGTTGCTTCAAAAAACAGAAAGTATTAAGCGCTGAACACGTAACTAAAACCAACATAATTGATAAGCAGAAAAAGGCGTGCAGTCAAACCATAGTATCTACGTTAGCTACCTACTTTGAGTGCGTGACCTAGCTGGCTTGGTTGATGGAGGTTGACGCTGGCGGTTCGTATTCATAAAAATGCCTGGAGGAGAGGGCATGATAGCTGTTCCTGAATAAGAATAAAAGCATGAGTCAACTACAGGGAATTCTGAATACATTCACCACAACAAAGTGAATATAAGCTAAGTGGCACATTACCTGAACCGCCGACATTTAAACACGAAGAAACAGTACCCGTAAAACCTTGGACAACAGCTCCGGTGTCAAAATTTAAAACAGACCCGTTCGGGCCAGGTCTTTCATTACAATCATTCATAAACCTATGAGGCGATCACGTGACATTCTGGTTAGACGACATTGATGCCAAAGCTGCAAAAACAGTAAAAAAAGTTAACACAGCATAAAAAGCATATATCAAAAACAGTGAAAGTCAATAGAATACCTAGACTTTTCGATGTGGTGGTGACATCATATAAAGACAAATTTGTTTGCATAGATGCACTAAACGTCGCATAACCGCCATCAACTGTAGGTATCTGAGGTACCAAAGATTTAAGAGTATATTCAGCGCTAGAGTCACCGCCCACAAAACCTATGGGACATGTTTCTGAATAAGCAGGCTGCAGTTCATATACGCAATTGTGATATATAATGCTAATGTATATTTTACATTCACTGATAAAAATTTTAAAAAAAAATACATTCACTATTAAAACATATAACAATTTTCAAAACACATAACTTCCCCTATAACAAAAGCATATAACAAAAGCATAACTTCCCCTATGGCATTAACGTACCTCCCTCTTCCTGTGCTTAGCTTGACCATTCCATAAGCTAAAACCTCCTGCAGAACAGGAAAAGTTGTCAGATAGGCCAAATGTTCTTTTTATATAAGAATATACTAACATAAATGGTTTACTAACCTTAAGTGATCATGCAAGTTTATTTTTTTAATTTCTCCAAAACTAACCGCCGCAGGTCAGTAACGAACCTTGCAAACAAAGTACTCAAAAAGGTACCTGCACTTTTTCAATAAAAAACACATGCTCTAATTACCACATACCTTAGATTATCTGATGATGATGATGATGATGATGATTATGGCGTCTACTCCTTACATTTGATGGGATTGGCTTCAAATCACACCCTTGCATGGAATCGCCTCTTGTCAGCAACAACTTAGGTTTAGGTTAATTTTAATGATAATTACCGGGGATTATCAGATGGTGGTGATGATGGCCGTACAGAATTTTGGTGGTATACAGAGTTTTTGTTATTAAGAGAGTGACACAGAATTAGGTTTTTATTAAAATGTTTCCAGGATTTTCAAAAGTTGTTCCATATCTTTATCAATTTTGAGTTGGAAACTGATTAACAAAAGTTGGCTTGCTCTGGTGGTTGAGATGTTTCTTAATATTAGTAGACATCTCAAGTTCGATCCTTGACACTATACTTTTTACACTAAATTAATCCGAAATTTTCAATAAAAAATGAGATGACATGGACAATAATGTGATGACATGGATGATAATGAATTACTGGGCAATGAGGTGGCGTTTACGTGGCATTATCTACGTGTAACGCCTCCTGTTATATATATATATATTATTAAATCAATTAAGTCGAAATCAAATACCCCTAAGAGAAGGGTTTGCATAAGAATCTTAAGAAAAATGTATTAAGAGAGTTGAAACATTTACATTAAATGATTTCTTAAAATAAGATTTAAGCACATCGCGAAACGTGTAAATTTTTTGAATACATGATGTACGTACAATGTAATTAAAGCATATTTTGAGTAAATATGGCATTATAATGTTTAAGTTGGTTAAATATGAAATTGCCCATTCTTTTTAAGTTAAAACTACATGAGTACCCGTGAATAAAACGAAATTTATAGCAGCACATAGTTATGGTGGTAGTTTTTTTTAAACCGTGTATGCATTGCACGTTCTTATAGATGGTGTATGTATATTTGTCTCCGGTTCTTATTTTTTATTTTTTACTTGAAAGGTTGTTAGACCATGTTTTGATAAGTTTTAATTTATTAATTTTTATTTTTAATTTTTAAATTTTAAAGATTTAATAATAGTGATACACCTTTATAGATAGTATAAAGATAAGGATATAAGAATTTACAACTTAATCTAGAACGTTATTCACATACTGAGTTGTCAATATCAAATTTGAAATTCGAGTTTCAAGTTCAATTGATTTTAGAGTTTTGTTATCCTAACCTTCCCTAAAATGATAGGAATAGTCCTCTTAATATTTATTTTATTTATTATTTATTTTTATAATTTTTTTTATTATAAAACTGTGAAATAAAAAAAAATGTAAAGTTTCGGTGGTAAAAAAAAAAAAAAAAAAAAAAATATTAAAAAACAATAAAAAACTGTCTTGCCATGTTAATAAAGTGAGAAACTGTTGGAAACAAAATATTAAACATAAAATATATAGTTTAATAAATTATATGTAGTAGTAAATACTAAATAATAAAAAGATACGGAATAAAAAACATTAAAAACTATCGTGTTGTGTTGTATGAGTGGGCTTTTTATGACAAAATAGGCATGCAAAGTGTAAGTTAGAGCCATAGATTATTTTGGCTTAAATATATTTCATACAACTAGCAGGGTCTCCATGCGTTGCAGCGGCGGGTACCCTGTGATTAAAGTTTAGACGCCAACAAAATAACAATGGCGAACTTATTAACCGGTGAAAAATATGATCCCAATCCGACCCAATTCACCCATTTTTACCGATTTTGACGGGTCATCTTCCGTTTCGTTTTTGAACGGATTTTATTAGCTAGCCGAACCAATGGCGACTTCGGGTTCAGGTTGAACTCGTTGGTCCGGTCCGGTTGAGGCCGTTGGTCTGGTTCGGTTGAACCAGTTGGTCCGGTCCGGTTTTCAAAATCATATGTACCATCAATGTAAATTGTATAAAGCTCTGTGTGTTTTATTTGTTTGTACAATGTGTATTATAACATGTATTTTTTTATTATAGGGGTGCTTTAAAAATAATATTAATTAGTGTTTAATGTTTTATTCTTAATTTTAAGTTTTTTATATGTGTGTTTAATTGATTTGTACCAAGTGTTTTATATATTGTATGTTTTAACTTTAAGACTTTTGATTATTAATGTGTTTAATGTTAAGAAATTAAGTTAATTAAGAGATATTTAATGTTTCAAAATTGTGTTTAATTTACTTGTACATATTGCTTTGTTAGTTGTATTACTTCATTTTAAGATATTTAATGCCATTAGTGTGTTTAAATCACCATTTTAAGGTTAATGTCATTAGTGTGTTTAAATTACTTGTACATGTAGCTTTGATGATTGTAATGCTTAATTTTAAGTATTCTAATATTAGAATGCCTTCCTCCATTATTGTAGTATTCGACAACCTACAACCCCGGTTTACTAGAGCGGATAACTCGATCGTTGAAGAAAACCACACAGCTTGGATCGACAGAAAGTAAAGAACGATGCACAAGTAAGTATCCCTAATCGACTCTTTGATTAGTATTGAAAGAATGCGTGACAAACCCCTCCCTCCCTCACCTCCTTTTATAGAGATGAGGGGGGAGGAAACACCGACTCTTAGAAAGTCGGCTATTACAATGACACGGGTTGGGCTTGGGACACAAGCCAACCAACCCGACTCCTACTTGACTAATAATAACAAGCTGACACTTAACACCCTAGACGTAACCGTAGGCTAATATAGAGACTAATCTTATAACAATTTCCACCTTAGGCTTTATATTAGCCTACACCGACACTCAGCAACTCCAAGCAGTGTTGTAACTTCCGTCCAGGTACCACCTTCGTCAAGGCATCCGCAGCATTGTGTTCAGTACCCACCTTTAGAACTTCAACCGTCTTTGCTTCCAAGACCTCTCTGATAAAGTGGTAACACACATTGATGTACTTAGTCCTTTCATGAAAAACATGATTCCGCGATAAGTGAATCGCGCCCTGATTATCACAATTAACTGCAACAGTGGTAAGCTCCACGCCCAACTCTTTTAAGAGTCCCCTTAGCCAAATAGCTTCCTTTACAGCCTCCGTAAGGGCCATATACTCCGCCTCTGTAGCTGAAAGAGCCACCACGTGTTGTAGCGTTGCCTTCCAGCTTACAACACATCCCTGTACTAAAAACGCGTAACCCGTGATTGACCTACCTTTATCCGGATCCTTAGCGTAGTCTGAATTAACAAAACTTGTTATGTCCACATGGTTGCTACGATCTGTCCCATACACCAAACCCACGTTTGCAGTACCCCGCAAATATTTCAAAATCCACTTCACTGCTTCCCAATGCTTTTTACCTGGATTTGCCAAATATATGCTAACAACACTTACCGCATACGCTATGTCTGGCCTCGTGCACACCATCAAGTACATTAAGCTCCCAACCGCATTTGCATATGGCACCCTACTTATCCTTTCAACATCACAATCCCTAACCGGACAATCCTTCAACGATAGCTTGAAGTGCCCACCCAATGGCATCTTAACCGATTTCCCATTGTCTATTCTATAATTATTTAAAATCTTAGAAACGTACCCGGATTGTGACACCCTCAGAATCTTGCGACTCCGATCCCTGATGATCTCCATACCAAGAATCTTCTTTGCTTCCCTTAGCTCCTTCATGTCGAACTCCTTTTTAAGCAAAGACTTGATAGACATAATCTCAGCCTTGCTTTTACAAGCAATTAGCATATCGTCTACATATAACAGTAGATAGATATACTCACCTGGTGCAAAACTCCTGTAATATATGCAGCTGTCGTAACTGCTACGCTTGAACCCGTTGCTCAGCATGTACTCATCAAACCTCTTATACCATTGCCTAGGTGACTGCTTCAAACCATAAAGGGATTTCTTTAACAAACATACCTTGTTACCTTGTTCATAACCCGGTGGCTGCCTCATGTAGATCACTTCTTCAAGATTCCCATGTAAAAATGCCGTCTTTACATCAAGCTGCTCTAGCTCATAATCTCTACACGCAGTCAATGCAAGTATAACCCGAATAGATGTGTGTCGAACTACCGGCGAAAATACTTCATTATAGTCAATACCTGCCCTTTGAGTGAATCCACGAGCCACCAACCTCACCTTGTGCCTAGGCTTTTGAACACCTTCAATCCCATCCTTTATTTTGAACAGCCATTTGCAGCTCACTAGCTTTTGCCCAGCTGGATGATCCACTAACTCATAGGTCTCATTCTTCTTCAGAGAATCCACCTCTTCATCCATAGCAGCTTTCCACTTAGATCTATCTTTACAAGTAACTACCTCCTGATATGTCAATGGTTCATGAGTATATTCTTCCTCTGCTGCAGCAAACGCGTAAGCAACCATATTACTTTCATCTCGAAACCTCAAAGGTTTCGTTCTTGTCCTTGGCTCTCTATCCTGAACCAATTGATAATCTGTGAGATCCGGTGTTTGATCATGATCCTGATCCCATGCATCTTCATCATCGCCATCTTCCTGACCATCAATCAGATCTTCCTTAAGTGAATGATTATTTAACCTCTGCAGTTCCACCTCAACCTGTAATTCCTCAACAGACTTATCAGTACCTGTACCAGAATCCTTCAACGTATCTTTGTACATGACACTTTCATTGAAGACCACGTTCCTGCTAGTGACTATTTTAGGTGATTCATTATCAAGCCTATATAGCCTGTACCCCTTCACACCTTCAGGATACCCCAAAAGAACGCATTTTACCGCTCTCGGCTCGAGCTTACCTTGTTTAACGTGTGAATATGCGATACAGCCGAAAATCCTCAACATCCCATAATCACTTGGATGTCCCGACCACATCTCCATAGGTGTCTTTTTCTCAATCGCTGTCGATGGTGACCTATTTATAAGATATGCGGCCGTACATGTCGCTTCCGCCCAGAAGGTCTTGGGCAATCCAGACTGAATTAATAAGCACCGTACCTTATCCATGAGAGTTCTATTCATCCGTTCTGCTAATCCATTCTGCTGCGGTGTCCCGACAACTGTCAAATGTCTAGCAATCCCACTCTCACTACATAACTGCTCAAACTCCCGATTACAGAACTCAAGACCATTATCTGTCCTCAGCTTCTTAATCGTCCTCCCAGTCTGATTCTCTACTAACTGCTTCCACTCTTTGAACTTTCCAAATGCTTCATGTTTGAACCTGAGAATATAAACCCATACCCTCCTGGAATAATCATTGACAATAGATAAGAAATACCTCTTACATCCCAATGATTCCACCTGAGACGGACCCCATAAGTCTGAATGAACATAGTCTATCACTCCCTGAGTAGTGTGCCTTCCTACACCGAAACTGACTCGATGTGACTTTCCCAGAACACAATTCTCACAAAAATTGAGCTTACCTAGACTCTTCTTGCCAAACAGCCCCTGCTTTTCTAGCACCTGAAGTCCCGCCTCACTGATATGTCCCAGTCTTTTGTGCCAAACCTGCGCAAGACTGTCTTTTTCTTCAACACTAGCATTAAGCTCACCCGCCATTGCATGGCCATCCAAAGAGTATACGCAATTATCCCTTCGTGTTCCAGATAAAATAACCCTGGAACCATTAATCACCTTGATTTTGCCCGACTGCATTTTTACGGTATATCCCTCTTTTTCAAGAGTTCCCAGCGATATCAAGTTTCTTTTCAATTCAGGAATATACCTGACATTGTGTAATACAAAACTTGACCCATCTTTCAGTTGTACCCTTACTTTGCCAATACCTCTGATCTTGCACTCCCTGTTGTCACCCAACAGTACCCTGCCCCCATCGCATTCCAGAAAATCAAAAAATATATCTAACCTCGGTGTCATGTGATAAGAACCTCCTGAATCCATGATCCAATCTAGCAGAGCCTCTGCACTCATCACCATCATCACCTCAGAACCGTCATAAATCGAACCATTGGAGCTTGGCTGATCTTCTTTCTTGACGAAACCATTTGACTTCTTGCGATTATTCTTTGGACAATTTCTTTTCAAGTGCTCCTCAGATTGGCAAATAAAGCACTTGAGTCTTCCACCTCGAGACTTCGATCTTGACTTTCCCCTAGATTGATGCGAATTCCTGCGATCAGTTCTTCCCCTCACATATAACCCTTCAGGATCATCCCCCTTCGCCTTAGATCTTTCTTTGATTTCCTTTGAATTCAGTGTCGCCATCACATCCTCCAAAGTCAAAGCTTCCAGTCCGTAAAGTAAGGTATCCACAAAGTGTTCGTATGATGCTGGTAAAGAAGTGAGTAATAATAAAGCAAGATCTTTATCCTCGAATTTTACCTCAATATTTGCTAAATCAAGAACGATTTTGTTGAACACATCTATATGCTCGGAAATCGTACGTCCAGCCGGCGTGTAGAATGTGTACAACTTCTTCTTTAAGTACAACTTGTTGGCCAAGGACTTTGTCATGTATAAAGTCTCAAGCTTGGTCCAAACCCCCGCTGCAGTCGTCTCCCCGGTAACCTCTCTCAGAACCTTGTTACCTAAACACAAAATCATGGCACTGTGAGCTTTCTTGTTTAGCTCAGCTTTCGCTGTAGCATCCATATTCACGGGTAAAACCTCCAGAGCTGCTTCACATCCATGTTGGATTAATAAAGCACGCATCTTGACTCTCCATAACCCGAAATCACCAGTTCCATCGAATTTCTCGATCTCAAACTTGGCTCCCGTCATTCTTTAATCCCTTTATTAATTTGCTAAACCTTGTGAAAAACCCTCACAATCACAAACTAACAAAGTCCCTTGTGCAATACCTCTTAATTAATAACCCTTTTATTCTTCTAAATAATTAAAAAAAAAACCAACAAAAGAGAAAAATAAAAATAAATAAACAAAGCCCTTTTGTTTAAATATTCCCTTTTTCTTCTTTACTTGTTGACTTTATCTTCCTCCTCAATCCTCCTGTGCATTGCCGACAAAAAAAACCAGATCCGAAAACCACTTCTTTGCCGATCAACACAACAATAAAACCTATCGATCTGCTGCACCTTCTTGCTGTTCTAAACCAAAACCCAAAACAGATAACCTTCTGCTTTTTTGAGAAAACCGAGCAGCAAAGACCCTTCAAGATCGATCCTAGATAACCAGAAAAACTCGCGAACCTGGCTCTGATACCACTTGTAGTATTCGACAACCTACAACCCCGGTTTACTAGAGCGGATAACTCGATTGTTGAAGAAAACCACACAGCTTGGATCGACAGAAAGTAAAGAACGATGCACAAGTAAGTATCCCTAATCGACTCTTTGATTAGTATTGAAAGAATGTGTGACAAACCCCTCCCCCTCTAACCTCCTTTTATAGAGATGAGGGGGGAGGAAACACCGACTTTTAGAAAGTCGGCTATTACAATGACACGGGTTGGGCTTGGGACACAAGCCAACCAACCCGACTCCTACTTGACTAATAATAACAAGCTGACACTTAACACCCTAGACGTAACCGTAGGCTAATATAGAGACTAATCTTATAACAATTATAATATAGTATGATAACTAAAATAAAGAGGTTGATTTGTTTATTGGCAAAGACCCTTTTCTTTAAAAATTTAAAGCTTAGGTCTTGAGTTCGACCCTGCCTGAAAACAAAACACCTCCTTTTTGTGAATAACTTGTAGGGTCAGTTTAGTTTGATATCTACGTTAGTAGCCAATTTGATACTAGTTATCTACTAGGTCAATTACTTGCTACGAAAGTTATCTAAGCATCGAACCTTAAGTGTTAAAGATTACAATTTCTACTGAACTGCTATTCTTTTGCTACCAAATTCCGTCCTAGGAAATGCTTCTACTGTCGTTAATCTGCCACAAACAACGTCCTACCAAGCTGTAATTGATACCGGAAGTGGAAACACGACCATTATTGAAGTGAAATGGAGAAACATCAAGTCGGGTCAGGGTGAAAAGGAATTTTTGGGTCAGGCACACACATCTCATTATACACATACTGAGTTATCAATATCAAATTAGAAATTCGTTTTAAGTTCAATTGATTTTAATATCAAAAGTTCCCATACGTAAGTGGTTCAATTGATTTTAATATCAAAAGTTTGTACGTAAGTGGTTAAAACGAGGAATTATATTTGCATAAAGTTTGAAGTGCTAGACCAAAACGTACGCCTTTAAATATATTTCATGTAACAACTAATAATGAGAGGGTGATTTGTTTCATTGGCAAAGTTCCTTTGCAATTAAAAATTGAAAGCATAGGTCATGAGTTCGACTCTCATTCATGTCAATAGTTCAAATCTTCTTCTTTTTATAAATAACTTGTAGGACATTAGGACCAGTCTAGTTGGCTAATGATGTTTGTATTTTTGTTCCCCAAAAGCATGAAATCATAGCTGGAAGGAGGCTCGTTTATGCCATACTATCATAGCCTCATTTCGGTTTGGATTGTTAACAATTGATCGCATTGAATACATTTAATCAATTCTAAACATAACTTTTCAAAATACACACCATATTAAAAAAGAAAAAAAAAAAAAAAAAAAAAAAAAAAGAACGATTTGCATCCGAGGTCGAACGAGAATCACGATTTCGCAAATAGAATAATTCGTCGCTTTGCGCGGGTATGCGTCTAGTAGACTTAAACTGACTATATGGAGATCCCTTGATTGATAGTTACCAATGCTTAATTTTGTTCGTATTCTGTAAATCTCTGTGATGTTTTTCGTCAAAATTTGCAGTCAGCAAATGAAAGAGAACTGAGGTTGCAGTTAAAGAGAACTGAGGTTGCGGTTCGTAACAGTGATGAGCATTTGCCTTATATACATCTCCTTCAGCATATTGGGTTTGCAATGGATTACCTGTATGAGTAAGTTAGCCAATATAGTTGTTAAAGTCAACAAATAATTAACGTGTTTCACTGCGTTGTTTGACGCGGAGTGATGTGGAGCTTTTTGAGGTGGTGAGCAATGAACATTTTGATTTTAAATGATCGTTTGACTAAAGAACGGTGAGTTGTGGCTATTTTTTAAGAAGACTAATTCTCAAACTCTTTATGAAATAACATTTACTCATTTAGGAGCGTTGGACTTTTAAGAGTTGTTGTACACATTATTGCAACTACTTTACCAAACGTTTTATAGAAAAAAACTGCTACTGCTTGCTGTTACAGCTCACTGCTACTGCTTGCTATTACAGCTCACGGCTACTGCTATTTTTGCCAAACACCCCGTAATAGACGAAGATACCAAAAAGTTCATATAGCGATTTATCAGGTTTCAAAGCAACAAAAAAAATCAAAGGCAATGCATCCTTTGTGGTGTAAACTTATACTACAAAATATTACGGAGTACAAAACAACGATTACTATCGTCCCAAACGCGCAAAAAAGGATGTTGTCGAAACACATGATGAAGTAACTTACCTTGTAAGGGTGTGAAATTGAACGACGACGCAAACTGGTAGATGTTCTATTTATGGCAACAATCACTATCCCATGATTGTTTGACGTATCTTCAAAAGAAAAGTGGTTGTACAAAAGAAAGTTGTCATGGCTACATTCATGTAAAAAGTGTATTTGATTATGAAGAGCGTTTGCATATTTAAAAGATTTGAATGGCCTTGATTGTTGACTTATCTTATTCATAAGGAAAGTCACAAATTGAACGTTTACATATTTAAAAAGATTTGAAATAGCCTTAATTGTTTCTTACGTTCAAAAGGAAAGTATGATAAATTGTCTTGAATTCAATACGTGTCTATGAATAGTTTTTACTTTTTAGGCGTAAGAGAAGTGTTAAATTTCTTTTAACAGTATCACATATCTCACAATATATCTTACAAATGCTTTCAGTAAGACATAAACTCGCAACCTATAGGTTGATGGAAAGCTCACATATCACTATACCAAAAGCCTTGATTCTAAGAGAAATGTATTGCATAAGAATCTTAAGAAAAATGTATTAACATAGTTGAAATGCTTACATTAACTGATTTTCTAAAACTAGATTTAACCATATTGCGACACGTGTATTGAATTAGTTGCAATAAGAGACCTCAAAAATGTGTTTTATTAAAATTAATAGATAACGCAACGACTTGGACTAAATATTTAGTGTTTTTCTCGTTTTAAGTTTAAATAAAAATATCTAATTTACAACTATCAATATCAAAATACAAATTTGAGTTTTAAGTTTAATTGATTTTAGAGTTTGGTTATCCCAACCTCCTCTAAAATGATAAGAATATCCCTCTTAATTATTTATTTATTTATTATTTATTTTATAATTTTATTTTTATTATAAAACTATAAAAAAAAAAGTATAAATTTTCATAAGTCAAATGTAAGAAAGCAAAAAAACACAAAGCAGAAAACCATAAAAAATAGTCTTCTCTGTCAATAAAATGAGTAAAATTGAAAAAAAAAAAAATATAAACATAAAATATAAAGTTTAATAAGTTAAAAGCAGTAAATAAAAAAATAGTATAAAAGAAAATTATCAAAAATTTTCTTTTCCTCTCAATGAAGTCAAAAGTTCGTGTACGTAAATGGTTAAAAACGAGGCATAAAGTTTGAAGCGCTGTACCAAAACATAGGGCGGCGAGTGGGCTTTCTACGATAGATTGGCCTGAAACGTGCAAGTTATATGCTGCCAGCGCTAGAATATTTTGCCTTAAATATATATTTCATACAATAACTAATTATAAAAGGATGATTTGTTTATAGGCAAAGATCCTTTGCTTTAAACATTGAAAGCTTAGGTCATGAGTTCGACTCTCATTCAATCCTATAGAGAGATCATCTCCTTTTTTTGAATAACTTGTAGGGCCAGTCTAATTGGCTAATAATGTTTGTATTTTTGTTTCCCAAAAGCATTGAATACACATTAAGCTTGATCAATTCTGAACTTGACACGCTTTGCATCAAAGGTCGAACCAGAATCACGATTTCACAAGTATAATTATTTGCCTCGGTTCTTAAAAGTGAGGAGCATTTGCCTTATATACATCTCCTTCAACATATTGGGCTTACAATGGATTGCCTGTATGCGTAAGTTAACCAATCTTAGTTGTAAAATAACATGTTTCACTACGTTAACATTTCCTGAATTTCGCCTCTTTTTACCAATGTGATTAGTAGATAATTAATCGTTTTGATACGTAGGCAATGAGTATAATGGTTTGTCTTTGTAATAGCAGTACATGTTTTAATATGAATTCTTGCCATCTTTTTCCCACTGTCCTGTTTTTGACGAGTTCATTCGCTTAGTCTCATTTGTTGGGTGTTACTATAATAAGGAAAAAGGGTGAACTACGTTGCTATTTCGTGCATATAACATTGCCAATGACAATCTCAAAGTCTACGTGTTCTTGTCCTGAAAAAGTTTGATATGTTAGTAGCCAATTTGAAACTAGCAACCCTTAGCTACTTGCTCAGTTATATTACTTGCTACGAAAGTTATCTAAGCATCGAACCTTAGGTAGTAAGGATTACAACTTTCTACTGAACTGTTATTCTTTCGCTACCAAATTACGTCCTATGACATGGTTCTACTGTCTTTAATCAGCCACAAACAACGTCTTACCCATTGGACAAACAATCACACAAGAATTGAGTTAATAGGAACTGACAGGCCATGGTTATTATCCGAAAAAGTGCTAAATACAGCTTCTGAGTTCAATTGCTGTCAAATAATGTTTGCTGATAGATATTATGAAAGAGGTCCAACTTTAAATTATGGACAAATTCTAAAAGTGGATGTTGTAAACTTGAATAACAAGGATTAATCAGAAGTCAGTATTCTGTGCAAAAACAAGTGAAATGTTCTTTTTAATACCGTTTGTACCCTGGCAAACCTTTCGTATGTTGTGGTTCATGGGAACTATGATACTGTGAGGCCAGAAGCATACATGGTTAGTCTTATTGAGCTTTATGATAAAGATTTAAAAGAGCCACATTAGTTAAAATCAATGGACCAAATCCATTGGGTTAAATTGATTGTATATGCACAAGAATTTTGGATCAGACACATCACTGTATCACCAGTTGAATCCAATGCCGAGAGACTGAGATTAATCCAACGTCAATGTTCTTTACCTGTTTATCTCTCTGCATTGAATTTGATTCAAAGTTTGAAGTAGAGATACACACGAAAGACAGAAATGGCTTGCTATCTGATGTCACTCGTATCATCCCTGAGAGTAGCCTATGTTGGATATTATATTGAGCTGATGTTGCTTCATTGTTCGATGGATTTGCAGTTACTAAAACTGAAGTACGTATGTCTCATATCCATCTCCTTTAGCACATTGGGTTTGCAATGAATCGAATTATCTATTATTAGTCTAATTTAACTTGATTCTTCATCAAAATATCACATTTCATTGTTTTCAGTCTCTTGATTTGAGTATAAGATCCTGCCACATCAACATCTGTTTCATTGAAAAAAATATAGTTGACACTTTATTGTGTGTTGTATTTGGTTCAAAAAGCAATCATTTAGAAGAAATTTAGTATTTTCCGTAAAGGTTTGTCGTGTTTCATGAATGGCAAATCTTTATATACGCTAGCTAGATAATAACATAAATAAAAAATTATTGGGAGGCATATTAGAGTAGATGTGCAGACCATGCTGGTGTTACTTGTTTTTTTGTCTGGTCTGCTAGGATGTGAACCCGAGTACCAGTTGATTTTAATTTGGAATAACTATAAGTGGGTGTGAATTCTATGTTCCCTTCTCTCCATCCTTGAAACACTCCACCATCATGGTTCCTGCCTTTGCTGATCGAACTCTTGGAGTGTGGTCCTTCTATCAACTCCCTAGCTGAATCATTTTCCAAGAATAACCTGTGGTTGAGATCTGCAAACCAAAATACTTGGTTACTCGATCCACAAATCGACATAAGTTCCTACCTGATAATCATAGCTTCTTCTATGTTTGTATTCAATGTTGATGAATACGTGGAGCAACTCTGGTGGACCAGTGATCAAAATAGATTCAGGTGCAACAAATTCGAGTGTAGGAGTATGGCAAAACAATCAGGTCGAGATGGTATTTTCACCAATCAAGAAAATAACCAAGAAGAACGCCTAAGAACGCAGTTTAACAGCATACATATTCCAGATGGTATTGATGTACACTGCTTAGCCGGTTTTATCAAGGTACTTCAATTTTCATTATACCATTCTGAAAATAAAATATTTTTGTTCGCTTAAATTTTGGTCCATAATTTTTACAGGCTTGGTGCCGCGAAATGCCAGATGGGATCTTGGATCTACTTGCACCTAAAGCAGTGATCCAGTGTCAATCAGAGAAGGACTCACATGATATTGCAGTGGTTTTGGCCCCAAATATAACACAGGCTAATTTTTTTCTGAACAAGCACAGGCTAATTGACCCCTTCTGTACATTGGAGAGTTATTGCAACTAGCATGGTACCGGCGCGATGCGGCAACGGGTACCTGTAACTATATTTTACAGCAAGCAAATGTTGTTCGATTAAATGTTTTTTTCTTTAACAATAACCGCACAAATGATTGATATTTCAGATTAAAATGACTTTAAGTAATAACAATGACATATCTTTCTTAGCATTTGCTTAAAATAGTCTCAAATGCTATATATGTTAGTAAAGATAAATAAATAACGAAAATTAAGGGTGCGTTTAGTTGAGGGAAAACACCCTTGTTTTTCACAAAATATTTTGTGGAAAACAAGGAAAAAAAGAGATCGCGTTCAAATTAGTGTTTTCCAATAAAATTCTCTACAAAACACAAAATTCTTATTTCCAACTTTAATACACAAAACTACAAAACATATTTTTTTTGTTTTCCCCGATTTTCCATTAAAATAACCCAAATCCGTTTTCGTCAGTTGTTTTACGTTTTCGACTGATTTTTTACGTTTTCGTCCATTTTTTTATGTTTTCGTCAGTTTTTTTTACGTTTTCGTCCAATTTTTTACGTTTTCGTCCGTTTTTTACGTCTTCGTCCGTTTTTTTACGTTTTGGTCAGATTTAATAAGTTTTCGTCCGATTTTTTACGTTTTCGTCCGTTTTTTTATGTTTTCATCAGATTTTTTACGTTTACGTCCGATTTTTTTACGTTTGCGCCCGATTTTTTACGTTTTCGTTCATTTTTTTTCTGTTTTGGTCAGATTCTTTACGTTTTCGTCAGATTTTTTTACGTTTTCGTCAGATTTTTTACGTTTTCGTCCATTTTTTTACGTTTTTGTCAGATATTTTACGTTTTCGTCCATTTTTTTACGTTTTCGTCAGATTTTTTACTTTTTCCCCAGACTTTTTACGTTTTCATCAGATTTTTTACGTTTTCGTCCGTTTTTATACGTTTTCATCAGATTTTTTACATTTTTGTCCGTTTTTTTACGTTTTCGCATGATTTTTTACGTTTTTGTCCTTTTTAACGTTTTCGTACGTTTCCTTACTTTGTCGTCCATTTTCGTTTTTTTACGTTTTCGTAGGGTGTTTTACATATTCATCCGTTATCGCTCGTTTTTTTATGTTTTCTTACGTTTTCGTCCGTTCTTTTATGTTTTATTACGTTTTCGTCCATTTTTTGCGTTTACTTATGTTTATTTACATTTACATCTATTCTATTTACGTTTTCGTTAGACGAAACCTAAAAAAACATAAATCATAGATGAAAACGTAAATGAAAGATGAAAACATAAAAATCAGACGAAGACGGATGTAAACGTAAAAAATCAGAAGAAAACGTAAAAAACCGAAAGAAAATGTAAAAATCGGAAGAAATCGTAAAAAATGAAAATATTAAAAAATAGACAAATGCATAAAAGTTCTGACAAAAATGTAAAAAAACAGATGAAAACATACAAATTCAAACAAAAAAGTAAAAAAACGGACGAGAACGTAAGAAAATAGACAAAAACGTAAAAAATCTGAAGAAAACGTATAAAAACGGATGTGAACATAAAAAATCAGATGAAAACGTCAAAAATCTGGCGAAAAGGTAAAAAAACGGACGAAAACATAAAAAATCTGACGAAAATGTAAAAAATCTGAAAAAAAAAAACGTAATGAAACGGACGAAAACATAAAAAATCGGATGAAAACGTAAAAAAAAAGACGAAAACGTAAAGAGACTGAAGAAAATGTAAAATAAACTGACGAAACTGTAAAAAAAAATATAACAAAAACGTTAAAAAACATACAGAAAACGTAAAAAGACTGAAGAAAATGTAAAATAAATTGACGAAATTGAAAAAAATCAAACGAAAACGTAAAAAAAACAAAAGAAAACCCAAAAAATGGGACGAAAACGTAAAAAAAATGGACGAAAACGTAAAAAAGTTGACGAAAATGTAAAAAAAACGGATGAAAACGTCAAAAATCTGACAAAAACGTAAAAACTTAGACGAAAACGTAAAAAAACAGACGAAATTGTAAAAAAACAAACAAAAACGTAAAATATTGGACGAAAACGTAAAAAAACAGACGAAAACGTTATTTGATATTATATTTTACTATTTCAATTTCTTTATTTTCTCGTATTAGATTTTTTTAGTTATTTTATAATTTAGTTGGTTAGTTTATAATTTTTGTTTTTGTGTTTTGAAGATGTTTTTTATAATATTACTAAGATGAATAGTGAATTGAGATATAATACAACAACACTTAAACATATTTTATAGTTTTGGAAAATGGAAAACACAAACACATGTTTCTCAAACTAAACGCGTTTTGTAAATTTTCCATTGTTTTGTGGAAATCAAACTCCCCTCCCTTTTCCTACAAAACAAGAAATAGAAAATAAAAGAAAATGTTTTCCAACTAAACGCCACCTAAGTAATTCAAGTTATTTGGTTCGATTTTCAGTTATTCGATTCGACTTTTGGTATGGTTTTATCCAAAAAAATTTACATCAAACATTAAAACGTTATTTTTTAAATAAATTAACTCCGAGAAAGTTATACGTGTTTATACTTGTTTTTATTGAAAAAATTATTTCGGACTCAATGGCGAAAGTCCCGTATAAAACGTTTGTTTGCTATGTCAAATGGGGCCCACAAGATTATTATTAAAAGATTTGCCAAAGTTACACTTTCTGTCATAAGTTACACCGCCGCCCTCCTTCTTTTCTCTTCTTGAAAAGTTCAGTCCGTGTGGTTTTATATAACACCACACACCCACACACACTCACGCAATTTCTCACACACACTCTCTCTCTCTCTAACAACACTCCATCGGAAAGTTTTATGGTTCCGACGCCGTCATCGGATTCCGGCCAAAATTCCGGCTAGTCCACCATTTCTAGAAAGTTTTGAGCCGAAAGGAGCATGTTTGATCGAACCTTGAAGACCACCATGACACCACCACACCTCCGCTGTCCTCCAGCGTCTTCCCCACCACCTCCTCTCTCGAATAGATTGAGGAGATGGGATGTCAAGTTTATCTTTTTAAAGAATTAATGTTACTTGATTTTTCGAATAGATTTTTTTTTAAAAAGATCTGTGAAGAATTGTCTTGTCCTTTGATTTTCGAATAGATAAACTTGACATCAACCTAGTCGGTACACCAGTTATCTATGATTTAGGTTTATGAGTTGGTTCAAATATTGCCAGCCTTAATGTTTCACATACAGACTCAGTAGAAACATGATTCAAATGTTGGGGATCACATGATGTAAAAGACAAAAGAAAAACACCTAAGTTGTGTATAGTATAATTATGTGTTTGAAATAATATGTTATTCGTTGATGATAAAAGTCACTCATGTATTCGATACTCTTTTCTTGAAACAATTATATTTACAGAAAATTAGTTAAACAAACTTCGTTTACAGAGTTGAGTACTCCCTATCGAAATTAAGCATAATAACTAAATATGCATAACCTTGGAAAACTACAATTATTTATTGTGAACAAAGCCCGTGCATCGCACGGGGCATGATGCCTCGTTTAATGAAAGCTAGACATACTAGATCAAGAGGGGATTCAACCAAAATAAATTTGCAAACATTAAATACAATGACGATCCTTTACCATTAACCATAGCTTGTAATTGGGCCGGATGCGCTAGTTTGGTTTTGCCTTGGCTGGACTAGCATAGTGGACCTTGTGCTTGAACTTGCTATTGGACTCGCTAGGCTCGGCTTAGGCTTTTACTTATGGCATAAAACCTCTCCGCTAATTCCTCGAAATCTGGTAATATTGGATGTTTTCGTCTCGTGCCTATAATAATAAACAACACATTTAAACGATATATGCACATATCAACCCACTTAGTACATATACAACTTAACCAGATAAGGCACATCTCACTATAACATTACCACTTGTAATCAGGCTGTTCTAAGTCAAGAAGCAAAAAAAGTACTTGCATTAGTAAATTAAGATCAAAAGTTAAGTAATGCTCTACACTTAATATCTCTAAATCAAGTAAGCAAACAGGTAATAATCAATCACACTAAACTGATACAAAGTGATGATCAAACTTACATATATTGTACGGCGCGCCAGCATGACCTTCTTCCTCCTCCTCATCATCATAAATCGGTTTCCGATACTCTTCCTCCCTATCTGTACCATACATTTCCTCACTCAGCTCATCCTCATAGTTACTCCTCCTCTCAGTTCCTGATCCATACTTTGATGTCGTTTCCTCCTCCGGTCTCCTTCTATATCCTGGTCCATATTCTGGTGTCGGTTCCTCCGTTGGTCTCCTTCTATATCCTGATCCATACTCTGGTGTCGTTTCCTCCACTGGTCTCCTTCTATTTCCTGATCCATACTCTGGTGTCGTTTCCTCCGTTGTGTTGGAATATATGAATAATGTAAAACAATAAACATATAAACATCAAAGAGTACGCAGCGGAATAGATCAAATACAAATAATAAATTAACCGAATATAAATGGATACGTACCTCTTGATTCAAGCAAGAACAAGAACTTATAAACCCTAGGAGAGGGCTTATATGGATCGACTAGGGCTAGTCACAAGGCAAGATCACCGTTAGCAAAAGTATGCTAACACTTCGTTCTCACACACACGTACTATAAGCGTTTCAATGGAAATGCTAGATTCGTAGTACACGAAAAGATTAAACTATTGGTCCTATCAATCAAAGATCGATTAGACACAAAGAAAGAGATTAGAGAAGATTAGGTTGCTATGGAACCAAGGGATGATGAGAATGAATGAGAGGGGTCTCATTATATACTCATCAAGAGGCTTGGAGCAAAAGTTATCCCAAAACCCTATGGGATTAAGGTATGGCCGGCCATGGGTTTTCAAAGCCCAACCCGAACCGAACTTTCACTCTTTTCCAACTCTAGTCCTTCATGTCTCGTCTAACGGTCGTTAGTTACCGTTAAGTTTATATTTCGTGTATTTAATAATTATTCGTCACTAAAACAATAATTATTAATTCATTGAAACTCATACGTAAAGTGTGCAATCCCGAAGTCTCGAGTTCGAGTCCGGTCATGATATATTAATTTATTATCCGTCAAACTAACAGCTCCCACTCGGATATAGATTAATGTAACAATGACAATGGTTAGTCTAGCATAACACGCCAATGCCCCCAGAACGATCTCGAGTATGGTTTCCTGGAAAAAACCACCTTTGATGATTCATCATCATACTTATCCTTTTGATTCTAATACTATGTTAATTTGGATATGGATTGAAGTCATTCCATAATTAACTAGTGTTTCTCGTTATTTATGATTAAGCAAGATTACCAATTCTTCTGAACGTATTCCAGATAGACCTTGGGCATGGCCATGCAAACATCTTGTTAATCCTACGAGCGGCCAAACAGTATTATACTTCAAAACAAATTTGAAGGAACCAAATCCTGTATTGACTACAAGCATAACCTATGAACTTCGCATCACCTCTGAAAATAATCCTTATAACTACCAATTACGGATAGCGTTAGATTATCTCACAGGAAATGAGCTACATCCACAGTAGTTACCTAGTATCTCAAGTCTGAGGATAAATATTCATGATTTACTATAATGACAACATCCATAAGTACAATCATGTAGTTGGGATTTTGTCCTATATTCAATTTATCCAGTATTGAATACCATGTGAATTTGGCATGTCTACGCACCAATATAATTTATATATATTATACCAAATCTCACATTTGTCTTAGTTCAATGATACTCCCATATCATTAATTGACAACGGACAATTTTAGAATAACATAACATAAGTTATTCATGGATTAAACATGCAAATATAGGATACAATATTTATGAATAGAAATAAACATAACACAATACTTCATTTCATTCGAATAATTATTGTTTACAATCCTTTATCCAAATACTAAATAGATCAATGCATGAAAATTCTCGTTAATGAATTTTGTCTCAAGTAATACCAATCATACTTGTTGACAATTATGCCCAAGTAATGATAATCATACTTGTTGACAAGGCATTATTCAACTAACTTTGATCTATCGGAATTTTGAGAATACTTATTTCAATAATGAAATTCTTGTATATGTGCATTCAAATAATTTGATATATCCACATAATACATCATAAAATGTGTATGACATCCTCAACATACAATTTATGATAATTAAACTTCCAAACCTTTAAAGTTTAAAGTATTCTTATTCTTTAACGTATAATGCAACTATGCTTTTCGTTAAGCATAACTAGTACACATGGCTATTAACAAGGATGAAATCCTTCCATGACTAGTATTGAGTGTCATCTCAATTTATATTAGCATCATTGTATGCAAACAACAATATGCTCTTTTCCGTAAACTTCAATGTGTAATGTTTTATTCCTTCCAAACTTTCAAGTTTGTTGGCTATGACAATTTTACAAATTGTTCATTTATAGAATCTAGAAATTGTTCCAGGCTAAGGATGTGATTCTATATCCAAATATATCCCTTTAGAATATTCATTACACAACTTATCTAATATCTTTCGTTAGATATCAATGTTGTCAAATCATCTTTTATCAAAGCATGATATAACAACAACATGATCTACATGAAAAATTCTCGTGTCCAACTTAATTTCATTCATGTACTACATATCCATTTAAACTTTCTAAATGATATATCATGTTCTATTAGATTCATTTACCGCACATGTTTACATCAATAAACATATATTCAAGGTTGTATGTTTTACTTATTAAATCTTTCAAGTAAAGTTTCATTCCAAGTTATGACTTACCATTTAACTTATATAGAATGTTACTTCCTATATGTTATACAACATATATGATTTAAATAAGTAAACATAATACTCCCACTAGCTTTCAGAATTACTTAGGAGTTATCTTATTTTAAATTATAAATCAAAACATAGATTTAATATTTAAACATAAGATTTATCTCCTTGATGCATGCATCTATCCATACTTGGATTCTTGCATTTTGTATACTTTCAAAGATTAAATGAATTCATAAAACTCTTAATTACTCATCGTCCTCGCTTAAGTAATTATATAAGAAAGAGGTTTTATAATCCATTGTCAAATTTCATATTCATAAAATGAGTATGACAATTACCATCTTTGTATTTTAATGTGCTTAGGAAAGAGTATTCAATCATAGTTAATTACTTAAGTATGATTAATAATCTTGTCATAAGACATACATTAAAATATGTATACAGTTTTTTTTTGTCCATATGATTCTTTATGCAAAGATTTAAATCTCTAGGATTTTTTCTTCTCTTGCAGAAACTCATCTTCATTAAGATAAACCAAATTTTGAAAGTTGACTTATCTTTATGGACAGCATCTTAACATTCATAGTATGAGCAATTTACCATAATTAGTAAATGCGTCATTATGATTAACAGGCTTACATTGATCCTGTAATTCATAATTCTCAGCATATTAATTAAATATCTGAGACATCCCTACGGATCTATGAATGAGAGTTTCATCATGTTGAGATTTAACCTTTACATTTCAAATCTCATCATGATTTTCACTAGTGTGGTTTTAGAAGATTATATATTTTGTAATTTTGATCTTTCAAGATCTAAACAAAACTCCCACTTGCCTTTTGTATTTTATAAATACTTTAGCAAGATGAGCAACACTACATCGTTCTCATTTAGGATATTACAAAAATATTTTACAGTTCCTGACTCTTGTTTGTTAAAACTACTTATTAACAAAATCAGAACTTCATTTTAAGACTTTAATGTGATTCATCACATTCCATAATGTCTTATTTAATCTTCTAGGTTGGAGTCTTATTGAGTATATTCAATCCATACTCAATTTTCTAACCTTGATAACTTTTGGAAGAAAAGAAGTCATATTTATCTTTCAATCAAACAATATAACAAGAGTTTGATTATTCCTAACTGAACACATCCACCAACTTGTGATGTTTCATTAGAATTAATATTGTGAGACAAACTAACAATATGTAAGATAAACTTATTCCCTTTGGCTTACCTATTTACCAACTAAGTCAACTTAATGGTACAATAGAATTTCCAAGCTAATTGCATGCTATATAACATAAGTACTTTTGAACAAGTTACTTCATGTTCATGTCTTAAGAAGACATAAACTGTTATATTCCCACTCTACGTTGTACATCATTGATCAACTCAATGATTTTTTTGTTTAAAACATAACAAGTTTAACGTCTTACTTTATTATAAGTCTTGTAATAGTTAAAAGACTTCATGTTTATAAGAAGATATAAACATAAATAACTAAAGTATTTGTGAACACCATCACTTGGTTTCAATAGTAATTTCAAGTTAATTTACTACTTCATTTGCTTATGTCATTTTATGATTATCCAATTTAAGAAACTGCAAACTCACATAATTCCATTACATCAGTTGATCTGCTAGTAATGAAATCATGTAGTTTACCTTTCTATTGCAATCTAGGCAGGTTACACCCTGACGTAAATTGTAAATTCAAGTGTTTCTTTAATTTGAATATCATAAGACATAAAAGTAGTCTTAAAATCATGACACATGTTCTACATAAGATAATCTTACACATTAAATGTATAAGTCCTATTAGAACATTGATCTCTTACCTTGCAATTAAGAGAATCCTATCATCATATTTCTATGTATTGTTCCTTTGCACACAATAAACAATTCTCCCACTTGTGCATTGAACAATATCATGTAGTATATAAACAACACAACATAAGTTTGTTTATGTGATTCAATATGATTTGTGTCATTAAGTAGATGTAGGACTACTTTGTCTTATCAGGAAACGCATATGGCTATCCTAAGACCATGAGTGTCTACAATTTGAAAGTAATTATCTTGAAGATAATTTGGGCTACTACACAGAAATTAAATCTTGTAGCTCCCACTGAATTAGAGAACATAACAATAACTCTATATTCAGTAAACAACACAAAGCTCCCACTGGATTTGACAACATTGTACGTGTTTCATAACCAGTGAAAACAATTTGCTTGTTTTTACTTTCCTACACATTTAGAAAAACCCATACGTAATAATTTACACAGGTTCTAAAATGTGTATTCTACTATGTTTATGATGGATTATCCATCAATGATATTAACTTGAAGAATTTGAGCATGCAGCTTCTTCCTTAATAGGCCTACCATCCCCATAATGGTATGTAGCACCTTTAAAGCACAACAACTAGATAAAATACTAGCTTTGCCTTTTACCAATTCTGCGGTAATTTGTCCAGCTTCTAATAACTCATATTTTCCATTTAACCAAATGCCTTGTTTGTTATAAAAGAATTCATTCACCAAATTAGAGTAATGAAATTTCTATGGAAAATAAGATGTGCTATATCCTTAAATATTAAGGATTGCTATGAGTTATATATTAGAATGTAGACAATTCTAATGTTCCTATCATACCTTTCTCAATCATGAAAAGGAATAGGATCGAGTCTTATTCTTATGTTCCTATCATACCTTTCTCAATCATGAAAAGGAATAGGATTGAGTCTTATTCTTCTCACATGAAAAATAGACTTTCTTACATTTCGGTAAATATTTCTCAATCAAACATTATGTTTGAAAGTAGAATTACCAATTTAAGACCAAACCACGTTTACGGCTTTAATGTTGCATTAATACGTTAAAAAGAATTACAAAATTCAATTTTAGTATTTTCGATAATTAAATTTTCAAGAAAATTAAATACCCATGGTTCATAATCATATAACCATTTTAATTTTACATTGAAAAACTAGGATCCAAATTGACATAAGTTCATCACATCAGTTGATCTGCTAGTGATGACGTTATTCAATAAGGTACGAGACGTGTCCCAATTGCCAATATTCAATTGCAATTCCTAGAATCGATGGGATTTACATTAATTGCCAACCGCAGTTGCAATGTAAGCATGTTTTATCCCCATCTTCTTATGCCTTGAGTGATCAGTTCCCACTATCAACTCAATTAAGTTAACCAATTTAAGAAACAACAAACTTACATAATGACACCACACCAGTTGATCTGCTAGTGATGAAATCATGTAATTTGCCCTTCCATTGCAATCTAGTCAGGTTACGCCCTGGCGTAGATCCAATTTCAGGTGTTTCCGTTTCATTGGATGGCATATAACTTAAATTTAAGGGTAGTAAATTTGATGTGTGTAATCAAATATATGTACAAAGATGTCATGCATTCATCTTGTAGCATATGTTTCATGTAAAAAAACTTTTACTCATTAGTTTCTTTACGAGCTTAAATCTCCAAACTTTTGATTGAGGCGTTGAGAAACTTACAACTTTGCCTTAAGTGCTTCGTAGTTATCATGGATGTTAGGTAAAGACTAAAATATGACTCACAGGCGAGCGGTAAGCCAGAATGGAGGCTCACTAAGGCCGCAATTTAATGCATAGCCATCCTTATACCCACTTTAATAGTTTGTCATAATTAGTTCCACCTTTCAACCACTTAATACAGTCGCGATCAATCAACCAAAGTAAGCTCAAAACAAGATTTCACCATTATTAAGTCCGTTTAATATTTTATTGAAATTACCCTTTGTTACTATCATGTTAAAAACATATAAAACAAAAGTAATAAAATAAAATAAACAAACAACAACAATAATGGTCATGCAAATCAAAATCAATATAAAACACACTATTGATTTAATACACGATTAATAGGGTCTTCCCTAATATTATAATTAATCAAATTTTAGTAATCTTTATACATAATATTTACTAAACAATTTATCAATTATAATAAAATCGCATAAATAAGCATGAAATCAATCAAATCATAATTCATAACAACACATGCATAGTGTGTCATGAATGCCCATGTTGCACATATTATACAAATAATCATGTCAATCAAGGAACGCAACCAAACGGCATATAACAATATCCATACACATAAATTACATGCAACCTAGGGTTTCTACAAGTTTTTATCACATAATTCATCAAACCCTAATTTCTTTTTTTTTAAATAAAAAAAAATCGACATTTATATAAAAAAAATAAAATCTAGGGTTTATGAAAAATATAAAAACATAAGAACACCAAGCATGTGATTAATCATACGATTCAATTTTTATGTGTTTCGGTAATTCATTATAATGTATTAACGGCTCTTGATGCCACTGTTGGAATATATGAATAATGTAAAACAATAAACATATAAACATCAAAGAGTACGCAGCGGAATAGATCAAATACAAATAATAAATTAACCGAATATAAATGGATACGTACCTCTTGATTCAAGCAAGAACAAGAACTTATAAACCCTAGGAGAGGGCTTATATGGATCGACTAGGGCTAGTCACAAGGCAAGATCACCGTTAGCAAAAGTATGCTAACACTTCGTTCTCACACACACGTACTATAAGCGTTTCAATGGAAATGCTAGATTCGTAGTACACGAAAAGATTAAACTATTGGTCCTATCAATCAAAGATCGATTAGACACAAAGAAAGAGATTAGAGAAGATTAGGTTGCTATGGAACCAAGGGATGATGAGAATGAATGAGAGGGGTCTCATTATATACTCATCAAGAGGCTTGGAGCAAAAGTTATCCCAAAACCCTATGGGATTAAGGTATGGCCGGCCATGGGTTTTCAAAGCCCAACCCGAACCGAACTTTCACTCTTTTCCAACTCTAGTCCTTCATGTCTCGTCTAACGGTCGTTAGTTACCGTTAAGTTTATATTTCGTGTATTTAATAATTATTCGTCACTAAAACAATAATTATTAATTCATTGAAACTCATACGTAAAGTGTGCAATCCCGAAGTCTCGAGTTCGAGTCCGGTCATGATATATTAATTTATTATCCGTCAAACTAACACGTTGGTCTCCTTCTATATCCTGATCCATGCTCTGGTGTTGTTTCCTTCACTGGTTTCCTACCATATTTCGGTGTCTCCTCCTGCCTTCGTCCATAACCAGATGCGTATTCTGAACTCGATTCTTCTTGTCTACGACCGTATCCAGATCTGTATTCTGGTGTCTCATCCTCATGTTTCCAGTTATATCCAGATATATAACATATCTGGAATTTCAACGCTTCTTCAAGCTCTTGCTTGACAGCATCCATGGCAGGTCGTTGTTCACGATCATCGTGCAAGCATCTATATGCGATTTCAGAAAATTTGGTCATGGAGTATGAACCCATGTGTTCTCTTATACTAGGATCAACGATCTTGGCCAAGCTGCCCTTTTTATAGTGTACTTTAACTGATTTGCCTGATAGGGAGAAGCCATCATCGGATTCAACAATGCACAGCCTCCCACACAACACTTCGAAAAGTACAATGCCGAAAGAATAAACATCACATTTTTTAGACAAGATTCCTGTAGTTAAGTATTCTGGTTCAAAATACCCCTGTGTCCCACAACCATTTGAAACAATGAGACTCATACCAAAACCCGTTACGTTTAACTTGGACAATCCAAGGTCAGAAATCTTAGCAACCCAGTTCTCATCGATCAAAATATTTGAACTTTTTATGTCCCTATGGATTACTGTCCTATACCCTCCAACATGGTTATGGAGATGATCCAAACCGCGAGCTGCATCAGTACAAATTTTGAGTCTTTCTAACCACGAAAGAGTATAATCAGTTTTATTGATACGCCTTATATATTTATCCAAACTTCCACGCTCTGCGTATTCATAGACTATAATCCTTTCTTTCCCTTCGTCGCAATAACCGACAAGAGAGATGAGATTTGGATGCACTTGACCAGAGAGCAATTGAATCTCTGTCAAAAACTCCTTTAATCCTTGTCCGAACTGGTCGTTTAACCTCTTCACAGCAACCTTAGTACTTTTTCCATTTTCGGAAAGTACTCCTTTGTACACCTGACCATATCCACCTCTTCCGATACACGTTTTGAAATTTTCAGTTGCTACTTCTATCTCTTCAAATGGTATTTTGAGGTGATGCCACTCTTTCAATCCTAACATTATTCTTGTGTGGTTTGACATTGATTACATACACCCCATGACTTTTATAAACAGATTTTGCAACATTATTTAATAATTGTCACCGTTATTTTTTATAAGATTATGCCGGTCAACGTGTTAAATAATTAAGCATGCATCATGTGTCCCCATTATATCCATTTTAGTATGAGGATAATTTTAAATGGCCCATTTGTATTACCAGTTTACCAAAATGAACTTCGCCCATTTTCTTTTACCAAAATGAACTTTTAACTGGTGGCGACCTCCTAGGTGACAAAAAGTAAAAATGGAGTAGTTTATCCCTTTAGGCGACCATGGTACCATCCATGCCAGGCGACTCAAATTATTGTGGGCATCCATGCTAGGTGACTCCAAGTTGTCCAGGCGACTCAAATTGGTTTCACCTGTATTTGTTAATTCGTAAATGACCAAGTCCAGAAAGGAATGATTTTAAATCTGCTAACGTCACTTTGTTTGTCAACTTAATACTATATAGCAAGAGGATGGGTAATACTATATATAGTAAGAGGATGCCACGTAGATGTGACACTTTGATTGTCAACTTAATACTATCTACATAGTTTAGCCAAGTGAACAAGCTAGTGGTGATCTAATCTGAAGACATGAGGAGCAAAATATGAATTTATTTACTTACTTTTTAAAGTGAAAATGACATGTATAAGAAAATGACATGATGAGTCTTGTTTTGTAACAAGGTATTTGTGCCTGCCACGTTGCGACGGGTATATAGTTGGGTCGATGTTTATGCGGTACGTATCTCCAGCAGGCATCCGCGATTGGGGTAATATAGTTTTGGGGTGTCAAATCAGTTGATAACTTATGTACGAAAATTAGCCTTGTTTGGATATCAAGCTTGTATTTATGTAGAAAAAGAAGCTTCAAAAATAAAAGCTAGATGAAGTAGTGTCATACTTTTACAGCTACTTGTTTTTTAATTTACTTGATTGCCCTTTATATATTCAACTTTCTACGACTTACATTATTTTGTTCATGTATTTTCAAGCTTTATAACTTTATGTTATTTTTGCGAAAAAAGAAAAAGGGAAACATGGGCTATGATATAGGGCCTAGAGAGTAGCATTGGGCTGGGCCATAGAAACAGGCAGGAAAACAAAGTCAGCCAATAAGAACGCGCCGATTTGACATAGTAAATCTTTTATATTCTAAAAGAATTACATCATTTCGAAATGTTTTTGCAAATCCCTTCTTATTGAAAAAAAAATTGGACCAATAGGAGAGCTCGATTTTGCCACGTAGGCGAAATCGAGCAACGTGATTGGTTAATAAAAAGTCAAAATTAAATTGATTTTGGTCAAACTTAATAAATTTGGTGGAGAAATTTGATTAAGGAAAAAAATACATAAAAATATAAGTGTCAAATTTATAAAAACAAAAACTTGAAAAAAGAGGAAGTAATTAATAAAACTTTAGTGGTTGAATTTTACATAAAATATATGGAGCTAAGTGTAAAATTACAAGTCTCCATGTTTTTTAATAACTTTAGAAAAAACACAAATAACCCTTACACTTTATACCCCTTATACTTTATAATATAAACTTTGTTTAAAATGACATGAGTATTAGTATTAGTTTTAGACTTTCATCTATTTATATTACAAAAGTTTGTAAATATGCGAATTAGTTTTAATATTGTTAGTTGTAGACTTTCATCCGCTAGAATATTTTTTTAAATAAGGACTCATATTATTCTATTTAAAAGTTTAATTTATGAGTACACGGGTTTGAATATTAAATACGTCCAAATTATTAGTAACAGGAATATAAATATTAAATGGTAAGCACGAGTTACTATAATATGAAAATAAATATGCGCGATTCTACATATAACAACGACTCATGAAATTATTATTTAAAATATATATATATATGAATATCCATAAAAACATTCTAAAAACTTTACGAAGCATATTTTAACTTCATTAACGCTCATTATGTGCTACTAAACTTGCACATTTTGTACAACATGATATCAATAATTAAAGTTAAACAATAACATCAACATCAACCTCAGCATGTCTGCCAGTTAAAAACATTATACAAAGCTAATTATTAAAAAAACAAAAAAAGAAAAACAAACACATGGGTTTGATAGTCATTATTTAATTTAGAAGGTATTTTCCTTAGATTATATATAAAAAAAAATGCATGCATCACAATTCTTATTTGATAACAATCACCTTCTAAAAAAAAAAAAAAAAAAAAAAAAAAAAAAAAAAATGTAGGTGATAACCTGACTTTATTCATTGACGTAATGTTTCATCCCAAAAAAAAAAATAATAGTTGGCCGTTGTAAAGGAATTAAAGTATGTACATGAGAATTATTAAGCAAGCATATATAGTTTTTAATCAGGTTATTACGTTACTATATTGCGATAATGTTATTGAGTTGGTAATCACGAATGTGGGATACCATTCTTCTATACTTATGATGTATGTGTTAACCTCTTTTTGCTTCTCGATAGAATCTGAAAGAAAGCTCAACAGAACTTTAGCTTATGCTTTTTCTAGCTGATAGTTTTTAGTAACGTTTTTTATGGTTTAACTTTTTTGTTATACACACCAACTTTTACTAACTTTTTTTTTTATGTTTTATTGAAAATTTTTACACTTAATATTTGTGTTTTTACCATAAACACACTAAGCTATGATAGAATTAGTTTTGAGTTCAAATGTTTTTTTTACTAAGCTTCTCAAAAAAGCTTATATCTTTATCATAAACTTATTGTGTTATGGTTATTGAAAAAGCCAATAAGCACCTTTATTAAGCATAACCAAACACCTCTTTAGTTCTAATATGAAGTTTTCTTATTTAATGTTATAACTAACTTTGTTGTTATCCTCACTATAATGCAACATGTAAGTGGTTTTTACAGTTTTATGATATCATCATACACACTAAAGTGCAATGTAATTTGTTGTGTGCGTTTTTAGAAGAGGATTAAGTATCAACACATGATTGTCATGGAAGAATTTTCTACGCCTGCTCAAGCTATGAATGTATAATTAAGTTGAGTTGCTGATTTAGATAATACATGAATGTATTTTAATGTACCAAAGATGTATTTTAGTGTCTAGGGAATTTTATGGTGGGAATTCTTAGCAGGTGTCTTTGAATGAGTTAAAAAAACTTAGCAGGTGTTTGTTGTCATTAATAACACTATGGGTATCAACCAACGGTCTAAAATATGGGTGTCTTTTACCTTGATGATATAGGCCAATTGTAAAAAAAGTTGCACTAAAGTGAAAGGTCGGTAAGGATTCAAAAAATCCTAAAAGACTTGCGAATGTACTCTTTGTCATTTTTTCATGCATTTATAATTTACTTATACAACTAATTATAATTTCATTATATAGTTCGGTCTAAGAGAAAAATTATTTTTATACATTAGACATAAACGTAAGATTAAATTTGAGTTCTACCCATCACATCTTTTTTTGCTTCTCTTTATGTAATAAGAAGCTATAGTGTAAGAATCTATGTTAATTTGGTAATTTTATGATCAAACTTGAGAAGTAAATAGCACAAACTTATGAAAATGCAAATTTTCAAACAAAAATGTACATTAGTAAACATGATATGATGGTTATTCATAATCAAATAAATGAATCAATCTTCAAAGTTATCTAAATATGCTATATATTTTAACGAAAATATAAGTAAAAGAAATACCACAATTACAAAACATATCGTAAATTGATAGCAAGGGTTTGCAAAACTAAAAGCATATATCACTAACATGTCATGCAAGTCAAGTATCATCATGTAATTTTGCTTGAATGATAAAATATAATTTTTAATCCAAAAGCATTCGCCTAAAATAATATGTAGATTATAACATATATACATATGCTTTTTTATTTTTTAGTGCACCAAGTAAAACCAAATGAAACATGTTAAGTGATTCATTTCTTAATCGATAATAATATATAATCAAAACAAAATTTTAAAAGCCCTGTGCGTGCAAGGTATTATAACTAGTATAGTAATACATGAATTTAGGTCCATTCTTGTAAATAGGGTTATATATTAGTCTCTTTGGGTAATTACTTTATTATATTGAGATGATGTTGCTTGTTAGCATTTGTGTCGAGTCTAGTTAGTATAAACGAAAGTACATGGTAGTTAAGTGTAGTTCCTTATGTATGTAAACTTGCCTTGCACACGTTAGATGAACATTTTGAAAATAAGGAATTAAATAGTACTCCCAAGAGCCCAGTATAAATATATGCATGAGCCCGTACCTTTAATGTCTATAACTTAGGCCGACCAAGTGGCATACACCAAACCAAACCCTAGTTTTTCGATTACAATTTGGGATGAAGTCGAAACGCAAAAGTGATAGGAAACTCAGAGAAAAGAGCAGCAAGAACCAAAGTGTGAGTCCTCATTCATAGTTTTAAAAAAAATTACTTTTCTTTCAACTTACTACGAGTACTATATAATAAGCTTTTGCATGTTCAATGTTGATATATTTTTGAGACCTTTATAACTATACAAGCACCAATCGTTTTTAAAAGATATACTTTGTTTTATATATGCACGGTATATGTTAAGGTGAGATTACCTATATTAATTTCACATTAGAACACAAATTTCGAGTACCGAAATTACAAAAATTTATCCCAGACTTTGTAATTCAGTTTTACTGCATTTGATGTTATAGGTTTCAGCTCCTAGCCCTCGGGATGATGATAATTCTAATGATGATGCTATTGACCAGTCAAGTCACACACCATTCAGTATAATCCTCCACAGGACACTGTCACTCTCTGGGAGCATTGATCCACCGCGGTATAAATGTGTAAAAATCCAAGATGGAATGGTTCACTTGAAGAATATGATTAGCATCGATGATCAGGTATGCTAAGTTTGTTGTGACATGTTTTACAATAATTTATTCATAAGTACTGGTTGCTTTTAATTTGGAATAACTATAAGTCGGTGTGAATTCTATGAACCCTTATCTCCATCCTTGAAACACTCCAGTCTCCACCATCATGGTTCCTGCCTTGGCTGATCGAACTCTTGGAGTGTGGTCCTTCTATCAACTCCCTAGCTGAATCATGTTCCAAGAATAACCTGTGGTTGAGACCTGCAAAACCAAAATACTTGGCTACTCGATCCACAAAACGACATAAGTTCCTACCTGATAATCATATCTTCATAAAGTAAACGATGCAAATAGATCAAAACGGGTAACTTTTTTAGTATGGGTCAAACAGCCCAAAACATTTTCTTTCTAGAATTTTTAGTTTGCAATTTAATTTTTCAGTCATAACATTTAGGAGATTTTATGGATTAATAATACACGGTGGGTGCAGTATTGCTCGTTTGACCCGTTAAATATAAAGCATCACCTGTTTTCACTGTGCCATGAGCTAATGTTTTGCCTTAACCGTTTTTCTTTGCTTTCATTTGTCACGGAAAAAGATTAAAAAGAATCTATGGTTTTTGCCTTTTTCAACAACAAAGCCAACTTATATCGTTTTTCTCTGTATATATTACAAGTACGCATGCTCATTATTTTGCTTACATGTTTGATAAAATCTAACATAATACTTACAGGTTGAAATAGTGAATACATGTCAAGAATTTGGGGGATTTTACCAAGCCGGGGGGAAAAAGTTGCGTATGATGTGCTTTGGTCGAAACTGGGACCCAAATAAAAAGTATGATGGTTCTGAAGCACCACCAATTCCCAATCAGTTACTTTCATCCGCTGAAACTGCACTTCAAAAAGCTCAAGAAAAAGATCCAGAAATTCCCTCAATGCAACCAGACATTTGTATCGTCAATTTCTATGAGACCAATGATCGGCTTGGTCTTCATCAGGTTTGTTTTTTTACCTTACTTTCGCAAGTGTTTTTGTGTGTGAGTGTGTGTTGTTGTCTGGTCATCATTTGGTACTAACAAGAAAATGTTTTATCATTCATGTATAAATGTCCAAACGCGTAGTGTAATTTTATTATAATCATACAAACGTTATTTGTAAAAGAATATTTGTTTTTCTCTTCAATGCGGGTCATACGGGATGGTCTTGGTGAGGCTAGTATGTTTCTTGAGATAATCTGATAATTTTTCCTTCAATGTGGATCAAACCGTCAAACATATTTTATGTGCATACACAATGCACAATGAATAGACTCTCAGACCCATTTATAGGCAAGCTTGTTGCTGCTTCCTCTAATTCAAGCTAGCTGCTTATAAACGTATTCTGTATAATTTGTGTTTATATATTTAAAAATTGTAATGCAGGACCGTGATGAGAGCTCAGATAGTTTGGACAAAGGATTGCCCGTGGTTTCCATCTCTATTGGTGACTCTGCCCTATTCTTGTATGGTAATCATAATGATGCGAAGAAAGATAAGGTTTTGTTAAATTCAGGAGATGTATTGATATTCGGAGGAGAGTCTAGGCATATTTATCATGAAGTGACGGAAATTCACGCAAATTCAGCTCCTCATTCGCTGCTAGAAAAAAGCATGTTGAGACCCGGCCGTCTCAATCTTACATTCAGACAATACTAAGACCAGGCCTCCTATGCCTATTTGTTATACTGTATTCCCGCGAAAATATAAATATATTAAGTCAAGATTTGGTCATGATTTTTTTAAATTTTAAGGTCTTTATTTTAGGACTAAAGTTTTGTTCCTTGTTATTCTCTTCTTTGTATTAACATTGTTTTGCTTATAACTGAAGTTTTCTTGTAAACCCTGAAGTTTTCTTGTAAAGGGATTATTAATTCTACTTGTTGAGATATATCAAAACCATGCAGGAGAAATTAGGGATGAGCAAAAGAATCAAAGAACCGAAACCGGATCAAGAACCGGACCGGAACCATGAAGAACTGAACCAGAACCAGAACCAATGGTTCCAGTTCCAGTTCTTGATTTTGATATTTTTGGGTTCTTGGGTCGGTTCGGATCGGTTCCACCGGTTCTCGGTTCCGGAACCAAAGATCCAATAATATAAAAATATGTAATTTTTTTACTTCTTATCAAAATATTTATCAAATCCTACGTATCATTAAAAAAAATTAATAAATAAATAAATAAACCTACTAGCCATCAAGCCAAACACTCTAAACCCTAATCTTTAATTCACTGAAACATCCACAAATCAATAATTAATCTAAACCTAATAACATTCCAAGATCATTCATCATTATCAAAACAATGGAAGTAAGTTTATATTTTATTTTTATTTGCATTCGATTAGCTTTTACATGTTCATCATGGTAAAATTTGCTAGCACTTTTATTAATACATTGTTTGTTATCTATCATCATCACGTAGCCACATGATCATCACGTAGCACGTTTAGTTTTATTGATACTTTGCCTAACAGATATAAACAAAGTTTTAAGTTATTTTATTTTGTTTTTCGGATTGTTATGCATTATTGTTTTATTAAAAATATGAAAAGTGAAAGTAACCATAGAATGATTAATTATTCGAGTTTATGGTTAAGTTGTTAATTGTTATATGCTTAAATGTAAATGGTTGCAAGTTCTTAAAAAGTTTAATGTTTTGTGTTTTTTACTAGCTTAATAGAAAAGTGGTTCCTGTACGGGTAGATCCAAAAGAACCGGGACCGGAACCGGAACCAGAACCGGAACCGGAACCAAAAACTAAATTCGGTTCGGTTCTCGGTTCCCACTTTTCAGAAAAATCGGTTCTCGGATCCACCGGTTCCGGTTCCGTTTCCGTTTCCAACCGGTTCCAGAACCATGCTCATACCTAGGAGAAATGGTTATTCTCAATGTTTAGAGTAATGTCTTATGCTATTAAAAGTACAAGTTATGAACGGAATTAAAGCGTGCAAAAATGTTCGAATGATTTATTTATATTTTTCTTGTTCTTTAACCAAAATAATATATAATATTTTCTCGTCTCTTAATATGAGCAAAGTTATATAAAAAAAAAATTATGGAGTATATTAGTTATACTATTCACCGATCAAATATCATTTCATCCCACTAAAGTTTCTTGACACCTATACTCTTTCTAATTGATATACATCTTCATTATTTTGGTACTTGTGGAGTTGTGGTCATGACTCATGAGCATCCACTACCACATCAATTATCCTCATGGGCGGTCGGCGAAGCTAAAGGGGGTCACGGTGGGCAAGTGCCCCCCACCCAAAAAAATAACAATGTAATTTTTTTGGTTATTTGAGATATTTTTGTATTTTGCCCCTCCAGAAAATTGCTGGTCATAGCTAAATTGAAAGTTTTTTAGGCAGTTTTTAGAATGTGTAATTGGTTTTATTTGTTGGAAAGATGAAAGAAGAAAGAATCTATGGAAGAAAAAGAAAGTGTCTGTGTTTCTTGCACACACTAAATGAAAAAGAAGAAGCATAAAAAAGTGATTTGTTGTGTACTGCATCACGTGGGTGAAAAGTACAAATCTCTTTCTTCAATTTTTTTTTATTTGTTTTAGCATTTTTCTTTGTACAAGTTTTTGTAGTTTCCTCTTTAGAGTATTTATTTGGTCAAGTAAATAATTTGAAGCAAACATTTTTAACTCTATTTTGGGAAAAACAAAATTGCCCCCCCCCCCCTCCTCGAATTTTTTTCTGGTTCCGCCCCTGATTATCCTTAGACTTTTTGAGATTATAAGTATACCATAGCATACATTTACTATTGTATATGTAATGTAACACCCTAATTTTTACCTTTAAATATATTTTAAATCTTTAATCCAGCTATATTATAAGGTTCCGTTAGTCAAAGGACCTTTTATGAAGAAAAAAAAAAGTTATTGAAGAAAATGACTATCTATGTAAGAGTTTGATTAGGGACTAACTTCGCCAAACTTTGAAAAATAAATTCTAACACTACTAAAGGGTGTTTGTTTAAACTTATATGTGAACTTATTTAATTTCGGCTTATCTATACTTCTATAATATCTATAAAACAAAAATGTTAAAAGTGAAAAGTTGATAAAGTGAAATGTTGAAAAAATTAAAAAGGAAATGTTGAAACAATTAGTTATAAGCGATTTCAACTATTAATACACATAAAAAATCTGGTTGACCCGGGACGTTTCAAACCCGGCTGGTTGACTCAGTTTAATTTGACTTGTTTTTTCAATCCAACCTGTCGGGTTAACCCGATTTAAATTGACCTGTTTTTCGACCAGAACAATTCAACCGGATCGAACCGGGTTTCAAAACATTATGTTTAATCCCCTAATCTCCAAATCCTCAAACTTTTGAGCCCGTTTGGTATCTGGTTTTAGTGGGTGTGGATTGATAGATGCATTAAAAAACTTGTTTGGTTTCTTTTCAAACCCACTGACACATTTGTCGGGTCCAAATTATGATTCCAGCCCCTGGGGTGGGATTTTGGTGGGTATGTACAATATTTGACCAATCAAAATTTTTGTTTTATTTGATCTTTTTTTAAGCCACAAATTATTCTATCCTTTTTTCTTATTTTTTATTTTTTTTATATCAAATAAATATATAAAATAAACTTTTTAATCATTTCTTTTTTCTCTCCCCATTTAATTTAAACTTATACTTAAATCCAATTTCTTTCAAATCTTTCCCAAATCCAAATCAAATTCCAATCCCAATTACAAACCAAACGGGCCCTTATTATTTCTTGTTTGTAATTCATATATACTATTTTTCTTATTATTATAATTAGACAAAAATACACCGTTGGTCCCTAAACTTTCCACGAAATATCACAGAGCACCTTAACTTTTGTTTTTAGTCGTCAGGCGTCCAAAACTTGAGATATTGAGTCTGAATGCGTCCCTCCACCACTATTTGCTGTTTTGTTTTGTTTTTAGTGAAGGGCATAACGGTCATTTCATATATTTGGATTATTACTCTTATAAATTGGGTTCAGTCTATGAGTTATGCAAAAAGCAAATCACCAGGTCATGTGCTAAACAATAAAAAAAAAATAATACTAAATGTGAAGAACAGCTTAAAATCCAAAAGCATACATCATATCATCCACTTGAATTGAACCTCCACTGCAACAGATGAAGCCAAACCATAACTGCCGACACCAGAAGCAATATGTGGACACATGATGGCAAAAGAGAAGAAGAGCATTATAGATGCTACAACATGCATATAGAGGAGGCAAATGAATAACAATACAATTATTCAGTTCCATTTCCTTTGAACCTCCACTACAAGTTATTAATTGCTTATTATGTTTTCTATGTTACATTGCAATGCATGCATTGTGTAGTCCATCACTTCAAGGTTGAATCTCAAAAAGAGAAGAAGAACATTATAGCTGCTACAACATGCATAGAGAGGAGACAAACTACTAGTATAATAACTGAAATCCATCTATTCCGTTTGTCATTAGGCTTTGCCAGTATATTGACTAATGACTATGTTATTAGCTCAAAACACCAGCTAATTCTAGTGTATTTATGTCAATACACACAACGTAGTGATATACATAACTCGATGTAACAACCGTGGTTTTAGCAGATCAGTTTGACTGATAGTCTTGACTCGTTTGACGTTTGTTTGGTGTGTCTTAGGTGTTTGAAGTGATATAGGTGAGTTTTAGCACTAAATCCCTTTGCGTAAATGGTTTTATTGTGATTTGGAAAGTATGGAATTTGGGAAAGTTCATTTTGATCGTCTTTGTGGTGTAGAAATGACTTGTGTAGTTTTGGTGTTTTTGCGTAACGAGTCTTCGTTCATGTATTTGAGCGTTAGCAAGTTACGAGGAGTTTGTTTTTGTGTCTTATACATTTATAAAGGGTGAAAATCTATTTTTGGAAACTTTGTTTTGAAAATGATAATTTTCTAGTTGGTCGTAAAAACTGAGGTTTATCGCGTAAGACGCTAGGATTAGCTACGGGTATTTATAAAATATCAAAAGTATGAGGTTTTAAGTGTGATAAATAAATTTAATAAAAAATAATATATGGGGGATCGGCTGAATAGAGAAAAACAAGAGAAAATAAAACCCAATTTGAGCCCAACTACAATTCCTAGCAATAAGGAATCCTAGTCCAACCCAAACAAGCCCAACCCTTACCAATATAATCATAACCAATGACCCCAAAGCCATTTTTTTGCAAATTTGAGTCGATCACAAGGGCAAGAGAAGAGGAGAAAAATTAGGGTTTATAGTTTGAAGCTAAAATCAAGAATCAAGGTAAAATCTTTAAACCCTATGTTCAGTTAATTGATTTATTAATATAATTCATGTAATAATTATATGATGGATTAGGGTTTGTGTTAACTTCTGTAAATTAATATTATTAAACATGTTGGGATCAATTAATGATAATAGTATGGTGATTGGTTAAGAGAATTGAGCGTAAAACATGCTAGTTATTGAGTTAGGGTTTGATAGAAAAGTAGTGTTGTAAAGATTCGAATGTATTTAACAGATGGTGATGAGTTAGATCACGAAATTTATGTCTAAATTGAAGTTTAATGAAAGAGCTTTCCAAAAAGTCCAGCCACGATTGATTTCAAGGTCGGGAAGTTAGTCTTTTGATTTTTCTTTGTTAAGGTGTCAAAGCTGTTAAACCGGGACAGAATTTGGGTAAAAGTTTGATTGAATTGTGGGTGAAAAAGTGGTATTTAGGTTAGCCCTTCTAGAATAGTTAAGTTTTAGGTTATCTTAAACTACCACGAAAAGGATTCGCGATAAAAAGTTGTGGAAGTATTTTATTCTAATTAAAACTTTTTGGTGTGCGTTCAGATCCGAATTTGGATAGTTGACAAGTTTGATTTTCTTGTGAGTACTTGTGTGTGAATTTTTGGTGTGAGTTGTTGAGCTTTAATTGTCATGATTTCATGTGGGCGAATGTACGCTAAAATTCTACATTTTCTGATTTTAAAAGTGCAAGGGATTTAGTGAGTGTTAGGCTATGGCTATGGCTCGTATGGTGTCTAGGAAATCCATGGTGGGTCATATGAGTCTTATACATCCATCATATGTGTATTACATGGGTTATAGCTTTTAGCTTGACCATGTGTAATGTGGATTATTTTGTATGTTATAGATTGTGATTTGGTTTTATGGAAGCTGCAAGGTTTGAGGTGAGTTCATAGTCCCATATTTTTACTTTGTTTTAAACTTGGGATGGGAATGATGCTTGTCTTAAATTGTTTGGGTTACTGTGGTTATGTGTGTGTCAAAGAGCTTGGACTTATAATGCTATCGTATGTATGCTACGTGTGATGATTTGATTGTGAGATTATGTGTGCTTCATTTAAGGACCCATTTGATGTTGTGTGTGCTTCAATTAGGAGGATGCTTATCCTGTTGCTCGCGCATGTGACCTAATTGATGTTTATTGGGATCGGAGGACACGAGCCGTCCAGTTGTTGCCTTTGTGTGTGGATATTCGTTTGCGAATAATTGTAGCTTATATGATAACTTTAAATTATTTGTCCAGCTATATATTTTATGATCACAGTAAACTGGTTGCCTTGAGAGTGTATGTGTGTCTTAAACCTATGAATCTCACCAACATTATGTTGACGTTTTAAGCATCATTTTCAGGTTAGCTTTCTAAGGATAAGATAGAAGGTTGTGATTAGACGAGACCTTAGTTGCATTTGAAGTGGTTTATCTGTGCGTTTGGAGTTTATCATGTTGTTGTTTTTCGGGTATTGTTATGACACTTTGTGTCTATACTTTGCCATTTTTATTGATTCTCTATATAGACACCATGTGTTGTGATGATATCCATGAAGTTACACCCTCGCGTTTCCGCCTTGGCTAGGTGTGACACTCAATGATGCCATTAGAGTACAAATTGAATTTAAAACACAACTCAAAACTAAGCTGCAGTAAATCAGGTCTAAAATAACAAAACATCGTCCTCTAATGAAACAAAATCAATACAGCTCACAAAACACATCAGTGTGACATATAATGTCTAAACATTCAAACTGTTATAAGTAGGACCATATACATAGAATGTGCTTAATGTATTTAAAGAGAAGGATTCCATGGGCATACAAAACTACTACCAAATAATGAGGGTATTCACTAATTCTGTACTTATATATTTCTACCTAAATATCTAAAGTAGTTTATTATGTTCATGCAATAGATGGGAAGTTATCCATTTTCAAAGTGTGATTAATCATTAACGTATTATTTGCAGTACTCTTGATCATTAACGTAGCATTACATTAACAATCAGAACGCTCTCTAGCGGCACAGTGCATCGTTTTATGATGAATCTCTCGGTTTTCACGATCAGAACGCTCTCTTGCAAGTACTTCAAGACTATTTCCAGTGTGTCTAGAGTTGACTGAGTAGATACAGTTGACGTTTCACCTTTTAAAACATCATACCCTCCCACAATTCACCTAACCATTGATCAAACGTTGTGTTCTTGGTGGCCTTACGCCATAACGACATTAACGAGTTCTGTTCTTCTACTGTCAGTGATGCCATAATCCACGGTATCATTTCTTGTAATGTCTCTGCGCGTGTTCTTCCAAGAATGCATCCTATGATCTTTTCTTGCTCCTTGAGTGACAAATGTTCTGTAAACAAAGGCCATATATCGATCTCTTCATGTGCCATGTGATCAGATTTATAAGAGTAATAATCCAAATATATGAAATGACCGTTATGCCCTTCACTAAAAACAAAACAAAACAACAAATAGTGGTGGAGGGACGCATTCAGACTAAAAATCTCAAGTTTTGGACGCCTGACGACTAAAAAAAAGTTAAGGTGCCCTGTGATGTTTCGTGGAAAGTTTAGTTACCAACGGTGTATTTTTGTCTTATAATTATATGTTGCTAAAATATTATGTTGCTATGCACGAGTACTCATCCAGTATGTTATAAACCTATTTCTTTGGCTTATTTTAAAACTTTTGGGTTAATATAACTTTATAATATTATAATACACATCTCAAAATATAACTTTATAATATTGTACATGTTGGTCTTTTAAGTTGCATAGGTTATGTTTTTTTTGCTATGTTTTAATATAAAGCTTTAATATGTGTATTTACTTAAAATCTATATTAGGAAATCTTAAAATTTTAATAAGAGAAAGGGTCTAATATAATATTATAAGCCGTATAGATAAGCTTAAACAAACACCCCTGAGACATGATAATCCCATCTTGCCTGCCCATCTCCATTCTCACATAGGGCTGCTGCAATAAAATAAAACAACTGCAGTATTCATTCATTTTGTAATCTCTGATTTGAATTCAATTGAAAAGAATGCCGGTGAGAATAGTGGAGTCGCCAGTACCTTCCAATTCTTCTTCTTCTTCTTCTTCTTCAGGTTCGATCTTCATTTTTTTTTTTTTTTTTTTTTAATATCTAATTTTGCAATTTATTTACGCACACAAGGTGTTCGATGAAATTCCTCAACCAATTTTAAAATGTAAAAAGATGTTTTGTAATAATTTTCAATTGAGGAGTTAGTGCAATAAGCCGTGCAGTCAAAATATGTATAAATGATCAATTGATTGCTTTTAATTTAAGAAATCCTAAGGCCTTTTCTATTAATTTACGCCTTCATATAGGCGAGAAAAGCACTTGAGTCTAGGCTGGAAATGAATAGGATGATGACCAAGGGACAGCTTTAACAATGTTAAAAAAAAAAAAGTCAAACATGCTTAGAAACAAACAGTTATGTGCGGAAGAGGACAAGTTCATGATGAGATAGTAGTAGGCAAAATGCTTCAAAAGCTCAAGTGATCTAATAGTTTGAATATAGGACGAAAACAATGGTTGGAGCACTTGTGCCTCAGGTTCAAGTCCCATCCTTGGCATTTGCTTCATATAGGTACCCACCTCCACAAAACCTATAGGCACACTGGAGAGACTTTGTGGAATAAGAGCCAAGAGAGTTGCCAGAGCTATTCCTTGTGGGGTGGACAATGGCTGGTGCCAAAAGGCACCCGGGGTCAGGGTGTTCCCGCCAATCTACACCTTTTGTGGAATAGGACGAAAACAATAATTATTATTATGAGTATCCTAAAAGTCAAGGGTGTTCTCGTTCGAGAGGATTTCTAAAACCTAATTAGACTAATACTTACTACGCAAGGGATCACGTGACAACATTTGTCTCCTACTTAAATCAGAGACTTAAACTCTGATGTAGCATCAATATTTCTGATATGGATTATAAGAAAGGAATGTAATATGGAGAATAGCGCCTATAAGTTATGTTAAAACTTAAAACTAGTTTTGGGGCATCCTATTATATCTATATACTGATCATTTCTCTTTCCAAAAGCATTTTAGGTTAGTGCTAAATTTGTACACAGTTTCTGATTAGTATCAACTAATTTAGATGTATGAAAAGTAATGGTCTTACACTTCTTGTGCTAGCTTGTTTTTACCTCGACTTTTTGGTTTTGTTATCCAAATTTGGTTTGGTTCTGATTCACACTTTTATCATTGTTCAGGTGCCAATCCTGGACAAACTTGTCTACAACCTTGTTCGCTTCTAAGTGCTGGGCAGGTAAGTGGCATCCTATTTTCCTTGTATTATTGTCATACAACTTCGTATTTTTGATATTTGTGCTCATGTGGTGCTATGTAAATGTGGCAATTGAACATTATTATAAAAATGTTTTGTATTATAGCACAAAGGTCACATGTTGGAGCTTGGAAACATCTTATCCGCTTAAAGGCAAAAAAAAAAAAAAAAAAAAGTTTTCTGCTAATACCTCACTGCCCATCCTTTTCCAAACTGGGGAAACTTTCACAATAGTATCTCCTCGTCTAATTATGTTAATACTTCAGGAAGTCTACGTATGGCTTTGAGGAGGTATTCACGTAGTGAAATACGTCCTAGATCATGGGAAATACTTTGATGGAATAGTAAGTACAGGGAAATGCATGTAGGTTCAAGATTGTGACTGTTTCAAATGCCGCTGGAGGCTACATCTAGAAACATTCTTCCTCTTAACGATTTTCATTTCTGAAATTAGCATTCGATTCAGCTCATCATCGCGCACGCATTGATGAGCTTGAATTATGTTTTCGTTAAGATCTGTGAAATCCCCCATTTCATTCGAATTTGAGTTTGTCATGTTTTTGAGCTATTTCTTGTCTTCCCCCAAATTTTAGGATTTAATTAGACCTAATTGATCACTGATTGATAATGTCGAACAAAAAAAGGCAATCAAAACGTAAGATTCGAATTCCTGCTAAGTATGATGATACTGTATGTGATTTGGGTAAAAGTAACAAGAATGATGACAATAATACAGCTAAATAGCTAATAAAGCAAATGTGGTTGGCAATGATAAGTGTGATGATGTCATCAATGGTGGAGATGAGATAATTGGAGATAGTGTGGCTGGGAATGTTTCAGTTGAGACTGAGAAGAGAAGTGATGTAATATTGGAGAAAGAATGTAATAAGAGCAAATGCTTGGTTGAAAAGGAGACTAGTGGGGAGAATAGCATTGAGAATTTTCCTTCACTTCAAGACGCTTTTCCTCATTGTAAGTAACTCTAATAAATGTGATGATGGAATAAGTAGTGATTCTATGCGTAAGGAGAATAATACTGAGGTGATTAGGAATGATGTAGATAATGATAGTCAAAGTAATGGAATGACAAAGTTTTGCTCAAACTATGAAAGTGAATTGTGTAGTTGATAATAAGCTCAGTCTAATTCCTACTGTGGTTGAGGATGGTAGAGAAGTAGTGATTTTTGAGGATGAGTTTGTGACTGAAGGGAGTAAGAAATGGGAATTGTCGAATTGACACTATGTGGCTACTTTGTTGGTTATAAGATGTATTATGCTGAGATTAAGTACAATTTAGGAAGAATGTGGGGAAGATTTGGGCTAATTGACATTATAATGCACGATGGAGTCTACCTGTTCAAATTTAAGAATGAGGATGGACTTAATCATGTTTTAGAAAGTGGAACTTGGATGGTTAGAAATAAACCCCTGCTTGTGCAAAAATGGAACCCAACTCTGCAAATTGATAAAAAAGAACCTGAGATATTGACTGTGTGGGTGAAGTTAGTAAATTTGCCCTTGGAAGCATGGAACAACAAAGGCATAAGTGCTGTTGCAAGTAGCTTGGGAAATCCATTGATAATAGACAAAACTACTGCCATGATGTGCAATGAAGGAAAAGGAAGATTGGGGTTTGCTAGAGAGTCCTGGTGAAAATTAAAGCTGAAAATGAGTTTAAGGATAAAGTGGAGATATGCTATAAAAATGCTAATCAAATCAAGTAATGTCAGAAATTTGTTAATGTTGAATATGCTTGGAAACCTCCAAATGTTCACATTGCAAAGTTTTTGGCCATTCATACTCCAACTGCTCTGTGAGACCCAAAAGTGCAGAGGAATTAAGAAGAAAGGAAGTCTAATAAGACAGATACAGGGAATCAAAGGATGAGTAATGTGGTAGAAATAAAAAAGGTGTTAATGGTGGCCTGCAAAATAATTTTAGTAAGAGTAATGGAACAATGGTGATGGAAAACAATAAGAGGAAGGTCCATACAGAATACAGGCCTGTGAACAAGAAGAAAGTTATACCAGTTGATACTAGTACTAATCCAGTTTTGAATAATGGAAGTGCTCAAACTAAGGGTAAAGGTATTGGTAATCAAAACCATGAGCAAGTTAAGAGCAATAGAGGGAGTTGGAATGTTGATGAGAGTCTTATTGAAGCATTAAGTAGGAGTGCAAATAAGTACTCAATTCTGGAGGAAGTTGAACCTGATGTCTTTATAAATGAAGATGGAAAAATCATTGAAGAATTAAGCAAGGAAAGCAGGGAAACAGTTGATGTATTCATTCAGGAAAAAGTCCAACCTACATTTGAGGACACTAAGAATTGGTCTCAGGAAATGCGCAGGTATTTTAAAGAGCAATGGGAAATTAAAGTCCAATGCAAGAATGTTGAGGAAGAAGATGTATTTGAAGATAGTTCAGGTATGGCTCAACAGATTATTATGAATTGGGTGGAATTGCAAAATGTATTACTGAGAATAATCTGGAAGAATTGGGAGTCAAGTTGTGGAATTTGAACCTTTTGAGAGGTGAAGACTACTTACTTATTTACTTTAGACAAGTCACATTTCATTGGAGCAACAAAATCCTAAGAAATAAGTAGATTCTAGTAGTAGTATTGTGGTGTGACTAGGCTGTTCAAGTTCTAAACAAGCATCAGATATGCATGTTGAAAACCTGGGTAAAAAACATTTCTTTTATGTTTCCTTCTTGATTGATGATTGAAACTTGGAAGTTTATGTAAGTTCGGGCTTCAGGGGCATATCATATATTGATTAAAGAGGTTTGCTTCAAAGTTCATTTTCATGTTGCAGGTGTGTTCTGTCCTACGAGGAATATCTCTCTTCCGAAAGTAAAGAAACTAGATTCTCATAGTTATTCTCCTTAGTGTAGGGAGTTACTGCATTTTTCATTGAATCTACATGGGGTTCAGTGATCTTATTAAACAGGCTAATTGCATTTGCCACACGCTCCGGAATAATGATCGACCCTGAACCCTTGTCCGTGTAGGCTGGTGGCCACCCTTGATACCGCTAGGCCAAATGCTTGTTGTTAAAAGAATACACGTTTAATCAATCATCATGGGGAAATGCGTGGGTAATCCATATAGGGGACATAGTGCTGGTTCTGCATTACCTAGAATGCACCAAATACATGAAAGTAGTTCGAAGACAATGTCGGTTGGGGCATATAATGATATTTGGATTTAGAGGGTGTGTGGGGTTGCATATTTAAGTGCTTATATACTTATTTAATAAGTAGATAAGCAGTTTATATGTTTGGTTATTACTGCTTAATGTAGTACCAAACACCCCTTAATGTAGTATTTATTGATTTGGCATTATGTACTATATTGGAATTGGGTAATCAGGCTTTTAGAACTAAGTATAAACCTTTTCTTTCCCAAAAATAATTGTTAATGAATTTCTTTTTGGGATGTTTCAAGTTAATGGCGGTGCCTCCTTTCTTGGCGGAGTTTCTATTCAGAAAGACCTTGTTGCGTGTTAGAGTTCTCGAAACGCATGAATACCTTGTTATCGTTTTGAGAATAGATAGGTTATTATCTTTGGAGTGGGATAGTGGGCTAAACATATCGAACACTAGTGCTTTATTAGTAGAGAGCAGGGAAAGCATAGTGATGATGTTTAGTTTTTACTTATAGCCGTACATTTAACATGCCCAGTTATTGAAGTATTCCATTTCATATTTGATGATGAAAGAACTCTGGATCTTTTAATTTTAAAATGACTAAAAATTGAGCCAAATCCTATATGAGTAACAAAATAAGCCGTGGATTACCGGCTTACAAGGTGTGTTATAAAATCTCCATCAAATCAGTAATTTGGATAAAAAGTTGTATGTGTATTAATGATATGCGTTATCAATTTTCAGATGTTGAACATTAATTGCCAGGGAGCAATTGACATTTTAACTGTAAGCTGTGTAAATGAATCTTGTTTAATTATTTTTCCAGGCATTTTCAGGAACCCAAAACGTTTCAGGTCCACATAAAGAGGAAGCTTGGAGAGTGAACGTGCGAATCCAAGGCTGTGACTTGAGCCATGGATATTTATGTGGCACCATGGAAGCTCTAAATGTACCAATGGCAGATACACCAGTAAGCAGCATACTTTTAATGGGTATACTTTATGAGGCTTTTGATTTTATGTTATTTTGGCATGCTTTTTTTTAAGCTAACGTGAACTGGGGACCACTTGAGAGAGTGAATGTAGAGTTTGTATTCTGAATATAGTAAAAGAAAACGACGTTATGCCTTTAAATATCTCATTTATGATTGATGAGGCAATAGGATTTCTTTGTTTTAATCTACTTCTCATCAACCATAATGTAAAAATTATGTACTTGAGCTCTGATTTAAGTGGGAACTTGTGTAAAATTATAAGAATACATTTTGTGGACAAGGATACAGGGAAATTGCGTTTCAAAAGAAGAACTCGGTTGATACTTGTTTGGGTCCATGTGCTATTCTTTGGAGGATTCAAAAGCCTATGTGTTATGGTTTTAAGTATCTATATATGTAATTTTATCTATACTACATTATAATGCATTTGGGACTATTCTATAATTAGAAAGGCTTAAAATTCAGACTTTTTTCTTGCTTATTATGGAAAGATTTCAAAATTAATTTGTTAGGAAGCAAGTTGGTTAGGAAGCGGTTGGTTGTTCAAACTAAAATTATTTGGCTTAACCATCTCTAATATCTCTACTTATAAAACCTGAAGACAACTAAACGTGTAACCAAATAACGCAAAATATAATCACACGGTACCCGCCGCCGCATTGCGCGGGTACCGTTCTAGTAGCTCTAAAAGCTTGAATTCCAGAATATTCCTAACTGTGTACCATGTTAAATGAGTATTGCTATCATGTCCCAGATTGAATATGCCTTTATGTTTTTGCAGTTGGTTAAGCAATATTTAGCAAATTCATTAGAGACTCGAATACAATTCTGTCTGCTTTTCTTGCTTCATTCTTCCCATTATCTTTTGTTTTGTCTCATTACACAAGTCATAAGTCTCATCTTTTTGTATCAAATTTTAAGCACTTTCTCAAGCTAATGTATAGAAATATAAGAATACATTTTTATAGATGTTTCCTGACATGAAAATGTTTGTTATCTTTTATAGTAGAATACTCATTTGAAAGAAACACAGATATCTACTAGGCACACACCCAAATTAGGATATAAAAAGTCTTATAATACTAAGACGTTTATAAATAGTTTTGCAAAAGAGAAATGGGTGTACTAATGCTTGCAAGAATATATGCCAACTCTAAAGGAAAATCATGTTTCTTCCTCAATGAATTATGTTAGATGGCCATGTAAATAACTAAATTGTGCACAAATAAAAGGGACAAGTGATGTTACTTACTTACTTTAGCCATATCCTTTATTTAATAATAATAACTGAATACATCCTTGGGGCTTTAGGAGTCCCCTATGCACCGGTACCCAATCCCGTCTTCCACGGGGTATGGAGGAGGTGAGATGTAGCAGTCTTACTCCTACCCGCAGTTAGAGGACCTCCGGCCATTTTTGCTGGGAGTGAGGATCGAACCCTCGCCTCTGTCTCCAAAAGAGAGGGGTAAACCCAACTGATCGAACCCTGCTTGTAGGAGTCCCCTATGCCCTTTCGTATTTCTTTGATCATTGTGCTTTGTGAATGTGGATTACGTACCAACTAATGTACCAAAAATACTTAACTGCAGGTAGTTACTTTTTGGGAGGGAGAAATTGTTGATACCAAGAATTATACCTTCTTTACTAACAAATGGAAAGCTACGTAAGTTTTCTTCTGTAGTTCAAACATTCTAGCTGCGACGATCTTTGTTTCTGTCTAAAATTTGTTATTCAATTACCACAAAAAGATTTGCACTTTGGCCTTTGATGCCCAAATGGATTGCTTCTTAATATAAAACGATGATGTGGATCTTGTTACGAGCCAAAAGCAGTCACTTATGACTTTTTTTGCTAGACTAAAGCTAGCATATTCCCTTTGACATCGATGCTCACAAGTATAGTAATTACAATGGATGGGGTGTTTGGGAAGGTGTGTTTATTAATTGTGTGTAAAGCCCATTTTGTTCATTCACCATTTAACAAACCGTGACAGGTCAGAGGTCGACATAGAACACTGGTCAAAGTTTCAATCCTTCTCGCCTCTTTTAGTAAGTCATCGAAATATGTCGCCAGAGCATATAAGTTTAGATATTTTATGGTTTGCTTAACGCTCTGTTCCTGTCAGACCCAGGTTGAAGTTGATGGTGGAAAGTCATTGGACCTCAGCAATTATCAGTATATATTTATGGTAATTTCTCTTATATCTTTCTATCTGACCATCTGTTTCAGTTGAGATGTATTTCTACCTCTTGTCTGATGGTTACGGACAGGCCTATTGTTCTGGGTGACTTACTATTTTAATCTCGGTAATGCAGAGATGGAAAGAGCAATACTTTGTTAACGTTGGAGCTGATTGTGGATTGACCATAGCTGGTTTTTACTATGTTTGCTTTTCTTGTGCGGATGGCTCGATCAACGGCTACTATTATGACCCTAATAGCAGGTACTTATCCTTTTGCTTTGTTATCACAAGTGCATCAATTTTTTGCATGACTTTCAAACACGATTTGACCTAGTCAAGCCATATTTACTTGGATCGTGTGACCTGCAAACTCAATTTGACCCGTTTCCTTTCCAGCTAAACTCTTCCGTTTGACCTACTTGATCTGTGGAGATAGAAACCTGTAATGCATTAAATTAAATTGCAAATAAAATATAGTGTTTAAGGAGATAGTTTGCACCATAAAAACTTTGAGCAACATTTTAACCCATTTCTTTTGGTGATTTATTTCACCGGTTTTATAAAATATTGTCCATATTTATCCATTTATAAGTGAAACGGTTGTAGTTTTCCCCTCTGTTAAACATGTTGAAAGATTTGGTTGTCATTCTTAATATGATATTGCAGCCCATTTCAAAAGCTTGAGCTGAAAACAACCAATGAAGGAAGAACAGGTTTCAGCTTCTCTTCTTATGAGCTGCAATAAGAGTCTGTTTATTCCACATCAAAACAAGCGGTAAATGACAGTCGGTGTTCAAATTGTGTGACGATTATTTGCTGCTACATTGATGGGTCTTCAACTTGGCATGTCAGATGGTTTTATGAGATTCCTGTTTATAAGATCATTATTGTTGATATGTAATGCGATGTTGAAAAAAAGGACTTCAATGGCATTGGAAAATCAGAATCCCTTTGTGGTTTTTTTCTGAGACAAAATATACTTATGCTAAATGCGCAGTCTACATTGTAATTTTTATAAAGTTATCGTGCATTGTAAGTCTAACCTGACATGAATTGGAGCCAAGTATACCCATTAAAAATATGCTGCTTACTGGAAAAGCATCTGATTACGATCACATAAACAACTTATATCTTGACCGGGGATTGTAAGTCTAACCTGACTTGAATTGGAGTCCTCGTCATCACTCATGTTTTGTATGAATTCATAGAAACTTGCCTCTTCACGTTCTTTTTTTTGACATATCAATTCGTTTCCCACATGGCACATGTTCAGTGTGTCATTGTTTAGAGTAACTTAATTGTTCTTGGATCGAACCTTTTGTGGTGGAAGTTCAGTAGATTTTTCATCAACGTCTAATAAAACACTTGATATACTCTAAACGAGATAACAATAAATGTCAGGCTTCCATGTTTGAGCATTTCCTGTATTATCTTCATAATAAAAGTCGTCCTTGTGGTTTGTTGATTTTTACAGATCTTGTTCTTGTGCTTTTTTTTAGCGGGTTTGGTCCTTGTGCTTTCAGAAAGTTACGGATCCTGTCCCTATTTCGACCCAACTTCAAACGACCGTTAAAAAGGACCTTAGTTGAATTAAATGGACTAACGTGAGGGCTAAACTTTTAGTTTAGGTTTTCCATCTCAAAAGACAAACCACAAGGACGATTTATGTAATTCTCACTAAAAAAAAAAAAAAAAAAAAAAAAAAAAAAAACTTTAAAATTTTTTTATACGAAAATTTTTTAATTTTATTAAAAAAAAAACTTTTGATATTTTTATACGAAATTTTTTTAATTTTATTACAAAAAAAAAAAAAAAAAAAAAAAAAAACTTATAAATTTTTTTATACGAAATTTTTTTAATTTTATTAAAAAAAAACTTCTTAACATTTTTATACGAAAATTTTTTAATTTTATTAAAAAAAAATTAAGATTTTTTTTTTTTTTTTTTTTTTTTTTTTTTTTTTTTTAATAATAAAATTAAAAAAATTTCGTATAAAAGAGTTAAGAAGGTTTTTTTTTTTTTTTTTTTTTTTTTTTTTAATAAAATTAAAAAATTTTCGTATAAAAAAGTTAAGAATTTTTTTTTAATAAAATTAAAAAATTTTCGTACAAAAAAAGTTAAGAAGTTATTTTATTTTATTTTAATAAAATTAAAAAAATTTCGTATAAAAGAATTTAAAAGTTTTTTTTTTTTTTTTTTTTTTTTTTTTTTTTAGTGTAAATTACATAAATCGTCCTTGTGGTTTGTATTTTGAGATGGAAAACCCAAACTAAAAGTTTAGCCCTCACGTTAGTCCATTTAATTCAACTGAGGTCCTTTTTAACGGTCGTTTGAAGTTGGGTCGAAATAGGGACAGGATCCGTAACTTTCTGAAAACACAGGGACCAAACCCGCTAACAAAAAGCACAGGAACAAGATCCGTAAAAATCAACAAACCACAAGGACCATTTATGTAATTAACTCTAATAAAAGGGAATATTTTCACAATTTGATTTGAGGTAAGAATCATTATTAAGAGCCCAAAATTCATATTAATCCTGTACCTATCATGAGTAGGGGTGTTCACGGTTCGGTTAATTAACCGAATAAATCAAAAACCGAACCGAACCGAACCGAAAAAAAATCGAACCGAACATATAACTGAACCGAACTTGTTAAAATCGAACTGAACCGAATTAAAAATTCGGTTTTCGGTTTGGATATGGGTTTAGCTATCTGAACCGAAAACCGAACCGAAAACCGAATTTATATAAATATATATATTTTTTTATATATTTATATTATTTTAAATATAAAAAATATCCATTAAAATTTTACACTAATATAAAAAAACACTGTTTTATGCTTGAAATATTTTTTTTGCCAAAAATATATATAATTAAATTAAAAAAAATATATAAATAGTGTAATTCAAGTAAAAAATTCGGTTTTCGGTTTTGACCCATAACCGAACCGAACTTCGGTTCGGTTCTCGGTTTGGTTTTCGGTTATGACCCAATTTATTTTTAACCGAACAACCCGAACCGAATAAACCGATTAACCGATAACCGAACCGATGAACACCCCTAATCATGAGGTCTTGCTTAGAATTCGTGTTAGGTTATCACAAGTAGGGGTGTGCATTGTTTGGGTAACCGAATAAATCGAAAACCGAAAAAAATCGAACCGAATTTATAATCGAAGTGAATTTGTCAAAACCAAACCAAACAGAACTAAAAATTCGGTTTTCGGTTTGGGGATGATTTTGGCTATCTAAACCAAAAACCAAATTCACATAAATATATATACTTTTTATATATTATTTATATAAAAAAACACCCTTTTATGCTTGAAATAACTTTTATTTGCCAAAAATCTATATAATTAATTAAAAAAAAAAATATAGTGGTGTAATTTGGGTTATTCAGGTCAACCCGAAAACCGAACCGAATTAAAAATTCGGTTTTCGGTTTGACCCATAATTATTTTTAACCGAATCGAATAAACCAAACAACCTATAATCGAGCCGATGAACACACCTAATCATAAGTGGGTTTTTGTTGAAATTTAGAATATTATGTCAAGTTGTATTTTTGGAAATCACTAATTACAGCAAGTCCCGTATACCCTAGTATGATGTTTTAACATCATTTTGTGGTGTTAAATTACAAGAAATGAAATGGTGTTCTTAGTTAACCGCGAAACTAAATGCCCCCTTATGTTCTAGCTAGTTACAAACACTAGCTTAAGTAAGCTAAGTCATGTTCTAAGTGAACTTCAATGGTTATGATATGTTATCAGGTGAAAAAAAGTAAGCCATGAACCTTCCAGGAGCTCGGGAAGGCTTATAAAGCATATAAGGTGAGTAACATAGTTTAAGAATAAGTACGGGTCTTTATATCCCCGTAAGATATGATATGTACTTAACACAAAAAATAAGTTTAAGAATAGTTCCATAACTCGTGTTACGAGCTCATGTTACCCAAGTTCACGTTTATGTCATATGGCGGAGCCAGGATTTTTAGTTAAGCGGGGTGCCGTGCCTAACGCAAAAAAGTCATAGTGATAGATATTGCTTAAAAAATTATCTCTTCTAGGAGAACTCGAACCTACAGACACGTACATATAGATAAGAGTAAATTACATGGTTCGTCCCTGTAGTTTACTAAAAATCCCTAATTGAGTCATTATAGTTTCAATTGCACTTTTTTTTTATCCTTACAGTGAAACTAGTGCACGCCGTCAATCCTTATACCCAAACCCAGTTAACTATCCACGTTATCTCACCCCACCCCAAGGGTATTTCTGTCTTTCTATGTCTTGCACTTATAAAAAAGATATATACCATGTCTTTTACACAAACACACAAATAACAATTCACTTTCCCCCCAATTTTCTTTCACCCACCCACCCACACACACAAAACCATTCGTCTTCTACAGTAGATGAACATAATCAGAGCAAGTTAATGCAATGGTTGCCTCGATAGCACAATGGACAAGGCGTGAGACGCAGGATGATGTTGATGTTTATGAAGCTTATGGTAGGATAACGGTTACCGTATTGAATATTTGAATAATTTTTGTTTTTTTCAATGTCATTTAAGTATGTACGAGTTAATATTTCATTTAACAAGAAAAGCCCTAATTTTGAGCACCTAAGCAAAACCCTAATTTTCCCCTTTTTGTTGATATTCTTTTTGCAGCAAATAAAGAGGGAAATACAGATGCTCTGTTTTCATTGAAAATGCATTATGCTGGGATGTTTACTGAGTCACCTGGTAGGACTTATGCTAATGGAGACTTTGCTTTTTATGACTGCATTGATATTGATGAGTTTTCAGTGCATGAGCTTAATGATATGGTTAAGGAACTAGGATTTACTTGTAAAAACATAATGTACTACAGTTTTCTTAGGCCTGATATGAACTTAGATAAAGGATTATATGCATTAGGAAATGATGATGATGTTAGAAAAATGGCTGATTACATTAGGCTTGGGTATAAGATGATTGAGGTCTTCATAGAACATGAGAAGACTACTGTATACACTTATATAGATGCTGCCTATAACACACCATCTAAAAGGTGTGTGATTGTGGAACTTCCTGAGACTGTGACACCCAAAAATGCAGCACCTAGCAAAAAGAAACCTAGAAAAGAAGTTTCAGGTTCTTGTTCTAAGAAATTAATGTTAGGATGGAAAGACAATGATGCAAATGAGTTTGGTGAAGGTAGCTCTAAGAATTTAATTGGTGAAAGCAGTCAGCCTAAGTCTACAATCCAAAGTGATTTTGTTGAGGATTTCTACTCAGGACTAGATGAGTTTGATCCTTTTGATGGTTTAGATAGTGAACCAGTGGCTGCTACAAACCATAGTGAATGTGTAGGTAAGGGTAAAGGGGTAGCATTAGATGATAACCAAGTGTATGAGGAAATGGTTCAAACTGAGGGTGAAAAGAGGATGGGGAGAGTAGTGATATTCCAGTGTTTATAGATGAGGATAATGAATTAGTTGATGTAGCAGTTAACATGGATGATTTTGACACAACAAATGTTAAGACAATGGGAAATGAGGATACACATGTTGAGGAAGTTAATGCAGAAGAGGACATTAATATTGATATTGGCATTGATGGCATAGATAATGAAGAGTTTGAGAGTGCTCCGTTAAGAAAGCCAACAAGCCTGTCAAGAAGGGAAAAAAAACAAGTGTAGTGAACTACTTTATATTATCATGTTATTTTGATGTGCTGTGTATGCACTAAACAATTTATCTATTGTAATTGTCTACTTTTTATTTTCTATGTCTGTACTTGAAATTAGGATTTCTAATGTTGCAGTATATGCAACTAAACAATGTGTTCCATTTTGCTACATTGATATGTGAATGCAGTCACATACACTGCTGTTTTAAGTTCTATGTCTGTATGTATGTTTGACTTAAAAAGTCAACCATTTTGCTGAGATTTGTGTATCCATTTTAGTGAATGTAGACAAATGAAGAATCTTAGAACAGAGTATCTACTTGGTGCAGACCACTGTTTTTTTCCAACATCTATGTCTGTATGTATATTTGGACTATTATCTTTCTCCAACATCAATGTAGCTGCAGACCACTGTTTTTTTCAAAACATTCACATAAAGCTGAACCATCAATGTAGGTACTCTGCAAATCACTATTTTTTTCTCCTTCTTCAATTGAAATAGGCATTATAAAAAGGCATTTGGTAATTGTCATTTGCATATCCACACTAACTGAAAACATGAGTTCCAACAAGAAAATCAAACCAGGTCTTTTTCACAACATTCCTGTAGTTTTTATAATTTTTTTTTTCTTTTTTTAATTTTTTTAATTTTTTTTTGTGTGCAGAGATCATTAACATATCCAGTGATGATTCATTACCCTATCAAGATTCGTGGGCTGATTATTTCCCAAAAGTTGTGTCAAAAGTTGGGTCAAGTTCAAAGGAGGTTGAACCTAGCAGCAGCCTTACCCCAAAACAGCTTGATAAAATGGCTTTTGCTGAGAGGAAGAAGGTTTTGGGCTTGCCAAATAAGGAGGCTAGTGAATTTCATAAAATCAAGCCATTTGTAGCCAAAATTCCAAAAGATGGTTCAAAAGGGAATGGAAAAAACAAAAGGGCTTAATCTTGGTCTTTGTGTAAGGCTTGAATGATCTAGAATAATGATGATGTAAACCTAAGAACTATGTTATTTGACTTTTTACAGTCAATTTTTATCTTTAATGAAGTGATGGCAGTGTGTTTGTATTCACATAGTTTTTACCCATTTTATACCAACCAAACCATGTAACCATCATTTGACCCATTTTAAACCTGCCAACCCATGTAACCCTTACAACTTACTGATACTAAACCAACTCAATAAGTAAACACAAAAACAATAACTACATAACAACCCATTCATTAATTAAGGTTACCAAAATACAAAACATAGGTTGTTGTTACAACTTAGACCTACATAACATCTAGTACATAGACCAAACAGCTAATAAGGCTAACAACCTACAACATCTTACCAGTCTAAGATATTATCTTGAACAAAACAAACAAGCAAATTCCAATCCAAGTCCTAATCAGGTATTTCTTGACCCTATCACGATCATCTTGAACTTGTCTCAAATTGGCTTGAAGGTTGTTGATGTTCCTTAACAGTCCAGGTATGATTTGAACTGAACGCTGGAACATTGAGGGGTCCATAAAATCAATAAACATGTAATTAGAGTTCTATACAAGAAAACCATATAAAATAATTAACCACTTTAATCAATAATTATCAAACCCTAAATAACAAATCAATAATCAATAATCATTACCCTATCAGGACAAGCATAAAACCTACGACCTGGATTCGTTGGTGTCCATGATGTACGAACCACTGCACGTTTTCCACAATAACAAAAAACCATCTTCGAATCACTGTATTGTGTTGTTTTGGTGCTTGTGTTTGTGTTTGTGTGCGTTTTATTTTGTGTTTGTGTGTTTTAATAACCCTAAGTGTGAGTAAAATAAGTGCAAGACATAGAAAGACAGAAATACCCTTGGGGTGGGGTGAGATAACGTGGATAGTTAACTGGGTTTGGGTATAAGGATGGACGGCGTGCACTAGTTTCACTATAAGGATAAAAAAAGTGCAATTGAAACTATAAGGACTCAATTAGAGATTTTTAGTAAACCACAGGGACGAACCATGTAATTTACTCTATAGATAATTATGTCCAAAGTTGGTCAAAAGTCACTTTTGCTAATCAAATTTTCCAAATAGAATTTATGTCAATCCCTCGCTTGTCTAGATTTAAACGCGTTGGGAGTCTCTCATTCAAAACCCGCCAAGAGTTAATGTTAACCTTTATGGGAACCAACTTGTTCCATCTTGTACGTTTATATGTGCTCAATTGAGAATTCATTTCGTCAACCTCTTAATTAAGGATACAACTATCTTACGGACACCCCATTGATGATTGTAGTTCATATACTTGTAGCTAAATATTTATAAATTACGTATAAAAAAATATTCGATCTTTTCCATGTATCAAAAGTTCATAAGAAAAGGTACAGCACAATATAAAAATTAGAGCAGCCAAAATTTTATTTGATTTAGTTTTTCTTGTAAAAAAGGGTGAGAAAGCGTTCAATTTCACTATTTTTCTTTAAAAGGCTAGACAATTAACAAATACTACTATATTTCTAGTAAACTTTAATCAGAAATGGAAATTGAACCCATAATTACCTGTTTTAAGGGCGGTCCAAATTTGTTTCGGTCGATTCTTTTAATTTACTCAACCAACAGAATTAGGATTTGACGTACACATTACACAAGTAAGCACATCTAAAGCCACATCAATAGTCCATTTATTTAGAACAAACATTAGTCTATACGATTCACATACTTTCTATGAAAGAATTAAATATGTTAGGGGTTATTAAAATTTAGTGATTTGTAACATGCATCGAGTGAAAAAATAAAAAATAAATAATAATAATAATAAAAAGAAAAATAATAAAAAATAGAAAAATAAAAAATAAAAAATGATTTCCTCAGAAGAAGTTAATGGTTCAAACATTATTAGATAATCTGAGTCGAAAAAACTTATCTTCTTTAGATAACCTCAACAAAAATAATAATAATAATAAATAATAGTAAGAATAATTAAAAAAAAATAAAAAAATCACCAGTTTACATATTAACATAAACTTGCGAAACAAACATTATCCTATTTTCTTTTTCCTCAAAGATTTATTCAAAATATAAACACATAATATTATAGATCCTCAAAGAAATTCTGAGTCAGTTTCGGTCATTACTGTTTTCAAATACCAAACACATGAAAGACTCCTCCTATTAAAACCCTCCTTTATAAACCCTGTATTCTTTTTATAAAAATCCGAATTTTTTTTATTAAATTTGTAGCACAAACGTAATTCTCATGTGTGAATTCCATTTTCTTACGTAACTTAAAGGGGAAAAAAAAAAGTTTTATATTTTTGTACTCACTTTTCTATAAAGATTTGTGGGTTCTAAAGAAAGAATTGGGTTCTTGTGATTCTACCTTTTTAGGGTTTCTTGCCTTTTCATTATTTTTGTAGAAAAAAATTTGTATTGAATGATGGTGAGCTTATTTACAAAGAAGACATTGTTTGGGCTTTTTCTAGGACAGGTTCTTTCACTATTTATAACATCAACTGGATTCTCATCATCTGTGCTTGCTAAAAGAGGTTTGCATTTTCATTTTTTATGCTTCATATATATTTGTATATAAATTTTACTTAAGTTGTTGTTTAGTCGTTGGGGAAAATTGCGCCGAATGGTGATGAACTTTTACGTCTATTTCAATGTAACATGCTGTTAGTTTTATAGCATTCATGCAAAGTAAGTTTGTCACCGCCTTATGTTAATTGCTAACGAATAAGAATTCAGAAAATAGGAAAGTTACATGATATGTTGTAAAAGAGTTCGTCACATACAATGACAAAGGTGAGGTTTGTTACAAATTCAAGAATTTTTTCCTTATATATAAAAAGAGATAACTTGTTATTCCTTAAATCTGGCTTGGTTGTATGGCATGAGTAACAAACCAATGAACTGAATTATTTTGACTTGTGTGCATAGAAGGCGATGGATTTAACAAATGTTATACATAGTGATTTTTTTTAATGTAATGGGATCAAATGTTCTTATTTATGTCATATTTTAACTCAGGAATCAATGCACCAACATCACAATCTCTAGCGAATTATGTGTTGTTGGCGATTTTTTATGGTATCATTTTGATTAGCAGGAAGAAGGGTATGAAGGTTGGTAATCTTCAATCTATTTTTCTTAAAGATCGTTTATATAAGATATGAAGGTTCTTTGTCTCATGGTAGCTAGTTCGCTTCCTTTGAATTATTTGTAGTTTCACGTCTCTGAATATTTTTCCTTATGTGAGCATTTTGCAGGCAAAATGGTACTATTATCTACTTCTTGGACTTATAGACGTTGAGGCAAATTATCTTGGTGAGTTATTAATTAGAATATTGGTTGGGTCGGGTAACGGTCAAAAGGGTCCATTTTTAGTACAGATCAAAATGGATCGGCGAAGGCCTCATGTTCTTCGAAATTGTAGTATAGTTAGTCGTCTAGTATGATTAAAAAAGTACAAAATTTATTTTAGACATCTGATTGCTGGAAAAAAAAGTTAATTTGGGAGCTTCATTCACTACATATGAACTGTTTATTGCTACATACGATAAGTAGATACATAAAAATGTGATTTTCTAAAAGGTTACATGGGCTTTGTTTTGCAGTGGTGAAGGCCTATCAGTACACATCATTAACAAGCGTTATGCTGCTGGATTGTTGGTCTATTCCATCAGTCATAATCCTTACATGGCTTTTCTTAAAGACAAAATATAGATTCAAAAAAATTGCGGGTGTTGTCATTTGTGTTGTTGGTCTTGTGCTCGTTATTTTTTCAGATGTACATGCATCAGATCGTTCACGTGAGCATACATATTTTTGTTCAATTTGTTTTATATGAAAATTTGACTCAGGATATTTATTACGGATGTATGTGTATATGCTCAGAAAGCTGGAGTCATCCTATTAAAGGGGATTTGCTGGTCATTGCCGGGGCTACACTTTATGCTGTCAGCAACGTTAGTGAGGTGGGCAAAGCGGGCTGATTTATAAATTGTTTAAATGTGTTTTAAGTCAAAACGGGTATCTTATGTACATGTCAAAGCGGGTTGCTTTGGGTTGACTTTTGAATATTTTGTTGTCCATTTCGTTGACTTTTTTTTATAAGTACTTAACGCTTTCACTGAATTCTATATCAGAAAACAATACTGTATCTGTTTGTAGATAATTAAAGTTTTATTCTCGGTGGTGATCCTTGTGCAGGAATTTTTTGTGAAAAAAGCAGATCAAGTTGAACTCTTGGCGATGCTGGGGCTCTTTGGTGCCATTGTCAGTGGTATTCAAATGTATCCTTTTATATAGTTTTATCATTTATGTGCCATCCATCATTATACTTTATACACTCTATCGTGAACAAAAAAAAGCTTGAACCGGTGAAATTATAGTAGAGGGTTTACTAGATACTAAAATTCTTCATTATTCGGATCTTACTCGTTCAGTTTCATTGAACTCCATATCCTCTTGTCTGCTAGTTACTAAAATTGTTTAGTAGTGAATTTCATAATTATCTCAACTGTTACTTTGTGGTCTTTAACTATGTTTATAGAGGCGTGCTTGAGCGAGAGGAACTCAAAGCTATCCATTGGTCCTCAGGAGCGGTTCTCTCTCTGTCTCCCTCTCCAAAGTCCAAACACACACACACACACACACATACACACACGGACACACCACGTTTCTCTGTGTGTGGTGCTAAAGATGCCAAAATGGGTGGGTTAGGAAATAGATAAAAAAAAGCAGCAGCACAAAACAACAACAGAATACTAAAAAACTCGGATAGTTTTGTGAAATATGTGAAAGTTGACTACATAGACTGCAAGTTACTAGGATTTCCAATTGCAGGCGATAAAATCCTGGACAAATTCTGACCAGGCTGATAATCGTAAAAATGAAAAATACACATTATGTGTATGTAGCGAAATTGAGAAATTTACTTAGTAATTATCGACTCAGTGTTTATGGGTAAAAAAATACATAAGAACCCCATGAATATTTTGTCTAAAGGTCTTTCGACATGCCAAAATGTACCCGTTTGACCCATTTCCTAACTTTTCAAGACTCGCCCGTTTGACCTGTTGGACACCAATAAAGTATTGTGAAAAGATACTCACTGAGCAGAAACAGTCCATTGAATCTAGTCATGTCTTCATATACGTAAACCACGACTATACGAACAAAACCCGGCCAAATCCCGGCTATTCCGGCCATGAGCATGACCCGGATATTCTGGCCATGACCCGGCTATATCCGGCCAAGACCCAGATATTCCAGCCATGACCCGGCTATATCCAGCTAAGACCCGGATATTCCGGCCATGACCCAGATATTTCGGCCATGACCCGGCTATATCCGGGTCGTGGCCGGAATAGCCGGGTTTTGTTCATATAGTCGTGGTTTACGTATATGAAGACATTACTAAGTTAACCTATTTTTAACTAATGGAAATAATAAATTTGTTTGTCATAGGTGCTTCCATATGCCGGATTTGCAGCAGCAATGTTTCTGTTTTACTCAGGTGTGCCGGTCTTGCTAAAGGTGCGAGCTTGCAAAATTTTTCTTTATACATCACCATAAAACTAAGCACTTTGTGTACGGTTTTCCTGTTATGCAAGTTACTGAGAACTTAATTTTAGAAGTTTGTTCATGCCCATATTAAATGCAGATTAGCGGCTCTACTATGCTAAATCTATCTTTGCTGACATCAGACATGTGGTCTGTATTGATACGTATTTTTGTGTACCATGAGAAGGTTTGTACCAATATTGAGCTTAAGTTATGATTTTGCAAGAAGCTAACGTTGGCATACATTATCAGGTTGATTGGATGTACTTTGTAGCGTTTGCTGCTGTTGCTGTCGGGCTCGTTGTTTATTCAGCGTACGTTTATTTATTCACCTATGCTACTCATTTTTTGTGTAACGGATTAAAACGGGTTGGGTAATAAAAAGATTTACACGATTTTTGTATTTTGAATACACTATGGTTGACTTTCACTTAGCTTGACTTGTTCTCATTTTAATTTAACAAGTGTACCCATTAACCCGTTAGAGTCAAAGTATAACTCAAATTATCCATAAATGGGTCAAATTTAGCACCTCTTAGAAAAAAAATGTAACAATAATTTTTACTAAAAAACCAAACAGAAAAATATAAGTAGAAAAAAATTACAACTTTGCTTTGTTGGTCCCATTAGGTCATTATGGCGGGCCCATAAATGAAGTGTACTGATCCCATGGATCCTAAAGTATTTAAGGCTTTTATCAGGTTCCATAAAGAAGTAAAAGAACCCCGTGATGATGCTGCTGATGAGTCGGAACAAAATAAGCATGTTGATGAGGAAGCTGGAACGGCAGGTTCTGTCAAGATCAGCACACTACAAAGCATTGATGAGGAAGCTGGTGTGGCGGGTTCAGTTAAGTTAAAAACACTGTCTCGGGGCTCAAATGATAGTGGCAGGTTCCAAGATCCAATTGAGTAGTTGATTGATCAAATAGTGTAATATCAGAATGTGCTTTTAGTCCGAGAAAGTTTAGTATCATCTCTCTTAACATAGAAACGATTTGAGTTTTCTTTTTCGTATGGACACTGAATGGCAAATAGGGTTTCAAGTTTCAACTTGATTCCTTGTATTTCAAATTTTTTGTTCATCAATACATTGACAAATATGGTAGTATAGTCGTTTCTTTTCAATAGGTATAATACTCAATTAGCCGCAGGTTTTTTTTTAAGTAATATTGCTACTGAAATTTTCGACTTTAAGATTTAATTGGTTCGTGCCTTATAAGCAGTATAGATAACATATTTAAGTGGTTCGTGCTCTATAAGTATTACCGATAACACCTACCATTCTAATTCACTATACATTGCTTCATTATTAAAACTCAATACATAAGTTAATATGAAGCCCACCGGTTAAGCTGCTTTTTACTTACCCTTTAGATCAGAGTTCAAACTCCGCTAAATTTTATAGATTACAAATTATGTAAAGGTCGTTGAAATTTTTTTTTTACGTAAATTAGTGAACATTTGTATATTTATAATTTACTAGATAATTAAAGACCTTCAATTTCATTGCCTAGAACACACTAAAGAAATATAAATCTCTGTGAGAAAATAAAACAAAACACGAGTATCCAAAACGTAACAGTAAATATTTTCTCTCATTATGTTAGTTGTAGAAATTTGTAATGACGTTTTTTGGTCTTATAATGAACACATATGCCCCTATGCAGCTTTATATAGACTTCGAAACGATGAATTGAACTAGACTTAGCATAAAACTTGTAGTCCCACACTCCCACATTAGACGCCCAAAAACTCTCTAGTCTTTGCAATTACTGTGTGATGTAATACACAATCAGCGGTTCTTGTGGAGCTGGCAAAATTGACCCAAATATGTAAAAATAGGTTGGATTGGAAAAAAAAAAGGGGGGGGGGGGGGGGGGGGAGTGGGCCTTTTAAAACATGTTGTGATTGGAAGAATGGTCCAGTGTGTAATTAGAATGGGTTGAATGGGTCAATTAAAATTCAGATTTATAAATCAAAATGAGATTTATCTAGTAAATTTTTGGTCTAGTGATTAATTAGAATGGGTTGAATGGCGCAGGAAACTCCAATGTCTGGATAGAGAAGGTCACACGTGGCCCTGGTAACGGCATATTTGTATGTACGAGTCATGTTAAACAAATAAACACTTGCATAAGCACTCATAACAACCTCAAGTGAATGACCTTTTAACGTGAATTGGGAACAACTTGTTCATAATACAACACTTTGATATTATGTAATCTGTAATAACTAACTAAATGTAAATACACTGCATTTGTTTTTGCAGCTTTGGGAGTCTAGGATGGGATTCGCAAGAAGCGGGTGTCCAAACATAACTATAAAAAGCACAACATTTATAGGTACTCAAAATGGAGTGAGGATAAAGACATGGGCTCGTCGTAGCAATGGGTTCGTGACGAATATATTTTTCATACATGCAGCAATGGTGAACGTAAAATACCCAATCATAATAGATGGAATATATTGCCCCCAATACAAACTGTCCCAAAGAGAATGTTGGAGTAAAGATTAGTAACGTGGTATATGAGGAGGTACACGGAACGTCAACAACACAAGTGGCCGTGAAATTTAATAGTAATTAAAGGAAACCCGTTTCTTGGAATAAGATTAAAAGATGTTAACCTCGTATACTTGGGTAAACCACCGATTGCGTCTTGCTTGGTTGCAGATGGTACTGCTTCTGGATTACTCATACCAAGAAGTTGTTTGTAAGTATATAGTTTGTGACAATATAGTGAGTGTTATTTTCTTAGTTTTATAAGAACATATTTGCTAATAATGTTACAGACAAGGATTTCAAAATATTCGCCCATTGCAGCCGGTCATTTTTTGAACGTGATTTTATGCTATAAATTTGAACTTGTTTTACTCGTTTACTTTGTTCATACAAAAATAAATATTGTTGCTTCACATCTATATTGTTACTTATTTGATAGGATTTTGATCTTGAAAACATTTAATTTATCGGAAAGGTATAACGTTATGTGTTTATTTCATGTTTCCCTGAAGGGGCAATGGTGTTGTTGAAGGTGACTTATGACGGCACTTGTGATAGTGGATGTGGTGGTGAAGGCCAGTGGTCTTTACATATATTTTTTTTCCTGAAATGGTGAATTTTATTAATTTATGAATTAGCAATTTACAACAAACATTCACTGTAGTACAAATGAACAAGCTCATTTGACTGAAATACTAAAACAGATACATTCAAAGCTTGCATTCAGGAACTAAACTGATTCAAATTCACCATTCTTCTAGACTTAGCAAATACATGCTAACATCTAGGCAACCATGGAGAAATATCCCTTGTTGACATTTCCACTGAACAAACACCCTTCCTAGTTCCATTTGCAGCCCATACAAATGTCACTAGAGGCTCTTATTCAGGGCATCACCAACAAGGAGATCAAAACTCCTATTCCATTGGGACTCTTATGCACAGAGCTAACTCACATTGCACAGAGTTGCCCAAGGACACATCCCACCTTGAATACATTTCCCATTCCTATTTCCACACCTCCATCACCATGAAAATAAGAATAGGCATCATCAGGTTGGCACTCTACCGAAAGTCTGGAAACCTACTTTATGCAGTTGTCTACTAAGTTGAGTTGGACAGAGCAACACCCAAAATTAGTTGCCTCTCCTGGCACCCCTAATGAGAGTGTTGAGTAACCAATCACCCTTTCAGCAATTACAAGATACAAGGCCCTCAGAACACCTGACAAGGAGCATTCTAAAGCATCAATACTCCATGTCCTAAACACTCTCTCAAGGAGCTGTTTCACTAGAGAGCATCTTATTCTTAGCAAAATTTATCACCACATTCCATTTCTTAGCTATTCTCATCACTTCCACTGACTTTTTAATAGTTAAACTCATAAGGTGCAGTTTAATGTTACTTTCAATGATCTTTAATAAACTTGCATTATCTGTTACTTCACCTGTGAACAGTCTTGTATTCCTCTCCTTCCAAATGTAGTAGACACTAGAGGCCAATCCAATTCTCTTGAGAACACTACCAATGGAGTTATTACAAGGTTCATTAGTAAACTGTTCAATCAAAACCCCCCATGAGTTGGACATCCATGCAATCTCCATGTTAGATTTAAGCTCTATCCATATATTTTTTGAATACTCACATTCAAAGAACAAGTGATCATGTGAATCATTTACTTTTTTGCATAATGGACATTTCATACTCTGATCATTGCTCTACTTCAAAATTCTATCTTGGGGTTTGTAGTTTCTCTTTAATAGCCATCCAAAGAATGAAAGCCATTCTTGGATTGCATTCAGAGAACCAAACAACCTTATTCCATTTGACCATACCATTTTGTTGACGTAGATGTTCCCAAGCAATCTTAGTAGAAAAATCACAAATTGTACCATCATTTTTCTTCCACCTAGTGATATCATCTTTATTAACTAATTGTGGAACTCCAAGATTATTGAGCAAAGGATACTGAGCATACCATTCATTAGGCCATGTCCACTGGTTGTTGTATATCATCTCATTAACTGTCATGTTCTCAGAAAGTCTGGCATTGTGTATACTTCTTGTGGAAATTGTGTCTTTAAGTACCCCCAGCTGCTCCATTGATCATACCATATGTTTGTCTTCTTGCCATTGCCAATCTTTTAATCATGTTATACCTCACTTTAGCCCTTAGTTCAAGCAAAGTATTCCACATCCAACTGTCATTGTATTCTTTTTGTACTTGCCATATACTTAATTTTTCCTTTGAGCTTCACAGCATGTACCCATTTGACCCATAATGTTTCTTTACATATAAATTGAGCTAAAGTTTAAACGTTACTATTATAAGTAACCCGATAGACGGTAGTTCCACATCTTGATGTCATAAACAGGGTAATTCTATTCCGAGCCCTATTTTATACACTCGAGCATTGATTTGTTTATTTGATCCATTGTCCCTCATAGAAGAACATAGGCACCGGTTAGAATTAAATCATTAATTAATTTACCGTATGGTTGAAAAAAATGGATGAAAAGTATATATAGTGGAAGGAAACAATGCCAACTTCCTAAGTCCTAACACCTTCTAACTGTTAGATTATGGACATTATTTTAGTAGTCGTATGTTAGGATCGAACTCGAGATCGTGGGATTGCACACTTTACGTATGAAGAGTAAAAGAATAATTATTTATAAATGTTATATATAATTATTAATAAACATAAAACTAGTAACGACCGTTAGTATTTAACGGAGAATGACTAACGACCGTTAGACGAAGATTAGGAAAGTAATACTTATGAATAATTGGAAACAAGAGAAGGTTCCGGAATCCCCTTTGGGGGTGCATGACCGATCGGCCAAGGGAGGGTTTCCACCTCCTTTGTGCCTTGAGCTCCAAGTTTCATCAAGTATATAAACACCTCATGGGTTATTGTTTTCTCATAACTTGTACACACATAATAGGTGTTTTTCTTTCTCTTCTCTTGTCCCTAAACGATCCATCAACAATTCCTACAAGGGATTTGATTTTCTTAAAGCTATAAAGTTTTGTGTTTTATTTACTTGCATAAACTTTTACTTGAATTAGTACGTGTGTACAAGAACACGATTCAAACACACTGTTGTTTGATTCTTGGATTGAATTACAAAAGAGGTAAGGGGTAATTCTTATAATCCACATAAATCCTAATTAGGGTTCTTGATTTGAAGATTGCAATTGATTCTTGTTCGGGCTAAAATCACAAAGGTATGTTTACTATTTATTATTGATTAATTAATTACATGTTATATGATATTGTTATAACGCTTCCGCATATGCTCTCTTGTTGTGTTTGGTTTATTTTATATGATTGTCATGATATTATAATTCCATCAGTGGCATCTAGAGCCGTTATAATGTGTAATTAATTAACGAAACGCATAAAAATTGAATTTTGATTCGTTTAATTACATGTTTTTTTAGGGTTTTCATATTCCTAACCCTTATTTTTATTTAGGTCGATTGACCTTAGTAGTTATTTAGGGTTTTTGGTTTTGATTTTTAATATGATTAGAAACTCTAGGATGTCATGTAATTGGTTATGCGTTTTAGTAAACGATCTTGATGCAATATGTTAATTGTTAAGCATAATCCATGAAAAGTGCATGTTTGCATGGATTATATTTTGTGAAAATTTAAGTGGTTTAAATTGGATATATAAATTAATTGTTAATTATATTGAAACATGTAAATATATTAATAGATGTCGAATTGGGGAAGGCTCCAATATTAAGTAATCAATTATGTGCTATGTGGTGTTTGTTTAGTTTTGGCTTACGCAATCGATTTATCGATGTATGTGGCTCTTTTTTCTTTGAAGAAGAAAGACTTAATTGAATAAATGCATTATACACCTAGACTTGATTATTAATAGGACTATTGAATAAAATTTGCATGTGACTACATGTTTATACATATTTAATTGTTATGTTATGTATATGTTTATTTGGTTGTTTATTTTTTATTATATATTACTTGTTTTTGTTTATAATTATGTTAGACATGTTTATAAACGAAAAGGGTAATTTTGAATAGAAAAATAATATGGACTAAATAAATGGCGAAATTGTTTTGGTTTTAAGAGTTTAAATTTCAAAGGATTGGTTGATTGATGTTTTTGTATGTAATGGTTAACTAGGCCCGACCGAAGTTTACACACTACAAGATGGGGTATATGGTTGGCTTCGCATTAAATTGTGGCCTTAGATAGACAACATTCTGTCTTAACGCTCGTTTGTGTGTAAATTAGACTTACCGAACAACCATTACATGTACACTGTCATCTTAAGGGTGAATTGACCACAATTCCACAATGATTATCCGAAACACTAAGCTTTAGGGCTTATGCAAAAGTACGATATAAGTGGACGGTAATTGTTGGTAATTCTTTAATTGGTGAACCCGATACCTCAATCAAAACTTTGCTATTTTACTCTTAGTAAATTGGTAATAAAAATGTTTTATAAAACCAATGCTATGAAGTTGTATGCATGCTTCTTCATACATTATTTTGATTATGCACATCAAAATTAATACCCTTATAAAATTAAGTCGAATGCCATCTAATTATGAACACTTGAAGTTGTAGTTTACGTCATGTGAGAGCTTGGCTAGATTGCAATTGAGAGGTAAATTTCATAATTTCATTGCTAGCAGATCAACTGATGTAATGGATTTATGAGTTTGCAGTTTTTAAGTTAGACGACTTAAATTGAGTAGGAAGTGAGATCTTGAACTCAAGGCATTAGATGGGGATGAAACATGCTTACTTTGCAAAAGTTTTGTGAAAGTAAATCCCATAATGATCTAGGAATTGCAATATGATATATATTGCCAATTATTGTTCGAAAATTACCTTTTTAAATACTATCATTACTAGCAGATCAACTGATGTAATGGTATTATGTCAATTAGGATCCTAACTTTAAGAAAATACTACGGTTTATATGAATATTTACCAATGGGTATTTTATTTTCTTAAAGACCTAATTATCGAAAATACTGAAATTGAATTTTGTAATTCGTTTTAATGTATTAATGCAACGTTCAAACCGTAAACGCACTTTTGGCTTTGGTAAATTGATCTAGTTCTGTTTTCAAACAAATGTTTGATTAAGAATAATTTACTTAAAAGACAAAAGAAGTCTCCTTTCTATGAAAGAAGAGTGAGACATAATCCTATTTCTTTTTATGAAAAGGATAATAGGAATATTAGATATGTCTAAATTCTAATATAACTCATAGCAAATTTTTAATAGTTAAGAAAATTGCGAATATTTTCCATAGGGATTTCATCATCCTCAATCGGTGATTAAATTCTTAGTAACAAATATGATATTTGGTTAACAGAAAATTATGTATGACATTTTATGAGTTATTATAATTATAATCTAGACTAATTACCGCAAAATGTTTAAAAACAAACTAGTTGTTTTGACTATTTTAAATGTACTACATACATTGTAGGATGGTAGACCTATTAAGGAAGAAATTGCATGCCCAATTTTTCAAGTTAATAGCATTTGGTCGATAATCCATCATTTACGTAGTAGAATACTCTCTTTAGTACATAAGTAATTGTTACGTATGGACATTCAAAGGTGTAGGAAAGTTAAAAGCACACTATTTTCTTTCACTAGATATGAAACGTTTATAATGTTGTCAAATTCAGTGGGAGTATTGTGTACTTATTACTGAATAAGGAATTATTGTAATGATCTTTAATTCAGTGGGAGTTACAAGCTTTGACATCTTGGAAGCTAAAGATAATTACTTTTCAAGTGTAGACACTCATACTTTTAAGGATAGTCTTGTACGTTTCCTTACTAGACATTGTTGTTCTATAACTACTTGTTATGCTAAAATCTATGACACAATCATATTGATCACATAAACAAATGCAAGGCGTGTTGTTTATCAATTATATGAGGTTATTCCATGCACAAGTGGGAGAAATGTTATCTTTAAATGTGTGCAAGAAACAACTCATAAAGATATGATTTAATGGATTCTCTTGACTACAAAGTAAGAGAATAACATTCTAATATGAATTATACTAATTCAAGAAACACTTGGTGTTACAATTTATGTTATGTGAGAGCTTAGCTAGATTGCAACAACAAGGTGAATTTCATATTTTCATTACCAGCAGATCAACTGATGTAATTGAACTATGAGAATTTGCAGTTTCTAAATTAGATACCTATTAGAACATGTGTCAATATGATATCAAGACTACTTTAATTAATATATTTATGAATTCATGGAATGACATAAATAAATTAAGTAATCTAATGTTACTTCAATCTGAATATTTATGTGTTCTTGGAATGACATAAATAAATGAAGAAATAATGTTATTTACATTATTATGAAGTAAATTAACTTGAAATTACTATTGAAACTAAGAGATGGTGTTCATAATTACTTTAGTTAAACATGTTTATATTTCATTGTAAAGATATAAACTTAAAGTCTTTTAATTGTTACAAGACTTATAGTAAAGTAAGACGTTATCTTGTTATGTTAAGACATATACATGAAGTCATTAAATTGTTAAATGACTTATAACGTATAGTGGGATTACAACAGTTTATATTTTCTTGTAGAGACATGAACATGAAGTGACTTTGTCAAAAGTACTTGTGTTATATAGCATGTAATTGACTTGAAAATACTATTATACCATTAAAATGACTTAGTTGGTAAATAGACAAGTCAAAAGGAATATGGTTATCTTAAATATTGTCAGATTGTCTTACAATATTAATACTAATGAAATATCAAATGTTTATGGTATGTTCAGTTAGAAAATCAAACTCTTGTTATATTGTTTGATTAAAGATAACTATGACTTTTTTTCTTCCAAAAGTTATCAAGGTTAGAATGTTGAGTATGACTTGGACATATTTAATTAAACTCCTACCTAGAAGATTAATAAGACATCATCATATGATGAAATGTGATGAATTACATTAAGTCTTAAATTGAAGTTCTAAATTTGTTTAACTGCTTATGAAGAGGTTATTAACAAAGTAAAGTCAGGAACTGTCAATATGTATTTGTAATATCCCAAAAGAGAATATTGTATTGTTGCTTTATTTGCTAAGTATTTAAAGATAGTCTTTAAATTGCTAAAAGCAAGTGGGAGTATTGATCTTTAAAAGATAAAATTACAAGATACATAATCTTCTAAAATACACTAGTAAATATCATGATGAAGTTTAACATTTGAATGTTAAATCTCAACATGATAATAAAGTTTGACATTTAAATGTTAAATTTCAAGATAATGGAATAATCATTCATAGAATAGTAATATATCTCAGATCTTTGATTATTATGCTGAGGGCTATGATTTACAAGATTATTGTAAACCTGATAATCATTATGATACATTATCAAATATGTAATTAGGTAAAGTATACATGATATGAATGATCAAGATGCTGTCCATAAAGCAATGTTTTAAAAAACGCGCCTAAGGCGCGCCTACTCCCTAAATCCCACGAGGCTCCAGCCTTTGGGATTTTTTCAGATCGAAGCTCACGACATGCATGAATCCCATAAAAATCGTAGCGCCTTGTGGATTTTTGCGCTTTTGCGCCTTGGGGATTTTTGCGCCTAGAAGATGTAACGGGATTTTGGCCTTTTTTTCTTAATAGTAAGATTTTTGCCCTTTAAGTTATAAAGTATCTAATAACCCTAATATTTTAGAAAAAAACTAAAAAACACAATCAACAAGGAAATATATATTTTTTGTAATCTAATATCTAAGAATAGTAGCTTATTAACAAATACAAATGTTGTTTCTTTAGTGTTAAGTGTTACCAAACAACTATAGATTTTTTGCTGTTGATAGATGATAATTGATAGAGATACATGGTAATTTGTTAAATTCTATAAGTCGTAAACTCATATATCCTAATGTATATTCAGGGATTTAGGGTAGTTAATGGATTCTGATATGTTGCTTGCTTGATATTTTGGGTTTAAATGAAAGCTTTGTTAGATGTAATAACCATTAAGTGGCATTATGTATTGAATATTGATATTTTTATGTCATTTAAGCTGCATAAGTTGTCACATATGTTATAAAAAAACAAAAATGTATAGTGCGCCTCATATTTATGAATCACGCGCCTTGGTTTGCGCCTTGACTCAAGGCTCTTTAACCGCCTTTGCGCCTTAGTGCGCCTTGAGCCTTTCAGAACATTGCCATAAAGATAATCAATTTTAGAAACTTGGTTTATCTTAATAGTTAGACTAAAAAATGAAGATGAGTTTCTTCAAAGATAAGTTAACCATTGTGGTTTAAATCTTTGTATAGAAATCATATGGACAATGTTGTACACGTATTTAATGTATGTTTTATGACAAGATTATTAATCACACTTAATCATTTAACTGTGATTGAATATTCTTTTCTAAATACATTAAATATATATAAAGATTATGATTGTCATATTTATGAAATTGACAATGGAATATCAAAACTCTTTCTTGAGTGATTACTTGAGCGAGGACGATAAGTAATCAAAAGGAGTTTATGAATTCAAATAAATCTTTGAAAGTGTACAAGGTGCAATAATCCATGAATGGATAAATGCATGCATCTAGAAGATTACTCTTATGTTTAATTATTAAATTCATGTTATGATTTATAATTGAAATAAGATAATTTCTAAGTATTCCTAAAAGCTAGTGGGAGTATTATGTTTAATTTCCTAAATCATATATGTTGTAAAACATATTAAAAAGTAACATTTCATATAAGTTAAAAGTTAAGTCTTAGTTTGGAATGAAACTTTACTTGTTAGATTTAGAAAATAAGACATACAACCTTGGAATGAATGTTTATTGTTGAAACATGAGCGGTAAATGAATCTAATATAACATGATATATTATTTAGAAAGTCTAAATAGATATGTATGACATGAATAAAAATCTAAGTATAACTCAAAGATTTTTCATGAACATCATGTTTTGTTGTATCATGCTTGATTACAAGATGATTTGGCAATATTAATATCTAATTGAAAAGTTATTAGATAACTTGTGTAATATTCTAAAGGAATATGTTTGATTATAGAATCACATCCTAAATCTGGAATAGCTTCCAAATTCTATAGATGAACAATTTTTCAATTGTTGTGAAAATTGTCATAGCCAAAAAACTTGAAAGTTTGAAGGGTATCAAACATTGCACAATAGATATTAATGTTTACGGAAAGTTTTAATAGCATATTGTTGTTGCATACAAAAATGCTAATGAAATTGAGGTGACACTCAATGCTAGTTATGGTAAGGATTTCATCTTTGGCTATTACTAGTTATGCTTACTAAAAGCATAGTTGCATTATACATTAAGAGAATAAGAATACATTAAACTTTAAAATGTTTGAAAGTTTGATTATCATAAATTGTTGGTTAAGGATGTCACACATTTTATAAAATATTATATGGCATTATCAAAATAGTTGAGTATGCATATACAAGAACTTCAATAGTTGAATTCTTGAAATAAGTATTCTCAAAATTCCAATAGATCAAAGTTGGATGATGTATGTCTTGTCAACAAGTATGAATGTCATTACTTGAGACATAATTCATCAACAAGAGTTATCATGCATTGATCTATTTAATATTTGGATAATCGATGTTAAACAATTATTATAATAAATTTAAATACATGGTATGTTTAATTTATAATATATTGTATCCTGTTTTTACATGTTTAAATCCATGAATAAATGTTATTCTAAATTGTCCGTTGTCAGTTAATAATATCGGAATATTATTAAATCAAGACAAATCTGAAGGTTGGTATAATATACTTAAAGTATATTGATGCGTAGTCATGCCATTTCAGATGATATTCAATGTTACCGAATATAGGAGTTATCCCAACTAGATGATGTTACTTTATGGATCTTGTCATTAAGTAAATCATGAGAAGTTATCCTCAGACTTGAGATGCAAGATAAGTGTCATGAATGTAGTACATTTTTGTGGAACAACTTAACGCTATACGTAACTGGTAGTCATAAGGGTTGTTTTCGAAAGTGTTACAAAGTTTGTGGGTTTTGCTTGTAATCAAGATAGAATTTGTTCCTTCAAATTTATTTTTGCAGTTTAATACTGTTGGGCCCCTCGTAGGGTTGGTAAGATGCATGTGCGGCCGCACCCAAGATCTCCCCTGAATATGTTCAGAAGATTTGGTAATCTTGATCAATCATAAACAACGAGAAACAGAATGGTTAATTAAGGAATGACTTTAATCCATATCCTTATTAACGTGGTATTAGAAACAAAAGGATAATAATAATGAGAAATCATTAAAAGGTTTTTCCAGGAGCCTTACTCGAGATCGTACTAGAGACATCAGCGTGTTGCAAGACGCTAACCGATGTGATTACACTATTAAAATATGTCCAAGTGGGAGCTGTTAGATTATGGACATTATTTTAGTAGTCGTATGTTAGGATCGAACGCGAGATCGTGAGATTGCATACTTTACGTATGAAGAGTAAAAGAATAATTATTTATAAATGTTATATATAATTATTAATAAACACAAAACTAGTAACGACCGTTAGTATTTAACGGAGAATGACTAACGACCGTTAGACGAAGATTAGGAAAGTAATATGATTCGTGTGAAAACCAACTTATATATTATATAATAGTATATCAAAGTGATCCGCGTAAAATACGGATCACCCAAGTCGTATCCAAGTGAAGGCGAATGGAATCAAGAATATTGATTCGTGAAACCATGAATTGAGAAGTGTAAATGTGATAATAGCAATCAATATATTCAAGTAATCACAAACAAAGATGAAATATGCAAAGAGTACAACCTAATAATGCACCAAAGTTTAAAACATAAAAACGGAAATGCAACCACGTTATTTAAAACGTAACGTTTATTGAAAAATGATCCTACAAACTTGAAAATATTTTATAAAAATCTTAAAGTACTAAAATGAATTTCCATAAAAAGAAAAATATTTTTTTGATTTTTCTTTTATTTTCTATGAATTAAAATTGATTTTTGGAATTTAAATTGGATTAAAAATAAAAAATAGAAAAATAAAGTGGAAAAATGAAAATTTAAATCTGAAAATTCTAAAATATTATAAAAGAATTTCTAAAAATATTTTTGTATTTTTCTCAACCTTTTCTGAATTTTTATAGATTTTTGGTAATTAAAAACTATTTAAAATTGAATAAAATCAAAAAGAAATTGAGAAAAATAGTAAAAAGGCTCAGAAAAATCTGGAAAAATTCCAGAAAATCTAAAATTTTAAAAAAACTCAGATAAATTTTTTTAAGTGAAATTGAATAATGAAACTACTTATTTTTGATGAAACTACTTATCACAATTGCTTAATAATAAGCACTTGTGATACAAACTGAATAGAACTTCAAAAACAGTCTTAAGATGTTGCAATGAGCTCAGTTATGCAGAAATTAACAAGAAATATCACATTGAATCCACAGAAGTTCAGAAATGTAGCAATAAGCTCAAAAATATTTTTAGAAAAGGTTGAGAACAAGCATAAGCAGTTCTATAATTCCAATACAAGCTCATAAACAATAATGCAGGCCTATAATTCCAATCAGTCCCCTGTCTCAGATGTGCAAATAAGCAGTAACAAGCAAGTACTCAAATAAGCTCAAATGCAAAAGTATGATGGGGCAAATGATCAACTACAATGCTGAGATACTAAATCAAGCAAATCTAATATCTAAACTAATCCTAAACTTCTCCAAAATCATTCAAGTTCAACAGACCTCAAACTAATTCCCAATGCAACAGCAGACTTATTGAGATTCTATCTAATATGACTTTATCTAATTTCAATTAACCAATTCTACTTCAAAAAGTTATACTAAACTGATTTATAAATGAATTAGTCTAGATTAATCTATATTACAACTACAATCACTAATTCACTAACTGAGTACTTAACTATTAACAGATAAGAAAATTTTAAGCTAGATTTGACTTATCTATATATCTACCTACTGTTTTTATGCAATTATGAGTCTAAATTTATCCTAAGTGATCTGATGATGCAAGTTTATCCTACTTTCTAACTGTGTACATCAACTAAAATTACTAATCCAAACACTCATTTAGCTGTTAATCTCACTACAACTACTGTTCTAATGAGCCTTCAATTCTCTGGCAAGAGTAATATTATCAACCAATAACAACCAGATCCAACATAAACTCATTATCATAGGACCACAAATATGACAGATGATGCAACAATCTTACACAGATAACCAAATTACTCAGATCTGAGGTTTTCCAAATCACAGCTATCAATATATGCAACTATGCAGCAAAGAAATTCAATCAAACTGTAATTCAATCCCAATCCAAATCAAACTCAGATTCTACAATACTCAGATATGCAAATGAAACTAAACTGAAACAGATCTAAACTCTTACAGTGAAATCACAGATCACATAAACTACTAAAATTATTCTATCACTACAATTAAAACTAGTAAACTAATGGAACAGTAAAAGTATGAGTTTACCAAATGCTTCTCCCTTAGCTAAACAGAGGGAGTTCACTGAGCTTGCCTATCTTTGTGATAGGCAGGACCTTCCTTATCTGTCCATACTTATTCATAATACCACATAAATCTCTGAACCAATTCTGATTATGACTATAGATGAATATAGACTCAAACACTCCAATAAAAGCTATTAAGCTAAAATGGAGTATATAAAAATGAAAATAAGCTCTAATGTAAGCTATACTAATGATTATGTAAACATTTTTTATTTTTTTAATATTTTTCTTATTTTTATATATTTTTTATTTTTTTCTCTGTAAATGAAATAAGACTGAGTTGAAATAAGATGAAATAAGCTATAAGCTACTGAATATAAGCTAGATAAAGACAGTTTTAAAACATTATAAGCAAGAATGAAATGATGAATTAACTAAAATTTATAAAAGTGAACTGAAATTTTATTAAAACTCAACAGAATATTACAAAAGCTAAACTACATACATTCTATTGAAAATTTGACAGCATAACAATACTCTAAAAACTACTTGAGAAATAGCTTCTAAACACCTCTATTTATAGGAGGAGAGTGAGGTTTGGGGTCTGAATGATCCACAACTCATCTGTGCTTCTTTACATCATCTCTCAGCCCTCAGATTCAATGTGTGCTTCTTTATTCTAATCTTAGCCCTTGGATCATGATCTGAGACGTGGCTTGCCCACTAATATGCCTCCATCTGTCCCCCTCTCGTGTGCTACATTCTCTGACTTGTCAGCAGAATCCAAGGAAAGAGTGTGACGCGTCTCTTCCAATCATGAGCTGCCAAGTGTCTACATATCTTCATTCACTCTCTCTGACATGTGCTTTGTCACGTGGTTGACCTTCTAAAGGTCCCAATCATTGGCTCTTGATGGTAAATCGCAAAGGCATGGGTCAATTTAGCCATTGGTTCAATTTAGGGTTCATGGTTGGAATTGGGGGTGTGGTGATTCTGAGTATTTGGGGGAAAAGGGAAAAAAGTGCGTGTAATATTATAACTTTGACCCCTATTTGACCATTGACCCTGGACGTTGGCTTTGACCGTGGGATTGGGCTTGGGTATTTGGGCTTTTGGGTATTGACTTGGATTAGTAATTATTGGGTAAGGCCTGTAATGTTGTAGTTATTGAAATGGAAATTACAAGAACCAAATTTGTATTTCTCAAAAATCCAAGGGCTAATTCTGTAAATCTTCAAAAGTATAGTGCAAGGACTAATTATGCCAATCTTGAATAAATGAAGGACTGAAGTTGACTTTTGAATCCCAGCTTTGACTATTTGACCATCTTCCACTCTCGTGCCCGTTTTTCCGGTATTTGCTTGATTTTTCGTCTTTTTGTGACAAATCCGTGCCTGCATAATCACAACATAAAAACACATGTTTCCTTGACATTTGTTAGCTCATTTAGTCAATTTGGGTCGGTATTTGTCCATAAAATGGTATGTCAATTAACACATATCATAATACTTATGAATAATTGGAAACAAGAGAAGGTTCCAGAATCCCCTTTGGGGGTGCATGACCGATCGGCCAAGGGAGGGTTTCCACCTCCTTTGTGCCTTGAGCTCCAAGTTTCATCAAGTATATAAATACCTCATGGGTTATTGTTTTCTCATAACTTGTACACACATAATAGGTGTTTTTCTTTCTCTTCTCTTGTCCTAAACGATCCATCAACAATTCCTACAAGGGATTTGATTTTCTTAAAGCTATAAAGTTTTGTGTTTTATTTACTTGCATAAACTTTTACTTGAATTAGTACGTGTGTACAAGAACACGATTCAAATACACTATTGTTTGATTCTTGGATTGAATTACAAAAAAGGTAAGGGGTAATTCTTATAATCCACATAAACCCTAATTAGAGTTCTTGATTTGAAGATTGCAATTGATTCTTGTTCGGGCTAAAATCACAAAGGTATGTTTACTATTTATTATTGATTAATTAATTACATGTTATATGATCTTGTTATAACGCTTCCGCATATGCTCTCTTGTTGTGTTTGGTATATTTTATATGATTGTCATATTATAATTCCATCACTAACGACACACAAATCTTCACCCTATACTCTGGTTTGAGTCACTTACTACAAGTGTTTTATCGAGCATTTGGTGTTCACAAAATGGTACAAAATTTGAAAATGTGGCATTTTTTGTCCCAAAAGGCACATTAGTATTTAAATCACTCGTTCAACTTATAATATGAAGTTTTATTTAATCGGTTCGGTATAAATCCATGCATTGAATCATTCAAACAGTTAGTGAGCATAAAATTACGCTCAAATTCTACCTGTGAACATTTGGTGGAGCATACACTATTTGATGTCCCAAATTCCATGTCCAAAAACAGTCAAGTCTTTGCCATTTTTCCTAAGTGGATGTTAGATTTTCTTCCACTTTGTAATACTTTATGGTCAAAAGAAATCAATGTACTGATGTAAACGCCAATCTAGAAATATATAGCTAGTGTTAGAAAATGATATCTGGATTGATGAAAAACCCAACAAATATTAAGTTTGAATGGTAAATTAACGTCATTTACATGCCATTAGCACAACCATTTGCATGACTTTACTACAAGGTTGGAGACTTTGAATTTTGAATATCGAGTATTCTAATAATGTATTAGCAAACTGTAGTGAGTGAAATAGATTACCAACATACTTATTTAATGTTTTATTACTACTCAGTGTAAAAAATAAGAGCATTTTCACAACATCGAGCATACTAATCATATCAAATCACAAAGACACGCAGCAAAAATATAGATGTGAAAAAATATAGATGTGAAGCAACAAATTTATTTTTGTATGAACATAGTAAATGAGTAAAACAAGTTTAAATTTATAGCATAAACATCACATTCAAAAATGACCGACTGCAATGCGCCGTACTTTTCGAAATCCTTCTCTGTATCATTACAAGCAAATGTGTTCTTATAAAACTAAGAAAATAACACTCAAAGTCACAAACTATATAGTTATAAACAACTTCTTGGTATGAGTAATCCAGAAGCAGTACCATCAGCAAAAGAGCAAGACGAAATCGCTGGTTTACTCGAGTATACAAGGTTAACATCCTTTAATCTTATTCCACGACAAGGGCTTCCTTTGCTACAATCAAATTTTACAGCCACTTCTGTTGCTGATGTTCCGTGTACATCCTCATATACGACGTTACTGATCTTCACTCCGGCAGCTTCTTTGGGACAGTTAGTATTGTGGGGGCAATATTTTCCGTCTATTATGATTGGGTATTTTACGTTCATCATTGCTGCATGTATGAAAAATATATTCCTCACGAACCCATTGCTACGACGAGCCCATGTCTTTATCCTCACACCATTTTGAGTACCTTTAAATGTCGAGCTTTTTACAGTTATATTTTGGACACCAGCTTCTTGCAAATCCCATCCTAGACTCCCAATGCTGAAAAAACAAATGCAATGTATTTATATTTAGTTAATTATTATGGATTACAGAATATCAAAGTGTTGTATTCGAATAATTAAGTTGTTCCCAATTCACCTCAAAAGGTCATTGACTTGAGTGTGTTATGACTGCTTAATTATATAAGTGTTTTATTTGTTTAACATAGACTTGTACATACGAATATGCGCATAAGATGAATCTAAAAGCGTTTATATTATAAATATACCTTATGCCGTGACCAGGGCCACACGTGACCTTCTCTATCCAGACATTGGAATTTCCTGGGCCTATCGAGACACAATCATCTCCCGTCGAGATCTTAGAACCCAAGATGGTAATACCAGTGGAAAGTGATAAATGTATACCATCTGTGTTCGGGCTGGTCTCGGATGCTAAGATGCTCACACCTTGTAGCTTAGCATCGTTGCATGCATATAGGAGGATATGAAACATTTGGCTGTTTAATGACTTTAAGTTGCTGATCACTATATTTTGGGAATGATAGATGCCAAGCGTCTGTAACACATAATCATAAATACATAAGGACTTTAAAAGAAAAAAAAAAAAGTTAAATGTCCATTGCTTTTTTCTTGATAACCCTGATGTCCCATGTTTTAGCCGATTATATGTTGGTTCATAGCTATGGTTCCAACCATTATTAACATATAAGTATGTTAACTGACTTATTGACAAGAGAGATAAGGGTAACGATTGTGAAAAACGTATCTTGGAAATTTTTTCATGCCCCATGACTATTTACGTTCAGTTGTACATCTAAATAAGATATATCTATAATCTATCCACGTTTTTAAACATGAACTACTTGAAAAAAATTGGATATCTAAATTTAAGTTGTATATGAAGAAGAAGAAAGTGCAATTTGTGTATAAATTGTAGTGTATAGTCGTACCGTAGCTCCTTTAGGACATGTCTTTCCAGATAATTTGCAAGCCCACAAAGAATCACCTTGTGCATCAAGGGTTCCACCAGATATCGTAACATGATTAACCCTATGGAACTCAATCCATACATCATCTTTTCCAATAGCATTATAACTAGAAGGTGCCACCAAAGTGCCATCTATGTTAATACTTATGCCTTTGCTCTTACATGTTTGGCCGGAGAATGTAACCGCCGATGCTATCAAGTACCTACCACTCGGCACATAGATGGTGGCCGGAGTAGTAGAAGCACAAGCCATATTCCATGCTCTCAAGAACGCGTTTTTTGTGTCAAGACGACCGTCGGCATTAGCTCCTAACTCGGCAACATTGTATGTTACTTTAGCCGACGACTGTTGAACGATAAGAAAGAAGATGACCAAAATATGCTTTATGACCATGGTAAAAGATCGATTGCTAGCTGGAGTATATGGTCAGGTAGTTGTTCGTACAATATGCATGTGTGATTGTGTTCCACTTGATATATATAGGCTTATAGCAATTGATATAGAAGTACAATACGAGTATAAGTGCAACATAATAAGGATATGTACGTGTGAATGTGTGATAGATAAATACATAATATTATAGATTGTCAAAGTGGGATAAAGTATATATATTTGAAACAGTTTCGGTGATTACCGTTTTCAAATTCCAAACACATAGTCCTATTAAACCCTCCTTCACAAAACCCTGCCTTAAAAAAAAAAAAAAAAAAAAAAAAAAAAAAAAAATCTTTTATTAAGTTTGTAGCAAGAGTAAGACTAAAGAAAAACTAAAATTTCTATTTTTCCTGGTCACTTTTCTGTAAAGATTTGTGGGTTCTAAAGAACAAGAATTAGGTTTTTGTGATTTAAGCATATTGGGGTTATAAGGTTATTTTGATTCTTAGTTATTATTGTAAAAAATAAATAAATAAAAAGGTTGTGTTGAAAGATGGCGAATTTATTGACAAAGAAGACATTGTTTGGGCTTTTTCTAGGACAAGTTCTATCACTGTTTATAACATCAACTGGATTCTCATCTGTGCTTGCTAAAAGAGGTTTGCGTTTACATTGTTTTTGCTTCGTTTATATTTGCATAAATTATGCTTTGTTTTTGCTTCATTTATTTAATAATTTTTTTTATTGTAACTGGTATCTCTCTCCATTTGCCGGTATTGGGGCGTCTTCTTAGGCTCCTGAGATAGCCTTGTACAATGTTGTGGAGCAGAAAAAGAGAAAGTATGCGTCAAAATGTGCCGATAACGGATACAGGTTTATACCTTTTGCTTTTTCTACTTTTGGCGATTTTGATACAGAGGCTTTGGATACACTTTCTCGTATTAAATCTATTGCCATTAGTCACTCGAATAATTCTAAGAGTGGTGTTTTTATCTTTCATAGAATTAGTTTTTGATCCAGAAAGGAGTAGGAGCACAACTTGTATAGATCCATGAAGAATCCATACATGCCATAGAACCTATCAACCAATCATAGCCACCCATTTATATTTTTCACATTTTTTTTCAAAACAACATATTTTGCAAACGGTAAATCTTCAAGCTACAAAAAAAAAAATATCATCGCGACGAGAATTAAATGATCTTTCTATAGATATGCATTGTTATATACTTTCGACGAACTTTTTTTTCGCCCAGAAAGAATCATATATGATTCGTAAAAATCATATATGATTCGTAAAAAATCATACATGATTCGTAAAAAATCATATATGATTCGATTCTACGAATCATATATGATTCTTACGAATCATATATGATTTTTCTGGGCGAAAAAAAAGTTCGTCGAAAGTATATAACAATGCATGTCTATAGAAAGATAATTTAATTCTCGTCGCAATGGTATTTTTTTTGTAGCTTGACGATTTACGGTTTGCGAAATATTTAAGTTTTAAAAAAAGGGTGGAAGTTTATTTTTTTATTTTGATAAAAAAAATGGATGGCTAAGATTGCTTGATGGGTTGTATGGTAAAAGTTAGATCTATAAAGAACTTTTGGCCTTGTCTCTATACTCCCATCCAACTTTATGTAAAGTTATTATGTTCTAATAAAATTTATTATTATTATTAAAAAAAAATTAAAAAATAAGTAAATAATAATAATAATATTAATAATTTAGTTTTTCAATGTGACAACCGGCAGTTTAGGGAGCTATTTTAAAAACCCGCATTTCAATTTAAGTTCGTTTATGATTTTTATTTGAAATTTTCATTTCACAACGAACTTGTAAGACCTATTTTATGGATATTTTATTTAATGACGTTATGGAATTCGTGAATTATGTTCATAATTCATTTTGATTATATGATCGGTGATGTATATTTGAATTCTCACTTGGTACTACGTTGACTTTGGCACTAGGATTACCTAACGACAATTTTATGATTCGTCTTAACGAGTCCGATATATATATTTTTAATTATTCACGAGAGGTTCTCGAGTAATGTTGAAATTTTAAAGTGAGTTCGGGTTCGGGCCACATGTTTTTACAATAACCCGCGTTACCCGCTCCACCGTAATAATATCCTTATTATTACTACTATTATTATTATTCTTATTATTATAACTTTTATAAAAAAAAAAAAAAAAAGTTAATAAAGGGTGTGTTGGTTCGGTTTTACCCACACACACACAACACTCACTCCTTATTATTCTCTCTCTCTCTCAAACCCTCATCTCCCCCAACCCTAAAGCTAGCCGCCGCCGACCACTTATCCGGCCACCGCCGCCGCACCTCCGACCCCACAACAAAACTAACACCACCATTTTACTCCTCTCTTTCCCCTCTTTCTTTTGGTATAAGAAACGCGCCCTAAAACCACCATTAACATCACCAAATCTATAGTTATTCATTCGAAGTTGTGGTAGTTTTCTAGATCCGTGCTTTTGGAGGATTTAGAAGGTGAGAAGAAACGTTTTCAAGGGTTTTGGGAGCCACGAATTAGTTTTGTTTCGTGGCTACACGGATATTTTTTTTGGAGAATCGAATTGATTTTCGAATGGAAATGAGTGTTTTGTGATTAAAAGATAGTTTGGTATCCGGGTTCATGGTTGGGTCGTGGTTGACTCGGAACCGAGAGCAAAGCTCTCGGCTTATTATTTTTTTTGTTGGTTCGAAGCCTTGTGTGGCTATGGTCCTTTGAGGATGATTGATTGATTTGTTTGGTTGTCGAGGGTGTGGTGAACCTCGATTCGATGCTAGCCGAGACCTTGTGGTCTCGGGGTTCCTTTTCTTGTGCTCTTTGGCCATACCGAGACCTCAAGGGGTTCTCGTTGAGTGTGGTTCGAGCCTTTGGCTCGTATGGTAATGTGGTTCGACCCTTTGGGTCGCGGCTCTTAGCCGAATACCACCTTGTTGCCATTTGACCATTTGGGTCGAATGGAGTATATGATTTCTTGGTTAAGCTCAAGTGAGCTATATGGTACTTGTGATGCTTGGTTCGAGTCTAAATGACTCGCGGTTCGGAGCCGAGACTCAAGTGAGTCGAGGGCTCGGGTCGGCTTGGTAAACCGACCCACACATTAACTTTGTTAATGTTATTTTTGTATAAGTGTGAACTTGTTTATATTTGTTGTTGTGGTATTTGATTTTCTCGGCCGTATACATATGGGTCGAATTGGAGATGGTTTGTGATATTGTGAAGTTGTTGTCGATTGGTAAGTGATTGGGGACCGATTGTGAGACGGTCGTTAGATTGACGGAGATAGGTTAGTCGGGTACCGTAGTCGGACCTTATTGTTGTAGCCCGTGGTTTGAGATTGTGATTGGACGGAGATTTGTTATTTATGACTTTTGCTTATTATTGGACTTGGACAATGAGCCGAGAGTCATGACTCGGACATATGACCATTTCGTATAACTCAACAACTATTAAAAATTGAAACGAGAATAATAAAACTCGTAATAATAATTATTGGTAATATGAACGTTTGTATGAAAGTATATACGTGAATAACGTATATATATATAAATATATAAACGCGTATATTAATAATAATAATAATCACGAGTCGTATTATAAATAATACGATTAGATATATATTAAGCTACGAAAGTGGCGTAATATTATTAAACGTATTATTATTATAAAAATTGTGTTATAAAACGGGAAATTCCCGACAATTATGAAACGTTTAATAAAATGTCATTTCAGATATATAACGAATAAACTTATTGAGTTAGGCGAAATTGTTGTCACTCGGGTCCAGGTAAGTTATTATTTGCGATGTTCGTGTTGTCACGGATATATGACGACTAATATAGACGCTTTCTATAAGTAAATAGCCACTTAACCGTAAGGTTGAGCCGGGTTATTTGGCTATATGAAACGAACATATTAGTGGGCATCGTATCCTACGACGCCCATAGGTTGTAGTATATGTAAAGTGTAATAGATTTCGGGTGTATATATCGGGAAATCTGGCCAATTTGACGGTATATATGAGGAATTTATTAAACTATGATATATATACTATATAGTAATTATGTGCTATGTGCTTTATATGCGCTTTAGGTTGGGTGTAATCTTGGAACGGTATATTACGTAAATAAATATGAGGATTATCAAATCGACGGATTTGGTAAACTTTGGCGATTTATTTAAATGATATATTGGGCTAATATTATATCTATAGCTTATCTTATCTTGCTATGTGTGATCTTGTTGGTTTGTTTTGAGTCGACCCACCACCCGTATGGATACCAAACGCAAATACACCAAACTTAATACGAAATGGATTTTCGGAAATAAAACGGATTCTCGTCCGGGTTTGGGAATATTATATATTTGAGGAAATGATTTCTGAAAGAGTTAATATTGTTAGATCGTGCCAAGTCCGTAGTTGCTGTTTCGTGAATTATCATACATCTTATTTCTACCTACCTCGTCTTGCTATTTTCTGGACTTGAGGTGAGTCATAGCCCCACTTTTTACTCTTGAACTATGTTTTCAATGATTGGGGTGAGAAACGTGCAAATCATTTTACGTGGACTGTTATCGCTTTTATATTCTTTCTAAACTTGCTATGCGTATGGACTAGGATATATTGTCAGCTTTAGTCACACCTTTTGTGTGTACTATTCAAGGTTGGCTTATTTGGTTATTGGATGATTGTCAACTTTAGTCACATATCGGTTGTGTGTACTATTCAAGGTTGGCTTAATTGGTTATTTGGAATTGTCAGCTTTAGTCACATATATGTTGTGTGTACTATTCAAGGTTGACTTATTTAGATACTATAGTGTGCACCTATAGGTTATTAATATTTCGGAGGTTATCCGAGTTATTATTGGTATTGCGGGGGCTACCCGAATATCTATGTTAGTACGGAAGGGTATCCGTGTGTTTTGTTAGTACGGAAGGGTATCCGTGTGTTATGTTGGAGCGGAGGGTATCCGCAGGCTTTTAGCGAATCCTTAGTCTAGCTAGCAAGCGTTTTGCGTATATGTCCACTATATTGTTAGTTGAACTTAAACCTATGATCTCACCAGCGAAAGCTGACTTTTAGCACGTTTTCTCAGGTATTTAAGTGTTGAGGTGCATGCTTGGATTGGAAGGCTCGGCTAAGGCACACGGTTTATGGATCTATATTTTCTAAACTCTGATAATTAAATTTGGACCTATTGCTATTTTATTTTGGGCCTGACTCTGAATGATGTTGGGATAAATGTAAACCTTAAAACCCCGTTTGGTTGTGTTTTTATTATGTTTACTTTATCTCGTTCTATATTGTCTTGTGTTGGATACCAATCCCCGTAGCACCCCGAAAGCTTGTTAAGTCTTCCGCTGTATCAAATTTTGGGGGTGTTACATTCAAATAGTGGCCCATACTTACATGGGCCAATTAACAGGGCCCTTTATTTGGTAGGACACCAAATTTGTAAAAAACCCGATTGATATTATACATTTGATAGGCCTATTTTAAAGCCCAAAAGAATATACGACCTCCCCAAATAAGTAAAAAGAAAACCGTACGATAGTTTTGAGTTTTGTATGATCGGAACATAAGAAGAGTGATATTATAAGGTAAAAAGTTCTGCTTGTTTACTTTGAATTTTTTAATTGAGATTGTTAAGGTTTATCTTTATTCTTTAGTGTTATAATTTATTGTTTTATTGTCTGATTACTAGTATTTAAATTAAACTTTTAATTAGTTGTATGTTGTATTGTTGTTTGGTTTTTGTTCGTCATCCTACAAAACTTTAAGGCTGTCATATCGGTTTTAGTTTCGGAAGTCTTTGATCTGAAACTCTGTCAAGATGTTTATCTTTGTTGAGACGCCAAGGGGTAAGACGGTCAGTTTGAAGGTTGAGGGGTCGGACACATTTGACATTGTCAATGCCAAGATCAGAGCCATGAAAGGGTTTCTCCCTGCAGATTCGTGTCACCTCGAGTACACCTACTACACTAATGATGATTTGGAACCATACAAAGAACCTCTTGAACCCGGGGTTTTTAAGCTATCCGTCAGGAGGCTCGCCACTGGAGACACGTTCACGCTCTTTCTGTCCGATTACCACGAGATCAACCACTTGCAGCAAATGATCTTTACCGAGGAAGGTTTCGCCCCATTCTGCCAAACACTCTTCTTTACCGGGATTAAGCTCGATAATAAAAAAGGTACCCTTGCCAGCTACAACATCTGTGGCGAGTCCACCGTCGATCTTTTTGTTGACCGGGGCGGACAGTGGAAGCTATCTATCAAGACACTTTCTGGGGAGACAATCTCTCTGGGTGTCCTTCGCAACTACAGAATCAGCAAAATCAATTAGCCATGATTCAAGAGAAGGAAGGTATCCATTCAGAGCGGCAGAAGCTGGCCTATGCTGGAGAGCAGCTTGACGACCACCTTACCCTTGAGTACTACTGCATCCAGGAGCCGTCCACCCTCCTCCTCCTCCTCGTGGATGATGATGGTACATTGATTACGAAAGAACGTGAGCTTCTGGTACATATCTTTATTGAGGCAACTGAAAAGACCATTGATCTAAACGTGAAAAGCTCCGCCACCGTCCGCAGTGTGAAAGCCATGATTCAAGATGAGGAAGATATTCCTGCACACCAGCAGATCCTGTTTTTGCCCATGAAGCAGCTCAAGGATGATGGCCTTACTCTGGACCAATACTATATCCCTAATAACTCTACCCTCCATCTCGTCCAGGCTGTTGAGCTCCATGAAGGAAAAGATCCAGGGGAAGGAAATCTGGCAGGACTAATACCTTGCTCTAAACTGAAACGCAAATGTCCTGAACCAGGAAGCCATCCCATTTAGGCTAGCACAGGCTCTTCTTTTGCAAGGAATGGTTTGATGATGGACGCCTTTGCAGTTTATAATATTTAGAGGGAATCCACTCTCCCAGCTTATGGTAAATTTAGCTTCAAGCTCTTTTGTTTGCCGTGACCTGGCTCATCTTTGTAAAACCATATTGGGATATTTGCAAAAACTTGAAGGTTTTCATTATCAGTTTAGTAACAAGGAAAAAAAATGAATATTCCTTTTCTTGCTATGTGTTGCATTTGCATATGCTATTAGAGAGGTAAAACTAGCTAGTTGACTCTCAATAGATTACCCAAAATTTACAAATTAAATTTAATGAATAATCCCTAAAAATTCTTATCCATACACTGGTTTTTGGCATATATGAGACATTAGAAATTATGTGCACAGGTGAAGGATTATTGAACCAAAAATATATTGCACACATTTTTGTGATAAACTTGAGTACACCATTTACAGTATTGTGAACAACCGTGGACAGAATAGCTAATAGCCAAATATCATAGCAACCGTTTTTGGAAAGTCAAATTTTTCTCTAAGGTGGCCTTGGCACCCAAAATCCCCGGGACGGCCCCGATAATTACCAACGAGTCACAATAAGCTACCTCAGTCCAACGAGGCTGGGCTATTTCTTCTGACTTGTGGACCTCAAAAGAACACAATAACTTTTGCATCGACCTGTTTAGCTATTTATGTATGGATAGTTTGAGGCACGAGTGCCTGACCCATGATCAAAGGTGATTAAGCTTATGTTTCCTAGTGAAGTGTTCGATACAAAATTTTACAAGTTATGTTGAATAACATGCTAAGTTGACAATTTAGGTGATTAAGCTTATGTTTCCTAGTGAAGTGTTCGATACAAAATTTTACAAGTTATGTTGAAAAATATCAAATTTCCTCTAGAAGAAAAACGAACCATAGCAATTAAATACTGATGAACTGTAAATAATATTTACTAACTAATTTACTTATTGAAGAGCATTATAGCTATTTATGCTAATAAATTGTCAACTTAGCATGTTATTCAACAATGAATTGTTCTCTATACAAATGCGCTACCAAGCTGCGCTACATCCCTTCCATTGGTCTACAGTGTCATTGTATAAAGAAATGTGTCTAGGTTTTTTACAGAACATTTTCCCTTTCTACTGTCCTCAATTTCGTCTATTACATCTCATTGTCTGAAATCGTATCCTCATCTTCCATTGGTTATCATCCCAAGTATTTTCTCACACTATTTCTAGTAGCTCGCATATCACCATTGTGCAGCTCACACAAAGTAAAAGAGGAGAATGACACAGTAAGGCATCATCATTAGCTTAAGATCCAGAGCTAACTCACCAAACAATGGCTACATTTCCAGATTAGCTTTTAGCACACATCAACTCTAAGGAGATCTCACAACAATGAGTCAATGACTACGTTTCCTTATATGAATATTATAACTATCCATAGTACCATAGACTTATTCGCTCATCCGTGGTTCTTCCTTTATTCTTTCTCTATCTCATCTAGGAAAGAAGTAAGGTGATATGAGTAAAAATACTATGGATATATATTCACAAAATATAAATAAGGTAACAAGTGTTTAAGGCATAGAGTGGTGTGTATAAATAAAAAATACAAGTGTGCAATCACTACTTGAAAGCACTAATACGCAATTCGCATTATGTTCAACCCTTTTATTTTAAGGTAAGCTTTTTATTTGTAACCATTTGATCCATTGGAGATAATATAACCCAGTTTAAAGAAGCAAATCCCGTGGTAATGCTACCGATAACTAGGAACAACCAAACAAACAAGTAGTCATTTTGAATATGAACTTCCTTTTTAATTTTTTATTATTATTATTTTTTAAGCTAAAAGTATGAACCTGGTGTACGTGGTGGTTTTGATTAGACTTGAAAACACTGTTTCAGAGCTCAAATGTTGGTTGCCGTAAGCCGGCCAAGAATCTTGCTCCAATTAGTGAAAATAGCATGTAATTAAGAAAGAAAATTACACGAGTAGTCGACTAGTCAATTTTTAGCCCAATAAAGTACGATCTTAGTATAATTTGTATGGACATTGTATGATGGAAATGGTTTCATTAATCTTGAAATCTATTTTCCAGATGTTTTATTATTAATTAACGCTTATGGAGAGAAATCGAAAAGCAAAAATTAATGATTTCAGCATGTACTCTTTCTATTTCAGTTTTTTGTTAGAAAACCATAAATGTTCATTGATATGTATCAATGAAAACAATTGTTAGATTAAAGTAAAATACAATGCAAATTCGAAAAATGCGGCATCATTATAGGCTATTTTAAACAATTGGCATGCTAAGAATGAATAGCACCTGTAACTGTTGCAAGACAAATAGTAAGAAAAAGTAAAATGAACATTCAATATCGAGTGGTAAATATGTACAGATATACAGCTGAGACTGTATCACCAATGGTTCTTCCTATACTCTTAAAACTGAGAGAAAGATACCAGCATTTAATAGTTACAGACAGCTTGTTGGTAGAAGTAATCCAGAAGCAGTACCGGCAGCGTATGAACAAGATGAAACCAGTGGTTTACCCGCGTATACAAGGTTAACATCTTTTAATCTAATTCCATTACAAGGACTCCCCTTGCTACAATCAAATTTCACAGCCACTTGTGTTGCTGATGTGCCGTGTGCATCCTCATACACTACATCGCTAATCTTTACTCCTGAAATATCATTGGGGCAATTTTGATTGTTTGGGCAATAGTTTCCATCTATTATGATAGGGTATTTTACGTTCACCATAGTTGCTTGTTTGAAAACAATATTTTTCACGAACCCATTGCTACGACGAGCCCATGCCTTTATCCTGACACCATTTGTAGTACCAACAAATGTTGTGGTTTTTACAGTTATATTTTGGACACCGGCTTATTGCAATTCCCACCCAAGACTCCCAATGCTGCATCCATAAATTAATTAATATAAGTTACATAATTAACAAACCTAGTTAATACACACTCACACACACATCACCAAATCTAACGCTCTTAACCACTCATGGGTGGCCAAGCGTTAAAATTCTGAGACTATCATAAGTCAAATGTGTTCCAACATTATTTTTTGTTGAATTCTAAGTTACCGGGCCTATGGCATGAATTGATTATGTATTTATCATGACTCCCACATTTGGATATGTATATCAGGTGAATATAAACAAGTTTATGTCTTAAATGTACCTTATGCCGTGACCAGGGCCACACAAGACCTTCTCTATCCAAACATTGGAAGTGCCTGGGCCTATCGAGACACAATCATCCCCCGTCGAGATCTTAGAGCTTAAGATGGTAATGCCCGTAGAAAGTGATAAATGGATACCATCTGTGTTCGGGCTTGTCCCGGATGCTAAAATGCTCACACCTTGTAGCTTGGCATTGTTGCATGCATATAGGATGATATGAAACATTTGGCTGTTTAATGACCTTAAGTTGCTCATCACTATGTTTTGGGAATGATAGATGCCAAGTGTCTGTAACACATAAACAACACGAATCTATATTGATTATACTATTTTCGTAAAATGATTTTAGAAAGACAAAAATGCAGTTCTACACTATAATGCAAATTATAAATACACAAATTGCACAATTTTGTACCATACAGCTTATTTAAATGTATAATCTATAAGATATTCACATTTACGAAAGTAGAAATGTTCATACTTAGAAAGATAGATAAACGTAAGAAGTCATGAATATATATAACTTTATGAATATAAATGTGAACAACTAAAAAGAATTTATGCTTCACTAATTAGCAGTATGGAGGAAACCGTGCAATTAGCATATTTATTATAGTGTATGGTCATACCGTTGCGCCTTTTGGACATGTCTTTCCAGAGGATTTGCATGCCCATAGAGAACCACCTTGGGCATCAAGAGTTCCGCCGGATATCGTAACATGGTTAACCCTATAGAACTTAATCCATACTTCATCACTGCCAATAGCATTGTAACTAGAGGGTGCCACCAAGGTACCGTATATTTTAAATGTGATGGATTTGCTCTTACATGCTTGACCGGAGAATGTGATTGCAGATGCAATCAAGTACCTACCAGTCGGCACATTGATGATGGCAGGAGTAGTGGTGGCACATGACAAGTTCCATGCTTTTAAGAATGCTTGTTTTGTGTCTAAACGACCATCGGCTTTGGCTCCTAAAGTGACAACATTGTATGTAACCTTAGCCGATGAGTATTGGAAGATGAGAAAAAACAAGACTAGAATATGTTTGATGACCATGATATATTGATTACTGAAGTAGGTAGTAGTTAGTTAAGTTTGTACAGGTACAGAATGTACCTCAGATTTGGGTATTTGTAGCCATTGATTTAAAAGTACATGATACAGTTATACGGGTAGAAGCGTCAAATAAGGATTTGTATTATTGCTAATGATTGATAGTTGATAAGAAATAGTCCATATATGTATAGGGGTAAGTACTGATCAAATGTCAAATTAATGGGTATGCAAAGAATATTAATCATATAAAATAAATATTATATCCTTGTAAGGGTGGGGGGAGTGCTCCACTCACCCCTTTCCCTTCACTCACTCACAACCAATCCCATTCCGCCACATCATCTCCCACTTTTTCCTTCACTCACTCTTCACTCACTTCATTTTTAGGGGCGGCACCTTCACTCACCCTTCACTCACTTTTTTTTTTTTTTTTTTTTTTTTTTTTTTTTTTTTTTTTAAAGTGCATCTTATCTTCTAGTAGCCATGTTTTCTTTTCTTCTTCCCTTCGACACCTGCAAAACACACACGCAAAAATACACATCACAAAACCAAAACCACCTTGTTTTCTTTTCTTCTTCCCTCCCTCGCTGCTACTGTGCCACATTCCATTTTGTTTTCTTTTTTGCTTCCTACCAACAGCAACATAGCAACACTTTTTGTAAATGGGAGAATGCTTTTTTTTTTTTTTTTGCTTTCTACCAGCAGCACCAACGAACATTTATAAAAAAAAAAAAAAAAAAAAATAGCCCAACGTCTCTTTTTTCTTCCTCCCCGCATGCGTGAAAATTCCACTCAAAACCCCTCCCCGTGTGGGGTTCCCCGCGAGGCGGCGGTGTTCCCGTGCGGGGGTTCACCTTCCCCGCTTCCTCCCCGCATGCACTCCCTCTACCCTAACAAGCCTTTTCAATTATTAAAGCTTTACCAAATAATAATTTTTTTTTTATAATGAAGCTATGCAAAATGAATTTGAATTGTAGTGTACTGTTTTAAATTTATTTGGGGCCAACGAAGTGCATAACTGCATATGATCCCACATGATTAGAGGAATGTCAACCCTAATAAAGTATTTGACTTTTGAAAACCCTTGGCATGTTTATTAAATAGCATTCTCATTCCTGTAACATATAATTGGATAGGGTTTGGTTATTCTCAAAATGACAGGAATACCCTCCCTAATATTTTACATTTGTTTTATTTTTTAATTTTATTTATATTGTGAAACAGTGAAATAAAAAACACGGAGCAGATAATATAGAGTTTTACAAATCAAAAGTAGGAAAATACAAAATTTACCGAGAAGAAAACCATAAAAATTATTTTTACATGTTAATAAAGTGGGTAAAACTGTAAAAGAAAATGTGGGACATAAAATATAAAGTTTGACAAGTTAAAATAGTAAAATAAAAAAATATGAAATAAAAAGCCATATAAAATTGTCTTGTGCTCTTAATCATGTGTATAGGAGAGGTAAGAGGTTGCAATAGTACAACCCAAACCCAATTGGATATTTTCTTAATTTTATCGTCAACTACTCTTTGGCAACGATATTGATGTGAATTTGAGTATTTTTCAACAAAATGGTGGGAAGTTTGCATTTGTTAACAAAATTTTAATCATTGTATATCCTTTTGAACAACAAAAAAAAGTCTTTTATAATATAACCTTCAAGACGAGATGAAGAAGGCAACATACAAACGATTGGTACAATAATTAGATTTCTCTCATTTATTTTGCAAATGTATTGCGCTTTTGTAGAAATTAACAACCAAAGTAGTATTGAAACTTATCAGTTAGACTGAACCCAGCCAACCTCCCCTTGGCTCAATCTTTTATTAATCAAAATAGCTAAAGAATTAGCTTATGAGTTTATACAATACAAGAAAACAATAACAGAACAATGATCAGACTAGGGTTTCTCAACTTAGAGACTAGAGAGAGATATAACCAACAATACACACATGGATAAGAGATATGTGTGAAGTCTGGGAAGAGTAATCAATAAATACCCATCTCAATCTAATTTACACTAAGACCCTCATAACTTTTAAGTTGATACATCTTCAGTCCCTGGAGATATAGGCGGGAACACTTCAAGCTTGAACTTTAGAATAATGACACTTAGACCCATGTGTTTGAGCAGCTGAAGCTTAGTCTTTCAACACTCCCCCATAAGCTTTAGCTTCCAGCAACTCCCCCATCAGCTTTATCTTGTTCACTTGACTTATCCTGAAACATATTTAACAAACCAAGAACTTTGCAAAACCTGTTATGATCAGAAATATTAAGTCCCTTAGTGAATAGATCAGCTACATTATCCTCAGATTTCACTCTAACAGGTTTAATAAACCCAGAAGCCACTCTTTCTCTTAAGAAATACAAATCAATTTCAAAGTGTTTACTTCTTTCATGTAGTACAGGATTAACAGCAATCTGCATAGCAGATTTGTTATCACAATACATATCCACAGGTAAACTAACATTCACATGCAGATCTACCAACAACTTAGTAATCCACATAACCTCACAACACACATTACACATGGCTCTAAATTCAGCCTCAGTAGAAGACCTAGAAACAATAGCTTGCTTCTTACTTTTCCAGGAAACCAAACTATTTCCCAAAAAAATAGAATACCCAGTAATAGATCTTCTAGTAACTTTACACTTAGCCCAATCAGAATCAACAAATACTTTTAAATCTGTGCTAGTATTTTCATTAAATGTAATACCAAGCCCAGGTTCATTTTTTAAGTATCTTAACACTCTAAACGCAAGCCTGAGATGAGACTTCATTGGCTTGTGCATTACCTGACTTAAACAGTGCACAGAATAAGCAATGTCTGGCCTAGTTAAAGTCAAGTAAATCAACTTGCCAACTAACTTTTGATAACTAGTAATACAAGATAAAGGCTCATCATCTCCAAATTTAGATACAAGAACCTTATTATCTGGATTAGTTTCTATAGGTGTTCCACAAGACTTACACCCTAGCATACCAAATTCAGATAATAATTCTGTACAATACTTCCTTTGTGTTAAACAAATTCCTTGCTCAATATCCAACACTTCAATTCCCAAAAAATATTTAAGTTTTCCTAAGTCTTTTATTAAAAACTTAGAACTCAAATATTTTTTAAATTTCTCAATTTCATCAATGTTGTTTCCTGTTATAATAATATCATCAACATAGACCAACAGAATCAACACAACATTATTTTCATTTTTAACAAATAATGAAAAATCATTAGGACTTTGCACAAAACCATTATCTTTAAGAACAGATGTTAATTTTTCATTCCATTTTCTAGGAGCCTGTTTTAATCCATATAAAGACTTTTTTAATTTGCAAACCCTTTTATCATTTTTATCAGAAAATCCTTCTGGTAATGTCATATAAACATCTTCTTCCAATTCACCATATAAGAAAGCATTATTAACATCAAGTTGGAACAATGGCCACTTGTTATTAACAGCAACAGTTAAAACACATCTTATTGTAACAATTTTAACAACTGGAGAAAATGTTTCATCATAATCAATTCCCTCTCTTTGATTATAACCTTTAGCAACAAGTCTTGCTTTAAATCTTTCAATTTCACCATTAGCTTTATACTTAATTTTAAAAATCCATTTATAACCAATAGCTATTCTATCAGCAGGAAGCTCAACAACTTCCCATGTATCATTTCTATTTAACGCTTCTACTTCTTGATTCATAGCTTCAACCCATCTGGGTATCTTAGAAGCTTCTTGATAAGAAGTAGGTTCTTGAATTTTATTAAGACTAGCAGTAAATACAAAATTTTCAAAACTTAAGTTGGAATATTTAACCACTTTATCTATTCCATACTTATGATTCTTGTTAAGCACAAAATCTTTGTATTTACTAGGTAAGGCAGTCATTCTACTAGTTCTCCTAACAGTTTGTGCCCCTGCTGGTTCTGGTGACTCAAAAATTTTACCAAACATATCTAAGTCTTCACCCTCAGATGTATAACCATCATCATTAACACTAGTACTTGGCATACCTTCAGAAACAGTAGTTTCTGTTGCACGCTTATCATTTCCAGTGTCCTTCCTACTAGATAACTCACTAGTGTTGTCTGCATCAGTTGTATCAGCAATATCTGCTGTTTCAACTGGCAAAACAGAATCTACATCAACTGTATCAGCAGTATCTGCTGTTTTAGCTTGTAGAACCTCATCAACCCTAGTTGGTCTCTCTACAGTGCTGACACTAGGTTTAGAAGTACTACTTTCAGGTACAGATTTGATGTTACTATCTATACTATTTGTTTATCATCATAGGGATCATCAGATCTTAGATTATTTTGACTGCTTTCTTTTTCCCAATTAAAGAAGTTTAAATCACTTAAACCATTTTCTTCAAATACAAACTCTTTAGTGAAAGAACTGTTTTTGAAAGGAAACACTGTTTCATAAAACCTCACATCTCTAGAAAAGATAAATTTCTTTTGATCAATATTATACAACTTATATCCTTTTTTGTCAAAAGCATAACCAACAAAAACACATTTATCAGATCTAGATCCAAATTTATCAGATTCATTCAAAACAGTTGAAAAACATAAGCAGCCAAAACATCTTAGATTCAAAAGATTAGGTTCAGTATTATACACCATTTCATAAGGACTTTTACCAGATAACACATCAGTAGGCAGCCTGTTAATAAGATAAGTAGCAGTTAGAATAGATTCAGTCCACATGTTCAAAGGTAACCCCCCCTGAAACATGAGGGCTCTAGCAGTGTTAAGTAAATGCCTATGCTTTCTTTCTGCTACACCATTCTGTTGGGGTGTATAGGCACAAGAAGTTTGATGTAAAATACCATTATTTTGAAGAAAATTTTCAAACTTCTTGTTTACAAATTCTGTTCCATTATTACTTCTAAAGACTTTGATAGTTTTATCAAATTGATTTTTAATCAAATTAAAAAAACTGACAATATGATCAAAAACTTCACTTTTGTTTTTCATTAAAAACACCCAAACAGACCTAGTGTAATCATCAACAATAGTAAGAAAGTATCTAAACCCTTCTCTACTAGTCACCTTATAAGGCCCCCAGACATCTAAATGAACAAGATCACCCATATTTTTAGTCTTATGATCACTTAAAGGAAATGGTTCTCTTGTTTGTTTAGCTTTATGACACACATCACAAGGTTCAGAATTAGGACTTTTAATATCTTTGATTTTGTTTTTTAACACAATTAAAACTTGATCAGAGGGATGTCCAAGTCTATTATGCCAAATACAATTTGACATAATACAACTTTTAATATTACTATTATTATGCCTCTTACCTTCATCAAGAAAATAAAGGCCTCCTCTCTCACTACCAGTCCCCATCAGGAACTTTTGTGTTAAATCCTGAATTTTACAAATTTTATCATTAAAACTTACAATGACTTTATTATCTTTAGACAATTTATGAACAGATAGCAAACTCACATGATACCCTGGAACTACTAACACATCTTTTAAAATCAGATTATTTCCAAATTTAAAACTTCCAATCTGTTTAACTTGTGCAACAGTCCCATTGGGATGTGCAACTGTAAGATTTAAATGAGAAACATCCATTATATCAAAAAGTAAACTAGCAGAAAAAGTAATGTGTTGACTAGCTCCAGAATCAATAATCCAACCAATATAAGTACTATAAGTACTTATATTGGAATTAAAATTAAAAAATCGACAAGTAAAAAAGCTTATAACACAATTAGAGGTAACAACAGTACCTGCAACACTAGCATGAGCCTTGCTAGTATCACCTGTACCACTGAGTAAAGCCATTAATCTTTGATATTGATCACTAGTAAGAGTATGAGTGGTATTCTTACTAGTATCAGTTCTGTTTTCAAACACATTATTAGCATTATTCTGATTAGTATTATTGCCTTTTTTTAACAAAATCAGGTGGATAACCCACCAGCTCAAAACACCTATCAATGGTATGACCATTCATGTTACAATGCTTACAAACAAGATTTGACACTTTGCCAAATCTCCTATTATTATAGTTACCATTTTTGTTAATGTTCCAATTATTATTTTGAGAATTTCTAGTATTTGGCCTAGCTGCAAAGGCAGCAGACCCAGATTTAACAGATTTAGAAGCCACATGACTATTTCTGTGAGAATCATCTCTAGACAATGTGGCAAAAGCAGACTTAACATCTGGAAGAGGCTCAGTAGTGAGAATAAGACTTCTCACAGAACTAAAACTATCATCAAGCCCCATAAGAAACTGCATTAGCCTTAAAAGGTCTGAATGCTGTTTCAATTTAGGTGCAGTATCACATGCACATGTGGGCAGATCAACAAGTGAATCAAACTGCCTCCATAATGCATTAAACTCATGATAGTATTCAGAAAGACTCATACCAGATTGAGTTAGAGTATATATTTTATGATGAAGATTATAAATCACAGAACCATCTTGTTTATTATATGTTTCATTTAATTCATCCCAAATAGATTTAGCATTTATGGAAAACACTTGACCTTTATAAAGATCTTGAGAAATACAGCCAAGAAGCCAAGATAACACAACAGAATTACATCTATCCCACTGTGCCTGATAAAGAGCATCAGTAGGATCTCTAACACATTTTCCATTAATAAAACCAAGTTTGTTTCTAGTGTGTAAAGCCAACTGCACAGTAGCAGACCAGACTTTATAGTTCTCAGTACCTTCAAGTTTGAAGGTAATCAACTGAGCACCAATATCTTGAGGATGAAGATATAAAGGGTCATATATATCCAATTTTAATTCACTACTTCCACCTCCATCCTTATCCTTATTTTTATCATCATCACCAGCCATTTTTTAAACAAACAAACAGATAAAAAACAAAACAATAAACAATAAGCACACAAGAAATAAAGAACAAGACAAAACAAGCAATAGCAAAAACTCCTTATAACTCCTCAGCCACAAATAATCCACCAATAATCTCAACACCACAATCAAACAAGTCCCTTAACCTACACTTCGTCTCATGCAATTCTAAAAAAACCTAGTAAAAAATCTAAAGAAAAAGCGTGAGAGATAGTTACAAAGCACGCAAGCTTCCACAACCAGTAATCACGGATCAAGAAGATCCTCACCAAACAAACAGCACAGCGGAAAAACCTGAAAACAACAAGAACAAGATTATACTCTAAGTAATTGGAAACAAACAATCTGATTAAAAAACCCCTAAAAAGTATTTTAGAGTATTTGATTTTAATTTCAAGAATCTTGAAAGTAGAATCAAACTAATCAGATTAAAAAACAGCTCAAGAAAACAACCTGAATTAGAGATTGATACAGTAAACCCTAATTTAACTAATTTGATTAAAAAATCAAATTAATACACACCGAGAGTTAATTAACTCACAAGATTACTAAATCAAGAAGTAATTAACTAAAAAATCACCAGGATCAAGAAACCCCTAAAAATTGAAAACCCTAATTTTTAGGAAAAAACCAATTATTCTTCAGATCTTCAAGATCTGATAACAATACCACAAGAACTACACTCAGATCAACAAGATCTACACATGTAGATCAAAACCCCCAATTTTCAGAAACCCTAATTTTAACAAATCGTTTGATCTTTTGTAAAAAACACGCTTTGGTATAGAGCAACCTGGCTCTGATACCATGTAGAAATTAACAACCAAAGCAGTATTGAAACTTATCAGTTAGACTGAACCCAGCCAACCTCCCCTTGGCTTAATCTTTTATTAATCAAAATAGCTAAAGAATTAGCTTATGAGTTTATACAATACAAGAAAACAATAACAGAACAATGATCAGACTAGGGTTTCTCAACTTAGAGACTAGAGAGAGATATAACCAACAATACACACATGGATAAGAGATATGTGTGAAGTCTGGGAAGAGTAATCAATAAATACCCATCTCAATCTAATTTACACTAAGACCCTCATAACTTTTAAGTTGATACATCTTCAGTCCCTGGAGATATAGGCGGGAACACTTCAAGCTTGAACTTTAGAATAATGACACTTAGACCCATGTGTTTGAGCAGCTGAAGCTTAGTCTTTCAACAGCTTTACGCAATCAAGAATTAAAATGGATGACTTAGATCCAATGATACATGCGTTCAAGCAAATACAAATAATATCGAGTTATTCGCTCATCCGTAGTTCTTCCTTTTCTCTTTCTCTTTCTTATAGAGGGAAGAAGTAAGGTGATATGAGTAAAAATACTACGGATATATTACATATAAATAAGGTTCAAGTTTTAAATGCATAAATAAAAAAAATACAAGTATGCAAATCAAGTCTCTACTTGAAAGCACTTATATGCAATTCACATTCTGTTCACCCCTTTTTTGTTTTAAGCAAAGCTTTTTTATTTGTACCCATTTGACCCATTGGAGATAATATATAGCACAATTTCTACCTTTTGGTTACTCTCGGATATATACTTCCAGATGATGGATTTGAAGCAATGATGTTTTTCTTTTACTCAGATGTGTTTTGGTGAGTTTTGTGAAATGCACATTCGTTGAGCAATGATGGAATTTCATATTAAGCTCGGATACGAGTTAGAGAAGTGTGAAATGCACATTCGTTGAGCAAATATGTTGTCCAAATAAAGATGTGGGGGTCAACGGGGCTGCGCCTTCTTGCAGGGTCATGGGGCAGCGTCCCTTGCGGGGTCTATTAGTGAAGGGTTGTGACCTTTGGTTTTTAACCGAAATTAACTGCCTTAACTGTCTAATTTGTCTGTTACATAACAGACACTTATGGTCTCATTCGAACATATTAAAAACAAACAATTCTCTATGTCTTACTTTGTTCTCTTGTGCTAGAAACAAAGTGTTCTTCCTGAATAATCCCGAAAAGGATTTCGTGATAACCACGTACCAATAGGGTCGAAATATTTTATACGGAAAATGAATTTACACGATTCGATAACATATCCAAGATTATCATCACTAGTAGTGAAGCTAGAACTTTAATTGTGGGAGGGCAAAAAATGTGCATCTTGTATTTTGAGAGAACCAAAACTAATTTATCTTTTTTCTAGCATAAAAATAGCGTAGAAAGTACACTTTGCACAAAAAATCTTGGGAGGGCCACCACCCTCTTTGGTCTTCATTACCCTCCGCCTATCACTCTAACCCCAATTTCTAATAAGATGTGCAATTTTACTAAAGTTGATCCTTTCTTTATGCATGTCATAATCTGTTATTCAAACTGCTGAATACACAAATTATACAAATTTTAATCTATCTTTGGTGAAATTAGAAATGTGCATGATGGACTAATAAAATGAGTTGTACTGATCTTAGGGATCCTAAATTTTTTAAAAGGCTTTTAGCAGGTTGACCAAGAAGCTGTAGGATCATTAGTTTAAGTTTTGTAGATGATAAGCAAGAAAGGTGATTTAAAATAAAGAGAAAGAAAGTAAAAAATGTAATATTAAATTAAGAAGCAGGACGGGAGAACATGGTGACAAATAAGGGAGGCTTACAAATGAAAGCACACACATTAAACCTCTAGCTCTCCTAAGGCTACTCAAAGCAATGAAAGTAGAGTGAGGGTCGGAGGAGGTTGCAGTCAGTCACCCTTGATGTGGCTGTTTCAGTCTCACTCGGTCAGCAGAGGAAGTCGGTCGAGATCACGACCAAGGACATGGGTTTGTTTTGTGTGTGTTTTAATTAAATTAAAGTGTATTTTTGTGGGTTTGTCTTTTGTAGTGTAGGTCGCCTTGGTGTGGCAAAAGTCGTCTGTTGGTCGTCGGAGAGAGAAAGCTGATGTGGCAGGAAAAATAAAGGTTGCTAAAGATCGCTGGGTGGGTAGTCTAACACTTGCACATATACAAATGAGGTGTGTATTTCATATTAGAAACTAAGGCTTCATGGGGTTGATGTTTGAGCTTTCTATGGACTTTACAAGATAACTAGCCCATGTACACTATAACTAAAGCCTACCATTATGCCTTAACTAATAAAACAAAATTAATACTACAAATAGAAATAGAATAGCCATCACTTTTATAAAGCTAACAGAAGCAAATCCCGTGCAGTGGTGATGCTACTAATAACTCGAAACAACTGAACAAACTAGTAGTCGCTTTGAATATGAACCTGGTGTAATGGTGGTTTTGAATAAACTTGCAAACACAGTTTCAGAGCTCAAATGTGGGTTGCAGACTTGCAGCAAGCCGGCCAAGAATCTTGCTCGAGTTAGTGACAATAACACGTAAGAAAGAAAATTACACGAGTAGTCGACTAGTCAAATTTTAGCTCAATAAAGTTAAAAGAGATCTCTCTAGACGATCTTAGTATAATTTGTATGGACAATTTATGATGAAGATGGTTTCTTTTGAAATCTATTTTCCAGATCTTTTTTGATTAATGATTACGGAGAGAAAAAGAAAAGCAAAACCTAATGATTTCAACATTATTTCAATTTTTCGATAGAAAAGCATAAATATTCATTGATGCGGATCAAGTCAAAAAGTAAGAAAAAGTAAAATGTACATTGAAAATTGAGTGGTAAATATGTACAAATTTAAATATAGAGCTGAGACTGTATCACCAATGGTTCGTTCTATACTCTTAAAACTGAGAGAAAGATACCAGAATTTATATAGTTACAGACAGCTCGTAGGTAGAAGTAATCCAGAAGCAGTACCGGCAACATTTGAGCAAGACGAAACTGCTGGTTTACCAGCATATACAAGGTTAACATCTTTTAATCTTATTCCATTACACGGACTCCCCTTGCTACAATCAAATTTCACAGCCACTTGTGTTGCTGATGTGCCGTGTACATCCTCATACACTACATCGCTAATCTTTACTCCTGAAATATCATTGGGGCAATTTTGATTGTGTGGGCAATAGTTTCCGTCTATTATGATAGGGTATTGTACGTTCACCATAGTTACTTGTTTGAAAACAATATTTTTCACGAACCCATTGCTTCGACGAGCCCATGCCTTTATCCTGACACCATTTTGAGTACCAACAAATGTTGTGGTTTTTACAGTTATATTTTGGACACCGGCTTCTTGCAATTCCCACCCAAGACTCCCAATGCTGCATCCACAAATTAATTAATAAAATTTACATAGGTAACAAATCTAGTTAATACACACTCACACACACAACATTACCAAATGTAGTGCTCTTAACCACTCAAGGGTGGCCAATCATTAAAATTTTGAGACTATCATAAGTCAAATGTGTATCAACATTATTTATTGCATTCTATGTTACCGGGCATATGACATGAATTGATTAGGTATTTATCCTAACTCCCACATTTATAAATGTATATAAGGTGAATATAAACTAGTTTATGTCTTAAAAGTACCTTATGCCGTGACCAGGGCCACACAAGACCTTCTCTATCCAGACATTGGAAGTGCCTGGGCCTATCGAGACACAATCATCCCCTGTCGAGATCTTGGAGTTTAAGATGGTAATGCCCGTAGAAAGTGCTAAATGGATACCATCTGTGTTTGGGCTGGTCCCGGATGCTAAAATGCTCACACCTTGTAGCTTGGCATTGTTGCATGCATATAGGATGATATGAAACATTTGGCTGTTTAATGACCTTAAGTTGCTCATCACTATGTTTTGAGAATGATAGATGCCTAGTGTCTGTAACACATAAACATGAATCTATGTTTAGTATATTATTTTCATAATATGTTTTAGATAGAAAAAAAATCCAGTCCTACACAATAATAAATTTGCAAATTGCACAATTTTCTTCCATATAGCTTAGTTAAATGTATATTCTTAAGATGTTCGCTTTTATAAAAGTAGAAATGTTCATATTTAGAAAGATAGATAAATGTAAGAAGTCATGAATACATAACTTTATGAATATAAATGTGAACAACTTAAAAGAATTTACATTTCACTAATTAGCAGTATGGAAGAAAAGTGTGCAATTAGCATATTTATTATAGTGTATGGTCGTACCGTTGCTCCTTGTGGACATGTCTTTCCAGAGGATTTGCATGCCCATAGCGAACCACCTTGGGCGTCAAGAGTTCCGCCGGATATCGTAACATGGTTAACCCTGTAGAACTTAATCCATACTTCATTGTTGCCAATAGCATTGTAACCAGAGGGTGCCACTAAGGTACCATATATTTTAAATGTGATGGCTTTGCTCTTACATGCTTGCCCGGAGAATGTGATTGCAGATGCAATCAAGTACCTACCAGTCGGCACATAGATGATGGCAGGAGTAGTGGTGGCACATGACAAGTTCCATGCTTTTAAGAATGCTTGTTTTGCGTCTAAACGACCATCGGCTTTGGCTCCTAAAGTGACAACGTTGTATGTAACCTTAGCCGATGAGTATTGGAAGATGAGAAAAAACAAGACTAGGATATGTTTGATGACCATGATATATGGATTATTGAAGTAGGTAGTAGTTAGTTAAGTTTGTACAGAATGTACCTCTGATTTGGGTATTTATAGCAATATAATTCTAAGTACAGAATACAGTTATACGGGTAGAAGCATCAAATAATGATTGGTATTATTGATAATGATTGATAGTTGATAAGAAGCAGTCCGTATGTATAGTGGTAACTAATGATCGAATGTCAAATGTGTAAGTAAAGAATACTCGTATTAATCATTGAAACAAATATTATATCCCTGTAACAAGCCTTTTCAATTATTAAATCTTTACCAAATAATCATTTTTATAATAATGAAGCTATGTAAACTGAATTTGAATTGTAGTGTATTGATTTATATTTATTAGGGGGCAACTAAGTGCTTAACTGCATATGATCCCACATGATTAGAGGAATGTCAATCCTAATAAAGTATTTGACTTCTAAAAACCCTTTGCATGTATATTAAATAGCATTCTCATTCCTGTTGGGTATTTGCATTATTTTATCTTCAAAGAATTTATGTGAATTTAATAAGTGTTTCTTTACCAAATGATTGTGAGTTTGCCTTTGTTATCAAAATTTTAATCTTTTTATTCTATTGAAAAACTAGAAAAGACTTTTATAACGAGAAAGAAGTAAGCTGTAAGCCAACCGTAGATCACCAACTTTATGTGTGGTTTGCACACCATTATATGAGACAGAAGTAAAGCTGATACAATATATTTAATTTATCCAACTCCCTTTAATGACCCATGCATATTTTATCATTTTCGGTTGTTCAACCCGTATTTTTTTTTTTTTTTTTTGAACAGCAAGAAGAAATTTTATAAAAAAACTACTAGTAAGGAGCTAGAGACAATTACAAAGGAATTCTTAACCAACCATACCAATTTAACAATTTAGCACCTCTACATTTTAACCAAGAAAAAGAATGAATACTATCTAGGATGTCACATTTACTCATTGATTGAGGATTAAATATGACACAATTACGATACTTCCAAAGAAGCTAGCATGTCGTGGCAAAAATAACATATAAACGATCCTTCTTGTCCTTGGAACATTGCATAGAACCAATCCAATTAAGCCAAGCAGAACATGAAAGTAACGGAGGAGGAGATAAGCTGCACCAAAGCTGAATAGATCTCCATACGGCAGAAGCATGTTCACATGAGAAAAAGCAATGATCCGATGTCTCAACACCCACATTACATATTGGGCTTAAAATGGAATCAATCTCTATACCACGTCTTGACAAATTTATACGATTACGGAGACGGTCTAGTCTCAATCTCCACATGAAAACACTAACTTTGCGAGGCAAGGATTTATTCCAGATCGTAGATGTATAATGTGGGCTCGAGTTTCTCCAACAGTAAATGTGACATCTTTTCCAAGCAGCCAAGATCATCGCTCAGGGTTTGAAGAAACACATACATGTTGCAATTCAGACAACATCAAAGAAAACATAGTACCAATACCACCACTATCCACCAGTCTACGCCAATTCCAAGTCCATCCAGATGAGGATAAACGATCCTGTATCAAACAATCTTCGTGCATATCAAACAATCTTTAAATTCTCAACTAAGACAAGCATGGAACTTGTTCTTCAGAATGTCCCATGGATGATACGTACGGTTCCTATAATTCTTAACACGTGGTCGGCTAGTGTTTATTTATAAAAAGAGGACTTAGACAAAGGTTAGTGTTTGGGTTAAGCTTCATGATGTTCCTATAGTAGCTTATACAAGGGATGGTTTGAGTACGATTGCCTTTGAACTTGGAAAACCTTTGATGCTGGATTCATACACGAGTACCATGTGTTTGGAGTCTTGGGGTGGGAACAACTATGCTAGAGCTCTGATTGAATTAAACTAGAACATGACTCAAGGATGGGTACGGGTTACACTAGCATGACTATTGGGTGGAACATGAGTGGAAGAAGCCCCCTTGTTGTGGTATGTGTAAAACATTTGGCCATTCTCATGAGCACTGTCCAAAACTTCCAAAAAAGGTGGTGCATAAAAGACCAAATAATAGGTTTGTTGATGCGAACAAGTCATAAATGTAATAATGTGGGTAATCGAAATAATAGGCCATTTGTGGTGCCAAAATTGAAATTTGTATATCGTCCTGAGAGTGTGGCGTCTACATCTAATGGGATTGTCAAAGTAAAAACGAATAAGGACTTTCTTCTAATGAGGCATCGACGTCAAAGGGATGTAACATGGGTAAGTACGACATATTCATTTGATGCTTTGAGTAAGCTGGACATGGATTTTAACGATATGGCTCATGAGGATACTGTCCCAAAGGAGAATACAAAAATGGTTGATACTTGGGAAATCTATTGAGCGGGTCGATGAGGATATTGAGAGTGGCTTGTAGGAAGTTTATGATGAAACAACGAGCTTCATAGCATCAAACATCCTAAATTTACTAATGTGGAACCGAATAAGGGTGGAAATGGAGTTAGGAATCCGAGTTTGTATGAACGTTGGATGGATACCTATGATGAATCCTTAAGATGATGATGAGTGTGAAGCATTTGACCTAATGGAAGAACAAATGGCATTTGTAATGCATGGGATATCAATCTTCATAGTTGAATTAGACGATAGGTTATATTTGGTGATTTTGAGTCAAATGTAATATAGTGGGTATTTGTTTCCTTCTTTGAAAGAAGTAGTAGTGTCTTGTTTCGTTAGCTTTGCCACCTATTTAACAGGCTCAGATGTGATTCAATAACATGCTATGTATTTTAACGTTTTTTGTGGTAATATATTCACCGGGTGTAACAACATTTTACCAAAAAAAAGCTTTTTCAACATATGATATCTACATATTCTTGGTGAATGGTCTAGTTACCAATTACGCAAGTATAACTAACAAATTAAAATACAAAAACAATTATTTAATAATTATGTGAGCTACAAAATTGTAACAACTTATCTTTACAATTTTGAACCAATTTTTACCACTAAAGAAAACTAGGACAGCCAACGGTAAGGGCTTGAGAGACCTAAATATGATGCATCAAGTTTAAATCTCGCTAGCTCCAAACTTCTTGGTACCGCTAGTTCTAGCCATATAATCCAAATTTGTGGAGGAGTGATTTACTAGACTCGATGAGCCTTGTGGTCTATTATGTCGTTATCAAAGACGGCTCTGTGGGGTTTGCCGGTACTAAAAAAACAAAGAATATTAGAAGACTCAAGCAACTACCAAAGCTTCTTCACACGAGAACACTTTAAACCACCACCACTACCTTATCTCCACGTATGAACCTACAATGACATAATCGGACTCGAGTGATGCTGAAAGATTGTGAGATGTGATCGACTTTGTTAGGAAAATGGGATTACTAACCCAAACGAGGTTTTTTTTTTTTTTTTTTTTTTTTTTTTTTTTTTAAATTATGGTTGTGACTATTGTGTCATGGTTATCCTTGTTTCCATTATTTGTTGTAACCCACCCACCCACCCTCTCTCTCTAGTTGACTTATTCGCTCGGTCAATCGTCAAAATATGTACGAGATATTTTAAGGGCCCAATATGTCAATAGCACCTTTGTCTAAAGCTTTGAAAGAATCTTCATATTCGAAACGCATGAACGATCTGACTAGATAGTCATTAAAAACTTGATCGAAAAAGCACGTCTATTAAAGAAGCAATAAGTGGATTACAAAAGGTACAAGTTTGAAAGGCTCGTTATAATTGATCCGCTACTAGATTTACATTATATACAATAGAAGCACCTCAAGTACTAAACTAAATGAGTCGAGTTATATTACAAACCAAACATTCCTCACATACCAAGAGACTCATCCCCACCATCCATCTAAAAAGAAAATCAATGGTTGAGATTAAAAGGATTTTATTATTTCACCCATTTTTTATAATTTAAATATCTCTTAAACCGTTAATCGTTAAATGAAAATAATTACACCATCGCGACGGACATTTAATTATCTTTCTATAGACGGGCACTTTGATATACTTTCGAAAAAAAAAAATCATTTTTTTCACGTTTTTTTTTCCTGGCCGAAAAAAAAATCATATATGATATTGCATATCATATATGATATGCAATATCATATATGATATTACATATAATATCATATATGATATTACATATCATATATGATATGTAATATCATATATGATATTATATGTAATATCATATATGATTTTTTCGGCCACGAAAAAAAAACGTGAAAAAAATGAAAAAAAAATTTTTTTGTCGAAAATATATCATTTAGCCTATCTATAGAAAGATAATTAAATGCTCGTCGTAACGGTATATTTTTTTTTCACTTAACGATTAACGGTTTGAAAGATATTAATATTTGAAAAAAAATGATGAAAGTGGGTTTTTTAAATTGTTGGGATTAATCTCATCCATTAGATCAAATAAAGAGTTTGGTACTCAAATGATCTTTACTCCAACTAAATAGGTATTGATTTGTTAATGGTTGGAGCAAACTAGGATTCGGTAAGAATCCAATATTTTGGTAGTATGAAGGGGGAATTGGCCCAAAAACTGGATAAGGGACAAGACTCTGTCGGGCGCCGGTAGCTTCTCTCTCTCTCTCTCAGTAAAATGTTAGGACAATAACCTCAAGTATTTTACTCTATTTCGTAGTTTGATCACCAAGTTAAAACAGATTTTAATCTTGTTGTGAAACTTTACTGAATCAGGCGATAAAAGAAGATCTTGAAGGTTTTTCAGATAATCACATAGCCCCCAGCCAATTATATATCATAACCCATAATTCACCTACTATTGGACAGTTAATGAAAAGATGTTGTGAGGTTTCTAAGACGTATCACAGATTGGACATTAGGTTGAGTAGAGATCAACTCCACGAGAGTCGAGTTTACAACGGGTTGGTAAATGATCCAACGTAAGTTTCTATGAATGAATATTCACCTTTGTCTGGACAGATTTGTTCCATTTAAATCTGTTCTTAAGCTATGGAAGAACAGAATCTTCAATCATTTTCCACGTTGAAGATACATAATAAACTTTGGAGGTATTTACGGTGCATTCCCGTGAATCAGGTTTATCTATTGGAAGCCAAGGTCATCACGCAACAGGTTCATAAGCCCAAAATATTGAATTGATTCGGGCCCATTCCTAATGGCCCTGCACCATTTGAAAGTGTAGGTTTGAAGCCCACAGTTAGTCCACAAATGTCCCTTGTCTTGCAACTTCGGTTTACTTCCCATGCGTATAGCCTGGGAAACATGCATTTAAAGGCATAAAGCTATTGTTACCCAACCAAGCATCATTCCGAAAGTCAACCTAGAGCCATCTCCAAGTCTTAGAAATATATCTTGAAGACATATGTTGGCAGTAGCCAAGTGATTGTTTAACTTACTAATATTTCTCCAAGGGCTCCAGGCCGGTAGACGAAGAGATAGAGGGAGAATCGAACCCACCATGATCACCATGGATCGAGACAATAATATTTTGCCAAGGTGCATTAAGCTCCATATGATATCTCGCCACCACCACTTGACTAACATTGCCAAGTTAGATGATAAAGTCGCCAATACCAAGACCCCCACAACTAGTATAAGAACAAACTTTATTCCAAGCAACCCACGACATTTTGTTTACATCAATTGATCCACCCCAAAAGAAATTCCTTCTTAGTTTTTAAATGTAATTTAAAACCTTTTTAGGGGCTAAAAATGAAGAGAAGAAGTATGTACTAAGCGCGCCAAGAACCGGCTTTAGAAGATTAAGTCTCCCCCATAACAAAGAGTCTTTGCCTTTCATTGAGTAAGCATCAATAGAAACTTATCGTTTCTAATTGGTTGCTTTGTTCATCTTAGTACCTATGGGACCCAAGATAAAAACATGGTAACGTTGAAGGTTGGCTGTTCAATAACGAAGTGAGGTTAACAGTTCGAAGTGAGAAACACCTACTCCAGAAACTTTACATTTAGAGACCCAGAAGCTACATTGAAACATCTCAAAATATGAAAAAAATTCCTAGCATTTTCAAGAGATAATTTTTCAAGGATTAGAGCATCATCCGCGAATTGGAGGTGTAAGATGTTAACTTTGTGGAACCTACTTTGATGCTCTCAAACAAGCACTTGGTCTTAGCTTCTTGAAAGGTGACTTGGAGAACTTTAACCGCAAGAATGAATAGGAATCGTGATAAAGGGTCACCTTGGCAAAGGCCACGTTGAATCTTGAACTCCTTGGTTGGAGAGCCGTTAACAATAACCGATCCAAAAGCCGATGAGAGGCAACTACAAATCCACAATCTCCATTTGTGAGTAAAATCCATTTGTTCCGTAGTGTTGTCAAAGAAGTTTCAATCAAGTGAATCAAATGCTTTTTCAAAATTAACTTTAAGAATATGGAGACGTTCTTTCTTTAAAGCCTAAGAGATCACTTCATTCAGCATAAGAGGACCATCAATTATTTGTCTTTCTTTAATAAAAGAGTTGTACATCACTCACAATCGAGTGAATCACTTGTTTTAGTCGATTTGCAAGAACTTTAGCAATGTCTTTATATCGACAACCGACTAGATTAATCTAAACGTACGCATAATACATTTGTTATGAAAAATATAAATTTTAATAATGGAATATATGATTGGCTAGATGTAGGGGCATAACAAGCATTTTTCTTGTGATATACAGAGATTTTGGTTTTATGGTTAGATAAAAGGGTAGAATTATACTTGAATCAACATGTAAAATTCTAAACTCAGAAATCAAAATATATAATCAACTTCAATGACACACTACATCACATTAGCTTATGTAACCGATGGCACGCCATGTTAGCATAGCCACAATATTACAAAAGACAGTGAAAATGACTGAAATATATATACAGATAGAAGACTGCATCTCCAATTGGTCCTAAACTCTTATAAAACTAGAGCAAATACCAAAATTAATTAGTTACAAACAGCTTGATGGTAGAAGTATTCCAGAAGCAGTACCGGCAGCATAAGAGCAAGACGAAATCGCAGGTTTACCCAAGTATACCAGGTTAACATTTTTTAATCTTATTCCACTACACGGGCTCCCTTTACTACAATCAAATTTTACAGCCACTTGTGTTGCTGATGTTCCGTGTACATCCTCAAACGCCACATTGCTGATCTTTACTCCTGAAACTTGATCATTTGGGCATTTCCCATTAGGACAATATTTTCCGTCTATTATGATTGGGTATTTCACCTTCACCATCGTTGCATCTTTGAAAACAATATTCCTCACAAACCCATTGCTTCGTCGAGCCCATGTCTTTATCCTAAGACCATTTTGAGTACCAATAAATGTTGTGGTTTTTACCGTAATGTTTTGGACACCGGCTTCTTGTAATTCCCAACCTAGGCTCCCGATGCTGCATCCACAAATTATACGTAACGTTATTTTAGTATGTGATAAGTTTAATAGAGTCAATTTAAAAACACATTTCACGTTGATTGCTGTTGTAGCCGTATACACCTGATCTTTTTTATGATAAATAACACATTATATTTTGGCACTTTCTAATCACTGAAACCCATTTCTTAAACTAAAATAGAAAGGCCCTTTTTCTAGATTTCTTTTAATACTTCAGCACAATTCTTAGTGTAGAAATAGATTTTTTTTTTTTTTTTTTTCCCCATGAACCACTAACTTAAATTCAGTGAACCATGTTAACTACAAATGGAGAAACATGATTAGTTGGATTTAAGTTAGCAAACACATGACATGAGCTGATCAGAATACATGCATGGATATGCATATAAGTTGAGCCGAAACATATTTATATCAGAAAATGTACCTTATGCCATGACCAGGCCCACATACGACCTTCTCTATCCAGACATTGGAATTGCCTGGGCCTATCGAGATGCAGTCATCGCCTGTCGAGATCTTAGAGTTCAAGATGGTGATGCCAGTGGAGGATGCTAAATGGATACCATCTGTGTTCGGGCTGAGCCCAGATGCTACGATGCTTACTCCTTGTAGTTTAGTGTTGGTGCATGCGTAGACTGAGATATGAAACATTTGGCTGTTTAATGATCTTAACTTGCTAATCACTATGTTTTGGGAGTGATAGATGCCAAGTGTCTGCAATACGCACCCATAAATACATGTCAGTACAATATTAATTTTCATAATTGAATTACCTAGAAAATATGCATTTGCTACAACAATATGATTCACATACTCTTTACAATTGTAGATTTTTAAAAATATAAAGTTGGTTTAGATCTAAAAGTGTCGAGTTAGTTTACTCAGTGTACGTACAAAGGCAAGAGAAAACCCAGAAATTTAGTACAACCAGTTTACCACTACACTTAAAATTAAAGTGTAAGTAGCAAATTTGTACGCTTATAAGTGTGAATATTTTTATGCCACGACATAAAAAAAAAAAAAAAAAAAAAAAAAAAAAAATTGTGCTTATATATGTTAACATTTTTAGACGCCTATAGGTGTGAAGAACTTGACTACAAAACACACATTTACGCAAGTGGTGTAGACAAAAATGTTAAATGCTCTAAATGTGGTGTAAAGCATATATGGTCATACCGTAGCTCCTTGTGGACACGTTTTTCCTGAGGATTTGCACGCCCATAGAGGACCACCTTGGGCATCAAGGGTTCCTCCGGATATTGTAACATGGTTAACCCTGTACAACTTAATCCATACTTCATCATTGCCAATAGCATTATAGCTAGAAGGTGCCACCAAGGTACCATACATGTTAAATGTGATGGCTTTGCTCTTACATGTTTGGCCAGAGAATGTGATCGCAGAAGCAATCAAGTACCTACCAGATGGCACAGCAATGATGGCGGGGCTTGTGGAGGCACAAGCCAAATTCCATGCTTTCAAGAATGCATTTTTTGTGTCTGAACGACCATCGGCTTTGGCTCCCAAAGTGACAACATTGTATGTTACCTTCGCCGATGAGTATTGGAAGATGAGAAAAAGTAAGACTATGATATGTTTGATGACCATGATATATTGGATTGATGCAGTTAGTTAGTTATGTTTGTTATGAAGTATGTACCTCTTGATGTTGTTATTTATAGCAATTGATGTGTAAGTACATAAAAAACAGGTATACAAGGTTATTAAGAGTACTCAATGATAGGGGTTTGTATATTATTGGTAATGATTGATAAATGGCAAGGAGTCCGTATGTATAGGGGTGCAAACTGATTGAATGTCATGTGGGTTGCAATATGAAATGAATATTAATCATGTATTAAAAATATTGTCTACTTATAACAAGTCCTCTGAATTGTTAATGTTTTGCTGTTTTTTTAAAAGATAAACTAACAATTTTTCGAAATTCACATATATTTCACATAATTCTAAAAAAAAATGTGTAGATTGACGAGGACACCCTGATCCCAGGTGTCATTTGGCACCAGCCATTGTCTACCCAACAAGGAATAGCTCCGAGCAACTCTCCTGACCTAGTGGGGCAGCAATTGGAGTGAGCCGAGACTCTCGGACTTTTGAGCTCTTATTCACAAAATTATCTTAGGTGGGAGTTAAAACTACAATCATAAATGCATATCCGGTAATTATGCATGTGTGGTATTTGAAACATTTACCGCTTAGCGAATTAGAAGATAGTATCTCACGAATAGGCTATAAACCTTTGTACTTTGATATCAACAAAATATATTATACTCCGTAGTATGATAAGACAATGCATATTGACCTTGTATGGTAGACGTTGTTTATTTAAGAGGGTCAAGAAGTGCTTATGATTCCACATGGATTATAGGAATGTCAAAACTAGTTTGCAATTCAAATTCTACAACCCCTTTCACATGTATATCATATTATCCTATCATGTGTACGTATTCTCTTTTCTGTATTACAGTATTATTTTGATTGATCTAAGTCACAAGTTCAATTCACAACATCACACAAGCAAATAGATAATGCAGGGATCTGATATAATTCAAAAGAAACAAAATATGTAAAATGCTATATTGATGCAAGTTTATCTTCGTGGATTAAGAAAAATGTATCTGCAATTATTTTACACGTTTATGCGAATTTTTTCATGCATTATAAACTTCGAACCTTTTTACGTTCAGTTGTGCTTTTAGATATGATTTTTCTATTCACGCTTATTGCTCTGAACAGCTTGACTAAATTTTGGAGAACTAAATATAAGCTATATGTGAGGTAAAAGAAAGCGTAATTTGTGTGTTTTAACCCTATAGAATTTAAACATGTTTGGCAAGAAAATGTTACTAACAGAAGCAAGTATGTACCAACCATTCGGCAGATAGAAGAGTAAGGGACTTGCGGAATCACAAGCTAAATTCCATGCTCTCAAGAACGTGTTTTTGTGTCAAAACGACCGTCGGCTTTGGCTCCTAACGCAATAACATTGTATGTTACCTTAGCGGACGCTTGTTGAACGATAAGAGAAAACAAGACTAATAAGTTTCATCATGGTTGTGAATCACTACAAGAAAAAGTGGCTTTAGTGACGAAAATTATTTTTGGTCACTATTTAGATGAAAATAGTGACGATATAATTTATGGTCATTGGTGAAAATTTAGTGACGAAACTTATACATGGTCACTATGTAGTCACTAAATTACACTGTTAGTGACAAAACCGTTTTCGTCACTATAGGCCAAATTTCTTGTAGGGGAAGATCCCGATCCTAATTCTAAGATCTTACGATTTTACGATACTACAAAGCAAACTCGATCCCGATCCTACTTAAGATATTGCGAGATATCGACCATAGGATTTTTAGAAATCTATTGATCCGATCTCACTTTTTTCGAACCACAAGCTAAAAATCTACAAATTTGTAGACTAAGTTTTGTATAATATGAAAAATAAGAGGCTAATTGTATTAACCACTGCATAATCATAATTTTAACATACATTTTCATGATATGTGATATATAATATATGTAAATTTGCATAATTTTATAACGTCTATTAAAGAAATGACACTATAGTAGGATCTTAATTTCCCGATCCAATCTTGTGATCATAATCTTGCAAAAATGAAAACGATCGTAGGTAGGATCCCGATCTTAAAAACCTTGAGTTTCATGATCATGATGAATCGATACTTAAATATACTATAATTTTAGTTATAATTGTACGATATTTACCTCTTGAATTTGTTGTTTATAGGCTAGCACAAGGTTTGAGGGAGTAATAGGTCGTGTTATGGCAAACAAGTGTTACCACCTCATCATTTTTCTCTTATAACTGAGAAACTATAACTTAACCCCAAAACATTCTTTCTTCGTTACTCAAGTTATATGACACTGCTTGAACCACACTTAAACCGGTCAATAAAACACAAATTCAAAAAAATAAACAATAAATAAATAAATGACGGATAACAAGGTTGTTAATTATGATGTGAGATGCTATGGCTTGGGGTGGGGTGTGAAGTGAAGCCATAAGGCTCGTATTATAGGGAATCAGCCAATCCTATAAAGTTGCACAACTTGTGCTCTTATAGTAATTGATACTTAAGTACAATACTTACGGTTATACGGTAAGTGCAATATAATAAGGATTTCTATGATTGATATGATAGATGATAAGAGGTAGTCCTTATGTAAAGAGGCATGCACCCATCGAATGCCAAATGGGTTACAACTTACAAGTTGCAACATGTATATATCCAAAAACAAAAAATATTAATCATGTAACCACGAAAGTATTATATTCTTTCAAAAATTCTTTTCAATTATTAAAGTTGTACTAAATAGTTAGCTTATTAATAATGACGCTATGCATGATGAATATATAGTTAACCATTTTTTGAAATTGATACGGGGGCAAAGAAATGCATATGATTCCACATGGTTTAAGGGAACGTCAACCCTTATAAACTATTCAACTTATATAAACCTTTCACATGTATATTAAGTAATAATATTGTCATTCTTGTAACATGCATATTGAATTTTCACTTTATATTATCTCCAAAAAGACAAGTTTAACAATTCTAGTTTGTTTAATAATCATCATTACAAAATACGAATATTTAAGATATTAGCTTTGTTAATAAACTTTCAAAGTACGTTGTAATTTTTTAACAAGTAAATAACTTTTAGAGTAAATAACACCGTTGGTCTTTCTAAAAGTGTCAGATTTTATATGACATTTAAATACGCAAAATCTTGAGCCGCTAATCCATCATTTTAAAAATATTACGTGGGTGATCCAATTTTTTTAACGTCGTTAGCTTTTCTCATTATCTTGGACTATCACGTGCAATTCCGTCTTCTTCTAAATATGTATTATGTTCAGTTGTTCACTATTATCTTTTTCCCACTCCCCCCTTCCAAGTCATCAAATACCACATTCCTACTCACAAAAATCGTTTCACTTTTAGGATCATAGCCTCTATGCGTTTGATTGAATGCAACATCCAACAAATATGGACTTTTTGGATTTATCAGCAAGCTTATGTTTTTGAGTTGTTTGTAAGGCATAACATAGACAACCGAAAACTCGTAGATGACTTACCAAAGGATTCTTTCCGGACCATGCTTCATAGGGAGTTAGCTTCCACACGTTTTTTTTTTTTTTTTTTTTTTTTGGTTAACCATGATTTCCAACCTTTTGGCCAACTAATCCACGGGGTTTGAACCCACCGCCACAGACAGGTAAAGCCCTCCCTTTCCACACCTTTTCCACACGGCTTTAGTTGGTGGCAAATTGAGAAGATATATTGCCGATGCGACTCCTTCTTCCCAGAAACTATTTGGTAAACCCTTAGACTTCAGCATTGAACGAGCTGTCTCAACGAATGTATGATTCTTCCGCTCTGGGACTCTATTTTGCTCTTGAGTATACGGAGCTGTCAACTCTCGTTTATTGCCTTGCTCATCACAAAAATCACTAAATTCCTTAGAAAGAAACTCACCTCCACGATCAGTTATCAAGATTTTAAGGTACTTCCCACTTTGTTTCTCAGCCATAGCCTTAAACTTTTTAAAGAATTCAAATGTTTTAGATTTGGCTTGAAGAAAATAAATCCAACTCATTCTCATCTATGGGGTTAGCAGAAAAACTGAAATATCCGAATAAACCGAAACCAAATCGAACCGAAAATAACTGAACCGAACTAATAACCGAACCGAACCGAAAAATGAATTCATATAAATTTATATATTTTTTATATATTTATATATATAAAAAGATCAATAAAATGTTATATATATATATATATATATATATATATATATATATATATATATATATATATATATATATATATATATATATATATATATATATATGGGTAAGGATCCAGTGAGAAGAAAACTTAAAATGAGAAGGATGAGAAATAACTATAACCACACATTTGAGATGCATCGACTTGATTTAGATGTATCTCTATTCATTTAGATTCATCTCAATTAGTTTCAAAAGTGATTTTGAAGTGAAAACGGTGCAAAGTAGTACTAACAAAAAATTTGACCCGCAGAGGACGAAAAATGTAGAGGATTCGTCTAACTTGATGAAATGCATCTTATATATGTATATGCATCTAATTTTTTTTGTTAGAAAATATATTATGGTGCATCTAAAAGATTAAGGATGCATCTAATTCAAGTCGATGCATCTCAAATGTGTACGTATAGTTATTTCTCATTCTTCTTATTTTAAGTTTTCTTCTCATTTGATCCTATACCATATATATATATATATATATATATATATATATATATATATATATATATATATATATATATATATATATATATATATATATATATATAACAATAAAATTTTATTCTAATATTAAAAAATACTTTTTATGTTTGAAATAATTTTTTGGCTAAATATATCTGTATATATATTTTTTAAATAAAGTGTGTAATTTGGTTAAATCGAACCAAACCGAACTAGAATTCAACCAAACCGATCCGAAAACTGAATTTGAATTCGGTTTAGTTTGGTTCACTTTGACCCTAAATTTTTTTTAACCAAATTAACCGAATAACTCGAAAACCGAACCGAAGAACACCCTATAATCTCGTCAGTGAGTAAAAAAAAGTACCTGGTGGGCTAACACAAGACTATGGTTTTACTATTCATCGACCTTGCATAGCATAGGATGCCCATTGACCCAATAAATAACACACACAAGTACATAAATGTTCCATTTCACTGTTCTTTTTTGAACCCTAAACAAAAATTATGTCAGACAACATTCCTTTCGAAATCCAGACACAAATCATCCAAAAGCTCCATATCAAATCCCTTCTTCGATTCCGATCCGTTTCAAAAACCTGGAAATCTCTTGTTGATAGGTCTAAATTTATTAATAGTTACCATATTTTTCAGCCGCAACATAATCTACTCGTGCATTACTTAGTAGGTGTTACCGAAAATTATGTTTCGATTTTGGATGATGACACTTTCCCCTTACATAAGTTTTCCTTAACTCTGCCCACTTCTCTTAAAGATGCAGCAGTAGTTTCTTTGTCACATGGGTTGCTATGTTTGTACGGTTATTTTAAAACTAGATGCGATGGAAATGAAATGGTTGCTCTTTGTAATCTTTCGGCTAGAAGATATATTGGTATTGTTATCCCTAATATAATTTATACGCCGCATGGTTTTACTAGGATTGGTTTTGGTGTTTGCCCTGACACTAATGAACCTAAGCTTGTTAAGATTAATACTCTTATTCTTCCAAAACTCCACTGGGATGTCGAGGTTTTTACATTGAGTACACGTGTATCAAATATTCCTCCATTCCAGTTTTATAATTTAATGTATGATTATCAAGTCTCTATAGAAGGTTTCATTTATTGGCTTGGTACTGATCCAAATGAAAGAATTAGGTCTAATTTGATTATTTATTTTGATCTGAATGAGTGAAGAATTTGGTAAAGTGTATCTTCCGGATAGTTTAGTTCACTCTAGGAAATTGAAGTTATCTAAGCGAAATTAGTGTCTTACTGTGCTTGAATACTATCAAGAGGGTGAGATCACAGTTTGTGGTGTATGGATGATGAAGGAAGATGGTGTTACTAAAACTTTTACTAAGATGTTCATTGTTATGGTGCCAGGTAAATCTGCGTATGATGGGATATTGGGGTTTAGGAAGAATGGTGAAGCTATAATAGATATCAAAGGTCAAGGTATATTTGAAGTTTATGATCCCTCCTCAGGAAGCATCAATGATCTTGGGGTTGATGGAGATTATGGTTCGTTCTTCGTGAGCTCTTACATAGAAACGCTACTTCCTAGTACAATCGACGCCTTTTCTGGCGACATTTTTACGCCCGTACAATCGACGCCTCTGCGACTCCCGCTCCCTCCAGCTGAGCCACTACCTCCAGCGCCACTGCCCGAGCCATCCACGTGCTGAGAACCTGCCTGACTAAGATACTGGTGCCATAGCGGGTTGGACGACATAAAACCTGTCACCAAATCAAGCTTCGCCTTCATGGCCTTACGCTCTTCAGCATCTTCCCGGCTCTGCTTCTCTGTCTCAGCAATCTTCTTCTCGGCCTCAGCAAGCTTTTTCTCCAAATCGGCTATTTCTGAAAACGAAATAATCAAATTTTAAAAACATATATTGCAATACTTAATTTGAGTCATGATCGAGTAATCTATAATTAATATATTATCAAAATGTACATACTTGGAGGTGGAGGCGGGGTGTATGGTAACGGTGGCCTCTTCAGCCCGGGTACGACCCTACCCCGTCCGGCGATGTGGCCCCGCTGCTTGCCCTTCAAAACCATAGCAAGTATCTGCTCCTCCGTGTACGCCACCCCTTCCGGCGTATTCGCTCCCAGATCTCTCAGCCGAACCATCTCTTCCTATTTAATTGAGAAAAAAATTGAGAAAATTTATATATTTATATTATGTTGGGTTAATTACAAGATTATGTTTCAATGAATCATTAAAGTGCGTGTTTGGGGAAATAAATAAATAAATAATAAATTTAAAAAAAAAGATACTTACATATTGAACCCGAGCCATATATACTAACGCAAAACATAAGCCATAATATTTTTCAAAACCTTACAATTAACCAATATATTAAAACTAGTATACCATATATACTAACCAAACGCAAACTAACATTTAACCAATACTAACTTCACATTTTTAAAATGAATCTTAGTGTGCAAAGGGATCCTAATTAACCAAACGCAACCAAACAAACCAAACAACTCAAAGAGAGCACATTTATATCTCAAAAGTTTAAAAAAAAAAAAACTGTTGTCGTCGATATGTCGTCGGGATACCAAAAGTTATTAAAAAAATAAAAAAAAGGCTACATTACCTATGTCTCAGCTCTCAGCTCTCGCTACTGTCTCGATCGGGCACGGGCTGTGACCTCAGGCTGCAGTCTCGGGCTACGGTCCCGGGCTCGGGCTACATTAAAAGAGAGCACATTTATATCTCAAAAGTTTAAAAAAAAAAAAAAAAAAAAAAAAAAAAAAAAAAAAAAAAACTGTTGTCGTCGACATGTCGTCGGGATACCAAAAGTTATTAAAAAAAATAAAAAAAAGAGACTACATTACCTATGTCTCAGCTCTCGCTCTCGGCTCTCGGCTCTCGCTACTGTCTCGATCGGCTCTCAGCTCTCAGCTGTATTAAAAAAAAAAAAAAAAAAAAAAAAAAATTAATACAAAATTAACACTTAAATTAAACAAATTAATACAAAACAATAACAAAAATCAAAAAATAAAAAATTAATACAAAACAATACCTGCTTAATGTTTAAGAAAGAAAGGGTGGGGAAGAATTAAACATGTGAAGGGTTAGGGAGGAATTAAACAATTGAGGGTTGGAGGAGGAGGTGCACAGTGGTGCTCGTGTAGTGTCGGAGGTGGAGGAGGAGCTGTGGTGGTGGAGGGGTAATGTGGGGTAGGCTTTGGTGGTGGAGGGGTAATGTGGTGGTGGAGGAGTGTTGGTTGTGGTGGCGGAGGAGTGTTGGTTGTGGTGGTGGAGGGGTAATCGCCGGCAAGGGGGGGGGGGGGGGGGGGGGGAAGATGTAGATCGAGAGTATTTTTTTTTTCTTCTAAGTATGTGACAATAATTGACCAGATCTGGTTTTTGTGTATACTTTTATATTCCCGTCGACATGTCGACGGGAATATAAAGTAATTTTTTATACTATTACTAATCCCGTCCTATTAAATAATTTTGTTGTTTGCGTTTGGCGGGGTGTATTAAAATTTCACGAAAATTTTGGCGCTTATTTTCCCGTCGACATGTCGACGGGATAATAAATTTTATAATAAAAAAATTTTAATTATTATAAATACTTTTATAAAATATTAAAAAATAAGTTTTATAAAATTACTTTAATATAATTAAAAAAAAATTATTTATTATAAATACTTTTATAAAATATTAAAAAATAAGTTTTATAAAATTAAAAAAATATATATATTTAAAATTAATTACTTGTATTATTATAATTAAAAAAATCATTTATTAAAATATAAAATAAATAATAATTAGAATCACAAAATACTAAATCCCAACCATTAGATAACCTCGAGATCACAACCGGTCAAAATTCAAGTCTTGTATCCTTAACCCAATGTTTTATAAATAACGAGGCGAGATAATATGGTTGTACACAAGATGTTAAACGAACGACTCGAGATGCTATGGTTCTACACGAGATGTTAAACGAGCGAGTCGAGATGCAATGGTTATACATGAGATATTAAACGAGCGAGTCGAGATGCAATGGTTATACATGAGATGTTAAACGAACGAGTCGATATGCAATGGTTATACATGAGATGTTAAACGAACGAGTCGAGATGCAATGGTTATACATGAGATGTTAAACGAACGATTCGAGATGCAACGGTTATACATGAGATGTTAAACGAACGAGTTGAGATGCAATGGTTATACATGAGATGTTAAACGCACGACTCGAGATGCAATGGTTATACATGAAATGTTAAACGAACGACTCGAGATGCTATGGTTATACACGAGATGTTAAATGAACGAGTCGAGATGCAATGGTTATACATGAGATGTTAAATGAACGAGTCGAGATGCAATGGTTATACATGAGATGTTAAACGAACGACTCGAGATGCTATGGTTATACACGAGATGTTAAAAGAACGAGTCAAGATGCAATGGTTATACATGAGATGTTAAACGAACGACTCGAGATGCTATGGTTATACACGAGATGTTAAACGAACGAGTCGAGATGCAATGGTTATACATGAGATGTTAAACGAACGAGTCGAGATGTAATGGTTATACATGAGATGTTAAACGAATGACTCGAGATGCAAAGGTTACACATGAGATGTTAAACGAACGACTCGAGATGCTATGGTTATACACGAGATGTTAAACGAACTAGTCGAGATGCAATGGTTATACATGAGATGTTAAACGAACGAGTCGAGATGCAATGGTTATACATGAGATCTTAAACGAATGACTCGAGATGCTATGGTTATACATGAGATATTAAACGAACGAGTCGAGATGCAATGGTTATACATGAGATGTTAAACGAACGACTCGAGATGCTATGGTTATACACGAGATGTTAAACGAACGAGTCGAGATGCAATGGTTATACATGAGATGTTAAACGAACGACTCGAGATGCTATGGTTATACACGAGATGTTAAACGAACGAGTCGAGATGCAATGGTTATACATGAGATGTTAAACGAACGAGTCGAGATGCAATGGTTATACATGAGAGATGCTATGGCGCCAGAATTTCCCACCAAAATTTTCCTACCTAACAACTTATCCTCATAATATAAACATACACACACGCGCACACACACACACACACACACACTCATCTAACTAATAAAAACTCTCACACACACTCATCTCACTATCTCTCTCTCTCTCTCTCTAGCAGTTTCTGTTTTCTTGCGACACTAGCAGTTTTCGGCCGCCAGAATCTTTTTCTGGCCACCACATTTTATCACCTCAACTTGTAGATCGGGCCACCCCGGTCACGATTCAACCACTCACAACCACTCTACCTCACAACGACAAACACACACTGTTATCATGGTGAAGAAGATGGCAGAATTTGAAGCTTTTCCTTGTCCTTGTAGACGAGGAGACGTGATTCTGCGAGAATCACGTAAATCTTACTCCTGTGGTAAACTATACTATGCGTGTCCTTTCTCAAAGGTGAACAGTTACATACATTTTCGTGTATTATATAAATAATTTGGTTAGTTGTTAAAAATAATAGTTTTTACTCTTAACAGCCTGGGACAACAGACCATGGATGTGATTTTTTTTATGGAAGGAGGAACGACTCGCCAAAACGATTACCGGTTCTCTGGGAGCTTCAACATCAAGCGGTTCTGGATCTGCTCCAACAAGGTGCTCAAACTGTCATGAAAAAGATCTTAGAATAAACATGTTGGAGGCACAAAAACAGGTGCTGGAGGCACAAAAACAGGTGCTAAAGACAAAATTAAGGATGCTGGAGGCAAAACTTGACATGGCAACGTATCCCAACCACGATCACGCATGTCAGTCGGATGCAATACTCCGTGACCTTTTAGGTGACATGGATAAATTTCAAATGTAGTACTGTTGTTGTTGTTGTTGCTGCTGTTATCGTTGTTATTGTTGTTGTTGTTGTTGATGTTGTTTGCTGTTGTTGTTGTTGATGTTATTGTGTTTGTTTAATAAAATGTTGTTGTTGTTGTGGTAACTGATGTTGAACGTCCTTTATATTTTAAATTTGTACGCACAAATAATAGAACTGAAGGAGCAATAATTATCAAACACAAAGGCAAACTGTTTATTTAAAACAAGCAAGAGTTCTCAACCACATGTATTTTCATACAGACTCAAACTAAACAACTCGACAACCAAACTAAACAACTCGACAACCAAAGGAAACAACTCAAACTAAACAACTCGACAACCAAAGGAAACAACTCAAACTAAACAACTCGACAACCAAAAGAACAGATCAATCGAAACAACCCGTTTTTTTTTGCGGCTACTTCTCTCTTTACTCGAACTCGCACCATCTTTTCCCTTCCTTGCTCTCATTTCCTTGATATGTGCAAATGTAGCTTCAAGATTTATGACCCTATTTCCCATATTATCAAGTTTGGTTTCCAACATACTTTCAGCTTCGTCGTCACCTCCAACAGCAACAACTTGAGCTTCAGCAGCATCTAGCTCTTCCATGTACTCTTTGTAGTACAACTTTTTCCTACACCATTCGATAATCTTGTCTCTCATCCACGGTTCAGCATCCTTAAAAGAACTATATTCCTCATAAACTGCATGACCAAAAGTTAACATAACTTCATTAAAGAGGAGCTCATGTGACAAGATTTTTGAGTACTCCTCTTCAACTGTGCAACCACGCCAAGTCATGTGTATCTTGTAAGAATTGACGATTGACTTATTTGTGAGATGTGTAAAATGAGACAGAAATAATTTTGTGAGAATGTATATAGGTAAAAAATGAGACAGGAATGTATTTGTGAGGTTATATATAGGGTGAATTTTTGGGGAGATATTCCCGTCGACATGTCGACGGGAAAAAGAACGCCCAATATTTTATCCGTTTATTAAAAATATTTATATTGAGTAATAAATTCCCGTCGACATGTCGACAGAAATCGCAAAACAAAAGTTTATTACCTTTAATCACACGTTAATTGTGAATAAAATCGTGATTAATATATTCCCGTCGACATGTCGACGGGAAAATATTAGCGGGTAAATTTCGCGCCCAACTTTAGTGAATTATTGAGCCTAGAAAAGTATGTTGATATTTTCCCGTCGATATGTTGACGGGAAAGTATGTGTGTGAAAAATTCAACGCAGTGGGGCTCGGTTAAGCGTTTTTTTTTTGTCGTTTTCTGCCTTATGCCGTCGACATTGTGTCGACGGGAAACTGGTTGTCGCGTGTTCTCCTTATCCTTGTAGTGCTTGATCAGTCTGATTCCATCATTCAGTGATGACGGTGATGATATAAACATTGCAAGGTATAGAGATAAGCTCCGGCTATTAAATTGTACCTACAACTTATTGTTTAGTTTATCATATTTCTAACTTAAATGATAATGATTTTCTATTTAAATTATGTATTCTTGATCTCATGGATATGAAATTTGGGCCAATGGTTTGAATGTTTAGAATGTAATAGTGTTCAGTTCTTAAACTGAGAAAATTCAATACTCATACAAGAGTAACTTAGTAATTCTACAAATTTATCTCTTGGTAATTTAAGTTATGACAATGAAGTAGTTTTACAATCTAACTTGTTCTGGAGGTGAGATTTTTGACAAATTATTGCTGTTTTTCAAAAGTCTTACATATTATATTGAACATAATTAAATGGTTTGTGCTATAGTTGATCATGAATTAATTGGGAAGGCATCAAAGTACTAAAAAGGTACTGTGAAAGTCCAAGTTAATTATATGCGCAAGGATTGTAAAAATTGTTGAATGAGAGATCAAAATAGTTAACTTTGAAAGTGTTGCAGTAAATGGGACAAGTTGGTTTCGATTGACTTGCTTCCAACAAGATTATCCCCATTAGGATTAAAATGGTTAACTGTGAAAGTGTTACGGTAAATGATTGCAACCATATTTAGGAGCCTTGATACTTGATTTCACAGTTTTGCCTCAACTATCTCAAAATTCAATAAATCTGCCAAAAAATTTACAGAGTTAACAAAAGCTATGGCTAAATGAGCTTGGACTTTTGAATACCTTACCTTCGGCCACACAAACTTGTTACCTAGCAAATAATGATGCATCCAATTCGCATCAAAATTGATACTCAACAGAGTACTAAAATTAATCACCCATATAGCATCAATCTGAATTGAACAAGAAAATGGTTCAATACATAATAAATCTTACTGCACTTTTCTTGGAATTAAAGAAGTAATAGTTGTTATTATGTGATCGGAACATATTGTCAGATTGACCCATTTACCCAGACAAATTTGCTAACGGTACTCCACTATGATTATTTGCTCAACCCCATGATCCGTTTGTTTTGCCACCTTCGATTCACTGAGTTAGTATAACTGGATATTGTTAAAAAGCATACTCCGCTAACAACCAGACAAAAGAATTCTTTAAACATACCAGAGTACTGTGTTTGGAATTTACTATCTTCATATACATGTTAAGAAGATACATATATAAGAAAATTACTTGTATTGTTTATCTTCTGCCATTCTTCGATTCAAATTAAGTTTGGGGCCGTTGCAAGTCTTGAATTAGCAGTTCTGTATGTGTAAGTCGAGAACAAATTACAAGAACTTTGTTGTGTTTTCTCCCGTGTAATGAGTCTCAAGAATATATTGCATTGAATTTTTTATTATATGAGCATTGATGAGGCGAAAAATGATCCGTTTTTAGGGGGTCATTTAAGCCCGAATCCGAATTTATTTGATCAAATATTGCCCTAAATCGTTCCTTTTGTGATTTTAGGTGTTTGGAGAGTGAATTCTGGAAAAGAAGCCATTTTGGACGTTTTTAGAGCATAAAAGTGAAGAAAACGGCAAAATACCAAATTTCCATGCTGAAGATACAAGGTGACGGCGTCAAGACCACCATCTTGACGGCGTCAGACATGAGGAATTAAACACCGTAGGTGGTGACGGCGTCAGAAGGCTTCATGACGGCGTCAAAGTGGCAAGAATAAAATACCGTGGGTGGTGACGGCGTCACATAGGCCGTCATAAGTGGATCAAGGCCGTCCGAGGAAGTATATGGCGGCGAGGTGACGGCGTCACATGCAACTCTTGACGCCGTCAGCCTACTTTTCCTATATATAGTTTTCTAGTTTTTTCATTAAAAAGAGGAGAAGTTTTGGTGAAACCCTAAAGACGATTTTGGTGCCTCTTTTACAGGTTTTTCAAGGGTTCCAAACCCTTGAGACCTTGCATTGTAATTGAGATAAGTGTACTTTCAATTCAATCAATATGTCTATGTGTTGGTTGTTTATCTCTTGTTCTTGTCTCAATTCTACTATGCTAGGCTAGATCTCTTTTGTGTTTGCTTAGATCTAATGAAACCTAGATGTTGATTATGTGTTGATTACTTGTCTATTCTTGTTTTGGATGAATGATATTATATGTTAGGCTTAAGAAAACTGGCAGATCTCCAAATGGTAACATGCTTGAACGTCTTAAGAAACATGAACCGAGGCGTACTAGGTCTTTATTGGTTGTATTTAATGCATGAGCCACTGTTTACAATCCCTATAGTTGTGCTGGGTCATGGTGTAGGAGGAGATAAGAGCTCATAGAGTTGGGGAGTTATGTATGCCACCCCACGAATGGTATTAAGGAATACAATCCGTCATCCATACAAGTGTAACAAGTAATTAACGTGTAAAAGATATCTAGGGAGTAATGAAGTCTAAGTAAACACAATTTCTCCAATCACTGCTCACAACCTTAGTATAATTAGTTTATTTTCATTTTTATTATTTTATTTTGATTGCATCTTAGTTTTGGGTTAGTTGAATAGCAACTAATTCCGCCCACTCTTCCAAAACCCGAGATTTTACTTGCTTTTATAAAAATACAAAAATAATCATCTCTCACCTTTAGAACTATTAATTAGGTTTTCTAATCCTAGCGACACTATTCCTAAGCTGAACGATCAATCCCCCGGTACTTGTCACTATACTATACTACAACGATCAGGTACATTGCCTGGTGGGGGTTGTAAGCTTCTCGAGATCCCTCGAGAGGTAAAGCAAGGTGCGATTCCCACGCATCAAGTTTTTGGTGCCGCAGCCCGGGGAATAGTTATTGTCTAGGTTAGGATTTCTTTTTATTAGGTCTACTTGCTAGATTCCTTTCTAGTAAGATTTTTATTTTTATTTTTAGGTCTTCTTTAGTCTATCTTATTTCTTCGTGCCTTTGTTCGTAACTCTTTACCATCCACCATCATGGCAACCAACGAATTCTCCAACCTTAGGATCACTAGGAGTCGTAGCACCACTAAAGACCTCGTCTTGCCTTATGCAGAACCCGAAAGAGAAATGTGTAGGTTAAGACGAACTCACTCAACACCTGAACCATCCAGCATTGCTATCGACTTTGATGCACCTCTCTCTGAAGAAAATTCAAAAAATCACATCACAACCCCGAGCTCCCACAACGAGACGAACACTCCTACAATACCTCCTCCTAAGCGTCTCAAGGATTACTCTTCCCCAACTCCTCGTGGGTTTTCCAATGCCATTGTTTATCCAAACGAACATACCAACGAGGTCTTGCATGCAAATGACATTTGGCTTGTCAAAAGTGTGTGTAAGTTCCACGGACTTGATGAGGAAAATCCAATCCAACACATCAAGGACTTCCTAAAAATAGTGGACACCATCCATACGGGTGGGGCTACTAGAAACACATCCCGACTGCGATTCTTCCCTTTCACCTTATACGAAAAAGCCCAAGAATGGTATAACAAACTCCCTTCCGAATCTATTTTCACATGGGAGCAACTCATATCTAAGTTCTATGAGAAGTTCTTTCCACCTGGAAAAACCTCAGCATTTAGGGATAGGATCCTTCGTTTCCGAAAGGGGAAGGATGAACCCTTCCATAAAGCGTGGACTAGATTCAAAGATTTAATAAGACAAGTTCCACATCATGGCATCGAACTTTGGCTCTTGGTCCAAATCTTTTACGAAAATATCTCCTCTAATGACCGGAACGGAATCAACCAATCTAGGAAAGGAAGATTGGCCAATCTTAGCGCCGAGGAAGGATGGGACAGGATTGAAGAATATGCCCAAGACCAGGATGACACTTGGGATGAACCTGAGTCAACTATCGGCATTTCTGAAACCACCTCGGATCGATTAAGCAAAGTTCACAAAAGAATGGATTGCCTAGCTGGATCGCAACCACCTAAGATGCTGTCAAATCCTTACTTGATCTGCGATTACTGTGGAGGTCCGCATGAGGTGGAGGAATGCGGAGGAGCAGCCACAACTGAACATGCATGCTTGTCAGGAGGAGACATTTATGCTGATCCCTCCCTTTTGCCTTTCTACCAAAATGATGATTATACCCTTTGGGGAAATCTGGTGAGGAAAAGAGAAGGGGAGAGAGGCCCTGAATTCAAGATCAGGTGCAATTTCGAAGATGACCTTGGTCACTTCACTCAAGAAAAAGACTTGCAAATGAAAGGGCTTAATGAGCTTTTCGACGAACAGCGGGAGGGTGTCGGAGAATTTTTCAACAAGCTTAACTCAGCCCTAGATAACCTCCAACCACCGTTAGAAAGAAGAAAAGATCCCATGCTCGCGATAACCACGCGGGCCGGGACGACAACCAAGGACCCTCCTTACCCAAACTCGCCCCCCGTTACACTCGATTCAGACAAACCTGGGGAGGAGGAGCAGGATGTCGGCATTGGCACCCCGGACCAACCACCCGTGACAACCCCCTCCCCATCAGCCCTTCCTAACCCACCTGTGAGAATTCCATACCCATCCCGACTAAGGAACCAGAAAACTGAAAATGATAACAAGAGGTTCTTGTCATACCTAAAAGATTCGGTTGTCACCATACCTCTCCTGGATGCTTGCTATCACATGCCAAAGTATAGCACATACTTCAAAAAGCTGCTCGCTAACAGGAAGAAGCTCGAGGGTCTTGTAACCCTGGGGGAAGAATGCTCAGTGGTGACCCATCGAGGGCTGCCAAAGAAGGTAGACGATCCGGGCAGCTTCACCTTGCCGTGCTCTATAGGACCTCTATCAATCAAGAATGCTCTTGCCGATTTGGGAGCAAGTATCAATCTCATGCCTCTCTCTATGTTCCGTAAACTAGGATATTCCGGATTGAAGCCTACCCGTATGAACATCCAACTAGCCGATAGATCAGTCAAGTACCCCGAAGGGATATGTGAGAACGTGCTAGTCAAGGTTGGGAAATTCAAATTCCCGGTCGACTTCATAATCCTAGATATGGAGGAAGACGACGTGGTACCTATAATTTTAGGTAGACCATTTCTTGCTACCGCTCGTGCAGTCATCGATGTCTACGATGGCAAATTGACCTTGCGAGTAGGAGACGATAGCACAACCTTCGAAATTAAGGATTCTATGGACCTCTCCCTCGAAGCATCCAACCGGCTCTACTTTATCGGGGAAGTAGATGAGCTCACAGATGTCATTGATGATTGCATCGATGAACAAATCGATGAAGGCTGGCTACGGGACGAGAGTTTTCTGCCTTTGCTAGAGGTGGAAAAGACGGAGGATGTTAATGCAGTCTCCTTCTACCCCAGACAAGAGGCAACGGAACATCTCGAGCTCCGAAAGCCCGAGAACAAGCTCAAACCTTCTATTATCGAGCCCCCTGACATTGATCTTAAAGAGCTCCCTAATCATTTGGAGTATGCCTTTCTTCAGGGAGAGAACCAACTCCCGGTAATCATAAACTCTTCCTTGGAAAAGGAACAAAAAGTTAAACTCTTAGAGGTCCTGAAGAAATACAAGGGGGTACTCGCATGGAGTGTGGCCGACATTAAGGGGATTGACTCAACTTTTTGCACACATAAGATTCTTATGGAGGAAAATTATAAACCCACCGTGCAACCCCAGAGGCGAGTGAACCCTAACATTAAGGAAGTAGTGAAGAAAGAGGTTATCAAACTTTTGGATGCAGGACTAATTTAGCCAATCTCGGATAGCCCATGGGTCAGTCCTGTGCAGGTTGTACCTAAAAAGGGTGGAATGACTGTAGTAAAGAATGACAAGGGTGAGATGGTGCCCCAGAGAACTGTCACTGGATGGCGGGTATGCATTGACTATCGAAAGCTCAACGATGCCACGAGGAAAGATCACTTTCCCTTACCATTCATTGATCAGATGTTAGAAAGATTATCTGGACACGAGTACTATTGCTTCTTAGATGGATTCTCTGGATATTTTCAAATCCCCATAGCACCTGAGGACCAAGAAAAGACCACGTTTACTTGCCCCTATGGAACGTTTGCCTACAAAAGGATGCCTTTTGGGCTATGTAATGCCCCCGCCACTTTCCAACGTTGCATGACCGCAATCTTTCACGAACTCATGGAAGACAGCATGGAAGTATTCATGGATGACTTTTCAGTCTTCGGAAACTCCTTCGACCACTGTCTTGCTAATTTAGAAAAGATGCTTAAACGTTGTGAGGAAACCAACTTGGTGTTGAACTGGGAAAAGTGTCATTTCATGGTAAAGGAAGGGATTGTGTTGGGGCATAAGATTTCAGGAAACGGGATAGAGGTGGACCAAGCTAAGGTTGAAGCTATATCTAAATTACCATACCCCATGACCGTTAAGGCAATACGCAGCTTTTTGGGGCACGCCGGATTTTATCGGAGATTCATCAAAGACTTCTCCAAAATTGCCCGGCCAATGACTCAATTGCTTGTGAAGGATGCTCCGTTCGATTTTTCCCAAGAATGCAAAGATGCTTTCGATCTCCTAAAAAGAGAACTCACTCAAGCTCCAATCATGATCACACCCAACTGGGAGTTACCATTTGAAATAATGTGTGACGCTAGCGACTTCGCTGTCGGGGCTGTATTAGGTCAGCGACGTGACAAGCTTTTCCAACCTATTTATTACGCTAGCAAAACCATGAATCCCGCCCAAGAGAACTACTCCACCACCGAAAAAGAATTATTAGCCGTAGTGTTTACATTCGACAAATTCCGACAATATCTTGTCCTTTCAAAGACAGTCGTATTCACTGACCACTCGGCTCTTAGATATCTGTTTGCGAAACAGGACGCCAAACCACGACTAATTCAGTGGATCTTGTTGCTACAAGAATTTGATGTTGAGATTCGCGATAAGAGGGGGGCAGAAAATCTCGCCGACGATCATCTATCTCGTCTCGAAAACCCCCTGGATAAACACGATAGAAGTGAGATTAAGGATTCGTTTCCTGATGAACAACTGATGTCAATCCTTGATTCAGAACCATGGTACGCCGACTTTGCCAATTACTTCGCAAGTAGATGTAGACTTGTTCCTGAACACCTGACTAAATACGAGGGGAAGAGGTTCTTTTCCCAGCTAAAATATTACTTCTGGGATGAACCATTTTTATTCCGAAGGTGTCCTGACCATATTATAAGGCGTTGTGTTTCGGAGAATGAGGCTGTAAAAATCATGAGGGAATGTCACTCCGGTCCCTCTGGAGGGCATCATGGGATAAACGTTACTGCCCGAAAGATTCTCGATGCAGGATTCTATTGGCCCACAATTTTCCGTGATGTAAAAGATATGGTACAAACGTGTGATGCATGTCAACGGGCTGGAAATATATCAAATAGGGATGAGGCACCTCAGAACTTTATACAAGTTTGCGAGGTATTCGATGTTTGGGGGATTGACTTTATGGGACCCTTTCCGTCCTCAGGGGGAAACGAGTACATCTTAGTCGCCATTGACTATGCTTCAAAATGGGTTGAAGCACAAGCCCTCAGGACTAATGATGCTAGAGTGGTCATTCATTTCCTGAAAAAGCTTTTCGCAAGATTCGGAATTCCGAAAGCTCTCATCAGCGATAGGGGGACACATTTTTGCAACGCACAAATGGAAAAGGTCATGAAGAGGTATGGAGTGCCCCACCGATTCTCCACCGCCTATCATCCACAGACCAATGGCCAAGTCGAAAATACCAATAGAGCTATTAAAAGAATACTTGAAAAAATGGTTAGTCAAAACAGAAAGGACTGGTCATTCAAACTCGACGAAGCCTTATGGGCATTCCGAACTGCCTACAAGACACCTATTGGAACGACCCCATTCCGCATGGTGTATGGTAAGGCATGTCACTTACCGGTAGAATTAGAACACAAGGCTTATTGGGCGCTTAAGGCATGCAACTTAGATTACACAACTGCTGGGAATAATAGGTTTTTGCAATTACACGAGCTTGATGAGCTTAGACTAGAAGCCTACGAATCCTCCATCACATATAAAGAGAGAGCTAAAAGATGGCATGATCAAAGAATTAAGAAACCCAAAGAATTTTCAGAAGGAGACAAGGTCCTATTATACAATTCTCGGTTGAGATTATTTCCGGGAAAACTTAAGTCTAGATGGTATGGGCCGTTCACGGTGAAGAATTCCTCTAAATTTGGAGCAGTAGTGTTAGTTGATGATGAGGGTAGGGAATTCACGGTTAACATACAACGTGTAAAACATTATCAAGAAAATAACAATGAAATGATTAATGAGGAGGATGTGATGTTTGATGATGAGATTACGTAGTAACCCATGACTTTGAGTCTAGCTACAAGACTCGTAAATAAAGAAAAGCGCTTCTTGGGAGGCAACCCATGTTTTGTGTGATTTTATTTGTTTGATTGTTATTTGCTTCCGTATGCATGTTTTATTTTTATTATTGGTTAATCATGTTTCTCAATTAAAATGTGGAAATACTTTATTATGTTGTTTGGCCTAGTCTTAACTTCAACCTAAAGGTATTTTTGCAAAAGATAAGTGTAAGGGGAAACCCCAAATATGTTTTTAAGAAACAAACCGATCATGATTCTCCACAATATTTAATGGACATGTATATTCGTATTTGTTAGAGTCAAATGCTTGTATTGAGTCATAATGAAGTTTTGCAGGATTTTCCAGGAAGTAGGACAAAGTTTTTCCAGAAATTTTCCGGAAACTTAACATAAGAATTTCTGCAGGTCCATTCTGACGGCGTCAGAGTATTGCTCTTGACGGCGTCAGGAGTTAAAATCTGGAAATTTTACCGGTTTTGTTTTTCTAACGGAGTCTTATAGTTTTTGTGAATTATTAAGTTTTATAATCTCCAGGAAATCTGCAAACTTCATTCAACAAGCATTATATCTTACTTTGTTTTCTAAGAATTAGTAACTTATATAGGATGCCGCCGATTTTACACGAGGTTGCCTTGTCTATTGTTGTCAGGATTTACAGGTTATGTATGACAAGAAGATGATTTATATTCTGGAAGGGAAGCTTTGATTGTTCATTTTCTTGGAGGAAGATTTAACCTGACCAACCTATAATCCATACCGAGCGAATAAGGGGAGTATTTGATTTCATTCTCTTTACCTCTTAATTTTTACATTCTTTACTTGAACATTGGGGACAATGTTCATCCTAAGTGTAAGGGGAGGGTAAAAAGATGATACCTTACATATGCACTTTCGCTTGAGTTTGTTTTGTTTGATAGTAGATGTGTAATAAAACTATGAGAAATACTTGTTAGTGTAATTTTAGCGCCAAATTTAAATTTTTTTACAACATTTAGGAGTGAAACTTTAGCCATAGCAAGCGTCTCATGGATAGAAGATTGTATGACTAGCACATAACCGTATATTCAGAAAAATTTTCCACCCAAAAATGTGAGGTTCGCCTTTAGTTTTGATAGGAAAAGCATTTATTATTGGTGCTTATGAGTGTACCGGTAGCATTTAGATTCTAGAACTTGCGTTAGTGATGCATCCCGAGACCGCTAGTGAGACTACATTCGTGTGGTAGGATTTACTACATGATAAGAGGCATTAGGATCACCCTTGTGTTAAACCCGTATCATAATTACTTGACCATTTAAGTCATATTATTTGGCTAGTTAAGTCAACTAATTTTTCCCACACCCTTTGCGTTTTACTCATTTTTAGTACACGATACCCCTAGTACACCCCTCCGAGCCTATCTTTTCGTTTCTAACTTTAAGCATTTTACTTAAAGGAAGAATTTGTTACACCCCACTTAAATGTACACCTAAATCGCCTTAGCCTTCCGTATATGCGCTCATCTTTAGTGCATTATTGTTATTTGTTAAACCCTAAGTTAACTTTCTAATTGATTACATGGTTGCTAAGTCGAGTCATATCCTTGTACATATTGTTTTGGGACGATTGGGACTCATGGGTAAGTACTTATTTTATGGAGTAATGGGGAAGAACAAAATATTATTACCCCCATATGTACGTTAATCTTAAAAGTGCTCCAAGTGTTTTGATTTTCTTAATTCGAGTCATTAGAATAGTTTAATGTAAAGTATGTAAAGATTCAAGTGTAAGGGGAATGCTCAAACCCCTATGATGTATTATTTTGGATGGTAGGGTAAGAGTGTATGCAAAAAAAAAAAAAAAAAAAAAAAAAAAAAAAAAAAAAAAATTCGAAAAAAAATTCGAAAAAAAATTAAGAAAAAAAGAAAAAAAAAAGAAAAGAAAAAAGAAAAAAAAAAACATACGGACTACCATCCCGTTTTCATTCTATGTTCATTTTATGTTTTTGGTTATTTTTCATTTATTAGCTTAAGTCGATTCTAGTCTTGGCTTAGCAACGCCATCTTGTACATGTAATTAACTAAGATTGTTAACTCGCCACCAGTAAAATTTCCTTTATCCAACAAAACCGTGTAATTCATATCCCTACACCTAACGTTATAACCCTTTAAAAGACCTCTTTGATAGTTTATCCTAGGTGCTTACGCCATGTGGTTGAGGTTTGATCCTTTCCCAAGCCTATGGTAATCTATTTTGCTATGACAGGTAGTGAGAGATATCTTCCATTTTCATAATGTTATATTACTTTATTACACCCGAGAGATGTGAGTATCTAAACACTATTTGTGAGGTGCTTGTGTATGACCTCCGTGCTTGTCTATTGGTCTTTAGTGGAATGATTATTTGTTGTAATTACTTTTATATTAGTGTTAAATGACCCCTAACTTGTCTTTTGAGTAGAATAAAAGCGCATTTGCTTGAGGACAAGCAAATCTCAAGTGTAAGGGTATATGATGAGGCGAAAAATGATCCGTTTTTAGGGGGTCATTTAAGCCCGAATCCGAATTTATTTGATCAAATATTGCCCTAAATCGTTCCTTTTGTGATTTTAGGTGTTTGGAGAGTGAATTCTGGAAAAGAAGCCATTTTGGACGTTTTTAGAGCATAAAAGTGAAGAAAACGGCAAAATACCAAATTTCCATGCTGAAGATACAAGGTGACGGCGTCAAGACCACCATCTTGACGGCGTCAGACATGAGGAATTAAACACCGTAGGTGGTGACGGCGTCAGAAGGCTTCATGACGGCGTCAAAGTGGCAAGAATAAAATACCGTGGGTGGTGACGGCGTCACATAGGCCGTCATAAGTGGATCAAGGCCGTCCGAGGAAGTATATGGCGGCGAGGTGACGGCGTCACATGCAACTCTTGACGCCGTCAGCCTACTTTTCCTATATATAGTTTTCTAGTTTTTTCATTAAAAAGAGGAGAAGTTTTGGTGAAACCCTAAAGACGATTTTGGTGCCTCTTTTACAGGTTTTTCAAGGGTTCCAAACCCTTGAGACCTTGCATTGTAATTGAGATAAGTGTACTTTCAATTCAATCAATATGTCTATGTGTTGGTTGTTTATCTCTTGTTCTTGTCTCAATTCTACTATGCTAGGCTAGATCTCTTTTGTGTTTGCTTAGATCTAATGAAACCTAGATGTTGATTATGTGTTGATTACTTGTCTATTCTTGTTTTGGATGAATGATATTATATGTTAGGCTTAAGAAAACTGGCAGATCTCCAAATGGTAACATGCTTGAACGTCTTAAGAAACATGAACCGAGGCGTACTAGGTCTTTATTGGTTGTATTTAATGCATGAGCCACTGTTTACAATCCCTATAGTTGTGCTGGGTCATGGTGTAGGAGGAGATAAGAGCTCATAGAGTTGGGGAGTTATGTATGCCACCCCACGAATGGTATTAAGGAATACAATCAGTCATCCATACAAGTGTAACAAGTAATTAACGTGTAAAAGATATCTAGGGAGTAATGAAGTCTAAGTAAACACAATTTCTCCAATCACTGCTCACAACCTTAGTATAATTAGTTTATTTTCATTTTTATTATTTTATTTTGATTGCATCTTAGTTTTGGGTTAGTTGAATAGCAACTAATTCCGCCCACTCTTCCAAAACCCGAGATTTTACTTGCTTTTATAAAAATACAAAAATAATCATCTCTCACCTTTAGAACTATTAATTAGGTTTTCTAATCCTAGCGACACTATTCCTAAGCTGAACGATCAATCCCCCGGTACTTGTCACTATACTATACTACAACGATCAGGTACACTGCCTGGTGGGGGTTGTAAGCTTCTCGAGATCCCTCGAGAGGTAAAGCAAGGTGCGATTCCCACGCATCAAGCATACATGAACTTATTTGATTTTTATTTCCCTATTTATTTTTTTATTTTGTTGGTACCCATGGTTTCCGACCTATTGGCCGATTAATCCATAAGGTTTGAATCCCACACAGACTCAATCCTGGTACAACCTTTCTTTTTCATTTGTACGATGTCATGTTTTTCTTTCTTGTATGCTGATTGGAGAACACAGACAAAACATAAACACAATACTTTGTGCTTTTCTTTCTTCCTGATTTATGCATAGTGATAAAAATATTATTGTCTCTCTCTTTTCTTTTTCTTCATTGTCATAATATCATGCAACTATGATCACAATAAAATTAGCTCTCTTTCCCACCGAAGCTTCATAATGAAAATGGTTTGATGACAACCGGCTATGCACACCAGCTCATGCGATTTCCAGAATTCACAGGGGTTTATCTTGGTTTTTCTGAGTTTTTTTTAAAAGAGTTTGTGACATTAAAATCAATTTTTAAAAGGGTTAATGGCATCTGATAGTAACATACTTTTTCATTTGTACCAATATCAGATATGAACTAAAAATATTATCACAATACCCATCGAACTTTGCATTTTTGTGCCGATATCAGCAACTTCATCATTTTTACGTTCAAAATTCACGTCATGTGACACATGTACATTTCATGCCCCTTTTTTTGTACCGTTAGGTTCCATGTCAGCCCTTAATACACACTGTTAGGTTGTATATGTTAGTGTTAGGGTTATATGTGTTTTGATTGGGGAAGACGACCTAACGGTGCGTATAAGGGGCTAACATGGAACCTAACCGTACAAAAAAAGGGGCATGACATGTACATGTGTCACATGACATGAATTTTGAAAGTAAAAATGGCGAAGTTGCTGATATCGGCACAAAAATGCAAAGCTTGATGGGTATTGTGGTAATATTTTTAGTTCATATCTGATAATGGCACAAATGTAAAAGTACGTTGCTATTATATGCCATTAACCCTTCTTAAAACTAATAGTACTATCTTAAAACTGGACCAGTCTCCTATTTGGATCAGAGCACATGAAGCCCGGCCAATGACCCAAAGAACAAATAAACAAAGGTTTAGGTATCACACTAGGTTGCATGCATATCAGGATTTGAAGTGGCAACTTGTCACACCTCGCCAAGGCGAAAACGCGAGTGTGTAACTTCATGGATATCATCACAACATATGGTGTCTATATAGAGAATAACTACATGCATAAAATAGAGCAAGTATAGACACGAAGTGTCGTAACAATACCCCAAAACAAAATAACCAAAACAAAATCCAAAACAATCCAAAAATCCCAGCATAGATGATAAACCACTTCCAATGCAACTAAGGTCTCGTCTAATCACATCCTTCTATCTTATCCTTAGAAAGCTCACCTGAAAATGATGCTTAAAATGTCAACATTACGTTGGTGAGATTCATAGGTTTAAGACTCATACACGCTAGGCAACCAAAATCACTGTGATTATAAAATATAGCTGAACAAATAATTACAGTTATCATAGAAGCTACATATGTTCATAAACCAACCATCAAACAAAAGGCAACCATTGGGCAGAACGTGCTCACCGATCCAAATTCACAACATCCGAGCCGGAACGTGACCCTCGCTCCAAATAATGGGTAATTAATACCATCCGATCGGACCACACAGAATAAAAGTGAGTAGGAGTACTACTCTCCAATTAGGTCGTTTACACGAGCAACAGGGTAAGCACCCTCCCAATTGGACCACACAACATCACCACATAACATTAACCACATAGCATTATCATTCACATATAGCATACATAAGATAACATTATAAGTTTAAGCTCTTTAACACACACACATAATCACAGTAATTCAAACCATTTAAGACAAGCATCATTCCCATCCCAAGTTTAAAACAAGGTAAAAATATGGGACTATGAACTCACCTCAAACCTTGCAGCTTCCACAAAAACAAATCACAATCTATAACACACAAAAATAAATCCACATTACACATGGTCAAGCCAAAAGCTATAACCCATGTAATACACATATGATGGATTTCTAATACTCATATGACCCACCATGGATCTCCTAGACCCCATACCAATCACCACCAAATCCTAATACTCACTAAATCCCTTGCACTTTTAAAATCAGAAAACGCAGAATTTTAGGGTACATTCGCCCACATGAAATCATAGTAATTAAAGCTCAACAACTCATACCAAAAATTCACCATGGTCTCTCATAAGCATACAAGCTAATCCAAGAAGGCCATGGACCAATAATACACACAAGTACTCAAAAGAAAATCAAACTTGTCAACTATCCAAATTCAGATCTGAACGCACACCAAAAATTGTTAATTAGAATAAAATAATTCTATAAGTTTTTATCGCGAATCCTTTTCGTTGTAGTCTAAGATAACCTAAAACTTAACTATTCCAGAAGGGCTAATCTAAATACCAATTTTACACCCACAATTTACTATCAAACTTTTACCCAAATTTTGTCCCGGTTTAACAGCTTTGACACCTTATCAAAGAAAAATCAAAATACTAACTTCCCGATCTTGAAATCAATCGTGGCCAGAATTTTTGGATAGCTCTTTCATTAAAATTCAATTTAGACCTTAAATTAGTGATCTAACTCATTTCCTACTATTTTATCTCGTCGTATCTTTACAGCCCTTCAAAGCTGTCTCAAATTAACTCAATATTTAACACGTTTTATTACCAAACCTACTTCACTAATCATCATACCATTAACATCTAATGATCCTACCATGTTTAATATCATTATTTTCCAGAATTTTATAAACCCTAAGTCCATCATAATTTATATTACATGAATTAGATCAATAATTAATTAATTGAATGAAAACTAGTATAAAAAATATACCTTAAACTTGATTTTTGGCTTCAAAAGCAAAACCCTAATTTTTTCCTCTTTCTCCTCTCCTTGGGATCGACCAATATGCAGGAGAAAAACGATTGTGGGGTGTTTGGGTTTGTTTATATATTATTTATGGATAATCCTTGTCATTAGGTGTTGTAATTGTGCTTAAATTTGGTTTTCTTTTTTCCACTTATCTCCTTCTAGCCGAATTTTTCCATACATATATATATATATTTTTTTTTTTTATTAAATTAATTTATTACACTCAAAACCTCATACTTTTCATATTTTATAAACTCCTAAAACAAAACTTAACGTCTTTCGCGATAAACCTTAACTTTTATGACAACCGAAAAAATTATCATTTTCAAAACAAAGTTTTCAAAAATCGAATTCCACACTCTTTTGAAACATAACTCATAAAAACAAACTCCTTGTAACCCGCTAATGCTCAAACACTTGAACGAAGACTCGTTACGCAAAAACACAAAAACACCAATACTACACAAGTCATTTCTACACCACAAAGGTGATCAAAATGAACTTTCACAAATTCCAAACTTTCCAAATCACAATAAAACCATTTACGCAATGGGATTTAGTGATAAAACTCACCTATATCACTTCAAACACCTAAGACACACCAAACAAATGTCAACCGAGTCAAGACTATCAGTCAAGCTGACCTGCCAAAACCACGGTTGTTACACAACTTGCATAGCAAAGTATGAGGGCAAGGAGGTTCTTTCTGGTAAGAAGATTACTATTAATGGAGGTGATACTGCTGGTTATGATGAGTTAAAAGTACAGTGTTACAACTGTCATAAGTTGGGACACTTTGCAACAGAATGTAGAGGGCCAAGGAACCAGGATAGCGGAAGCAGAGGTCAAGAAAGCAGAGGTTCTATGAATCAAGAAGGCTGAAGGAAGACTGTGAATGTGGAAGACACTTCTTCCAAAGCAGTGGCGGCCAATGTATTTTATTTTACATCATTCAATGAAATGCGGAAATACATGCCCATAAAAGAAATAAAATGGTCCCCAAATGTATTACTATTTATTTCATAAACCCTAACAAGCTTCACCAAAATCAATATATAAGACCACATAGCTTTCAAAATCCAAGAGGAAATCCTGAAAAAACTTCCAGTCAAAGCAGTGGTTCGATTCCAATCCGTTTCAAAACAATGGAAGTTTCTAATCGTTAGTGTTTACGATATTTAATCTATACAGTCTCGTTTGTTTTGATTGATGACAAACGTATAACTTGATACATAATGTAAAATGTACAAGTTACTTGTAATCATAGTTTGTCTCAACATACATTCAACACCTCTCAACGTCTCGGTCGTCGTATGCTACAACACAGGTTCGTACATGTTTGTTATATAGCATTATGATCAAACCCCTTAACCAACTATTTAGAATGACTAAAATACTTTAGGAGTCTTCAAGTATTTTAGGTGTCAAAGTACACTTTAGGTGTTAAATAGAATACGTGCCACATTAGGTGTCTAGATAATATTAGTAAGTTTACAATATATAAAAATGTGTCTTATAACAACATAAGTACATAAAACATTTTTAGTAACTTACTAAATATTATATAGCTAGCTAATATATTTTTTATACAAGTAACTTACCTTTTTAAGTTAGTATATACATTTGTCTAAATGTATTTTTCATAAAATAGAAAACTAAATTTGGAAAGATCTTGATTAGACTAGACATAAATATAGAAAGACATTGTGTCATACATCTTGTAAGAGATGTCATAGAATCTTGATTTGACATATTGTGTGTTGACTTAGAAGATCTTGATTTGACATATTGTGTGTTGACTTGGAAGATCTTGATTTGACTAAAGATAAATATATTTGGAACATGGTTTTATCTTTGTTAGTTTTGGAACATGGTTTTCGAAAACCCCTTTGTAAGTTTGTTGTAAGCATATCATACTTCATGATCTACCAAGAAACACACGTGAGTCACCCTTTCCATAATGATCATAATGCTTCTAACATTCATCATTGTTGTAAGCATATCATACTTCATGATCCACCAAGAAGGTCACAAGATCTTGAAGTCATCATTCATTAAAGCATTCCAACATATGAAGATTCAAGGGCACTTGACATCCTCAATGGTTGAAGACTTCTTATTCAAGAAGTTCATATAGATTAAGCATGCATATCCATTAGACTTTTATGTCATGGATCATCATTGTATAATTACAATATAGATTAGATGGTTTATGTGTTTGTGCCATAAAACACAAGGTTTTTATGTTGGGCCAAAAAACATAGCGGGAGTGGTTGTACCCTTGGTAAAGAACTCGACATCTAGCTTAGTGTCAGAAATATTGTATAAGCGACGATAGGAGTGGTTGTACCTTGTAAAAGAACTCGATCGGTATCTAGCTTTGTACCAGATAAAGTGTAAGCGATTGATGAGGTGAAAAATGAACCACTTTTAGGGGGTCATTTAAGCCCGAAATTAAATTTATTTGATCAAATATTACCCTAAATCGTTCATTTTGTGGTTTTAGATACTTTGGGAGTGAAATCTGGAAAAGGAAGCAATTCGGACGTTTTTGGAGCATAAAAGTGAAGAAAACGCCAAAGTCTTAATTTTGCTTGCTGGGAACAGTAGGTGACGGCGTCAAGAAGGAATTTCTGACGGCGTCAAGAGTAATTTCCATGACGACCCAGTACAGAATTGACGGCGTCACGAAGTAAGGCGTCAAGAGTAAAATTCATGTCGGCTTGGAAATGCATAACACATGACGGCGTCAAAAGTAGATCAAGGCAGTCCGAGAAGTATTTTGGCGGCGAGATGACGGCGTCACAAGATTTGTCTTGACGCCGTCAGACCCTATTTCCTATATATAGTTTTCTAATTTTCACATTAAAAAAGGAGAAGTTTTAGAGAAGTTTTGGAGAAACCCTAAGTATGAACTTGGTACGAATTTTACCGGTTTTTCAAGGGTTCTAAGCCCTTGATACCTTTCATGTGTAATTGAGATAAGTATTCTTTTAATTCAATCAATATGTCTATGTGTTGGTTGTCTATATCTTGTTCTTGTCTTAATTCCATCATGCTAGGCTAGATCTATCTTGTGTTTGCTTGGATCTAATGAAACCTAGATGTTAATTATGTGTTGATTACTTGTTTATAGTTGTATTGGATGAATGAATTCGATGTTAGGCTTAAGAAAGCTGGCAGACTTCCAAATGGTAACATGCTTGAACGTCTTAGGAAACATGAACTGACGTGCACTAGGTTTTATTGGTTGTATTTAATGCATGAGTAAATTCTAATGATCCCATGTTAGGAGCTTCTTAGCCGGCTTGACATAGGAGTGAAGTAGGCACTCATAGGATTAGGGAATTAAGTGCGCCACCCCATGAATGGTATTAAGGAATACAATCCTTCATCAACGCAACTATAACAAGTAATTAATGTGTAAAAGATATCTAGGGAGTAGTGAAATCTAAGTAAACACAACTTCTCCACATATTGCTCACAACCTTAGTTTAATTTAGTTTATTTTCATTTCTAGTATTTTATTTTGATTGCATCTTTAGTATTGGGTTAGTTGACTAGCAACTAATTCCGCCCAAATCTTTCAAACCCGAGATTTTTACTTGCTTTTCTAAAAAAATATAAAAAATACAAAAATAATCATCCCTCACCTTTAGGACTAGTATTTAGGTTTTCTAATCCTAGCGACACTATTCCTAGCTGAACGATCAATCCCCCGGTACTTGTCACTATACTATACTACAATGATCAGGTACACTGCCTGGTGGGGGTTGTAAGCTTCTCAAGATCCCTTGAGAGGTAAAGCCTGGTGCGATTCCCACGTATCAAGTTTTTGGCGCCGCAGCCCGGGGAATAGTTATTGTCTAGGTTAGAATCTCTTTTTATTAGGTCTACTTGCTAGATTCCTTTCTAGTAAGATTTTATTTTTATTTTTAGGTTTTCTTTAGTCTATCTTTTTCTTTGTGTGTTTGTTCGTAATTTCCATTGACTCTTCCGTTCACCATTATGGAGTACGCGAATCCACCATACCACCAACCACAAAGGCCATTCTACCCTATTGACATCTCGAATTTCAAACAATATCGAGATGAACCCATATATGATGCATGGACTCGTTTTAGAAATTTACTCCGAAAATTCCCTCATCATAGTTTTGCTTTAGCATCCCTAACCCGAACCTTTTACTATCGTGTTGGCCAATATTACTAAATGCGCATTGAGGATTTTGCCAATGGGGACTTTAGGGAATTAAGTGTTGAAGAAGCATGGGATACCATAGAAGATTGTGCCCAATATTATTATAGGGTAGACAACCCAACAAACGTTAGTACAAGTCAATTGAATATAAATTTCCAGGATCATGAAACAAGTTTGTTTGGGGCTGAATATATTAGTGTTGAGATACCTAAGTGGTTGTCATTTAATGCCATAGTACAAGCTGAACACATAGGTGACCTTGATGTGATGGAGGATTTAGCCGAACATGATCACATTGATCAAAAAGACCTAGGTTTTATGATCGATGATGATGAATCTCAAGAAACAGATGATGAATCTCTTGGGCTATTTGTATATAGCAGTCAGAATATTGAAGATGATCCTTATGATTCGGACATAGAAGTTGAGATGCCTAGAGAAGCACGTGGGATACTTGGGAGAATGTTAGGGCTAGATTATAATAAAACACATGTTGAGGATATAGGTGATATTAACACATGGAATGATGAGGTAAATAACATAAGCCCACAAAATACTCAACCATCATTTGAGGCACACACACCGCCCGTGACTTACCCGGAGGAAGTAGAAGAAACTTTAGGAATTCCGATGGAGGTAGAACCCTTGGACCAGGCACCACTTGAGGATATAGGTTTGAATACTTGTAGTGATAACCTTACTCCTAGTTCTAGGGAATTTCCTAATGTTAATGAACCGGAACCTCAATCTTTACACACCTTTCCATCCTTAGATATATTTCTAGGAGACAAAAGAGGAACCGACCTACCCATCAACCAATATTATCCGGGTAGTTTTAGGATGAAGGAAGCCATTCACTCACCCCCTTCACCTCACGTGGCATATTCACACCCTAAGGGTGTGTATAGCTACTTTCACCCACACTTAATCCTAAGTGTAGGGAAAACCTCCCCTATTTCCGTTAAATAAGGGTAGAGTCAGGCTCGTGACTCGAACAAAAACAAGCACTTCTTGGGAGGCAACCCATGTTTTGTGTGTTTTTATTTGTTTGTTTGTTTGTTTGATTTTATTTGCTTCCGTATGCATGTTTTATTTTTATTGTTTGTGGCTCATGTTTCAAAGTAAATTGTGAAAATGCTTTATTTTGTTTTTAACTTCGTCTTAATTGCATATAAAGGTATTTTGCAAAAGATAAGTGTAAGGGAGATCCAAATTTGTTTATAAGAACGAAATTGAGCGTGAACCACAACAATATTAAATGGACATGTATATTAGTACTTGTTAGAGTCAAATGTTTGTATCGAGTCATAATGATGTTTTGCAGGATTTTCCAGGAAGTAGGACATAAGTTTTTTCAGAAATTTTCTGGCAACTTAACGTAAAGATTTCTGCAGGTCACTTCTGACGGCGTCATGAGTTTACTCTTGACGGCGTCATGTGTAAAATTCTGGAAATTTTGCTAGTTTTGTTTATACCGGAGTCTTAAAGTTTTTGTTAATTCTTTAGTTTTATAAACTCCAGGAAATCTTCAAACATTCATTCCACAAGCATTATATCTTTAATTGTTTTGTTTCTATTCCTAAGTCTGGAATTACATCAAGTTGTGAGTTTTCTTTGTTCGGATTTATGCTTTGGGTTTTTGTGTTTGTTTTCTCAGGTTTAACAGGTTATGTTTGACAAGAAGATGATTTATATTCTGGAAGGGAAGCTTTGATTGTTCATTTTCTTGGAGGAAGATTTAACCTGGCTACCTTATTATCTATACCGAGCGAATCAGGGGAGTATTTGACTTCATTTGTTTTACTTATTCACTTTTACATTCTTTACTTGAACATTGGGGACAATGTTCATCCTAAGTGTAAGGGGAGGATAAAATGATGATACCTAACAAATACACTTTCGCTTGAGTTTGTTTTGTTTAATGGTAGATGTGTAATAAAACTATGAGAAATACTTGTTAGTCCAATTTTAGCGCCAAATTTAAAATTTTTTACAACATTTAGGAGTGAAACTTTAGCCATAGCAAGCGTCTCATGGATAGGAGATTGTATGACTAGCACATAACCGTATATTCAGAAAAATTTTCCACCCAAATATGTGAGGTTTGCCTTTAGATTTGATAGGAAAAGCATTCATTATTAGTGCTTATGAGTGTACCGGTAGCATTTAGATTCTAGAACTTGCGTTAGTGATGCATCCCGAGACCGCTAGTGAGACTACATTCGTGTGGTAGGATTTACTACATGATAAGAGGCATTAGGATCACCCTTGTGTTAAACCCGTATCATAATTACTTGACCATTTAAGTCATATTACTTGACTAGTTAAGTCAACTAATTTTTCCCACACCCTTAGCGTTGTACTCATTTTTAGTACACGAAACCCCTAGTACACCCCTCCGAGCCTATCTTTTCGTTTCTAACTTTAAGCATTTTACTTAAAGGAAGAATTTGTTACACCCCACTTAAATGTACACCCAAATCGCCTTAGCCTTCCGTGTATGCACTCATTTTTAGTGCATTATTGTTATTTGTTAAACCCTAAGTTAACTATCTAATTGATTACATGGTTGCTAAGTCGAGTCATATCCTTGTACATATTGTTTTGGGACGATTGGGACTCATTGGTAAAGTACTTTTTTTATGGAGTAATGGGGAAGAACATCATTTATTACCCCCGTATGTGCGTTAATCTTAAAAGTACTCCAAGTGTTTTGATTATCTTGATTCGAGTCATTAGAATAGTTGATTGTAAAGTATGTAAAAGCTCAAGTGTAGGGAGGAAACGAGCTCCCTTTGATGTATTCTTTTGGATGGTAGGGTAAGAGTGTATGCAAAACAAAAAAAAAAAAAAAAAATCGAAAAATCAAGAAAAAGAAAAGAAAAATAGAAAAAGAAAAGAGAAAAAACATACGGACTACCATCCCTTTTTTATTCTATGTTTTTGTTATTTTTCATTTATTAGCTTAAGTCGAGTCTAGTCTTGGCTTAGCAACGCCATATTGTACATGTAATTAACCAAGATTGTTAACTCGCCACCAGTAAAAACTTCCTTTATCCAACAAAACCGTGTATTTCATATCCCTACACCTAACATTACAACCCTTTAAAAGACCTCTTTGATAGTTTATCCTAGGTGCTTACGCCATGTGGTGGAGGTTTGATTCTTTCCCAAGCCTATGGTAATCTATTTTGCTATGACAGGTAGTGAGAGATATCTTCCGTTTCCATATTGTAATTTTTACTTTATTACACCCGAGAGATGTGAGTATCTAAACACTATTTGTGAGGTGCTAGTGTATGACCTCCGTGCTTGTCTATTGGTCTTTAGTGGAACGATTATTTGTTGTAATTACTTTTATATTAGTGTTAAATGACCCCTAAGTTGTATTTTGAGTAGAATAAAAGCGCGTTTGCTTGAGGACAAGCAAATCTCAAGTGTAAGGGTATATGATGAGGCGAAAAATGAACCACTTTTAGGGGGTCATTTAAGCCCGGAATTGAATTTATTTGATCAAATATTACCCTAAATCGTTCCTTTTGTGATTTTAGGTACTTTGGGAGTGAAATCTGGAAAATGAAGCAATTCGGACGTTTTTGGAGCATAAAAGTGAAGAAAACGCCAAAGTCTTAATTTTCCTTGCTGGGAACAGTAGGTGACGGCGTCAAGAAGGAAATTCTGACGGCGTCAAGAGTAATTTCCATGACGACCCAGTACAGAATTGACGGCGTCACGAAGTAGGGCGTCAAGAGTAAAATTCATGACGGCTTGGAAATGCATAACACATGACGGCGTCAAAAGTAGATCAAGGCAGTCCGAGAAGTATTTTGGCGGCGAGATGACGGCGTCACAAGATTTGTCTTGACGCCGTCAGACCCTATTTCCTATATATAGTTTTCTAATTTTCACATTAAAAAAGGAGAAGTTTTAGAGAAGTTTTAGAGAAGTTTTGGAGAAACCCTAAGTACGAACTTGGTACGAATTTTACAGGTTTTTCAAGGGTTCTAAGCCCTTGATACCTTTCATGTGTAATTGAGATAAGTATTCTTTTAATTCAATCAATATGTCTATGTGTTGGTTGTCTATATCTTGTTCTTGTCTTAATTCCATCATGCTAGGCTAGATCTATCTTGTGTTTGCTTGGATCTAATGAAACCTAGATGTTAATTATGTGTTGATTACTTGTTTATAGTTGTATTGGATGAATGAATTCGATGTTAGGCTTAAGAAAACTGACAGAATTCCAAATGGTAACATGCTTGAATGTCTTAGGAAACATGAACTGACGTGCACTAGGTTTTATTGGTTGTATTTAATGCATGAGTAAATTCTAATGATCCCATGTTAGGAGCTTCTTAGCCGGCTCGACATAGAAGTGAAGTAGGCACTCATAGGATTGGGGAATTAAGTGCGCCACCCCATGAATGGTATTAAGGAATACAATCCGTCATCCACGCAACTATAACAAGTAATTAACATGTAAAAGATATCTAGAGAGTAGTGAAATCTAAGTAAACACAATTTCTCCACTTATTGCTCACAACCTTAGTTTAATTTAGTTTATTTTCATTTCTAGTATTTTATTTTGATTGCATCTTTAGTATTGGGTTAGTTGACTAGCAACTAATTCCGCCCAAATCTTTCAAACCCGAGATTTTTACTTGCTTTTCTAAAAAAATATAAAAAATACAAAAATAATCATCCCTCACCTTTAGCACTAGTATTTAGGTTTTCTAATCCTAGCGACACTATTCCTAGCTGAACGATCAATCCCCCGGTACTTGTCACTATACTATACTACAACGATCAGGTACACTGCCTGGTGGGGGTTGTAAGCTTCTCAAGATCCCTTGAGAGGTAAAGCCTGGTGCGATTCCCACGTATCAGCGATGATTGTAAGGTTTTCTCTGCCGAGAAGGAGGTTGTTGATCTTGTGAAGTAACTCTCGAGTTGGGTACTCAAGGAGTAGAGTTGGGCGGAGAGGAGATCCGTAACCGAACCACTATAAATCCTCGTGTTCGGTTTGCACTTTCCTTTTACTTATTGCTTTACTTTAATGTTTGCATTATGTGATTGTTTGTGTTGTGACTTGTTGATTGTACTTGTGTGATAACATGTTTTAAGTTATGTTAGTCATAAACTACAAGTAACATCTTTCATATTAGAACAAGCTAAAAATGGACATTTGATACAACAAGTTTAAAGTTTTTAAATGCTAAACTATTCAACCCCCTTCTAGTTTTCCACAGTTAGCTCAAAATTTATCAATGATCATCACTGCATTCATCACACACAATCCCAACATCATCATCTAATTGTATATACTGGCCATAGATACATTTCCCTTATTGATAATGATAATTTATCAAGATATCCCGTAAACAGGTATTCTTAACTCCCAATATCTTATAATGTGACAGATTTAGGAAGGGTATGTGCTACAACTAGTTTTTGAGCATCATGCTAATCTTAGAAATCTATCTCTCAACCCAAGTCACCCTTCTACCACCAAGTCTATTTAAGACGCCTACACTTTAGCTTTTCACCCAAAGGTATAAATCACTTTTGAAAAAATAAGGATTTGATGGTGATGGTTGTATGGTGGTAGAGGGTGGTGGTGGTAGCTAGAGGGTGGTGCTGCTGGTTGTTTGTTGGTAGATGGTGGCGCTGCTGGTTGTTTGGTGGTAGAGGTGGTGGTGCTGGGTGGGTTTGTGATGAAAAAGATAAGTGGGGAAGAAGAAGATATTACTCATTTTACATGCGTTTGACCTTGACTAATGGGAGAACTAATGCTCGTTAGGTTTCGGTGGCCATTTTGGAACACCACATCAGTTCAGTGACTAAATTGGTAAAAACTTGTTTTCAGTTTTCTTGCAATTTTCAGAAAAATTAGGGACAAAATTTGCAATTTACCGAAGAAAATAACACTAAAACTATTAGTTACAGACAACTTCATGGTAGAAGTTATCCAGAAGCAGTACCAGCAGCATAAGAACAAGACGAAATGGCTGGTTTACCCGTGTAAACGAGGTTAACATCTTTTAATCTTATTCCATGACACAGGCTTCCTTTGCTGCAATCTAATTTCACGGCGACTTGTGCTGGTGATGTTCCATGTACATCCTCATAACATGTTGCTAATCTTTACTCCCGCAGCTTCTTTGGGACAATTTAAATTGTGGGGGCAATATTTTCCGTCTATTATGATTGGCTACTTCATATTCACCATCATTACCTGTTTGAAAAATATATTCTTCATGAACCCATTGCTACGATGAGCCCATGCCTTTATCCTCACCATTTTGAGTACCTACAAATTTTGTGGTTTTTAAATTTATGTTTTGGACATTTGCTTCTTGCAAATCCCATCTTAGACTCCCAATGCCGCAAAAATAATACAATGAATTTACATATAGTTAGTTATTACATATTATAGACATACGACATTACCAACTAAAATGCCAATTTTGGAAAACAAAATGTTGTATTTTGAACAAGTTGTACCCAATCGATTCACGTCATGAGGTCATTGACCTAAGGGTGTTGTGAGTGCTTATGTAGGTGTTTCTTTATTGCATGCATATACAACATTACCATCTTTTTTCTTCGTGGATTAAGAAAAGTGTATCTGCAATTATTTTACACATTTATGTGATTTTTTTCATGCATTATAAACTTCGTAACTTTATACATTCAGTTGTGCTATATATGATTTTTGTATTCACGTTTATAACTCTGAACAACTTGACCAAATTTTGGAGAACTAAATATAAGCCATATGTGAGGTAAAAGAAAGTGCAATTTGTGTGTATGTTAATCAGAGGGGTCTCAGATGGGTGTGCAACAGGTGTCGCCGTTGCACAGGGCCTCCCCTTAAATGGGGCCACGTTTTTATTCGTTTTGCATATAAGTACGCATAATATCAAACATATATGATTCATAGAGTTCAAGTTTATATGCAATTTCTCTTTAGGTACCGGTGTAATAAGGCCACTTTATTGTTAGGGATAATTCCAAAAATACCTCGGTTGCCCAAGGCATGAGACTATCTAGACGGAATCTTTTGTGTTTGCTTTTCTAGACCAAGGCAACCGGTACTTTTTGGGTAACTAAAATCTGCAAGTGACAAGTGTGACTTTACGGATTACAAGGTAGGACAACTTGTGTACTTTTGAGCAACTGGTGTACTTTTTGAGCAACTGGCTGCCTTCATGTCGGACAAGTGGTGGCACATGGTTGGTTAAATTCAAGTTTCTAAGGAAACTAGTCTAGAAAAGCAAACACAAAAAGTTCCGTCTAGATAGTCTCACAACTTGGGCAACCGGGGCATTTTTAGAATTATCCCTTATTGTTATTGTCCAGGGCCACCGAAAAGTACGAGACGACCCTGATATTAACCTTATGAAACTTAAACATGTTTGGCCCGAGAATGTTATCACAGAAGTAAGCATGTACTGACCATTTGGCACATAGATGAGGGCCTTGTGGAAACACGTACAAGCTAAATTCCATGCTCTCAAGAACGTGTTTTATGTGTCAAAATGACCGTCGGCTTTGGCTCCTAACGCGATAACATTGTATGTTACCTTACCGGACGATTATTGAATGATAAGAAAAAAACAAGACTATATTCATGCAATGATGAATCAATCAAGGTTTTCAAGATCGGGATCCTACCCATGATCGTTTTCGTCTTTGTAAGATCTTGATCGTAAGATCGGATCGGGATCTTAAGATCCTACTAAATGTCATTTTCTTAAAAGTTTTTGTAATATTATACAAATTTACAAATTATTGTATATCATAAACGCAAAATTATATGAATGTTCCATCGAAATGTTGTCCTAAATTATGATTATGAAATGTTTAATAAAATTAACATGTTGTTTTTTAAATTCTACAAAAATAATCCCGAAATTTGCAGTTTTTTAGTTTGTTTACTTTGTTATCCGAAAAAAGTAGGATCGGATCGGATTAGATCTTAATATCCTATGGTTATGATCGGGATCCTATAAGATCTTAAGCTTTCAAAGATCCTATGTAAGATCTGAACCGTTTTTGCTTTACAGTATCGTAAAATCGTAAGATCCTAAGATCAGGATCGGGATTCTGACAACCATGGAATCAATACTAAACTATACTTTAGGGCTAATCATTTGAAAATTGATGAGTGTGTAAATACTCATCATTTTATACTAATCTGAGCTGCCAAAACATACAAAAACACTCTAATATGCATCAAAATACTTAAAATATCTTAGAGGTGTGTTTTATATGTTTCAAACACAAAATATGCAAAAACAGATAAAAAACGTACAAAGTTTGCATAATTGGCAGTTTCAGTCCCTCAAGTTTCACAAATTGGCAAAACTAGTCCCTGAGAGTTTAAAATGTATAAAAAGTCAACTTTAGTCCTTGGGAACTCAAACTTATTCACAAATAGTCCCTGGATAAAAGTTTACACAATCTGGCAACTTTTACCCCTTAAGTTACAAAATTGGCAAAATAGGTCCCTGGGTATTCAAAACTTGGAAATTTCACAAAATACCCTTGTACTATGCATAAAATACAATTTGGAACAATTTTGATTAACTTTTGGGAAATTACATAATCAGTCCCTCAAAAATCCAAATATGACATAAATGGTCCCCGGGTGATGTAAAATGGGAAAATTACATTTTTTTATCCTTTGGTTATTTAAACATGGCAAGTTTATTCCCTTTTGATATCTATTGAAACTTGCCAACACAGGTCCACAACTTTCAAGTTTTTACATTTTTGGTCCTTGTTTACTAAACCATAAAACCAACCGGACCTATGTTATTAACTAAAACAAAAACAACACAACCCATGTTACTAAACCAGCCCACCCACTATCCCAAAGCCCATGAGAACCCCAGCCCAGTCCAACCTTTGGTCAAAACCCGGTCAACACCAAACCACCATCTCCTTCCCAATACCACCCTCACCACTGAACCAAACCACCATGGTTTCCCCCCCCCCTTGCTCAACTTGCCTCTGCCACTCACACCCTTATCCTTCCATATCTCACTTCCCAACACCCATCACATCCCACCCCCCTCCTAGTCTAGCTTCTCAGTCCAAATTGCTTAAAAAGTCCTTTCCCGCCAAAAATTGCAAGAGGAGCAAAAGTGATCCAAGTGGCCATATGATTGCTGGGATTTGACCTTGGGGGACCCACAAACCCTCTGGGATGGTATAAGAGAAGAATGAAGCAGAATGGGAGAGTATTAGAATAGTTTAGCTTAGCTTAGTGTAATGTCGTGGTAGTTAAATTTCCATTTATATTGTAATTTTAATCTTTCTAGTAGCTGATTAAGTCAATTCAGTGTAAGTTAAACCTTTTCCAGTAATCAATTTAAGTTTCTCAGTTGATTTTATAATTGTACAAGTTTTACTCAAAATCTCATTATTAGCTTAAAATTGTTGTTGATTATTATTGTGGATTGAAATAGCTCAAACAAGCCCTGACAAAGCTTATTAAGCTATCAAAATTCCTAGTTTACTGTTTAACTTATAAAAGAGGAAAATAATAAAAAATCAAATAAAATAGTTGATAATTATAAAAAAGAAGAGAAGAAGGAAACTAGAAGAAGCAGAGCTGAATTGGATTGGCTTATGGTTATAGAGGTCTGTGGAGACCATTTAGGTTGTGATCTCAGGCCTGTTCTCATTTTCTCAGCAATGAATCATTTGTAAGCACACCACTCAATTTTGCTTATCTACTGTACACTTGCTTAAACATGTTTATCTTTGATGCTTAATGTTTATTTAAGTGTTTGTAAGATGGTCTGAGGTAATTGTTTGCTACGTGTTTCACTAGGTCTCTATATGATAATTGTTTCTCATTTAAACTGCCTTATATAGCTTAATCTGCTATATATTGTTGTTATTGTTATTAGTTGTAGCTATTTGGTCATTTAGTTTCTATTCAGTCTGGTTCATCTAATTCAGCTTAAAAATCCTTAGGTTGTAGTTTAAAATATAAAAATCATAGTGTAAAAATAGTTCTAAGGGACTGTTTGGATCAGGGTAACCTAGGGGGATTCAGGGTGTTTCATTTTATGTTTGATGTTCCAGTAGGTCACTTTAGGTTGCATTAGACCAAGTAATGAATAAAAATGGTAGCTTTAGTGTAGAAAAGTCAAAGTCAGTCATAAACCTCACCTAGGAATAATCTGTTAACAGTTTTGATCTACAAATCACTCACACTAGTTCATAATTTGTAGATGTAGGTTAGAATAACTTTGTATTAGCTTAGAAACATGTTTTAAGTTCATTAGAATCATTCTAAATTCACAAAAGTCAAAGTTATGAGTTTTTCTTAAAAGTCAAATTGTAAGCTCTCAGATTTTTCCAAAATTTGCTAGAATTGTTTTGATTTATGTATGATGATTTAGGTTGTGAAATTTGTTTCTTTTAATTGTCTACCACCTCATCTACATGTTCCCTTGGTCTTTTCATTTTTGTGATTTTCTTAGTGGGCCCCACAAAGCCACAAAGTGACTTGCAGGGCTGAGGTCTGCTCTGTCTCAGCAGCACCACCACCACCACCACCACTTGGTGGTGGTTTTCTGATCAATCTAGTGGGCCCCAGGCCATGACCCTTGCATCTTTCATCCCTCCTCCTACCAGGGTTATGTTATTGACCAGGTGTTTGACCCCTAGGTCTGTGGACCCCACCTAGTTTGAGCCACAAAGTCTGTCCCAGTTCTTTGTCAAAGTTAATATATGAAAGTGCTTATTTCAATCTTATTTTCTTATCAGTGATCATCACTTGTTGTTTTTAGCTTATTTAAGTGTATTTTGCTTATTGGAACCTAGTTTTACCATAGTGGGCCCCACTCTTGGTCATTCAAGCTTATTTCACCCTTTGGTCAAACAAAGTCAACTGTTGGCTTTTTACTCTTCATTTAGCTTATTTTCCAAGTTTTAAAAAGTTTGTTTTCACAAAAGTTTATTATTTTTAGTTGTAAAAAAGATTGGGAAAAGAAAAATCCAGAAAATCAAACATAAAAATAAGTGATAGTTTCTATTTAATGTAATTTAATTTTAATTTTCATTTTTAAATTTTTATTAAGTACTTAGCTATTTTATATTTTTATTAAATTCCTCATATATTAAAGTATTTATAATAAATTTTTCAGATTTTTATTTGGTCATTTAGTATTTATTAGATTTAATATTAGTTTTATTAGAAATTAATTAATATTTAGTTTAAATTAGCATAATTAGTTTTTATTAATCAAAACCTTGTTTTTATATTTTTTATAGCTTTTATATGTTATAAAGTAATTTTGGAAATTTTATTAGAGTTTTTACTGTTCATTTAGTATTTTTCTTAATTTAAAATAGTTTAATTAGTTAATTAATGTTTAATTAGTAATTAATTAATATAAAATCCACAAAAAGACAAAAACATCTATTTTTATTTTTAAAACTTATTTTTAGTTATTTTATAATTTTATAAATTTTACTTTCATTTTTCTAGTATTTAATTAGTATTAAATTATATTTAAGTGTTTTTAATTATTAATAATTAGTAATAATTAGTATTTAATTAATATTAAATAATTAATTAGGGTTAAAATTTATTTTAATTTTCTAAAAATTTTCTTTTACCTTTTAGTTTGTAAAAAAGTCATTTTTACCCCCTGGGTGTTTTCAGATTTCCGTTTTTACTTTTTATTTCGTACGCTACGTTTTATTTAAACGTGAACGTACGCGTTTTAAGTTTTAAACGTTTCTAGTTTTCCTGACTTTCCAGTATTGTTAATATAGTGTATTTAAGCTGTTTTCTTTCATATTCCAGTAGTGTAATCATCACAACTCATTTATACCCTTTACCATCCAAATTCACCCGATCACAAACCCGTTTTAATACCATCCACACCTCGTCGGGACATAACGACCCGGGGAAACCCTATACTTCCACGGAGCATTGAGCCTTAGGAGTTTGACTTGTTTGACCACATCCGTGGTTGAATTTAGTTGACTGCTTTCCACTCAATCAATTTTTGGCGCCGCTGCCGGGGAGGTCGTGCGCGTATTCTACACGGTTTTGCAGATTAGTGAATCTGGATATACATTCATTGTATATTTACCATCCCTTGTTCATATTTTCTTATTTTAAAAACAAAATTGTTTCTGAAAACTTTGTAAAATTAGTTTTCAACAAACACAAAAACACAAAAAGATTTTCCTTCTGATAAAATGTTTTCCAAAAACACCAAAAATATCCATCTTTACCCTCTCACCTTTTTGATTCTCCATTTCTCACCCTCTAAAACCTTTTGATTCTTTCTATGTCTCATCCACACTTTCTGATTTGCCAGTGGTGTGGTAATCCTTATAATGGTGGCAATTGCCCCAGTTGTGGCATGGTAGAGTCAGGAAACGGGTCTGTCTATAACTAGAATCCCTATTCCTACCATGACACAACTGATTCATTCCATCAGTTACCACACCATGAGACTCAGCAGTTTTACTGTTGTGAGTACTGTGGTGGTTCACATTACAGTTCTGATTGTCAATCGGGAAACACGCTTGTTGTAACAATTCGCAATTTCAGGTTAATTACCATTCCCGGAAAATTTCACTATCCACTTTTACTATTCATTTTTCCCGAAACTTTCCCGAAAGTTGATTTTTATTTGATATTCTCGAGTGATAAATCATTTCCATGGCAAATTAAATGTTTGACATTCGTCAGATCATTTTCGTGAAAGTTATTAAGGAATTACACGTTTTAGGGTAAAACGTCATTCAGAAATTCTACGTACAACGAAACTCGACCGCGTTAAGTGACCCCGCATCAGAAAAATGTTTGACACACTCATGATTTATTTGAGAATTAATCGTGACTGAGAAAAACATGACCAAAGACTTCCCAGCGGGTCACCCAAGTCGGTACTACTCTCACATGAGCACGCTTAACCGAATGGGCGATTAACCGTTAGACCACAAAACGCGTTTCTAAGACTTTTTGAGTTTTCAACTCATTAGAAAAAGTCAACATATTCTTTCCCTCCTCCATTGACCAAAAATCATCCCTTGATTTTATAAGTCATTCCTTGATTTTTAGGCTTACGGTTTGATGTCTAAAAGACATTTAATACCAACCGACACTAGACTGAGCCCAGTCTAGACATTATAAGTCATTTTAAATCATTTTTATCACATTAGAAAAGTAACATTTTACTTTTCTCAATTTTACGCAATATTCGTACGTTTTACGTATTACGCGTTTTAGACCCGTATTTCCAGTTTTTAGCAGGGTTTTACACCCAAATGGAACCTACCACTCATTTTATATTTTATTATGGAACTTATTGACATGTTTAACAATACTTTCAAGTTCCATAATTTTACGACACCCGGTTTTACGTTTTGAAGCTTAATCATTTACGATTGGCATTTCCCGGAGTCAAAACTCATCTAGTAACTTGGATAATATCATCCAAGGCACACCTCACCCTCCCTTATCCATGTGAACCGCCCTAGGAGGGGGGTTTCACACTATGTGGCTCAAACTCATGAATTTACCCCTAAAATCAACATTTATTTACAACTTGGTCACCAAGTTGTAACACTTTCCTAGTAAGCTTCCTAAATGGACCTATAAATACTCCCTCCCCTCCCATTTGTGCCGTGCATCCCCAACCACAAAACCACACCATCCTTTGCTCATTTCCTTCTAGTTTCATGCATGATTCATGTGCTTCTTCAAGGTAGAAACTCTAGTTAGGTTATCATTCATCAAACACTTCCATAACCTCATATACTTGGTGATTTCTCTTGAGTTTGAATCCACTCAAGTCACCTCAACCTTCATCATCCATCTTTCAAGATTACAAGAGTAGAAAGATTGCATGAAGAGAAGTGGGTTTAAGCAAGTCTATCAAAGTCCTATCCTTACATGTTAACTTCCTTTCATCTTTGAAAGCCAAAAGTTGTGAGCCAAACCCTAACTTGATTCTTGTTAAATAATCATGTTCATGTTATTTACATATCATTCATGCTATATATTGTCTTGTGATCATGTCCATGATGTATGAAAATGAGTAAAACAAGTTATGATATACATATGTTAACTTATGATCTTTAAACAAGTAAACTAGTGACTTTTATGGAGAACCACGACCAAAATAGTACAACTATGATATTGGATCATTATTTATTACAGTAGAGGACTTAATAAGGAAACCATAGCAATTTGAACCACCTAAAACGAGTATACGAGTCAAAAGTTATGGCGATTTGAAGTTATCAAAGATTTCCGGCAAAACTGCCAAAACCTTACTGTTTTGCATTCTGAGTTTTTGAAAGTCACCCTTCTGGTCCGATTCATCAAAAAGTTAAAACACGAAAGTTGTCCGGAACGACGTTTTTGTTCAGGCACAAAGAAGCTCGAGACCTAAAAACACTTTCCGGGTGATAAAATTCTTCAAATTCTAAACAGCCCATTTTTAGGCGAAAGTCACTAGATTATGGTTATACTTTGAAAGGAACAAGAGGTCTTATGACCTATAATCAAGACCACAACCATGGCTAGAGCCAAGGTTGTGTCTCATGACCTTGGAACAAGGACCAAAGGTCATGGCTAGGCCATGACGAAATGACCATAACAACTTACATAGGCGTAAACATGAAACAATGAATTAGGCGATAACATGAACAAGCAATTTGGATCTACTTCACCTAAAAGGAAACCATGAGATATTACCAAGAGAAAATGGTCATTCAAGACTTATGAAACTACCCCTAATAACAATCTTCATGTACTAATAAACTTTCCTAAGTTTATTCAAATATCGGACATGTAACTTTTCGGATCAAAACTTATATCTATATATTTCATCAACTACTACAATAGTAGGGAGCCTCATGTGAGGAGTTCATTATGTAAGCCGTCGAGTTGAGTTGTGGATTTACGAATTAAAGTGTCCTGGCTCCTCGAACGCTTACTAACATGACTTCTGAATTATGTCGGCCCGAACGGTAGTAAACGATATATAAAACATACATGTTTCATGAATCTTTTCTTTGAAAGACTTACAATATACATCATACCACATCATGGACTAGATGCAAGATATATATATAGGCACTACTTCATATTCTTTACTCCGAACCTAAGTCACAACATTCTATTATAGGTTGCTCGTAGAAACCTTCGCGATTCGACCATTACCTTCACTACTCACTACATAACTTAAGGTGAGTTCGTAGCCCCAATTTCTATTGTTTAACTATTTTACAAACCCATGGGGGGAATACATGCTATTATTTTCTACTCGAACACAATGCTTTCTAATGTATGCTTCACGACGATGTTTTATTATCACTAAGTAACGATTGCCATGTTCGAAGTCCCTATATCATGAACCATTAGTCACTACCTTTAGTGAGCGCGAATATTGTGAATAGATCTATTGGGATTGACGAATCCCATTTGTGTTGAACAACGATGAGTTCACACAAATGCACTATATTTGAGATTTAGCGGTATAACGGCAAAAGTACCTTGATAGGGCTTCTATAATGCCAATTTTGTTGGTTCGATGTTAATGTTTTGGTTGTATGAGCTTAGTGAAATAAATAACGATTTTGTTTTCCAAACATTGGTGTGAGCCTATAACTCACACTACGATTATTGTGTTCAAACGATTTAACTAAACTCTACGAATTTCACTCAACCTTTGTGTTGACCTCTCAAGCATGTATTTCAGGTTCATGACGATCAAGAATGGCACGGAAGGACACGGATACTCAAGAGGGCTATAAATTTTATTATCATTCAAAAACACATTTATTATACATTGTAAACATGGAACTATTTGGGACCTCATTTTGTAAATCTCTGATATTTATACAATTTGAATGATAAATCTTTTAAAACGACTCAATTGGAGTTCGTTTTCTATTATTATGACTATTGTGCTGTCAAGTAACACCCAGTTCGAATTCCGCTGCAACCATGAATTGGGGGTGTTACAGATTGGTATCAGAGCCATGGTTATAGAGAAACGGGTCTAATTGAGACCTAAACTATAACTACAACTACAAGCAAAACCATTTTATAGCCTTCCGCTCTCCGTGTCTTCCATCCTCCAGACAATTATGGACTTTATAAGCATGTTATGCTACACAAACATATAAGTATATTTATATATACATTCGAGTTATTTTCAATCATTTTATCTAAACATATCTACACATGCCTATTCTATGGCATTTCGACACAACCACATTCTCCCAACCATGTTCCTACTCCAACATTTTATATCCAAGACATTGTAACTAATTACAATGGTCTTTTCTATTTCCCGGACATTGTATGACACAATGGTCTTAATCATTTCTCAAATGTTTTGAGTCACACGATGGTCTAATCTACTTTCGAGACATTGTGATTTGTGCAATGGCCTCTGGAATTATTCCACCACCTCATCAACATCATTTCATATGATATCAAAAACCCATCACAATCTATCGATTTCCAAACAAGAAATATGAGATTTCTAAAGGACAAACTAATCCATCATCGACAAAAGCTGAACTTTCTCTACATTCATCAAAGTTTTCTTCTGAAATCTTCATTGTTAAAAGTTCGTGATCCTCGCCAAGTATGGACTGTTTTAGAACTACTTAAAACTTCCTTTCCACACGTATCTACCCGTACTATCTTCTATGCAATGGAATGTGAAAACATACGTTACAAGTCTTGTATGGACGGGACTTGCAACTTAAAGGTTTGACATCGCCTTTGTTAGTGGACAGTTTCCCGAAAGCAACGGACATATCACAAGTATACCTAATTTAGGTATTTGAAAATTTTATCGAACCTTGGCTAAATATAGACTAGTCACCTATATTTAACCTAGGGACAGTGGAATATAGTCTGACTAACTATATTCGACTTAAAATTTTCAAATACTGAGAGTAGTTGTACTAGGGTTATGTTTAGGTTGATTTCCTACTCGAACTCGATAAACCACCAGAATTCTTTAAAACGATCTAGAGACACGATAGTGTTTTACCACTCAGCGAAATCTTAACACCTTATTTGTACTACCTAATTTCATTCTTGAAAGTTTTCATTTATGAGATAATCCGAACTACTATCTTGGGATAGTTATCAATTCTTCTCTTCATCCTGTAGAAGTACTAGCCTGTTTAGGTCCTAAGGATACCATTCCATCATAAACCTTTAAAATCTCTTAAGATTTTCAAAGCAAACTCAACATCTATGCCTAAGAGTATTAATGTTAAGCATACACTACACAAGTCTGTTCATCAACATATCACAACATTACCTTCACAACCGTTGAAACCACAAGCTCATTAACAGATCTTGATGCACTTTTAAAGCTCAAATCATCCTTAGTTACATCACAAGCACCCTCACCAGCTTTACAAGATTGAATATTCATCTTGCACTTTTGGAACACCAGTATCATCTCATAATACCCTACCTTGTAACTCACCGACTAAGTATGAATGTTGTGTAGGATGATTTGTAATTATTTGAATGGATTGGGATGCCTTTTCATTTAAATAAAGACATTGTAAATCACCAAACCATAAGTTTATATTTCTCTATTTACATTGTTTGGGATGCCTCTCTATGTAAATAAAGACTTATAAACAAGTGGGCTTGTTTGTATCCAAAATAACATAAGTATGAAGTCAATAAACACTAGGTACAACAACCGATTACCTACTAGGCTATGATTGCGATTACTATCTCAATTCCTATTAATATTCGACTACTATATCAATTTCCTTTAATATTCGAATATTACCATACCTTTCCTACATAAAAGTAAGCCTCATCCTACACCATACACTGAAATGACAAATCAAATTACATCACCAGTAATCCCAGGCTTTAGTCCTCATAAGTAACCACACCTCTGCATCGACACCACTCCAACATATGACACACATAGAACTTCGGGACGAAGTTCCCCGTAAGGGGTAGAGACTGTAACAATTCGCAATTTCAGGTTAATTACCATTCCCGGAAAATTTCACTATTCACTTTTACTATTCATTTTTCCCGAAACTTTCCCGAAAGTTGATTTTTATTTGATATTCTCGAGTGATAAATCATTTCCATGGCAAATTAAATGTTTGACATTCGTCAGATCATTTTCGTGAAAGTTATTAAGGAATTACACGTTTTAGGGTAAAACGTCATTCAGAAATTCTACATACAACGAAACTCAACCGCGTTAAGTGACCCCGCATCAGAAAAATGTTTGACACACTCATGATTTATTTGAGAATTAATCGTGACTGAGAAAAACATGACCAAAGACTTCCCAGCGGGTCACCCAAGTCGGTACTACTCTCACATGAGCACGCTTAACCGAATGGGCGATTAACCGTTAGACCACAAAACGCGTTTCTAAGACTTTTTGAGTTTTCAACTCATTAGAAAAAGTCAACATATTCTTTCCCTCCTCCATTGACCAAAAATCATCCCTTGATTTTATAAGTCATTCCTTGATTTTTAGGCTTACGGTTTGATGTCTAAAAGACATTTAATACCAACCGACACTAGACTGAGCCCAGTCTAGACATTATAAGTCATTTTAAATCATTTTTATCACATTAGAAAAGTAACATTTTACTTTTCTCAATTTTACGCAATATTCGTACGTTTTACGTATTACGCGTTTTAGACCCGTATTTCCAGTTTTTAGCAGGGTTTTACACCCAAATGGAACCTACCACTCATTTTATATTTTATTATGGAACTTATTGACATGTTTAACAATACTTTCAAGTTCCATAATTTTACGACACCCGGTTTTACGTTTTGAAGCTTAATCATTTACGATTGGCATTTCCCGGAGTCAAAACTCATCTAGTAACTTGGATAATATCATCCAAGGCACACCTCACCCTCCCTTATCCATGTGAACCGCCCTAGGAGGGGGGTTTCACACTATGTGGCTCAAACTCATGAATTTACCCCTAAAATCAACATTTATTTACAACTTGGTCACCAAGTTGTAACACTTTCCTAGTAAGCATCCTAAATGGACCTATAAATACTCCCTCCCCTCCCATTTGTGCCGTGCATCCCCAACCACAAAACCACACCATCCTTTGCTCATTTCCTTCTAGTTTCATGCATGATTCATGTGCTTCTTCAAGGTAGAAACTCTAGTTAGGTTATCATTCATCAAACACTTCCATAACCTCATATACTTGGTGATTTCTCTTGAGTTTGAATCCACTCAAGTCACCTCAACCTTCATCATCCATCTTTCAAGATTACAAGAGTAGAAAGATTGCATGAAGAGAAGTGGGTTGAAGCAAGTCTATCAAAGTCCTATCCTTACATGTTAACTTCCTTTCATCTTTGAAAGCCAAAAGTTGTGAGCCAAACCCTAACTTGATTCTTGTTAAATAATCATGTTCATGTTATTTACATATCATTCATGCTATATATTGTCTTGTGATCATGTCCATGATGTATGAAAATGAGTAAAACAAGTTATGATATACATATGTTAACTTATGATCTTTAAACAAGTAAACTAGTGACTTTTATGGAGAACCACGACCAAAATAGTACAACTATGATATTGGATCATTATTTATTACAGTAGAGGACTTAACAAGGAAACCATAGCAATTTGAACCACCTAAAACGAGTATACGAGTCAAAAGTTATGGCGATTTGAAGTTATCAAAGATTTCCGGCAAAACTGCCAAAACCTTACTGTTTTGCATTCTGAGTTTTTGAAAGTCACCCTTCTGGTCCGATTCATCAAAAAGTTAAAACACCAAAGTTGTCCAGAACGACGTTTTCGTTCAGGAATAAAGAAGCTCGAGACCTAAAAACACTTTCCGGGTGATAAAATTCTTCAAATTCTAAACAGCCCATTTTTAGGCGAAAGTCACTAGATTATGGTTATACTTTGAAAGGAACAAGAGGTCTTATGACCTATAATCAAGACCACAACCATGGCTAGAGCCAAGGTTGTGTCTCATGACCTTGGAACAAGGACCAAAGGTCATGGCTAGGCCATGACGAAATGACCATAACAACTTACATAGGCGTAAACATGAAACAATGAATTAGGCGATAACATGAACAAGCAATTTGGATCTACTTCACCTAAAAGGAAACCATGAGATATTACCAAGAGAAAATGGTCATTCAAGACTTATGAAACTACCCCTAATAACAATCTTCATGTACTAATAAACTTTCCTAAGTTTATTCAAATATCGGACATGTAACTTTTCGGATCAAAACTTATATCTATATATTTCATCAACTACTACAATAGTAGGGAGCCTCATGTGAGGAGTTCATTATGTAAGCCGTCGAGTTGAGTTGTGGATTTACGAATTAAAGTGTCCTGGCTCCTCGAACGCTTACTAACATGACTTCTGAATTATGTCGGCCCGAACGGTAGTAAATGATATATAAAACATACATGTTTCATGAATCTTTTCTTTGAAAGACTTACAATATACATCATACCACATCATGGACTAGATGCAAGATATATATATAGGCACTACTTCATATTCTTTACTCCGAACCTAAGTCACAACATTCTATTATAGGTTGCTCGTAGAAACCTTCGCGATTCGACCATTACCTTCACTACTCACTACATAACTTAAGGTGAGTTCGTAGCCCCAATTTCTATTGTTTAACTATTTTACAAACCCATGGGGGGAATACATGCTATTATTTTCTACTCGAACACAATGCTTTCTAATGTATGCTTCACGACGATGTTTTATTATCACTAAGTAACGATTGCCATGTTCGAAGTCCCTATATCATGAACCATTAGTCACTACCTTTAGTGAGCGCGAATATTGTGAATAGATCTATTGGGATTGACGAATCCCATTTGTGTTGAACAACGATGAGTTCACACAAATGCACTATATTTGAGATTTAGCGGTATAACGGCAAAAGTACCTTGATAGGGCTTCTATAATGCCAATTTTGTTGGTTCGATGTTAATGTTTTGGTTGTATGAGCTTAGTGAAATAAATAACGATTTTGTTTTCCAAACATTGGTGTGAGCCTATAACTCACACTACGATTATTGTGTTCAAACGATTTAACTAAACTCTACGAATTTCACTCAACCTTTGTGTTGACCTCTCAAGCATGTATTTCAGGTTCATGACGATCAAGGATGGCACGGAAGGACACGGATACTCAAGAGGGCTATAAATTTTATTATCATTCAAAAACACATTTATTATACATTGTAAACATGGAACCATTTGGGACCTCATTTTGTAAATCTCTGATATTTATACAATTTGAATGATAAATCTTTTAAAACGACTCAATTGGAGTTCGTTTTCTATTATTGTGACTATTGTGCTGTCAAGTAACACCCAGTTCGAATTCCACTGCAACCATGAATTGGGGGTGTTACACTTGTCTATGAGCAGTTTCCTGATAACAATTATAACTCAAGCACATACAACCCACAACCACATCAGTTTCACTGTTGTGATTACTGTGGAGGTCCACACTTTAGCTCTGATTGTCAAACGAGGAATCCAATTCCTTGTAACAATTATGACTCTTCGTATCAAGACCAACCTCCACAGTGTCAAACTATCCTAGCAACTCCTCAAATCCAGCAAGACTTTTTAGAAGTTCTTGAGAAATTTAAAGAACTTAAGGAGGAGTTAGCTAATATTTCACTCCGCCAAACTCCAAGTTCTTCTTGTGCATATTGTGGGGGTCCTCATAGTGATTTTCAATGTCAACCTTACGGTTTTGACACATCCACATCCCCACAATTTCCTTTCATTCCAAATTCTCGTGGGAAAACTATGGCAGAATTACTTGCTGAAGAACGAGAATCTGGAAAAAGCATGGAAGAATTAGTGGCTGAGCAACGAGCAGCTAAATTACGTGCTAATATTCGAAATACTGCTCTATTTGATGACTATGATGACAGTGATGATGAAGATAACATTGTTATTATTCAAAAAGATTCATCAAGTTCATCAGTTGATATCCCAGCAGTTGAGATTCCATCTCAAACAACTGCTATCACACCCGAAGTTCACACTCACTCTCCAAATATGGGGGATGAGCATCTTGACACTGTTCCTCAAAAGGAATCGGGCGAATTCATAAAGTCTAGTGTTGAGATCCTTGTCCCAATCCCAGGAGAGTCACAGGGAACTTTGGATCATGTGTGTGATCTACCTTCTCACCCTGAAAATCCAAAAGATCATTTTGAGACCTTCTCCGATTTTAATGATGATTACACATCTTATGGAGAAGTTGAGTATGAGGAGGCACCATTTCCTCATTCGGATGTTGACCCTCTTATTGAGGAAGTCACAAACGAACTTACTCACATCAATCCACTTCCTTTGGGAGATGATGATGGTCTCCTTGATCTTGAAGCCGATGTGGGAGAAAATGAAAATCTTTTAAACTCTAATCCCAACATCGAGCTTAGTACTTCACATACTGATGAAAATTCTTTATCTTCTGGAGACATCAGTCATGTGGAAGAATTACCTTCTGAGCTAGTACGCTTAGAAGAAGTGAATGAAGAGATTGACACTGAAATCAAGGATGAAGCACTTCGTGCAACATTAGTGAAAGTCAATCTCCTCATTGCAAAAATCGAGGCTTTCAAAGAGAAACCTATTTCATCTCCTATCCCCATAAAGGATAGTGACATTCTCTCCGACGACCCTATACCGGAATTTGAAGCCTTTACTTTTGATCCTATGGGAGAGAAGATTAGTGGCAGTACCACTTCTCATTCTCATAATTCTCTCCCCGATTATGAATCATTTACCTTCGATGAGTTCTCCTGTGAACTCACGCACATCAATCCAGAATATGATTCATTCACATTTGATGAGTTCTCCTGTGAACTCACTCATGTCATGACTCCTCCGGAGTTTGATATCCCGGGGGGAGATGCTCTCAATCATGAGAATTTGCAAATTCCCACCCACCCTCCCGGGATGTTTACGAGCTTAACCTTTGATATCCAAAATCAGGCTAATGAGCCTGCCTTCGAGGAAGAAGATCTTATCATGATTTTCATCATGGTTTTCTTCCTTTTCTTCACCTACAGGGTGACTTCTCCTGTTCTTCACTCCTTCGGGAATGAAGACATTATATTTGATCCCGGCATTTTCATTTACCATTATCTTGAGCCGGGATTATATCTCATCGGTGTGGAACTTTCACGTGCTTCAAATGTTTATCCAAACATCTTGAACGAAAGTCCGATGGAGATTATTTCTTCCACATCATGCTTCCCCAAGGACTAATGAATTCGGGGTCGAGTCACGCTAGCAACTCGGTAAACAAAAACAGAGCATGCTTATAGGGTTTTCACCCTAAGTGTGGGGGAGTCCCCCATGCTATGATTACAGAAGTGAAAATACGAATGATATTTTCCACGCTTAGCTTGTAATGTTGCCCTTTTACGTTCAGGGTGCGGCATAATAGCCGGGACTTTGAATATTGAGGACAATATTCATGCTTAGTGTGGGGGGGTATTCGCTATTCTAGCGAAGTTTATCACATTTTACTATCTTATACCCCCGTTTTTGACCAAAAATTTTCAAAAATTTTTCACTTGAGCTCAAAATTTTTTGTGGTAATCAATCCGCCTTGTCTAAACGACAAAAGGGATTGGCTAGTCCAGGAGCAAACGGCTCTTGGTAAAGACATCTCAAATCCGTTTACGGCTTGCAATTTGCCCAAAATTGCATGGTTCCTCAACTCCCCGAAAAAAAATGAGTTGGCTAGCCCACAAGATTATGGCTTGTGGTAAAGGCCGTGGAAAAACCATAATTGGTAATCAGCTCACCAAGATGTTGACTATTCCATCAAGAGTTGGCTAGTCCAGAAGCAAACGGCTTTTGGTAAAGACTAATCAAATCCGTTGACAGCTGGTGGTTTGCTCAAAATCACACGGTTATCAGGTGTGCCACAGTTCTTACACCTGGCTACTCCAGAAGTGATGGCTTTTGGTAAAGAGTTTCAAATCCATTAATTTTTCTCAAAAGATTGCTAGGGACTAGCAATAGTTTAGTGTGGGGGATTGATGAGTGTGTAAATACTCATCATTTTATACTAATCTGAGTTGCCAAAACATACAAAAACACTCTAATATGCATCAAAATACTTAAAATATCTTAGAGGTGTGTTTTATATGTTTCAAACACAAAATATGCAAAAACAGATAAAAAACGTACAAAGTTTGCATAATTGGCAGTTTCAGTCCCTCAAGTTTCACAAATTGGCAAAACTAGTCCCTGAGAGTTTAAAATGTATAAAAAGTCAACTTTAGTCCTTGGGAACTCAAACTTATTCACAAATAGTCCCTGGATAAAAGTTTACACAATCTGGCAACTTTTACCCCTTAAGTTACAAAATTGGCAAAATAGGTCCCTGGGTATTCAAAACTTGGAAATTTCACAAAATACCCTTGTACTATGCATAAAATACAATTTGGAACAATTTTGATTAACTTTTGGGAAATTACATAATCAGTCCCTCAAAAATCCAAATATGACATAAATGGTCCCCGGGTGATGTAAAATGGGAAAATTACATTTTTTTATCCTTTGGTTATTTAAACATGGCAAGTTTATTCCCTTTTGATATCTATTGAAACTTGCCAACACAGGTCCACAACTTTCAAGTTTTTACATTTTTGGTCCTTGTTTACTAAACCATAAAACCAACCGGACCTATGTTATTAACTAAAACAAAAACAACACAACCCATGTTACTAAACCAGCCCACCCACTATCCCAAAGCCCATGAGAACCCCAGCCCAGTCCAACCTTTGGTCAAAACCCGGTCAACACCAAACCACCATCTCCTTCCCAATACCACCCTCACCACTGAACCAAACCACCATGGTTTCCCCCCCCCCCCTTGCTCAACTTGCCTCTGCCACTCACACCCTTATCCTTCCATATCTCACTTCCCAACACCCATCACATCCCACCCCCTCCTAGTCTAGCTTCTCAGTCCAAATTGCTTAAAAAGTCCTTTCCCGCCAAAAATTGCAAGAGGAGCAAAAGTGATCCAAGTGGCCATATGATTGCTGGGATTTGACCTTGGGGGACCCACAAACCCTCTGGGATGGTATAAGAGAAGAATGAAGCAGAATGGGAGAGTATTAGAATAGTTTAGCTTAGCTTAGTGTAATGTCGTGGTAGTTAAATTTCCATTTATATTGTAATTTTAATCTTTCTAGTAGCTGATTAAGTCAATTCAGTGTAAGTTAAACCTTTTCCAGTAATCAATTTAAGTTTCTCAGTTGATTTTATAATTGTACAAGTTTTACTCAAAATCTCATTATTAGCTTAAAATTGTTGTTGATTATTATTGTGGATTGAAATAGCTCAAACAAGCCCTGACAAAGCTTATTAAGCTATCAAAATTCCTAGTTTACTGTTTAACTTATAAAAGAGGAAAATAATAAAAAATCAAATAAAATAGTTGATAATTATAAAAAAGAAGAGAAGAAGGAAACTAGAAGAAGCAGAGCTGAATTGGATTGGCTTATGGTTATAGAGGTCTGTGGAGACCATTTAGGTTGTGATCTCAGGCCTGTTCTCATTTTCTCAGCAATGAATCATTTGTAAGCACACCACTCAATTTTGCTTATCTACTGTACACTTGCTTAAACATGTTTATCTTTGATGCTTAATGTTTATTTAAGTGTTTGTAAGATGGTCTGAGGTAATTGTTTGCTACGTGTTTCACTAGGTCTCTATATGATAATTGTTTCTCATTTAAACTGCCTTATATAGCTTAATCTGCTATATATTGTTGTTATTGTTATTAGTTGTAGCTATTTGGTCATTTAGTTTCTATTCAGTCTGGTTCATCTAATTCAGCTTAAAAATCCTTAGGTTGTAGTTTAAAATATAAAAATCATAGTGTAAAAATAGTTCTAAGGGACTGTTTGGATCAGGGTAACCTAGGGGGATTCAGGGTGTTTCATTTTATGTTTGATGTTCCAGTAGGTCACTTTAGGTTGCATTAGACCAAGTAATGAATAAAAATGGTAGCTTTAGTGTAGAAAAGTCAAAGTCAGTCATAAACCTCACCTAGGAATAATCTGTTAACAGTTTTGATCTACAAATCACTCACACTAGTTCATAATTTGTAGATGTAGGTTAGAATAACTTTGTATTAGCTTAGAAACATGTTTTAAGTTCATTAGAATCATTCTAAATTCACAAAAGTCAAAGTTATGAGTTTTTCTTAAAAGTCAAATTGTAAGCTCTCAGATTTTTCCAAAATTTGCTAGAATTGTTTTGATTTATGTATGATGATTTAGGTTGTGAAATTTGTTTCTTTTAATTGTCTACCACCTCATCTACATGTTCCCTTGGTCTTTTCATTTTTGTGATTTTCTTAGTGGGCCCCACAAAGCCACGAAGTGACTTGCAGGGCTGAGGTCTGCTCTGTCTCAGCAGCACCACCACCACCACCACCACTTGGTGGTGGTTTTCTGATCAATCTAGTGGGCCCCAGGCCATGACCCTTGCATCTTTCATCCCTCCTCCTACCAGGGTTATGTTATTGACCAGGTGTTTGACCCCTAGGTCTGTGGACCCCACCTAGTTTGAGCCACAAAGTCTGTCCTAGTTCTTTGTCAAAGTTAATATATGAAAGTGCTTATTTCAATCTTATTTGCTTATCAGTGATCATCACTTGTTGTTTTTAGCTTATTTAAGTGTATTTTGCTTATTGGAACCTAGTTTTACCATAGTGGGCCCCACTCTTGGTCATTCAAGCTTATTTCACCCTTTGGTCAAACAAAGTCAACTGTTGGCTTTTTACTCTTCATTTAGCTTATTTTCCAAGTTTTAAAAAGTTTGTTTTCACAAAAGTTTATTATTTTTAGTTGTAAAAAAGATTGGGAAAAGAAAAATCCAGAAAATCAAACATAAAAATAAGTGATAGTTTCTATTTAATGTAATTTAATTTTAATTTTCATTTTTAAATTTTTATTAAGTACTTAGCTATTTTATATTTTTATTAAATTCCTCATATATTAAAGTATTTATAATAAATTTTTCAGATTTTTATTTGGTCATTTAGTATTTATTAGATTTAATATTAGTTTTATTATAAATTAATTAATATTTAGTTTAAATTAGCATAATTAGTTTTTATTAATCAAAACCTTGTTTTTATATTTTTTATAGCTTTTATATGTTATAAAGTAATTTTGGAAATTTTATTAGAGTTTTTACTGTTCATTTAGTATTTTTCTTAATTTAAAATAGTTTAATTAGTTAATTAATGTTTAATTAGTAATTAATTAATATAAAATCCACAAAAAGACAAAAACATCTATTTTTATTTTTAAAACTTATTTTTAGTTATTTTATAATTTTATAAATTTTATTTTCATTTTTCTAGTATTTAATTAGTATTAAATTATATTTAAGTGTTTTTAATTATTAATAATTAGTAATAATTAGTATTTAATTAATATTAAATAATTAATTAGGGTTAAAATTTATTTTAATTTTCTAAAAATTTTCTTTTACCTTTTAGTTTGTAAAAAAGTCATTTTCACCCCCTGGGTGTTTTCAGATTTCCGTTTTTACTTTTTATTTCGTACGCTACGTTTTATTTAAACGTGAACGTACGCGTTTTAAGTTTTAAACGTTTCTAGTTTTCCTGACTTTCCAGTATTGTTAATATAGTGTATTTAAGCTGTTTTCTTTCATATTCCAGTAGTGTAATCATCACAACTCATTTATACCCTTTACCATCCAAATTCACCCGATCACAAACCCGTTTTAATACCATCCACACCTCGTCGGGACATAACGACCCGGGGAAACCCTATACTTCCACGGAGCATTGAGCCTTAGGAGTTTGACTTGTTTGACCACATCCATGGTTGAATTTAGTTGACTGCTTTCCACTCAATCAAAAATTCATCGTACTTGTCACCTTTTCCAGATCTAATCATCAAACTAAAATATGTGCACTTAAATGTCAAACATTTTGAACTTTTACTTTTTTGCGTAGTATTTTACCCACTTAGCCTGTTACCCTTCTATATATATTTTTTGTTTTTTATACTTTTATATTTACACACTTGGATATTCAACATATCATCTAACTCATCACTTTTTAGGTGTTATGGTCATCACCAAACCACCACCAGACCCATTTTCTTAAAAAAAAATGATAAAGTTTAAAATAATAATAATTATTGTTATTATAATAATAATAATAATAATAATAATAATAATAATAATAATAATAATAATAATAATAATAATAATGACACAGGTGTTAAACCAGAAACCAAACACCTTGCTCTCAGTGTTAAATCAGGATTCAAGCATTCAACACATTGTGTTCACAAGTCTTTGAAGCAGCTACACAAGATGAGAATTCTAATGAATCAGAGCATGACAAAGTGTTATGCAATGTAGTATTGTATATAAGTAGTTACTTGTACATTGTAGTTAGTTAGCAAGTTTGTACTCAATGTAATAGTATATAAGTCCAAGTCCTGTATCAACCAAAGTAACAATTCAATTCAATGCAATTCATTTTTCACATTCATTATGTTTTCTCTCATTTCATTATATGGCATCAGAGCATTACCACCACAAACTGTGGTGGCTAACTAATTCTGATAAGCATAACAGAATTTTCCGGGAACAATAACCAATTTTTCCACCATAAACCACCACAACCACTTTTCCCGCCATTTTTCTTCAATCAAAACCACCATAATTCCATCATAATCCACCACTATTTCCACACAACAATCATCACAGATCACCCCAAATCATCAAGAAATCACTCAAATCATCAAAAATTATCAAAAATCATCATGAAATCACTCAAATTCTGTTATAACTCTGTTTTCATAACCATCATTGATAAACCTTCAATCTCCACAACAAATCACAATAATCACATCTCTTGAATAACCATGGCACCATCAGAAACAAGTTCACAACGAACAAATACATTACTACTTGATGATGTCACCTCACCACTTCACCCATTGTATTTCCATCCTAATGATCATCCAGGCATGATCCTCATCTCAAGAAAGCTTACTGGATCATAGAATTATGGTACTTGGAAGAGATCAATGCTAATTGCTTTAAGTGCTAAGAATAAAGTGAAGTTGATCAATGGTGACTTTGAAGAACCTCTTCCATCATCAAAGTTAAGAGTACATTGGGAAAGGGCTAATGACTTGTTGATCTCATGGATTCTCAACACCATCTCTGAACAGATATGTAACAATCTAACATTCATCAACTCTGCACATGCTCTTATGGAATGAACTATTTGATCATTACTCACAATTAGATGGTCATAGAATTTATAAACTTGCAAATGAGATTGTGGATCTTAAGCAATCAAACAGTACAATTGAAGTGTATTACCAGAAATTAAAGGGAATTTGGGATGAATTAGATGCTATTGAAGCACCCTATGTATGTACTTGTAAGTGCACTTGTGATAATGGGAAGGAAAATGGTGAAAGAGAGCAGAGAAAAAGGCTAATTCAGTTTTTAATGGGCTTAGATGATAGTTACACAAATATCAGCGGTCAAATCTTGTTAATGCAACCAATGCCACTAGTTTCTAAAGCCTACATTATGCTAAAACAGGAAGAAAAACAAAGGGAAGCACCTAAACAAAGCCCTGCTATACCTGTTGCATTGAACACATACAGGAATTACTCAAACTCACCCAATCAGTCAAGAAACAATCCACCTTCAACCCCACAATCCACAACCCAGGTTGATAGAAGAAACAACTTCAGGAAAGGGTTTTTTTGTGCATACTGTAAGAAAGAAGGACACTCAAAGGAAGAGTGCTTCAAGCTGCTTGGTTATCCTCCTGGGCACCCTTTGCATAACAAGTACCTTCCACCATCTCAAAGAACTCAACAAGGCAACAGGAACACAAGGTCTGCCCACATGGTTTCAAATGAGTCACTACCAGAGATGGAGAGTCCATTGGATACTTCAATTCCTTCTACTTCTGCAAGTTCAGATGATTTTGTTAATGCAAGGATGGATAAATTACAGAATCAGCTAAACTAGGTGTTACTTATGATGCAGAACAATGTCCAAAACACCCCTGACTACTCTACAATACCACATGTGGCAGGTATACTCTCTTTCAAGCATGTTGCTCATGTTCCTTCTAAGCTTACAGGTGTACATTCATTCAAAACTAGTGCTAGTATTCATTCATTTATTGCTTCAAATGTCACCAAAACCACACTTCATATTTGGATAATAGACAGTGGAGCCACAGATCACATTTGCATCTCACTTATATTAATGCACAACACCACCAAACTGATCACACCAATTACTGTTTCATTACCAAATGGTCAAACCACCAAGGTGCACATCACTGGATATGTCAAACTTAGCCCATCACTCACTCTCCACAATGTACTCTACATTCCCACATTCACCTATAACTTAATCTCTATAAGTAGGCTACTCCACAAAACCTTGTTCTCTGTCACTTTTACACATAACAAGTTCATCTTTCAGGGCCATTACGGGAGCACTACTCATGGCACTCTACATGGAGGACTCTATCTTCTCAACACCACATTAACTCCAACAACACATCCTGTCATTCTGTCAAGTATATGCAGATCTCATATACGGCATGCTAGGCTGGGCCACACCCCACTCTCTACTATCAAACAAATTTCAAATTTCTCATTTCCTGTTTCATGTAATTCAGATACAAAATGTACCATATGTCCATTAGCTAAACAACACATTTTACCATTTCCTGTCAATGAATCTCATGCAAAGTCAAAATTTGATCTCATTCATATGGATGTTTGGGGCCCTTACAGGCATTGTACCGTAAATAAATGTACCTATTTCTTAACAATTGTTGGTGACTATTCAAGGGCCACATGGACCTATCTGTTACCAAATAAACATCATGTTCTATCCACTTTCAAAATCTTCTATCAATCTATACTGAATCAATTTCAAACATCAATTAAAGTCATACGAAGTGATAATGGTACAAAGTTCATAAATTCCTCATTTCTTGAATTCACACAATCAAAAGGAATAAGTCATCAAACCTCCTGTCCATACAAACCTCAACAAAACTCTAGAGTTGAAAGAAAACACAGGAACTTGTTAGAAATGGCAAGAGCCATTCACTTCCAAGCTAACTTTCCAAAACACATGCGGGGTTATAGCCTTCTAGCCTCAACTTACATTATCAATAGACTTCCAACAAAAGTACTCAACAATCACAGCCCATACCAGCTTCTTCACAACAAACCACCTTCACTTGATCATCTCAGAATCATTGGCTGCCTAGCTCATGCGTACCACCACACAACAGACAAGTTCAATCCTAAATCCACTCCCACTGTTCTTGTTAGATATCCTCATAACCAAAAAGGTTACCTCTTATATGACATCAACACACACAAAGTAATCACAAGCAGAAATGTCCTTTTCGATGAAACCATTTTCCCTTTTCACAACACACCAAAGCCTACAAGCACCTCTCAAACTCCCACAACAGACAACACAACTCACATATCTATACCATCATCTCCAACTATTTCATTACATACACCATCACCCTTAATCCAAACACCACTTAATACAAGCCCATCACCAACCAAATCCAATAGCAGTAACCATTCTCATCCATCCATACCTTCACCAATTTCTAAATCTATTCAAACACCTTCAACAACATCATCTTCAACTCCAACATCAAATCAGACACCCTTAACAACAACCTCACCAATCCCTGAACCATTACCAACACTCACAGATCCAGTGCCACCACCTATCACAACTACTCAACAACCTCCCATTAGAACCTCCACAAGACACAAACAACTCCCCACAAAGCTCCAAGACTACCACTGTCAACTTCCTAAGTCAAACATCCACCAATTCACAACTGCACCAAAACATCACCACACTCACTATCTACATTATTCCAATCTCAAACCCAAAACACTGTATTGTGTATTCTCTGTTGACAAAGTCACTGAACCAACCACATTCTCACAAGCATCAAAACATCCCAAATGGATTGAAGCAATGAATAAAGAGATACTAGCATTAGAACAGAATCACACCTGAGAGCTTACACAACTACCTCCTGGGAAGTTTGCAATTGGAAGCAAATGGGTCTTTAAAATCAAACTCAGGGCTGATGGAAGCATAGAAAGGTTCAAAGCCAGGCTAGTTGCAAAGGGTTTTCATCAAAAAGAAGGGGTAGACTATAATGAGACATTTGCACCAGTTGCAAAAATGGTTACTGTCAGAGTTCTACCAGCTGTAGCAGTAAGTCAACAATGGATCATTGAGCAATTAGATGTCAACAATGCATTCCTTCATGGGGATCTACATGAAGAAGTCTATATGCATGTTCCACAAGGTTACAACCAAATACTCCCAGCCAATACAGTCTGCAAGCTCAAGAAGTCACTCTATGGATTAAAGCAGGTCAATAGGCAATGGTTTGAAAAGCTCACAACTTCCCTCATCTCTCTTGGTTTTAAACAAACTTATGTTGACACTTCATTGTTCACACTTCACAAAGATAGCTACTTTATCTCCCTTCTGGTCTATGTAAATGACATAATCATAGCTGGTAACAGTTCTCACCTCATCAAAGACATCAAACAAAAGCTCAATGACAAGTTTAGCATTAAAGACTTGGGTCCACTCCACTATTATCTAGGCATTGAATTCCTCAGGAATGATAAGGGTTCGGCTTTGACTCAAAGGAAATATGCACTAGAGTTGATCACTCGTGCTGGTTTGCTGGACACGAAACCATCTGCAACACCACTAGACCCAAACAAGAAACTAACAAAGGATGCTGGTGATTTGCTAACTGATCCTTCTCACTACAGGACTTTGGTTGGGAAACTACTCTATTTGAGAATCACCAGACCTGACCTTGCTTTCTCAGCACAAGCTCTCAGTCAATTTCTACAAGAACCAAGAACAACTCACATGAAAGCTCTCATTAAAGTACTCAAATATGTAAAGCTCTCCATCACTCAAGGCTTGTACTTCCCAGCTCAAAACAATCTATATCTCTTAGCCTACTATGACAGTGATTGGGCTGCTTGCCCTTTCACAAGAAGGTCAGTCACTGGGTACAGTATCTTTCTTGGTTCAAGCCTCATTTCATGGATGTCCAAGAAACAAACAGTAGTGTCCAGGTCATCCACTGAAGCAGAGTACAGGGCACTTGCTGATACCACCTGTGAGGTAACCTGGCTCAAATGTTTACTAAAAGAGTTCAAAGTCATAGTTCCTACTCCAATTCTTATGATGGTTGATAATGCATCCACAATAGCCCTAGCCTCTAACCCAGTGCATCATGCCAGAACCAAGCATATTGAGCTTGATTGCCATTTTGTCAGAGACAAGATAAAAGCTGGTCACATTCTACCCAAGTTCATTTCAACAAAGAACCAGATTGCTGACATACTCACAAAAGGACTAAGCAGACCACTACATTATCACTGCCTATCCAAGTAAGGCATGTGTAATCCTTACACCATGCCAACTTGCGAGGGAGGTGACGACACATGTGTTAAACCAGAAACCAAACACCCTGCTCTCAGTGTTAAATCAGGATTCAAGCATTCAACACATTGTGTTCACAAGTCTTTGAAGCAGCTACACAAGATGAGAATTCTAATGAATCGGAGCATGACAAAGTGTTATGCAATGTAGTGTTGTACAGTTGTATATAAGTATTTACTTGTACATTGTAGTTAGTTAGCAAGTTTGTACTCAATGTAATAGTATATAAGTCCAAGTCATGTATCAACCAAAGTAACAATTCAATTCAATACAATTCATTTTTCACATTTATTATGTTTTCTCTCATTTCATTATAAATAATAAATAAATAAATGTGCAAGTTTAACAGTAGAAGGCCCCATAAATTTGACCGTTTCTTTTTTTCTTCTTGGTATTTGTTTGGGGGTCACCACCACCACCAAAAAAAGACGAAAATGCACCCACTCAGCGCAGTGGTGCTTGGTTTCTATGGCGTTTTGCGCGTGGTGGCACCGGTGATCCACCACATTCCATATTGCTTAGCCAAAGATGTTATAGCTAGATTCAAGCAGCAAAACCGCTCTAAGTCTCTGAGCTTCTTCGCGACAAATAGTCAATAGGCACACAGCGCATGTCACTGTATTGGCTTGTGAGATTGATTGTGTAATACTGAAAAAAACTAGCTAGATGCTAGAAGTTACAACAACACATCTAAACAGACAAACAACACAAGACCTTAAATACGCTGCGGCACAACATAAAACAACACTTAAAAAATTAAGAAACATACCACAAACCAGTCGAAATAAGGCACCATCATGAGATAGTTTAAAATTGACAACACCCAAAACGCAAAAACTAAATACCACCCAAGTGTGACGATAAAAATGACCTATGTATGCACATATAATTCTGTGAAGGTATTAAATATATATAGTTACATCAATACAATAGATAAGATAACCAAATTTTAACTCTCATCGTCTTCCTGGTGCAATGTGGACAACTACAATAGACGATGAGGAATTCCGACGCATGAGTCCAAGTAAGAATGAGAACGATGATCACTACAAAATGTCTAATTAACGACGAAGATTATGGATAATGAAGGAGATAACAGGAAAGTGTTCAACTATGATTAACATGGGTAGACATGTAATTTCACACTTCCTAGTTAATAACCAAGTTTGTGGTAATTACTTAAAAATGCATATAGAAATTGTTATTTAATACTTAAACAGTTAAATGCCATATGCTATCCATAATCCAAATACCATTCTCCATTCACAGTCTATACATAGTTCTAGTCATCTCCATTGATTACAATATGTCACGGGCTGCTCTCATGGCGTTTGCCACTAACCCATCACCAACTTTGAAGCATAAGTGCAAGTTTATCGATATTTTTAGGACAACGGTAGTTTCTAGTCCCTCTTTCTATACCTTGAAAGAATCTGCAATCGCTTATAAGGAAACTGTTAGACACAAGAAAACGATGGAAGTTTCTGAGTTAAAACTAAGAGGTTGGATTAATAATAGTAGTGTTCTCTTTCATCAAATATCAAATGAGCTACATACTACTCTGAATCGTTTGGTTAGTATAATCTGTTCACTTAAATATATTTCCAATATTATGATCGAATTCTTGTGGTTTTATTGAATGGATTGAATTGCTTGCAGAGTAAATGGGTTGTTGCTGGAACTTTATGCGGAATAATTCTCTTGAGGCATGATTCTCTTGCATCATGGGCTGCAATGGGGTCTGTTTCGAATTTTATACTATCGATCACATTAAAGAAGATCTTGAAACAAGAACGACCTGTTTCTGAAGTGAGTTCAGGCCATGGAATGCCATCTTCGCATTCACAATCCATCTTTTTCACTGTTGTATTTGTGATTTTGTAAGGTAACAACATTTTCTAGTTGTCTAATCGCTTATGGTTTGTGTTAACAATATATTCTTGACTTTAAAAAGAAACAATAGGCAAGTAGTAGAGAATGTAAGCCTTTTTGTATAACAGAACTCGATCTATATCAAGAAAAAACTGTGCTATAACAAAGAAGTTACCAATTTCACGACTATTAATATGATCCATAGTTTTAAGACAATCTATATGAGTTACATTAAACATTTATTTGGTGCTTATTGTTCTTATTGCTTGTTATGCAGTGAATGAATGGATGGGATCAAATGGAGCTACCACGCTCCTTAGTGTCCTTATTGTCGCTCTTGGTTCATATTTTGTGCGTATACACGAACCCTTGTCATGATCTCTTAAAGTTCCTTTAGGTATTTTAAGGCGTTGAGCGAAGCATGTCTTGAACCTTTTTAAGTCAGTGAATTTTTTTTTTTTTTTTTTGAACGGCAGTGAATACTAATCAAAATCAGACCGATGACTAGATTCTCATTATTATATCATTTTTCATTCTTTCTAGACAAATGTCATCAAAGTAGTAAGTACCCAATAGTTGATTACTTAATTTAAGTTTCTACAAATAAGTACCCAATATTTCTTCAGACACTCTATCTAACGTGTTTGGTATGATAATCTCATATGTGTTATTTATGCAGTCATGGCTGCGGGTTTTACTGCATTATCATACAACAAACCAAGTCCTCGCCGGCACAATCGTGGATCAATATTTTCAGTCTTGTGGTTTTGGGCATGGGAATCAATTGTTCATAAAGCATATAACTCCAATGAATGGGTTCAAACACTTCTTATAGTTGGAGTTGCTTGTTACTATATAGGTTTCATCTCTTACGTTATTTGGCACTGGATGAAAAGATAAGAAGTTTGATGATCTTCGACACCTTAGAAATGTCTAAACTAATGTTTTGTAGTATAGTGTTAATATTAACCTACAACCGATGTACCATAAACCTCCTGTTATTGTGATTACTGTTTAGATTTTACTGTTATATGAAACCATTAATGCAATGAAACTGGCTTTGGTATATATGATTCTGTTTTTTTTTTTCCTAACAGTGCTTTTAACAAGTTTGTCATCGTTGATGAATGTTATATATATTTTCCAAATAAGGTTGCAGGTAGTCTAACTTGGACATAATGCTGAAAAAGTGCTTGATTTGTTCAGTAATATCATATTGTATATACTCCAAATAACTCGTACTGGAACGTTTTCGACATATTTGTCTAACTGTCTATCTTATAAACATTAAAGAGGTAAACAAAGAGGTAGTAACATGTATAAGGGCATGAAATTTGAATTATTATTCTTTTGTGGATTAAGATAATTAGATAATCAAACCTTCGCTATCGTTACAAGCCATAGGGAAAAAGTTTCTGTGGGTGTCCATGGGCGACTGTGCAGACAACCACGGATGCTAACACATTTTTAAGACCTATAGTAAATTTATAATCACAGCTGAGAATAAAGAGTGATCTTACCAAGTGTAGAAAATTGAATGGATATTTCGATTTTATGTTGACGAATTGGTTATTGCGAGAGTACTGGTGCAAACATGATAAATTTGTTTCTGTACATTTATAAATCAACTGTGATTGCTTAATATAAACGCCTATATTATTGCAATAGTTCATTATGTGCCCATTTGCGTCTGTGCATAAATATACTATATTGCAGCGAAATTCTAGTCGAACGTCTCAAGAACGAGATCTTACAAGCGATCACTGTAACAATCTTTGCAGTTTGCATTTTATGTTGCATTCCGAAGACCACAAAAAGAAGTTTGCACTCCTTATCATGTTTTAGGCTTATAAATATATTTCCATAGTTATATCAGAATTATGAAACGAAGCATCAATGTTATCTAGTGAAAATTGTCTCGTAGTTTCTTTGACATATTTGAACAAAAATCAAGCATCCTTAAACAAAATTTATCCTCCAATGATAAAAGTTCAATGTAGACCAAAAATTATCTAAAGATCAAATTATATGATCCAGACCTTTCATTTTTATATCATCCAACGACAGAGATCTCACCATCTCATCATTTTAAGTTAAGTGGAGGGGTAGTTTTGTAAATTAACTGTACCCATCTCATTTCGTAGTACAGTCATACCGAGCTCATCAACTCAATGACTATTATCTTTATCTTTATCAGATCTATTATCTTTATCAGATCTAAATTTTTTCAAATCTAATAATAACCAAATCTTTACTAAATAATTTGATATGTTTTGGCTATGGATTCGACGTGTTTTGGCTATTCAATCGGTGGAAACCGATGCACAAAAAGAAGCGCGACGCTTTGTTTGTAAATGGAATGCCTTTTTGGTGAAGTTTGTTCCTATAAATGAAAAATCACAGCTGTACAAATGGTATGGAAAATCAGAGCTTTAAGAGATGTTAATATGGTGTTGGATACAGAACCGAAAAATCTAATGGCAGCCAAGATTTTAGATCGAGTGAAATCTCCTATGGAGATTGATTATAGATAAATCAAATGTTGCATCGAAGATTTTGGATGCAATGAAATGGAACCTAATAACACTATGTCAACACATGAGATTACCGATAAGGAGAAGGTGCATAAAAAGAAAAAGAAAAAAAGGGACAAGAAAAGCAAAAAAAGTGATAGAATTGATGAAAAAAATAATGAGTTGAAAAATTTTGAGATAGAAGAAAGAAAGTCTGAAGATAAGTTGGTTGTTGAGGAAAAAATATTATTGACACTTACTCATTTTGAATGTAAAAAGTCATGGGATCTTCATCGTTTTATATGGTTTAATGAACTCAATTTAGTGTTGACGTTATAAACAAGAGGTGAGTATTGTTCACTATATTTTTTATGTAAAAATGAGTATGTTTTTTTTGAAAATGAACTGTTTTTAATAAACTAATTAGTGTACTTTTTATAATATATAAATATGTGAGTGGTATGACTTTTAGCAAGAGAACATAAACGTTGTTTTACTCCATATAATCGAGTAAGTTTGTCAGGTTTGTTGTCTTCATGTCTGCATTTTCACACGAATCACATGTGATTTACACATGAATCACATATAATTTACGCACGAATCACAACAATAACATAATCACTTTCTAGATTAAAACAGAATCACATGTGATTTGTACTAGAATCACATGTGATTTACACACGAATTAAAAAAATATATCACATGTGATTTAATAAAAATAAATATCACATGTGATTTAATAAAAAAAATATTTTATTATTAACATTTACTTTAGCATTTTTTTTTTTTTTTAAATTAGACTTCTTGTAGTTAGTTTTATGTATTTAGCTTGTTTTGGATTGCATGAAAGTAAACACATGTGTACTTTGAGATGTTCAGCTTCTGTATGAATGCACTCTTTTGTTGTTTAATTTAAATTTTGTGTTTTCTTCATTTCATTTTTTTTTATTAGTTTTGACCAAACCAGAATGTGAAAAACCAAAAACAAAAGTTATGACGTTAATATTTGTTTGTAAAATGTCTACGATGATTAAATCACATGTGATTTACACATGAATCACATGTGATTTACACACGCATTACATGTGATTTACACACGAATCACAACAAAAAAACAGAATAGTGTGTGATTTACTACTTTTTATATTAAAATAGAATCACATGTGATTGACACCCGAATCACATGTGATTTTAGTCGGCTCGCAATGCCGACTCGGAAAACTAGACTAAAAAAAAAAAAAAAAAAAAAAAAAAAAAAAAAAAAAAAAAAAAAAAACATGTGATTTTTATAAATCACGTGTGATTTTTACAAAGCACGCGTGATTTTTACAAATCACGTGTGATTTTCCTGAACAAAAATTTTGAAAAAAAAAATCGTCGAAAGTATATACTAGTGCATATTTATAGAAAGATAATTTAATTCTCGTCGCGACGGTTTATTTTTCGTAGCTTGAAGATTTACCATTTGCAAGATATGTCACTTTTAAATAAAAAAAATAAAAAAAAAAGTGGAAATAGGTTTTTACATAATTACATTTATGCCTTTCCTTTGTTATTTATTGATTTAATCTCTACCATTGGATGAAAAGAGAGTGGATGGTTTAGATCTTGTCATTTGTTCTTTAGATATTAGTGGTTTGTCATAGATCTCACCTCTCCTACCAATACCAAGAGTTGACTTTTTGAACAAATTGTAAACCCCTTATTATAGGATCTAAGGGCACGTTTGGTATGCGGGTGTGAGTGGGTATGGAATGAAAGAAATATCAAATAACTTGTTTGGTTTATTTTTGATTCCTCGGCCCCACCATTTTCAATGAAAGATGCATTCTCACCCCCACTATCATCTTTGAGTGATATCAACCGATCATATTCTATTTTTTTTCTTTTATGTGGGACCACATATTATTTTATATTTGTTTTATTCTCAAAATAATATTAATAATATCCCACTTATTTTTAAAGTAATAATATTTAATTCATTTATATTTTTTTTTTCTCATTATTCAATTCTTTCAAACTTTTCCCAAATACAAATCTAATTCCAATCCACCTACAAACCAAACGCACCCTAATAACAACTTGCAGATTGCAGATTCCCTTTCTGGCCGTCATGTGTTTATTATGTCATTAAAACAAGACAATAATAAGTTATACGTAGTAATAAGATAAACTAGCTACAAAAGGTGATATTTATTACTCCCTCCGTCCCTTATTAAATGTCCTGTTTGAATTTTCAAAGTCTTTTTTTCTCCACTTTGACCTTAAATATTTTTGTTTGTGTAATATAATATTTGATACAAAATATATGAATGAATTAGGTTTTAAATGTATTTTCATTGCGTATAACTTTTATCAAATACTATATAACACAAGTAAAAATATTTAAGGTCAAAGTTAATAAATAAAGACTTGAAATGTCAAACATGGACATTTAATAAGGGACGGAGGGAGTATATCATTAAAACAAGCCAATAATGAGTTATAATAAGATAAGCTAGCTACAAAAGGTGATATTTATTATATCATTAAAACAAGACAATAATGAGTTATAATAAGATAAGCTAGCTACAAAAGGTGATGTTTAGATTTATTTCTATATATTATAAGATGTAACTAATAACCATTTTAAAAGTGTTGACGAAAATGGATTAGGGAGCTATGAGGATGGGAACTCTTGAATTCTTAGTCGTTAACTAATAACGTCTCACTTCTGTAGATTTGATCATTTGCCTCTTCTATATATATCTACACTCTACACTATGGCACGTTCAGCAGTACTGGAGTTGATCATAAACCAACCACCAACTTTAAACCATTGTCACAATCTCAGCAATATTCTGAAGAAAATCTCGTTTTCTCGTCCCTTTATCCATACCTTAAAAGAATCTAGATATTCTTATAAGAAATCTTTTAAACTAGAACAAAGGACTGCAGCAGGATCAATTGGGGCTAAGGGTGATGATGAACGTATTAGTCCTGCAATTTCTGCTTTTGAACAGGAAACTTTGATAGATAATGGTGGTGCTTCCTATCAAGTAACAGCGGGTGGGCTACATACTGTTTTTAATCGTGCGGTAGGTACTCTTGATTTATTAAGTTATTTCCTAGTTTTCTTAATGATTTTTGTTTCGTTTCTTGAGATACATTGAACTGATTGCAGAGCAAATGGGTTGTTGCTGTAACTTTAAGCGGGTTGATTCTCTTAAGGCATGATGCTCTTGCATTATGGGGTGCAACGGGGTCTGTTTTGAATTATATTCTAGTAATCGGGTTGAAGCATATCTTGAAACAAGAACGACCTATTTCTGAGGTCAATTCAGGCTACGGAATGCCATCTTCCCATGCGCAAAACATCTTTTACGCTATTTTCTTTTTGATTCTGTCTGGTAACATTTTTTTGCATTGATTCATATTTTCATATAGATTTGAGCAATTTTACAAGTGCTTTTCTTTTTATAATGATTATGACAGTGATCGAGTGGCAAGGATTGAACAGTGTTACGGCTGTCCTAAGTGTACTTGCTGTAGCGCTTGGTTCTTATTTCGTACGTATACATGTACCCTTCTTGTCATTTCTTGCTTCAAATAGATTTCACAACTTCAATCTATTTATACGAAAGGGGTAAAGTAGAAAACTTTGTTTATATGTCAATTAATTTGTACCATGACCAAGATGTGAATTCTTCAACTGATAACCAAGAGAGTTTATTTATTTATTTTAACTAAATGAACAATTTTTCTTCAAAACAACTATTCACAATTTAACGGATTACAATAAGATGGCAGGCAAACGAGCAACAAGTTGCGCCGCAACCCCCTTTTGGATGGCAAAACCAATCCTATTAGAAATGAAGTTTTGATTCTTGAGGGTCGAAAAATTACTTTTATAAGTTAGCCATAAGTATGTAATGTTTCTCTTTGTCACATCTGTTTATTTTGGCTGCAAAAAATGAGAAATGCGAATTAGTATTCCCTCTAACCAAGCATCCGAAATCAATCAGTTTAGATCGAAATCAAACAGTTTAGATGTTCATCCTAGCACTGAATTTTTTGCTTTAGTTCACTAATGCTGACAATATTACAATTTGCTTAACTTAACTAATTCAGTATCCGTATATGGCATGTTGATGTTTTTTGTTTCATATCTGTTATATATGCAGTCTTGGCTACGAGTATTGTTACGTTATCACACTATCAGCCAAGTCGTCGTGGGTGCAATACTGGGGTCTCTTTTTTCAGTCCTATGGTTTCGGTTATGGGAGACAATTGTGCGCAAGGCATATCACTCCAATATGTCTGTTCGAATCTTTGTTTTCATTGGAGCGGCTTGTTGTTGTTTAGAGCTTATTGCAAGTGTTGTAAAGCAGGCATTAGGCAATAAATGAACATTGTTTTTCTATTTAGTTTCGAAGGAAGATGAACAAGGTCGAAAAGATCCTAGGAATGTAACCATAAGCTTCGTAAATCACATTGATTGATAATCTAACATTTACAATACTTGTTAATAACACAAAGCTGAAATGGTTCATTAAAAGAAGACATTATACATTAGGATTAAGAATTAAAACTATTTAAAAGTTATAGGTGAAGATTTTAACCAAAAATATATAAAAGCGTGGACGGCAGGATTCGAACCTGCGCGGGCAAAGCCCACATGATTTCTAGTCATGCCCGATAACCACTCCGGCACGTTCACCTTCTGATTATGTTTCTCATTTTATGTTTAATATCATTAGAAACACATATACGTACAATAGGAACAAGTGAACAACCACATCCTTTGATTTTGCCAAAGTAAATTCTATTTGTGTTTGGAAAAGAAAAAAGGTTCGAACGCGGCCAAAATATATAACAATATTTAAACTAATAAAATATAGAGGTGAGATGTGTTTGTGTTTAGCTTATTTATCAGATTATGTGCTTATGTAAATTTGAAAAATCACATGAGCTCGAATCAAGTTGACCGTATGTTATGAACCATTCCAGGGTTCGCTTAAGAACTGAAGAAGGATCAATAACTAATATGAACCGGGCTATCATGGTTGATATTGTCCGCTTTGTCACCTCTACCTCACGGTTTTGTTCTTAATACAAGCCCGTACATTGTACCAAAACACGTCAACCAAATCAAGGTCATGTTCAATATCACTAAATACCCATCATCTCCTCTATTTCACGGCGATGTGGGACAAGGAATGCAACACCGTATGACATGGTTAATGTCATAAGCTCATCTTGATTAGCTCATACAACTTTTAAAAAAAAAATAAGTGTGCTAATGAGACTTTTCAAATTAAATCTACACAAGAGTCCGGTAAATACGTAAGTTAAGAGATGGTATTGACAGTGTAAACTATTTACATAAACTTTTTGCACCCATTATATCATTCTTGTTTTTGCCGTTGAATTAAGTGATTAGAAACCAAAATTGCAACAATAGTAACTTTTGTTTATTCATCAAGTTGTTATTATTGTTTTATTGTATATGATTAAGGATAAACATATTTACTCGAGAAAGACTTGAATCCGGTCGCCCATTGAATCGTTAAAATCTAGCAATAGCTTTCCTCCAACTTCAAATGATGCGTCATCTAACAATTGCTTGATATTTACACCTCCTAAAGCTGTGTGACAGCGAAAAATTAATTATAAGCAAATGAAATGTGTGAGAAGAGTTTAGCATAAAGATTTGATAAGGTCCGGTAGAGATATAATACCAGGGACGATATTTGTGATGCCATCCAGGAAACCAGCCTGCGGAAAATTATAGGTTAGATACAATAGACATGTATTACGTCTTTAAGATGTTCATCCTACAACTACAAAGATGGTAAAATGAGTCATTTTCAGTACATGTCAAAACGGGCCGGTTTGCTAATGCGCAACAACTTTTTTTGTCTATATTTTTAGAAAATTTAAAAATGATTTTGACGTATAGGTTTTCAGAAGCAATGACGTACGGGAATTCGGACATCAAGTTTTTCGAAGCCATCTCGCCCAATGATTTTGACTCTCAATGTACGGGACCAGATCCCTGAGAACGGATTTTTTCCATCACCTGCACCATACTTATCTGGGTTTAGCAGTTCGACAATGGGCTCTGCCGGGCCTTGTCCTTTTTGTTCTGTATCATCCTGACCGCTTCGTTGGATACTGTATGGGTTGCTGCTACCTGAGAAACAAATATGCCATGTTAAAATGGTTGTAAGAGTAGGAATCACAATAAAGTTGCAAAAGTAAAAACTGTGATATATAGTGTTGAAACAGGCTGGGTCAGGCTGAGTTGACCTGCAAATACTATTTGGTACATTTTTTGATAAATAATTTACTTGTGAACTATATTTACAAAAACAACCGAATCTAAATTGTTTAACATAACCCTTTAGAAGATCACTTAAAACCCAATCGACATGTTATCCATTTAGATAAACTTTTTGATTAAGACCATTTGATATTTTGATGTATCGAATATTCGAATCGACCCATTCATAAGTAAATGGGTCAAAAACTAAAAAATCACGTCAAATTCTGCAAGTATCTTTAGTATGAAATTTTGGCTTTTCACAGACCTGTTTGCCACACAAACTGATTGCTTTTAGTAGCATAACGCTTTTCTTCTTCATAATAGGTGTTGAAACCTAAGACTTCTTTGACTTCATCAAATGATGGCATGCTTCCGGGTGAAGGCACACGTCCCCCCTTAATTGCAACCAGTGCATCCTGTAAATACCATATAAAACATTATAAGCAACTTCGGATAACATTTTGTGCAGTTAACATAGGCTAAACGAGTGATAACTTCAAAGCCGATCTTACACGGATTTTTTTTTTTTTTTTTTTTTTTTTTTTTTTTTTTTAGCAAACAAATCCGACTTCATACAAATATTGCAAACACAGCACTTTGCAAGACTGAGAGATTATGGACAAAAGGTAACTAATATGAATAATAACTGACCTCCATTGCACGGATGGATACCCCCATCAAGGAAAGAGGATAGGCTACAATTTTATATCCGATATCCTCAAGTTCTAAAGGAGTGAGTATTGGCGTTTTTCCTCCACCTTCAAGCATGTTGGCCTACATAGGAATCGAAAACCATACTAACTATCTAAACCAATTGTCACGAGAAAAATATTACATTGTAAAACAGACTTGCTAACCAGTTTAGGAACTGAAGTAGCAACTTCACAGAATGCTTTCATCTCTTCTCTTGAAGCAAGTGCATCAACAAAAAGGACATCAGCCCCAGCCTCAGCAAACGCCCGTGATCTCCAAAGAGCTTCTTCTATGGACAATGCCTGACGAGAATCTGTTCTTGCTACAATGACAATATCAGAACCACTTTCTTTTCGAGCATCAACAGCTGCTTTTATCTTCATCACAGCTTCCTCTCTTGATACCACTTTCCTGCCTTGTGTATGACCACAAGCTTTTGGAGACACCTTTCAGTTTTGAGCATTTTTCAGCAACAAATCTATATACTGATAGAAATGTGAATAAGGCTTTGCAGGTGTTTGGATGTGTGTTTACACTAGTGTTGCGCAAAATTCTATTATGTTTAATGATTCTGACTTATACTTTAGGGTTAATTTTATCAGGTAAGAAGTTGGTGAAAAAAGCAAGATAAAAGTAATTCAGCGTCTGAATCTGCTACAACTATGAGTAACAATGTTCATATGAAAATGCTCATCCAAACCCCCCTCCCCTTTGTTCATGCACAGTAAAAGTTACAAAAACTCAATAGTAGCGCTAGACTCGTGACTTAAGTATATATACAACTAATGAGCTTTATTCAATTATGATTAGCACGAGTCGCAGCTATTCTCAACATATTATACAAGTAGCAACTATTTTACTAACATAACTAATTAGCTTAATATATGTGAAAGATTAATAGAGAATAGATGGTATATTTTCGACAGTTGACTAAATTTCAATATAGGAGCAATATTTATTGGTTCCTATCAAGTAGATATTGAGAAATGAACCTGATCTTCAAGAAGTATTCCTGCAAATCCCGCTTTAATAAACCCCTTAACGGTTCTCTTAACATTCATGGCATTTCCATACCCATTATCCCCATCACCTATCACCGGAATAGAAACCGCTTCAGTAATAAGTCTCCCTTGGTCCAACATTTCTCCATAAGAAATTAATCCAGTGTCTGGCAGGCCTAACCGAGCAGCCGATATTCCAAAACCTAGTAAGAGAAAATTGAAACATTAATTAAACCCTCAAAACCTTTAGCAATAGTTTTCACATTTGAATAAGCAGATACAACAATAAAGCATTAGTTGAGATCATATGATGCTGCACACTGAAATGAGCTAGTTTATTTTGACTGCGCAAAATAGCATTCAAGTTATACAATACAATCTCTAGAATCCTAAACATCTGTTTACTTTGACTTTTTAAGGTCAAAGGTTTCACTTTCCAATTTCAATATAGATACCCATTTGGTAACATATTTACACTGGCATTGTCTTGTGTTCTGAAACTTACTAATATTGGTAAATGAAGTTCCCTTTGTTTCAATAAGTAAGGAATGAACTTCCATGACTCGTGAAGTTTAAATTTCAGAAAGTTGACCATCAAAGTCAAATAATGACCTATTCATACCATTTACCTTCCTACTCTCAGCAAATTCTACAATATATCACACTCTAAACTTACTTTGAAAAATGGCCCAGTTTGGTAACTATGTTTTCTTATGTGCTAACTCGGTAATTAACATTACGAAAATAAGTTAGTCTAGTAATCAAAGTTCCCTAATTTGGTAACTACGATAACCAGTGGCGCAGCTTTTAAGGGGCCGGGGGGGGGGGGGCGCCCGACCCCCCGAAATTTTTTTTGCGATGTAGGGGTTATATAGTTTTCGTGTAGAAAAATTTCGGTATATTCGGTTTCGACCCCCCGAAAATTTCGGTATACCTGAAATATAGCCTTAGGAAAAAAAAAAATTTAGATCCCGACCCCCCACTTAAAAATTTCCAAGCTTCGCCACTGACGATAACAGCTGATGTAGAGCCATAAAAATATACTGTGAAAGTATATTACTAGAGTAAATTAGATATTTTGCGAAGTTACTACATATAAAACATTTCAAACACTTTTTGATCGATGCTGAATTGCCCCGGTACCCTACTAACCTAGGGGGGTTTGTTTGTTTTAGCTTAATTTTCATAAGCTCACTAATTTTAACCATCTCCAAGGTTGGCTAGCGGAAAGTTGGTCCAAAAGTCTTAGTCGTTCAAACCTAGCTTGCTATTCATCTTGGGATCTCCACGGAAATGTCCGGAAACGGGCACAGGAATAAAGGTTAAAGGTCAGACCGGGTAGATCAGAACAAAAAAAGGCAGACTTTCCCTGTTTTCCCACTAGTTTTAAGCGGTGGCAAAACAAGAGTAAAATTGACCGGGTGCACAGATTATTCTGAAGTAAAAAAGGTACGATTTTACTAAAATGGTTGCGTTTAGAATCCACATTTGCTTTCCACCTATTAGTGTACTAAGTAACTACTATGGGCACATTTTTTATTAACAGAAAACAACCAAAGGGCTTTGAGATATACTCCCTCCGTCCCAACATATAAGTCCAATTTGACTTTTTGAATCGAACTTTGACTTTAAATATTTTTGTTTGTATTATACATCGCTTGATGAAAATTATACCAGATAAAAATAAATTCAAAACACAATCCATTTATGTATTTTGCATCAAGTATTATATAATATACAAACAAAAATATTTAAGGTTAAATTTCGATTCAAAAAGTCAAATTGTAGTATATATATATATATATATATATATATATATATATATAGAGTAAGGATCAAATGAGAAATAAAAGTAGAATGAGAAGAATGAGAAGTAATTACAGCCGCACATTTCAGATGCACCTACAAAATAAGATGCATCTCCCATGAAATTCTCCTCCTTCATTTGAAATGTGTGGCTACAAACATTTCTCATTCTTCTTATTTTATTTTCTCTTCTTACTAGATCCATTCCCTATATATATATATATATATTTTTGGACAGCAATTGTGGCTACATGGCCCCTAGCCCAGAAGGCGTAGCGAGCCCACACAACCAGGTTGGGTCCGGCCCAAAAGGCAATGACACCCTTCCTTTTACGCATGCGGGAGGAAACCCCTATCGCCCTAGACAAGACTCGAACTTGAGACCTTGCCTAAGAGGGTAAAACCTCCATACCGCTAGACAAGAGGCCCGTTGGTAAATTGTACTGTAGTATATTTTAGGACGGAGGGGTATTTATTGTGCATATACTTTGAGATAGTTAATTATCATTAAAAAAATAAAAAATAACTAAACCAGCAACATTTTGGAAAACCCTGAATAATACAAAAATCAGCACTGCAAAACAAAATCTCATCGGGTTCTTCGCCCTTAGTTTCTCACATGGTTTTGAGTCATAAATAAGCCAAAAAAAAAACACCAAGAAACCAAGAAAGTTACCAGTAGTAAAACAAAACTGAAAGCCAGCTTTTTCAACAAGCTTAGCACTAAGAGCATTAAAAACAGCAGGACCCTGATGAACTCCAGGTGTATCAAGCAGCTCCCTCAGCTTCTTCGCCGGAGAACAACCCTCCAACCCACCACCACTGCCCTTATCTGAAGAAGAAGAAGCTACTATGATGGAAGTAGTGGAGTCTCTTGAGTTTGTGAGATTATAAGATAGAGATGGTTTGATGGAAAATAATTTGGTAGTGGTGAAACTGGAGAATGGAGTACGGTGGTTGGATACGGTGGTGGTGGTGGTGGTGGTCGTTGAGAATGAGATAGTATTCATGTTCTTTTGTACTTTTGTTTTGTGATGCCAGACAGAGAGGGTTTGTTTGTTTACTAGTAGTACTTCCTTCAAAGTTAAACTTAATATTTTAGATTGTCTGCGTCTCAAAATATAAGTTTATTTTTATTTTCTAAATTAAATTTTAACTTTAAATATATTTGTTTGTATTATATAATAATTGATACAAAATATATAAATGGATCAAGTTTTAAGCGTATTTTAATTTGGTATAATTTTTATCAAGAATTATATAATACAAACAAAAATATTTAAAGTTAAAGTTTGATTAAAAAAGACAAAATGAAGACGGAAGGAGTAATATATCTTAATCCCTCCGTCTCAAAATTATTGTAATAAGAGAGAAAACACAAAGTTTAATAAAAGTGATGACACTTTAATTTTCAACCACTAAAATAGAATATTTCTCCACTAAATTTTTTAGTTTTTTACTTAATAAAAAAAGTGTACAATTATTTTGAGACGTCCTAAATAAAAAATATGAACAATAATTTTAAGACGGGGAGAGTAATTAAATTCACAATTCACCTTTTTGTTTTTGGTTGCCTATAAATATTTTAATCAAATTTACTATATTAATTGCATTTGAGGTAATTATTTCAAACATAAAAGAATAAAATAATTAATGATAAAACTATTATTTTGTAAAAAATAAAAATACTGTAATAGTTATATTTTTCTTAAAATATGCACATTAAATGTTTATTTTAACTTTTCACACTTTCTAAATAAAAGTGAGATAATCTCACTCTACATTAATAATAGTTCATCTTAATTTCTTTAAAATAAAATTGATCAGTTAAAACTTAAAGTTTAATCGACACACTTTTTCAAGTACGTGATTATGGTTCGACCTTGATGCAAATCATGTATTTTTTAAAATAGAAATCGTGTGTTTTTGAATTTAGTATAGTGTGTGTTTTTTAAAAATTGTCAACTTTATAATTGATCAAGTTTAAGGTGTATTTAAATATAATTTAGATAAATTACATTAATTTAAGTTTCAATACAATCTTTATAAGTAGTAGAGATGCTAAAGCGATGATAGAAAAAATTGAAAGTATGTGATAATTTGATAAATAAAGTGAAAAAATAAAAGTTAGCAAAAGTAATGTTTGACATTTGAGATAGAGTCATAGATAGGGGTGGCAATTCTCGATATGACACGATAAACGACACGAACCGGACACGAAATTAAACAGGTTTGGGTTGAGGATAAACAGGTTTGGTCAAAAACAGGTCAACCCGTCTAACCCGTTTAATAAATGGGTTGTGTTTGGGTTGAGTAAGTATTAAATAGATCAACCCGTAAACTTGTTTAAGTATATAGGCCTCTAAAAATAAAATATATATCCTGGATTTTATGTTAGATTTTTACTAAATATATTTGTTATGTACTTAATATGAGTGAATTATGATTATAACTCGCATATTATTGAAATTATTGTATAGTTATTTATATGTTACTTTTATCAATTTTTAGATCCTTATATCTGTTTTGCTTTTAAATTAGTTAATCGAAAAATCACCAACCCTATTCGCCGCTTGACCTATTTACTTAAACAGGTTAAACGGGTTACTGGTGTTATGCAGGTCTGGGTTACAGCTGAGTTTCTTGATTTGATTAATAAATGGGTCGTGTTTGGGTAGAGGTTTTAATAACCCGTCAACCCGCAAACCCGAATATGTTAACCCGAACACGACTCGATTGCCACCCCTAGTCATAGGGTGATATGATTATTTAAAAGTTTATATCATCTAGTTACAAGTGGAGTTAATATCCCTTGCAAAGTGAAAAATTTAAAAAGTCTACAAAATCATTCATTCAGTGACATATGTGCCTCACCAACTTTGTCCCCCCCCCCCCCCCTTTTTTTTTCTTCTTCTTTTTCAGTTGATGGTCATTTGAATCATTTTGACTTGTTTTTTTTTTTATTTTACCCCAAACTTCAAACTCAAGTAACTTTCAAACGACAATTTTTACAAAAAACCGATTTCTTCATAACTTATAAAATTTAGTTCTCCATAATTTTGATATATAAATCATAACCTTTTTTTTTTTTAGATTTCAAGTGGGTTATACTTTTCTTGAAATTTTTAACATATTCGACCCTACTTTTGTCTAATTTAAAAGTTGAATTACATAAAACTTAATAAATGAAAGTTGTAGTTTTTTGCCGCTCTTTACCCAGAAATTTGAATCACTCAATTTTGATATGATATGAGTGAAACATCGCATTTTAAAAATACATTTTACACATATTTAGTGCATACAAAATATTTGATAAAATACCTAAAATAAACTTTTCTTATAAAAGTACATTTAAATGCACTAATTGATGTACCACAAATACATTTTTTCTCATTTTTGTTATTTTTAGCTTTTTTTTAGCTGATAAACAAGACTAAATTATAAACAGGCTTAACTTATGAACAACAATCAACTGATAAACTGACGAACATTGTTACCTTAACTGATAAACATTATGATTTCTTTTGGAAAAGTGATAAACTGATGAACGTTATATATATATATATATATATATATATATATATATATATATATATATATATATATATATATATATATATATATATATATATATATATATATATATATATATATATATATTTTGAAAACTGATGAACATTATGATTTTTTTTTGTTAGAAAACTGATGAACAACGTAATCTAACTTATAAATATTGTGATATAACTGATGAACAAAAATAAAGAGATTGATTAACAACTCTTATTATTCATGAACAATACTTTTTATTGATGAACAAATGAACAACTCTTTTTATTGATAAACAACACTTTTTATTACACAACATTTTTTATTGATGAACAAAACTTTCTATTAATGAACAAAGAATAAGATGAACAATGTTTTTTATTGATGAACATTGTGATATAACTGATGAACAAAATTAAAGAGAACTGATGAACAAAATTAAAGAGAACGGATGAACAACTCTTTTTGTTGATGAACAATACGTTTTATTGATGAATAAATTAACAACTCTTTTTTAATAATAAACAACACTTTTTATAGATAAACGATACTTTTTTGTTAAAAAATCGATGAACAACGTGACTAACTGATAAACATTAATCTAACTAGAAATTAAAAAGACAACTTTATCTTTCAAAGTACCAGTTTACATAACCAAAACATTAATCAACATAATCACACTAAAATTAAATTATACCATGTGCTAACAAACTTGCACATTAGCATAAATAAATCTAAATCTAACTAATTTCAAATACAAGCATCTTTATCTTTAAAAAAAAATTCCAATTCACTTAACGAACTTGTACCATATGGATGACACCAAATAATCCTGACATTTAAGTATCAATTTCCCCCTAATATGCTCATTATTTGTATTGATTATAAGGATATATTCTTTGATTTTTTTTTTATATTTTGTTTCCAGGTTACAAATGTGCATAGGAGCTGAAGAAATGCGAAAATTGGAAAGAACTTGCAAAAGATACACATCTTAGTATGCTGAAGAGAGTTGCGGTGTAACTTATACTCTCAACTACGCCGTAGCTGCAATTCAAACATAATGACAAGTCAACGCTTATCAAGAGTTACGGCGTAACCAACTCATAAGGTTACGCCGTAATCATTTAAAGACTTAGAAGAATTTATGAGCCATGAAGGCTAAGCCGAAACCATACTATGGAGATACGGCGTAGTTAAGGAATAGTATGTGATCCAAGATTTTGTCAAGATTATGGCGTAACCACTGATGCGTGGGAATTGCACCAGACTTTACCTCTTGAGGGATCTCGAGAAACTTACAACCCCCACCAGGCAGTGTACTTGATCGTTGTAGTATAGTATAGTGACATGTAACGGGGGATTGATCGTTCAACTCAGGAATAGTGTCGCTAGGATTAGAAAGCCTAAAAACTAGGTCTAGAGGTGAGGGATGATTCTTTTTATATTTTTATATTTTTATATTTTTATAAAAGCAAGTAAAATCTCGGTTTTTGGAGGAGTGGGCGGAATTAGCTGCTAGTCAACTAACCCAATGACTAAAGATGCAATCAAATAAAATAATAAAAATGAAAATAAACTAAATTAAACTAGTGGTGTGAGCAATATATGGGAGAATTGTGTTTACTTAGATTTCACTATTCCCTAGATATCTTTTACAGGTTAATTACTTGTTACAGTTGCGTGGATGACGGATTGTATTCCTTAATACCAATCATGGGGTGGCGTACTTACTTCCCCAATCCTATAAGCTCCTACCTCACTCCTATGTCGAGCCGGCTAAGAAGCTCCTAACATGGGATCACTAGAATTCGCTCATGCATTAAATACAACCATAAAAACCTAGTACACATCGGTTTATGTTTCTTAAGACGTTCAAGCAAATTACACAATGGAGATCTGCCAGTTTTCTTAAGCCTAACATTGAAATCATTCATCCATTACAACTATAAACAAGCAATCAACCTATAATCAACATCTAGGTTTCATTACATCTAAGCAAAGACACAAAAGATCTAGCCTAGCATGTTAAAATCAAGACAAGCATAAGATATATTCAAACAACACATAGACATATTGAATGAATTGAAAGGAAACTTATCTCAATTGAACATGAAGGGTTTCAAGGGGTGAAAACCCTTGAAAATACTGTTACAAACGACCTAGGGTTTATTAGGTTCGGTCCTAGAATTCTCCACACAAGTTCCTCTTTTAATAAATGAAAAATAGAAAAGTATATATAGATTTTGTGAGGTGACGACGTCAAGAGAAAAATCTGACGCTGTCATCTCGCCGCCAATAAAGTTCTCGGACTGCCTAGATCTATATCTGACGCCGTCATGTGTAATCATTTTCCAGGCCGTCGCCAAATTTACTCTTCACGCCCTACTTCTGACGCCGTCACGTTTTCTCTGGGCCGTCATCCATTTTTCCCCTGACGCCGTCATAAAATTCTTCTTGACGCCGTCACGTACTGTTCCCAGCAAGGAAAATTAAGTCTTTGCCGTTTTCTTCACTTTTATGCTCCAAAAACGTCCAAAATGCTTACTTTTCCAGAATTCACTCCCAAATACCTAAAATCACAAAAGGAATAATTTAGGGCAATATTTGATCAAATAAATTCCAATTCCGGCTTAAATGACCCCCTAAAAACGGTTCATTTTTCGCCTCATCATATACCCTTACACTTGAGATTTGCTTGTCCTCAAGTAAATGCGCTTTTATTCTAGTCGAAATACAAGTTAGGGGTCATTTAACACTAATATAAAAGTAATTACAACAAATAATCGTTCCGCTAAAGACCAAAGACAAGCACGGAGGTCATACACTAGCACCTCACAAATAGTGTTTAGATACTCACATCTCTCGGGTGTAATAAAGTATATATCACAATATGGAAATGGAAAACATCTCTCACTACCTGTCATAGCAAAATAGATTACCATAGGCTTGGGAAAGGATCAAACCTCCACCACATGGCGTAAGCACCTAGGATAAACTATCAAAGAGGTCTTTTTAAAGGGTTGTAACGTTAGGTGTAGGGATATAGAATACACGGTTTTGTTGGATATATGCAATCTTTATTGGTGGCGAGTTAATAATCTTGGTTAATTACATGTACAATATGGCATTGCTAAGCCAAGACTAGACTCGACTTAAGCTAATAAATGAAAAATAATAAAAAAAAACATAAAATAAACATATAATGAAACGGGATGGTAGTCCGTATGTTTTTTCTCTTTTCTTTTTCTTTTTTTTTTTTCTTTTTTTTTCGATTTATTTATTTATTTATTTATTTATTTATTTTTTGCATACACTTTTACCCTACCATCCAAAATAATACATCATAGGGAATGTACATTCCCCTTACACTTGATTTTTTACATACTTTACAAAAACTAATCTAATGACTCGAATTAAGATAATCAAAACACTTGGAGTACTTTTAAGATTAATGCACATATGGGGGTAATATATGATGTTCTTCCCAATTACTCCATAAAATAAGTACTTTACCCATGAGTCCCAATCGTCCCAAAACAATATGTACAAGGATATGACTCGACTTAGCAACCATGTAATCAATTAGATAATTAACTAAGGGTTTAAACAAATAACAATAATGCACTAAAGATGAGTGCATACACGGAAGGCTAAGGAGATTTGGTTGTACATTTAAGTGGGGTGTAACAAATTCTTCCTTTAAGTAAGATGCTTAAAGTTAGAAACAAAAAGATAGGCTCGGAGGGGTGTACTAGGGGTTTCGTGTACTAAAAATGAGTACAACGCTAAGGGTGTGAGAAAAATTAATTGACTTAACTAACCAAGTAATATGACTTAAATGGTCAAGTAATTATGATACGGGTTTAACACAAGGGTGATCCTAATGCCTCTTATCATGTAGTAAATCCTACCACACGAATGTAGTCTCACTAGCGGTCTCGGGATGCATCACTAACGCAAGTTCTAGAATCTAAATGCTACCGGTACACTCATAAGCACTAATAATGAATACTTTTTGATGCGTGGGAATTGCACCAGGCTTTACCTCTCGAGGGATCTCGAGAAGCTTACAACCCCCACCAGGCAGTGTACCTGATCGTTGTAGTATAGTATAGTGACAAGTACCAGGGGATTGATCGTTCAACTCAGGAATAGTGTCGCTAGAATTAGAAAGCCTAAAAACTAGGTCTAGAGGTGAGGGATGATTCTTTTTGTATTTTTTATATTTTATAAAAGCAAGTAAAATCTCGGGTATTGAAAGAGTGGGCGGAATTAGTTGCTAGTCAACTAACCCAATAACTAAGATGCAATCAAAATAAAATAATAAAGATGAAAATAAACTAAATTAAACTAATGGTGTGAGCAATATATGGGAGAATTGTGTTTACTTAGATTTCACTACTCCCTAGATATCTTTTACAGGTTAATTACTTGTTACAGTTGCGTGGATGACGGATTGTATTCCTTAATACCATTCATGGGGTGGCGTACTTACTTCCCCAATCCTATAAGCTCCTACTTCACTCCTATGTCGAGCCGGCTAAGAAGCTCCTAACATGGGATCACTAGAATTCGCTCATGAGTAAATTCTAATGATCCCATGTTAGGAGCTTCTTAGCCGGCTCGACATAGGAGTGAAGTAGGCACTCATAGGATTGGGGAGTTAAGTACGCCACCCCATGAATGGTATTAAGGAATACAATCCGTCATCCACGCAACTATAACAAGTAATTAACGTGTAAAATATATCTAGGGAGTAGTGAAATCTAAGTAAACACATTTCTCCACTTATTGCTCACAACCTTAGTTTAATTTAGTTTCATTTTCACTTTTAGTATTTTATTTTGATTGCATCTTTAGTATTGGGTTAGTTGACTAGCAACTAATTCCGCCCAAATCCTTCAAACCCGAGATATTTACTTGCTTTCTAAAAAATATAAAAATACAAAAAGAATCATCTCTCATCTCTAGAACTAGTAATTAGGTTTTCTAATCCTAGCGACACTATTCCTAGCTGAACGATCAATCCCCCGGTACTTGTCATTATACTATACTACATCGATCAGGTACACTGCCTGGTGGGAGTTGTAAGCTTCTCAAGATCCCTTGAGAGGTAAAGCCTGGTGCAATCCCTACGCATCAGACGTTCAAGCAAGTTACACAATGGAGATCTGCCAGTTTTCCTAAGCCTAACATTGAAATCATTCATCCATTACAACTATAAACAAGCAATCAACGTATAATTAACATCTAGGTTTCATTACATCTAAGCAAACACATGAAAGATCTAGCCTTGCATGTTATAATCAAGACAAGCATAAGATATATTCAAACAACACATAGACATATTGAATGAATTGAATGAAGACTTATCTTAATTGAACATGAAAGGTTTCAAGGGGTGAAAACCCTTGAAAATACTGTTACAAACGACCTAGGGTTTATTAGGTTCGGCCCTAGAATTCTCCACACAAGTTCCTCTCTTAATGAATGAAAAATAGAAAAGTATATATAGATTCTGTGAGGTGACGGCGTCAAGAGTAAATTTTTGACGCCGTCATCTCGCCGCCAATAAAGTTCTCGGACTGCCTAGATTTGGGTCTGACGCCGTCATGTGTAATTCTGCTCCAGGCCGTCACCAAAATAACTCTTGACGCCCTACTTCTGACGCCGTCACATTTTCTCTGGGTCGTCATGCATTTTGCTCCTGACGCCGTCATATTTTCCTTCTTGACGCCGTCAGGTACTGTTCCCAGCATGGAAAATTAAGTCTTTGTCGTTTTCTTCACTGTTATGCTCCAAAAACATCCAAAATGCTTCCTTTTCCAGAATTCACTCCCAAAGTACCTAAAATCACAAAAAGGAATGATTTAGGGCAATATTTGATCAAATAAATTCAATTATGAGCTTAAATGACCCCCTAAAAACGGTTCATTTTTCGCCTCATCATATACCCTTACACTTGAGATTTGCTTGTCCTCAAGCAAATGCGCTTTTATTCTAATCAAAATACAAGTTATGGGTCATTTAACATGAATATAAAAGTAACTACAACAAATAATCATTCCACTAAAGACCAAAGACAAGCACGGAGGTCATATACTAGCACCTCACAAATAGTTTTTAGCTACTCACATCTCTCGGGTGTAATAAAGTAATATCACAATATGGAAACGGAAAACATCTCTCACTACCTATCATAGCAAAATAGATTACGATAGGCTTGGGAAAGGATCAAACCTCCACCACATGGCGTAAGCACCTAGGATAAACTATCAAAGAGGTCTTTTCAAGGGTTGTAACATTAGGTGTAGGGATATGAAATACACGGTTTTGTTGGATATAGGCAATCATTACTGGTGGCAAGTTAACAATCTTGGTTAATTACATGTATAATATGGCGTTGTTAAGCCAAGACTAGACTCGACTTAAGCTAATAAATGAAAAATAACAAAAAAAAAAGAAAAAAAAAAGAAAAAAAAAAACATAAAACAAACATAGAATGAAACGGGATGGTAGTCCGTATATTTTTCTTTTCTTTTCTTTTTTCTATATATATATATATATATATATATATATATATATATATATATATATATATATATATATATATATATATATATATATATATATATATATATATTGCATACACTCTTACCCTACCATCCAAAATAATACATCATAGGGAATATTCCCCTTACACTTGAATTTTTACATACTTTACAATAAACTAATCTAATGACTTGAATTAAGATAATCAAAACACTTGGAGTACTTTTAAGATTAACGCACATATGGGGGTAATAATATGATGTTCTTCCCCATTACTCCATAACATAAGTACTGTACCCATGAGTTCCAATCGTCCCAAAACAATATGTACAAGGATATGACTCTTCTTAGCAACCATGTAATCAATTAGATAATTAACTAAGGGTTTAACAAATAACAATAATGCACTAAATATGAGTGCATACACGGAAGGCTAAGGCGATTTGGGTGTACATTTAAGTGGGGTGTAACAAATTCTTCCTTTAAGTAAGATGCTTAGAGTTAGAAATGAAAAGATAGGCTCGGAGGGGTGTACTAGGGGTTTCGTGTACTAAAAATGAGTACAACGCTAAGGGTGTGGGAAAAATTAATTGACTTAACTAGCCAAGTAATATGACTTAAATGGTCAAGTAATTATAATACGGGTTTAACACAAGGGTGATCCTAATGCCTCTTATCATGTAGTAAATCCTACTACACGAATGTAGTCTCACTAGCGGTGTCGGGATGCATCACTAACGCAAGTTCTAGAATCTAAATTCTACCGATACACTCATAAGCACTAATAGTAAATGCTTTTCCTATCAAATCTAAAGGTGAACCTCACATATTTGGGTGGAAATTTTTTCTGAATAGTACGATTTTGTGCTAGTCATACAACTCCGATCCATGAGACGCTTGCTATGGCTAAAGTTTCACTCCTAAATGTTGTAAAAAATTTTAAATTTGGCGCTAAAATTACACTAACAAGTATTTCTTGTAGTTTTATTACACACCTACCATCAAACAAACAAACTCAAGCGAAAGTGTATCTATAAGGTATCATCATTTTACCCTCCCCTTACACTTAGGATGAACATTGTCCCCAATGTTCAAGTAAAGAATGTAAAAGTAAAAACAGGTAAAAAGAATGAAATCAAATACTCCCCTGATTCGCTCGGTATGGATAATATGGTAACCAGGTTAGATCTTCCTCCAAGAAAATGAACAATCAAAGCTTCCCTTCCAGAATATAAATCATCTTCTTGTCATACATAACCTGTTAAACCTGAGAAAACAAACAAGGCAACCTCGCGAAAAATCAGCGGCAATCTATATATGCTAACAAATCCTAGAAAACAAAATAAGATATAATACTTGTGGAATGATGTTTGCAGATTTCCTGGAGATTATAAAACTAAAGATTCAACAAAAACTTTAAGACTCCGTTCGAAAAACAAAACTGGTAAAATTTCCATAATTTTACACGTGACGCCGTCAGGAATTTCTTCCTGACGCCGTCAGAAGTGACCTGCAGAAATTCTTATTTTAAGTTTCCGAAAAATTTCTGGAAAAACTTTGTCCTACTTCCTGGAAAATCCTGCAAAACATCATTATGACTCGATACAAGCATTTGACTCTAACAAATACGAATATACATGTTAACTTAATATTGTGGAGAATCATGATCAAGTTTATTTCTTTAAAACATATTTGGGGTTTCCCCTTACACTTATCTTTTGTGAAATACCTTTGGATGAAGTTAAGACTAAGCTAAACAACAAAATAAAGTATTTTCACCATTTTAGTTTGAAACATGATCTACCAACAATATAAATAAAGCATGCATACGGAAGCAAATAACAATCAAACAAAATAAAAATCACACAAAACATGGGTTGCCTCCCAAGAAGCGCTTTTCTTTATTTACGAGTCTTGTAGCTAGACTCAATGTTATAGGTTACTACGTGATATGGGTGAGTTCCTCATTGAGGACATCTTTGGGATCAAACTTAGGTTTCAACTTCCTATCGGTTTTCTTAGTACGGTATGACCTTTCAAACTTTTCTCCATCCGGATCATACAAAATCATCTTCATATGCCATGATCCGTCACCTTCCTTAGGTGGCTTGTCCCACCTCCATTTACACTTATCCCCCCTCTTTTCCACTTGTTCATCTCTATATTAATAGGCATTACGCTTAAGAACTCAATCATTTTCCTAAAGACTAGGGGGTCCTCAAAAGGATCTAGCTCTTCATCTCTAGCTATGAGTTGTTCTACCGAATGTGTCTTATCGATGAAATCTTTTTCTAGATAGAATGGGCGTTGGGGTCCTATAAAGTTTATTTCTATCCAAGGTCCATATCTAGATGGTCTTCTATTCATCTCTACCCAATGTGGTGTCGGTTCATCCTCACATTCATAGCTATGTTTCTTAACATCATATATCGACCAAGTATCGCCCTCACCTACCGCTATCTTAGACTCCTTACAATCTATCATGGCGCTAGCGGTTGCTAAAAATCCTCTTCCTACTAATAAAGGGCATGTAGTATCACTAACCATATCAAGGACTTGAAAATCCGCTAAAATAGTTAACTTCCCTACGTGAACAACTACATCCTTAATCATCCCAACCGGGTGGGCAATACTCCCATCCGTTCAAGCAAGTTACACAATGGAGATCTACCAGTTTTCTTAAGCCTAACATTGAAATCATTCATCCATTACAACTATAAACAAGCAATCAACCTATAATTAACATCTAGGTTTCATTACATCTAAGCAAACACATGAAAGATCTAGCCTAGCATGTTATAATCAAGACAAACATAAGATATATTCATACAACACATAGACATATTGAATGAATTGAAAGACGGCTTATCTTAATTGAACATGAAAGGTTTCAAGGGGTGAAAACCCTTGAAAATACTGTTACAAACGACCTAGGGTTTATTAGGTTCGGCCCTAGAATTCTCCACACAAGTTCCTCTCTTAATGAATGAAAAATATAAAGTATATATAGATTCTCTGAGGTGACGGCGTCAAGAGTAAATTTTTGACGCCGTCATCTTGCCGCCAATAAAGTTCTCGGACTGCCTAGATCTGGGTCTGACGCCGTCATGTGTAATTCTGCTCCAGGCCATCACCAAAATAACTCTTGACGCCCTACTTCTGACGCCGTCACGTTTTCTCTGGGTCGTCATGCATTTTGCTCCTGACGCCGTCATATTTTCCTTCTTGACACCGTCAGGTACTGTTCCCAGCATGGAAAATTAAGTCTTTGCCGTTTTTTCACTTTTATGCTCCAAAAACGTCCAAAATGCTTCCTTTTCCAGAATTCACTCCCAAAGTACCTAAAATCACAAAAGGAACAATTTAGGGCAATATTTGATCAAATAAATTCAATTCCGTGCTTAAATGACCCCCTAAAAACGGTTCATTTTTCACCTCATCACTTTTCCTATCAAATCTAAAGGCGAACCTCACATATTTGGGTGGAAAATTTTTCTGAATGGTACGGTTTTGTGCTAGTCATACGACTCCTATCCATGAGACGCTTGCTATGGCTAACGTTTCACTCCTAAATGTTGTAAAAAAAATTTAAATTTGGCGCTAAAATTACACTAACAAGTATTTCTCATAGTTTTATTACACACCTACCATCAAACAAACAAACTCAACTGCAATTGTATTGATGAGGCGAAAAATGAACCACTTTTAGGGGGTCATTTAAGCCCGGAATTGAATTTATTTGATCAAATATTACCCTAAATCGTTCCTTTTGTGATTTTAGGTACTTTGGGAGAGAAATCTGGAAAAGGAAGCAATTCGGACGTTTTTGGAGCATAAAAGTGAAGAAAACGCCAAAGACTTAATTTTCCATGCTGAGAACAGTACCTGACGGCGTCAAGAGGAAGACCCTGACGGCGGCAGGAGTAAAAGTGGTGACGACCCAGTGCAAACCTGACGGCGTCACAACTAGGGCGTCAAGAGTAAAATTCATAACGGCCTGCATAAGGTGTACACATGATGGCGTCAGACCCAGATCTAGGAAGTCCGAGGAACTATTTGGCGGCGAGATGACGGCGTCAGCCCTTTGTTCTTGACGCCGTCACCTCCTAAACTCTATATATAGTTTTCTAATTTTCATTCATTGGGAGGAACTTGTGTGGAGAAACCCTAGGGCCGAATTTTATGAACCCTAGCTCGTATTTTACAGTATATTCAAGGGTTTTCACCCCCTGAATCCTTTCATGTGCTATTGAGATAAGTCTTCTCTTAATTCAATCAATATGTCTATGTGTTGGTTGTCTATATCTTGTGCTTGTCTTGATTTCAACATGCTAGGCTAGATTTATCTTGTGTTTGCTTAGATCTAATGAAACCTAGATGTTAATTATGTGTTGATTACTTGTTTATGGTTGTTTTGGATGAATGATTTTAATGTTAGGCTTAAGAAAACTGGCAGATCTCCATTGTGTAACATGGTTGAACGTCTTAGGAAACATGAACCGATGTGTACTAGGTTTTATTGGTTGTATTTAATGCATGAGTAAATTCTAATGATCCCATGTTAGGAGCTTCTTAGCCGGCTCGACATATGAGTGAAGTAGGCACTCATAGGATTGGGGAAGTAAGTACGCCACCTCATGAATGGTATTAAGGAATACAATCCGTCATCCATGCAACTATAACAAGTAATTAACGTGTAAAAGATATCTAGGGAGTAGCGAAATCTAAGTAAACACATTTCTCCCACATATTGCTCACAACCTTAGTTTAATATAGTTTATTTTCATTTCTAGTATTTTATTTTGATTGCATCTTAGTATTGGGTTAGTTGACTAGCAACTAATTCCGCCCAAATCCTTCAAAACCCGAGATTTTTACTTGCTTTTCAAAAAATATAAAAAATACAAAAAGAATCATCCCTCATCTCTAGACCTAGTCTTTAGGTTTTCTAATCCTAGCGACACTATTCCTAGCTGAACGATCAATCCCCCGGTACTTGTCATTATACTATACTACATCGATCAGGTACACTGCCTGGTGGGGGTTGTAAGCTTCTCGAGATCCCTCGAGAGGTAAAGCCTGGTGCGATCCCCACGTATCAAGTTTTTGGCGCCGCAGCCTGGGAAATAGTTATCGTCTAGGTTAGAATCTCTTTTTATTAGGTCTACTTGCTAGATTCCTTTCTAGTAAGATTTTATTTTATTTTTATGTTCTCTTTAGTCTATCTTATTTCTTTGTGTATTTGTTCGTAACTCTTCACCACCCGACATCATGGACGATGGGAACATCTTTGAACCCGTCATCCCACCACAACAAAACCCATCACTAGAACCTCTTAGGCCCCGAACCTTAGGAGAGTATTTCCGACCTAGCCACCAAGGCTATCGAAACACCATTGAGCTCACCGGAGCCATTGTGACCCCCTTGCGATCCGACACCATCCGGTTGGTGCAAAGCGGATGTGCATTCCATGGACTTCGTTCCGAAGATCCAAATCAACATCTTAAGGACTTCCTTAAAATCGTAGATTCCATAGACCTAGATGTTGCAACTAGAGAGACAACCCGATTACGCCTACTCCAATTCTCTCTACGTGATCAAGCTAGTCAATGGCTTGAGCGTTTACCCGCGGGATCTATCACCACATGGGATGATCTCACCACTCGTTTCCTTGCTCAATTTTTCCCACCGGGGAGAACTACCAAGCTTAGAAATGACATCTTGATGTTCCAACAACGTCAAAATGAAACTCTCTATGAAGCATGGACTCGATTCAAGGACTTACTCCAAAAGGTCCCTCATCATGGCATAGATCTTTGGCTCCAAGTCCAAATCTTCTATGACCATGTCGATCTCTCCACGAGGCGAGCCATTGACCAATCGGCCGGTGGTAAGCTACGTGATCTAAGTGCGGAACAATCATGGGAACTCATAGAAGATCTTGCTCTCTATGACAACGAAAGTTGGAATGATCCCCGTGATTTGAACAAAACGGTCAAGGCAATATCTTTGCCTTCGAACAACTCTAGCACTCCCAACCGTAGGATCATGGAACTTGAGGACCAAGTCAAGTTTCTCATGAAATCTTATGAAGCTCCTAAGCCTTCAAGCCAAGTGAACAAAATCACTTCTTCATGCGAATTATGTAGTGGTCCCCATGACACTCGTGATTGTGTGGAACTCCCCGGAACAGCTTTTGCGGACTAAGCATCCTCGCGTACCGACGAAGCGGGAGATAAGTGGTACACTTTCAAACCCGAGCCAAACCCTTACGGTGATTCCTACAACCCCTCTTGGAAAAATCACCCAAACCTTAGGTGGAAACAAAATCAAGCCAATTCTTCCAATCCGCCTAATCGTTACCAACCAAACGGTCCACCCTCCAACCGTACTTTCAACAACAATCCTTCTAACAACTATGGTAGTACCAACAATCTTGAAGGATTGATGTCTAAGTTCATGGCATCTCAAGAAGCTCGCATAGCTAGGTTTGAAACCGAATTCAACCAACAACAAACGGAGATGACCAACAAGATAGACAACTTGTTGAAAGCTCTCAACAACCAAGCGTTAAATACACCTACGAAGGACACTAGGGACGCCAATAACGGAATCCAAAGTAAGGACCCCTCATCATCCAAACATGTCCACTTTGTCAATGTTGGCACCATTAAGCCAATAGATAAGGAGATAGAAGAAAGTAACAAGGATGAAGTTGGAGTAGAAACCGAGACTAGGGATGAAATTAGGGAAGTTGAGGTTAATAAGGGAGAGGAATTAGAGGAGGTAGAGACTACAGAAAAGTACTTTGATAAGTTGCCCACCAAGGAAGAACGGGAATACCATAAGGATTTATTCGATGGTCCCGAGAGACCATATATCCTTGGCACACCCCTTATCAAAATGGGAGACCCCTCTAACATCAACATACCATGCAACATCGGGCACATGCATATATGGAAAGCTTATATCGATCCTAGATCTCCTGTAAACATCATGACTAGGGCTTATTACAATTGGGTAATAAAGAAACAACTTGATTATAGGATGATGCCCAATAAGAATTTGATAAGTAATTTTGTAGGAAGAGTGAAGGGATTGCATGTGATTATAGGTAATTTCACCTATGAAATCGATTTTATGATAGTAGAAGATACTCGTCCGGTGATAGATGATTGCCTAAGCCAAGTAATATTCGGAAAACCATTTGTTGAGACCACTAGGATGAGTTATGATCCGACTTTAGGGATAGTTAGGTTCAAGGAAGAGAATGATGAGATTGCCTACCAAATGCCCTACAAGATTGAGCAATACCACCTCCTTTCTAATATAGAAAAAGAACACAAACAAGCAGCTTACTATAGGAATGATGAGGATAGACGTAGAGGAGTAGAGTATGTGAAGAATAGGATGCTTGGGTTTTACAAAGAATGCTTGCAATTAGGTCCGGAGTACAAAACTGGTTTAGAAGACAACCTAGAGAGTGAAACCAACGATGAGGTCACGTAGTAACCCATGTCATTGAGTCTAGCTACAAGACTCGTAAATAAAGAAAAATGCTTATTGGGAGGCAACCCATGATTTTGTGTGATTTTTATTTTGTTTGTTTGTTATTTGCTTCTGTATACATGCTTTATTTTTATTGTTGGTAGATCATGTTTCTAAACTAAATAGTGAAAATACTTTACTTTGTTGTTTGGCCTAGTCTTAACTTCACCCAAAGGTATTTTTGCAAAAGATAAGTGTAAGGGGAAACCCCAAATATGTTTTTAAGAAACAAAACCTATCATGATTCTCCACAATATTAAGTGAACATGTGTATTCGTATTTGTTAGAGTCAAATGCTTGTATCGAGTCATAATGATGTTTTGCAGGATTTTCCAGGAAGTAGGACCAAGTTTTTCCAGAAACTTAACATAAGAATTTTTGCAGGTCACTTCTGACGGCGTCATGAGTTTACTCTTGACGGCGTCACGTGTAAAAATCTGGAAATTTTACCAGTTTTGATTTTCTAACAGAGTTTTAAAGTTTTTGTTGAATTATTAGTTTTATAATCTCCAGGAAATCTGCAAGCATCATTCCACAAGCATTATATCTTATTTTGTTTTCTAGGATTTATTAGTATATGTTGATTGCCGCCGATTTTATGCGAGGTTGCCTTGTCTGTTTTCTCAAGTTTAACAGGTTATGTTTGACAAGAAGATGATTTATATTCTGTAAGGGAAGCTTTGATTGTTCATTTTCTTGGAGGAAGATCTAACCTGGCCACCTTATTATCCATACCGAGCGAATCAGGGGAGTATTTGATTTCATTTGTTTTACTTATTTCACTTTTACATTCTTTACTTGAACATTGGGGACAATGTTCATCCTAAGTGTAAGGGGAGGGTAAAATGATGATACCTTACATATACACTTTCGCTTGAGTTTGTTTGTTTGATGGTAGATGTGTAATAAAACTATGAGAAATACTTGTTAGTGTAATTTTAGCACCAAATTTAAAATTTTTTACAACATTTAGGAGTGAAACTTTAGCCATAGCAAGCGTCTCATGGATAGGAGATTGTATGACTAGCACAAAACCGTACTATTCAGAAAAATTTTCCACCCAAATATGTGAGGTTCGCCTTTAGATTTGTTAGGAAAAGCATTTACTATTAGTGCTTATGAGTGTACCGGTAGCATTTAGATTCTAGAACTTGCGTTAGTGATGCATCCCGAGACCGCTAGTGAGGCCACATTCGTGTAGTAGGATTTACTACATGATAAGAGGCATTAGGATCACCCTTGTGTTAAACCCGTATCATAATTACTTGACCATTTAAGTCATATTATTTGGCTAGTTAAGTCAATTAATTTTTCCCACACCTTAGCGTTGTACTCATTTTTAGTACACGAAACCCCTAGTACACCCCTCCGAGCCTATCTTTTCGTTTCTAACTTTAAGCATTTTACTTAAAAGAAGAATTTGTTACACCCCACTTAAATGTACACCCAAATCGCCTTAGCCTTCCGTGTATGCACTCATCTTTAGTGCGATATTGTTATTTGTTTAAACCTTAAGTTAATTATCTAATTGATTACATGGTTGCTAAGTCGAGTCATATCCTTGTACATATTGTTTTGGGACGATTGGAACTCATGGGTAAAGTACTTATTTTATGGAGTAATGGGGAAGAACATCATATTATTACCCCCGTATGTGCGTTAATCTTAAAAGTATTCCATGTGTTTTGATTTTCTTAATTCGAGTCATTAGATTAGTTTATTGTAAAGTATGTAAAAATTCAAGTGTAAGGGAAATGTTCATTCCCTATGATGTATTATTTTGGATGGTAGGGTAAGAGTGTATGCAAAAAAAAATAATAAATAAAATAATAATAATAATAATAATAATAATAATAATAATAATAATAATAATAATAATAATAATAATAATAATAATAATAATAATAATAATAATAATAATAATAATAATCGAAAAATCAAGAAAAAGAAAAAGAAAAAAAGTAGAAAAAGAAAAAGAAAAAAACATACGGACTACCATCCCTTTTCATTCTATGTTTATTTTATGTTTTTGTTATTTCTGATTTATTAGCTTAAGTCGAGTATAGTCTTGTCTTAGCAACGCCATATTGTACATGTAATTAACCAAGATTGTTAACTCGCCACTAGTAAAGACTGCCTATATCCAACAAAACCGTGTATTCCATATCCCTATACCTAACGTTACAACCCTTTTAAAAGAACTCTTTGATAGTTTATCCTAGGTGCTTACGCCATGTAGTGGAGGTTTGATCCTTTCCTAAGCCTATGGTAATCTATTTTGCTATGACAGGTAGTGAGAGATATTTTCTGTTTCCATATTGTGATATAACTTTAATACACCCGAGAGATGTGAGTATCTAAACACTATTTGTGAGGTGCTAGTGTATGACCTCCGTGCTTGTCTTTGGTCATTAGTGGAACGATTATTTGTTGTAATTACTTTTATATTAGTGTTAAATGACCCCTAACTTGTATTTTGACTAGAATAAAAGCACATTTGCTTCAGGACAAGCAAATATCAAATGTAAGGGTATATGATGAGGCGAAAAGTGAACCACTTTTAGGGGGTCATTTAAGCCCGAAATTGAATTTATTTGATCAAATATTACCCTAAATCGTTCCTTTTGTGATTTTAGGTACTTTGGGAGAGAAATCTGGAAAAGGAAGCAATTCGGACGTTTTTAGAGCATAAAAGTGAAGAAAACGCCAAAGTCTTAATTTTCCATGCTAAGAACAGTACCCGACGGTTTCAAGAGGAAGACCCTGATGGCGTCAGTAGTAAAAGTGGTGACGACCCAGTGCAAACCTGACGGCGTCACAACTAGGGTGTCAAGAGTAAAATTCATGACGGCCTGCATAAGGTGTACACATGACGGCGTCAGACCCAGATCTAGGCAGTCCGAGGAACTATTTGGCGGCGAGATGACGGCGTCAGCCCTTTGTTCTTAGCATGGGAGGAACTTGTGTGGAGAAACCCTAGGGCCGAATTTTGTGAACCCTAGCTCGTATTTTATAGTATATTCAAGGGTTTTCACCCCCTGAATCCTTTCATGTACTATTGAGATAAGTCTTCTCTTAATTCAATCAATATGTCTATGTGTTGGTTGTCTATATCTTGTGCTTGTCTTGATTTTGACATGTTAGGCTAGATTTATCTTGCGTTTGCTTAGATCTAATGAAACCTAGATGTTAATTATGTGTTGATTACTTGTTTATGGTTGTATTGGATGAATGATTTCAATGTTAGGCTTAAGAAAACTGGCAGATCTCCATTGTGTAACATGCTTGAACGTCTTAGGAAACATGAACCGATGTGTACTAGGTTTTATTGGTTGTATTTAATGCATGAGTAAATTCTAATGATCCCATGTTAGGAGCTTCTTAGCCGGCTCGACATAGGAGTGAAGTAGGTACTCATAGGATTGGGGAAGTAAGTACGCCACCCCATCAATGGTATTAAGGAATACAATCCGTCATCCACGCAACTATAACAAGTAATTAACGTGTAAAAGATATCTAGGGAGTAGTGAAATCTAAGTAAACACATTTCTCCCACATATTGCTCACAACCTTAGTTTAATATAGTTTATTTTCATTTCTAGTATTTTATTTTGATTGCATCTTAGTATTGGGTTAGTTGACTAGCAACTAATTCCGCCCAAATCCTTCAAAACCCGAGATTTTTACTTGCTTTTCAAAAAATATTAAAAATACAAAAAGAATCATCCCTCATCTCTAGACCTAGTCTTTAGGTTTTCTAATCCTAGCGACACTATTCTTAGCTAAACGATCAATGTCCCAGTACTTGTCATTATACTATACTACATCGATCAGGTACACTGCCTGGTGAGGGTTGTAAGCTTCTCGAGATCCCTCGAGAGGTAAAGCCTGGTGCGATCCCCACGTATCATGTATCCTATGAGGAATCATCATTTTACCCACCCCTTACACTTAGGATGAACATTGTCCCCAATATTCAATTAATGAATGTAAAAGTAAAACCGGTAAAAGAATGAAATCAAATACTCCCCTGATTCATTCGGTGTGGATAGTGTGGTAACAAGGTTAGATCTTCCTCCAAGAAAATGAACAATCAAAGCTTCCCTTCCAGAATATAAATTATCTTCTTGTCACATATAACCTGTTAAACCTGAGAAAACAAACACAAAAACCCAAAGCATCAAACCGAACAACGGAAACTCACAACTAGATGTAATTCCAGACTTAGGAATAAAAACAAAACAATTGAAGATATAATGCTTGTGGAATGAATGTTTGCAAATTTCCTGGAGTTTACAAAACTAAAGAATCAACAAAAACTTTAAGAGTCCAGTATAAACAAAACTCGCAAAATTTTTCAGAATTTTTGTACCTGACGCCGTCAGAATGTTCCTGCAAAAATCTCATGTTAAGTTTCTAGCAAATTTATGGAAAAAATTATGTCCTACTTCCTGGAAAATCCTGCAAAACATCATTATGACTCGATACAAGCATTTGACTCTAACAAGTACTAATACACATGTCCATTTAATATTGTTGTGGTTCATGCTCAATTTCGTTCTTATAAACAAATTTAGATCTCCCTTACACTTATCTTTTGCAAAATACCTTTATATGCAATTAAGACGAAGTTAAAAACAAAATAAAGCATTTTCACAATTTACTTTGAAACATGAGCCACAAACAACAAAAATAAAACATGCATATGGAAACAAATAAAATCAAATAAACAAACAAATAAATAAATAAAGCTTGGGTTGCCTCCCAATAAGCGCTTGTTTTTGTTTGAGTCACGAGCCTGACTCTACCCTTATTTAATGGAAATAGGGGAGGTTTTCCCTACACTTTGAATTAAGTGCGGGTAGAAGTAGCGATACACACCCTTAGGGTGGAAATATGCCACGTGAGGTGAAGGGGGTGAGTGAATGGCTTCCTTCATCCTAAAACTACCCGGATAATATTGGTTGATGGGTGGGTCGGTTCCTCTTTTGTCTCCTAGATGTATATCTAAGGATGGAAAGTTGTGTAAAGGTTGAGGTTCCAGTTCATCAACATTAGGAAATTCCTTAGAACTAGGAGTAAGGTTATCACTACAAGTATTCAAACCTATATCCTCTAGTGGTGCCTGGTCCAGGAGTTCTACCTCCATCGGAATTCCTAAAGTTTCTTCTACTCTTTCCGACTAAGTCACGGGCGGTGTGTGTGCCTCAAATGATGGTAGGACTTGTGGGGTACTTGGTGGGCTTAAATTTTCAACTCTATCCTCCATCTTATCAAGATTACCAATGTGCTCAGCTTGTATTGTGGTGAAATCAAACCACCCCTTGCACCCAGTTATCTCATCTATAGGTTTATCCTCAAACAATCTTCTTGCTTGTTCTCTTAAACTTACTATCAATTGATCCGTAACAACGTTTGTTGGGTTGTCCAATTTTTTGGCAAGTATGGCACAATTCTCTATGGTTTCCCATGCTTCATCAACACTTAATCCCCAAAGGTCCCTATCTGCGGCATGGTCAACGTCCATTTTGGTATAGTGGTCAACACGATGGTAAAATATTTCAATTTGGGACCACAGATCGAAATTATGATAGGTTCATCTTCATGTTGTTTAAACATCAAGATGTCATAAGGAGTGGGTGAATTTTGTGGTCGGTAGTATTGTGGATTCGCGTTCTCCATAATGGTGAACGGAATAGTCAATGAAAATTACGAACAAACACACAAAGAAAAAGATAGACTAAAGAAAACCTAGAAATAAAAATAAAATCTTACTAGAAAGGAATCTAGCAAGTAGACCTAATAAAAAGAAATTCTAACCTAGACAATAACTATTCCCCGGGCTGCGGCGCCAAAAACTTGATGCGTGGGAATTGCACCAGGCTTTACCTCTCAAGGGATCTCGAGAAGCTTACAACCCCCACCAGGCAGTGTACCTGATCGTTGTAGTATAGTATAGTAACAAGTACCGGGGGATTGATCGTTCAACTTAGGAATAGTGTCGCTAGGATTAGAAAGCCTAAAAACTAGGTCTAGAGGTGAGGGATGATTCTTTTTGTATTTTTATATTTTTACAAAAGCAAGTAAAATCTCGGTTTTTGGAGGAGTGGGCGGAATTAGTTGCTAGTCAACTAACCCAATGACTAAAGATGCGATCAAAATAAAATAACAAAAATGAAAATAAACTAAATTAAACTAGTGGTGTGAGCAATATATGGGAGAATTGTGTTTACTTAGATTTCACTATTCCCTAGATATCTTTTACAGGTTAATTACTTGTTACAGTTGCGTGGATGACGGATTGTATTCCTTAATACCATTCATGGGGTGGCGTACTTACTTCCCCAATCCTATAAGCTCCTACTTCACTCCTATGTCGAGCCGGCTAAGAAGCTCCTAACATGGGATCACTAGAATTCGCTCATGCATTAAATACAACCATAAAAACCTAGTACACATCGGTTCATGTTTCTTAAGACGTTCAAGCAAGTTACACAATGGAGATCTGCTAGTTTTCTTAAGCCTAATATTGAAATCATTCATCCATTACAACTATAAATAAGCAATCAACCTATAATCAACATCTAGGTTTTATTACATCTAAGCAAACACACAAAAGATCTAGCCTAGCATGTTAAAATCAAGACAAGCATAAGATATATTCAAACAACACATAGACATATTGAATGAATTGAAAGGAAACTTATCTCAATTGAACATGAAGGGTTTCAAGGGGTGAAAACCCTTGAAAATACTGTTACAAACGACCTAGGGTTTATTAGGTTCGGCCCTAGAATTCTCCACACAAGTTCCTCTTTTAATGAATGAAAAATAGAAAAGTATATATAGATTTTGTGAGGTGACGGCGTCAAGAGGAAAAATCTGACGCCGTCATCTCGCCGCCAATAAAGTTCTCGGACTGCCTAGATCTATATCTGACGCCGTCATGTGTAATCATTTTCCAGGCCGTCACCAAAGTTACTCTTGACGCCCTACTTCTGACGCCGTCACGTTTTCTCTGGGCCGTCATCCATTTTCCTCCTGACGCCGTCATAAAATTCTTCTTGATGCCGTCAGGTACTGTTCCCAGCAAGGAAAATTAAGTCTTTGCCGTTTTCTTCACTTTTATGCTCCAAAAACATCCAAAATGCTTCCTTTTCCAGAATTCACTCCCAAAGTACCTAAAATCACAAAAAGAACGATTTAGGGCAATATTTGATCAGATAAATTCCAATTCCGGCTTAAATGACCCCCTAAAACGGTTCATTTTTCGCCTCATCAACCACACATGAAGATTACAGCGTAAGTGAAAACCCTAAGGAGCTACGGCGTAACACTAAGTCGTAGACAATATTAACGGATAAGATCATTTCATGATAACACTAGTTACGGCATAACTAACTCTTAGGGTTACGCCATAGCTATGTCGGGACTATAAATACCAGCCTTAAATTCTGCATTTGACACAACTTTCTCACCACCAAAAGTGAGATAACGAAGAGAGGTTTTATAGAGGCATTCTACATCAGCATACGGAGCATTTCTGATGAAGTCAAATAATCTGATTTTCTTAGTATCAATTTCCCCATTTTATTGACCATTTATGTTTAATATTGTTATTAGTTTTGTCTTATTCCTTCATATTTTGTTTCAGGACTATTAATAGAGTATGGAGCGACAAATGAACAAAGTTGGACTCAATACGGACAAAACCAAGACAATATGCCTATTCAATGAAGACTACGGCATAACTAAGTGATGATGTTACACCGTAGCTAAATTATGACGTGGAATTACCTATCCAAGAAGAACTACGCCATAGCTGACAATGTGACTACGGCATAATGATGACACCGTGACATCTCTAAGCAATACATGAAGACTACGACGTAGCTCTACAAGGAAAATACGGCGTAGTGGTGATTACGGCATAGCTACTCCACTAAGCTACGCCGTAGCTAGCCCTTCGGATAAGATCATAAGAAGATAACACTAGCTACGGCGTAACCACTAATAAGGTTACGATGTAGCTATCTCCGGCCTATAAATACAAGATGAATTTTCACTTTGAAGATCATCTCCCCTTTACCAAACCTATTATAGGGTTTGAGGAGAGCAACCAAAGAATAAGAAGCTAGTTTTAGGAGTTTGAAGACTGGAGTTCTCATCTACTACAATCATTTGTATTCGAGTTCGGATTCTCTTATGTTTTTCTAGTAATCATGTGATGAATTTGTTTTATTAATTCAAGTTTCGATACGTGTTTTATTCTCTTTTATTTCTTTATATAGATATCTTCTTTGTCCATTCATTTATACTAGTTTCGTTAGTATTGTAAACTTGTTAGTATCTAATGAATCAGGGAAATTGACCATAGGAACCTGGTTAACTAGATTGTGAAGAAGGAAGAAATTGGCCATAGTACAACCTGTCTTCGTGTAGGAATTGACCATAGGACCACCTAGTAAGTGGAGGTACTTAAGAAGTTAGAGAGATCTAAGATCCGAGTGGCTGGATCTCTAACGAATGTGATCTATTAAATTTGGTACTTAATGACTCAACCGAATATCCAATCTCTGCTTACTACAGAATGTAGTGCCTTTGGTTCCGGAGATGATATTAAGGAACATAGATTAAGATGATTTTACCCTACGATTCTTAGTGATATTTATGCCACTATATTTAGTTTAATAAACCTGAATAATAACTTAACGAACTTGGTTAAGACTTTATCTTCTCACTTTCTATTTCTCATCCGAATCTGTGGCTAAATTACTACAAACCAATATCTTCTTATCAATTTATTATCTTTTATCAATTGTTATTATATAACATACTTTGATTCCTTTCACAACAGCTCTTAGGGATGACACTCGGATTTACCTAGGCTCTACTACATTCGATCGGGTTCTCTGCCCGTTAGTATGTGTTTATCCTTGTATATCTCAGTTTATAAATTTAAAGTAGGATGGAAATAACTCATCAATTTCCAAGGGAGAGACCGCGCCTATAACACCATAAGTTTTAGTTTTTCATTGTTCAAATTACATTTCCGAATTCATGTCTTCATTCAACATTGATTTGGGTTTACTTTGTAATATGATCAGCTAAGCACCTTTGGTGCTAGCATAGTTATGATTTCTATATTGTTGTGATTATGTTTTCGTACTTTTTGTAATGCTTTTAGTGTGTGCATGCTTAGTTTATCATAGATCCTTTAGTTTTGGTAGTTTTGAAGAACCGGTTATACTTGGTACGCTAGGCAAATCGACCAAAGGACCCTAGTGTAGTTAGGTTGCGAGGCAAATGGGTAGGATGACAACTAGCCATTTGCCTTGTGTGTAAATCGACCAAAGGACCACTCTCTGGGTTTGATAAACTTAAGTAATTAAAGGTGTGTCTAAGATCCGAGAGGCCGGACCACACCAAGATAAATGTAGCATGTAGTGGTACTTAGTGACTCAAACTAGTCTACCGTACATCGGCTTACTTACAGAGTGTGACAACTGGCAATTTAGGGAGCTATTTTGAAAACCCACATTACGTTAAAGTTCGTTTATAATTTTTATTTGGAATTTTTATTCACAACGAACTTGTAAGACCAATTTTTATGGATAATTATATTTTATGACGTTATGGAATTTGTGAATTAGTTTAATAATTCATTATGGAATTTACGTGATGATGTGTGTTTTTAAAATTCTCACTGGTACTACGTTGACTCCGGCACTAGGTTTACCTAACGGGAAATTTTATGACTTGTTTTACGAGTCTGATTTTATTTAATTGATTACGGGATGTTTCGGGAGATATTGAAAGTTTGAAATGAGTTCGGGTTTCGGGCCGTATGTTTTACGTTTACCCACTTTACCCACTCAACACAACTAGTAATATTATTATTACTAATATTATTATCATCATTATTATTATTTAAAAAAAAAAAAAAAAAAAAAAAAAAGAGTAAACCACACAATTGGTCCTTGTGGTCCGGTTTTCTCACACAAACAAACACCCTCACCCTCACTTATCTCTCTCTCTTATTTTCTCTTCCCTCTCAACCCTAGCCGCCGACTATTTATCCGGCTATAGCCATCACACCGCCGACCACCACTACTAACCACCACCATTTTCGTGATCTCCACCATCAAATCTTCTAGATCCGCACCTACACGCGCCCTATTACACCATTTTTCATCACGAATCATCACCATATTTCACCACCAATCATTATTTTCGAAGTTTTATACGATTTGGAGCTTATTTGATCGAAGGTAAGGCGAGTGTGACTCGCGTTTTTGTTAAAACGTGACCTTTGGTCATGATGGATTTAGATTCGAATGGGTTTTCACCCAAAAACGGGGATAATACTTATGGGTTTTTGTTGGAAACTCGATTTTATTAAATGGTTTGGTATCCGGGTTGTTATTCGTGGGTTTGGTTCGAACCGTGAGTCAATGACTCACGGCTTTGGTATTGACTCGAGCCATGGTGCTCGATTTCTTGTTATTATGAGCCGTGGTTTTGGCACTTGGTATTCTTGTTCTCGATTGGTATGCTTGGTTTGACTCATTGGAGTCGCGGCTCGAAGCCGTGTTATTGTTGTTGTTGCCGAGACCCTCTTGGTCGAATGGGCATTTTGGAGTGCTCCTTGGAGCTATTTTTGTGACCCTTGGTACTTGGTTCGAGCCTCTCTTGGCTCGTGGTGTTTACCGCGACACAGTCGAGTCGTGTAGGCTTGGGTTTGGCTTGGTAAACCAACCCGTGTGTGACCTTGATTATTTTGTTTCTTGGTTGTTAACTTGGTTTGATATTGGTTTTGTTATTGATTGGTTGTTTATTTGATTTCTTGGCCGATTACATGTGGGTCGAGACCATGTTTGGTCTCGACATTGGATATGGGATATTGATATTGTGAAGTGTTGACGAAATGTGTTATTGGGGACCGATTGTGAGACGGTCACTTAGATTGACGGAGATAGGTTAGTCGGGTGCCGTAGTCGGACCCTATTGTTGTAGCACGTGGATTGGGATTGTGTTGGACGGAGATGTATTGATTTTTATGACTATTGCTTATTACTTTGGACTTGGACATTGAGCCGAGAGTCATGACTCGGACATGTAACCATTTCGTATGACTCGATAACTAATTACAATTAAAACGTAAATAATAAAACTTGTAATAATAATTATTGGTAATATAAACGTTTATATGAATATATAGACGTGAATAACGGATATATACTTATATGAATGCGTATATTAATAATAATAAAAAAATCACGAGTCATATTATAAATAATACGACTAAATATATATTAGGCTACGAGAGTAGCGTAATATTATTGGAAGTATTATTATAAAAATGTATTATAAAACGAGAAACTCTCGACAATTACTAAATATTAAATAAAATGTCATTTTATATATATAATGAGTAAACCTATCGAGTTATGCGGAGTCGTGGTCACTCGAGTTCAGGTAAGTTTTATTTGTGACTTTCGTGTTGTCACGGATATATGACGATTAATATAAGCGTTTTCTATAACTAAATAACTACTTAACCGAAGGGTTGAACCGGGTTATTTGGCTATACAAAATGAATATATTAATGGGCATCGTATCCTACGACGCCCATAGGTTGTGGTATATGTAAAGGGTAATAAATTGCATATATATATATATATATATATATATCGGGAAATCTGGCCAATTTGACGATGTATATAAGGAATTTATTAAACTACGATATATACCATATAGTATTTATGTGCTATGTGCTTTAGGATTGGGTGTAATCTTGGAACGGTATGTTAAATAATAAATATGAGGATTATCAAATCGACGGATTTGATAAACTTCGGCGATTTATTTAAATGATATATTGGGCTAATATTAGATCTATAGTTTATTTACTATTCTTTTGTGTGACTGTTGGTTTGTTTTGTGTCGACCCACCGCCCGTATGGATACCAAACGTAAATACACCAAACTATTACGAAATGGATTTTCGGAAAATAAAACGGATTACGTCCGGGTTTGGGAATATTTTGAATTCGAGGAAATGATTTCTGAACGAGTTAATATTGTTAGGTCGTGCCGAGTCCGTAGTTGCCGTCTTGTGAGTTACTATACATCTTATTTCTATCGACTTCTTCTTGCTGTTTTTCTGGACTTGAGGTGAGTCATAGCCCCACTTTTTAATCTTGAACTATGTTTTCAATACTTGGGGTGAGAAACGTGCAAATTATTTTATGTGGACTATTATCGCTTTTATATTCTTTCTAAAACTTGTTATGCGTATGGACTAGGATGTATTGTCAACTTTAGTCACATATTTTCGTGTGTACTATTCAAGGTTGGCTTATTTGGTTATTGATGAATTGTCAGCTTTAGTCACATATATTTTGTGTGTACTATTCAAGGTTGGCTTATTTAGTTATTGTTTGGAATTGTCAGCTTTAGTCACACGGTTCGTGTGTACTATTCAAAGTTGGCTTATTTAGATACTGTAGCGTGCACCTATAGGTTATTAATACTTTGGAAGTTATCCGAGTATTTATGATATTGCGGGGGTTACCCGAATATCTATGTTAGAGCGGAGGGTATCCGTGTGTTATGTTGGAGCGGAGGGTATCCGCAGGCTTTTAGTGAATCCTTAGTCTAGCTAGCAAGCGTTTTGCGTATATGTCCACTATATTGTTAGATGAACTTAAACCTATGATCTCACCAGTGAAAGCTGACTTTTAGCACGTTTTCTCAGGTAATTAAGTGATGATATGGATGCATGGATTGGATGGCTCGGCTAAGGCTCCTGGTTTACGGATCTAATTTTCTAAACTCTGATATTGAATTATGGACCTACTTTTATTTTCTTTTGGGCCTAACTCTGGATGTTGTTGGGATAAATGTAAACTTTAAAACCCCGTGTTGGTTGCGTTTTCATTATGTTTACTTTATCTCGTTCTATTATGTCTTGCGTTGGATACCAATCCCCTTAGCACCCCGAAAGCTTGTTGAGTCTTCCGCTGTATCAAATTTTGGGGGTGTTATAGATTGGTATCAGAGCCCAGGTTATAGAGAACTAGGTAAATAAACACCTAAACTATAACCGAATTTTTATAGAAAATGATCCTTGAACACTGCCCGCCAGCCCGCCAAGCCGAAGCATCTTCTATTATTTTGAGGTATTATGAGATATTTGAGATGATTGTTAGATTTGGGATTTCTTGAGATGATTTGAGATTATGGATTTAGTAATAAGATGGCGTTTCGAGGAATTATATGGTCTAATTGTTTTATAAATATTTTAGTAATGCGGTATTTGAAACTCTTTATTGAGATTATATGATTGAATTATTTGATGAGGATTTTTGGTATGGTATTTTGAGCTGTGATTTAGTTATCTTGAAACACTTACACCTACCCTACGCCGTTGTCACAGACCATGGCCTGCCATATGCCCGATGTTGTCGAGGATATTCTTACTGCACCGGTTTTACCTGCACAGTTCACTATGGCATCTGATGATCCTTACCAGATTGCCATGCTTTCAGCTACTGTGCCGCAGATGGCTTTTACTTCAGCACCAGCTGCTGCATCTACGCAGGGACCCTCATCTTCTCTAGGGCTCCTTGGTACATCGAGGCAGCTTACTCTTCATCAGGCTTTGGCTCGTGTGGCCCCACGCTTTGCCCACAGAGCTACGGCACGCATGTCGGTACGCCCTACTCCATCACCTTTACAGATTGATGCTCACTCTCTTCTGTCAGAGGCGCCACCCACATCATTGCGTCGTCGTCCTAGATCACCTACCACATCTCCACATGGTTCACCTGTTAGGAGACGACGATTGATGAGGTACTCTTCCGAGGAGGAGGAGGAGTACGAGGGTGAGGATGAGGCTGATGACCTTGAGGAGGAGGATGACCCTCAGGAGGCTGAGCAGGGTGATGATGATGACCCTGAGGAGGAGGATGACCCTCAGGAGGATGAGATGCCTGATGATGATGTGTTAGTACCACCAGCTCAGGCTGAGGAGCCTGATTCACCTATACATCCGATTGAGTCTGATTCACCTGATCATCCGTTTTTGGTTGAGTTGCCACCTGGTAGTTCCGATGAGTCAGATGCACCTTCTGAGGTTTCTGCCGAGCATGCAGAGTTAGGTGAGTTTGGCAGGTTATGGGCTCAGATTACTGATCTTGGTGAGAGAGTTGCGCGTATATCTGATCGACTTGAGAGGGTTATTGGAGAGTTCATAGCGGATCTGAGAGTTGATATGACTGTGGTTGTGGGCAGGACTACTGAGATGAGGATAGTTTTGATGGAGGTTCATGAGCATATCGATAGTTTACAGCGAGGTTTTGTTACTGCTCGAGAGGCCGACCGCAAGCTATGGTAAAGGAATGCCGAGCTGGAGAAGGAGGTGGCTGACCTCAAGAGAGACCGAGACACCCATAGCGTGGAGCTAGGATCTTTATGGAGAGATCTTGATGGCTTGAGGCAGGAGTTGAGGAGCCTCCGCCAACTGCGTGGCTAGTTGCTTGGGTTATGTTGTCTTGTTGCTTTCTACACCGAGGAGGGTTCGGTTAGAAAAGCTAGTTATCATGTTTTGATGTATTTTGTTCAATATTCGTCTCGTTTGGAACGATTAGTATGTTTTGTATTTTCCAGTAGTTGGAACGATGTTAGATCTCTATTGTATGGTTGATGGTTATTAATATATGGTATTATGTGATTTTGGGTATTATGGAAATTGAGTCCCTATTCGCTTTATTGATGTTACGTGGTGTATTGTTGCTATTCTTTCCATGACTTGGCTTCGTTGAATTACTTTTGTTGAGCATATTGATAAGCTCTATTGGAGACTCATGAACTTGTATGATGTTTCAGATCAATGGCCCCACGACGAAACCCTGTTAGAGCTACCAGAACTGGTCCTGCAGTGACTACCCCTGGTCGCCGAGGACGCCGACCTACTCGAAATGTTGAAACCCCTACTCCTGACAACCTGGACACTACTAACCGCAACAACAGGAATCAAAATGTTGTTGTTCAGGGAGACAATGATCATGTTCCACTTAATGCACCTAGTGTGGATCAAGCTATGATCAATCAACTTATGGAGCAAAGAGTTGCTGAACTACTAGCTGAGTCAAATCATTCCGACAATTCTGCTAGAACTTTTCCACCTGTTCGTGCTAATGGATGTCAGTACAAGGAGTTCAAGATTTGTGGACCCATTGAGTTTGGTGGAACTGAAGGAGTGGTTTACTTGCTCAGATGGATTGAGAAGACTGAGTCAGTGTTCAATGTCAGTGGTTGTGCAGAGAATGCGAAGGTAAAGTTTGCTTCTTTTACTTTCAAGGATGAAGCTTTAACTTGGTGGAACAATTACCGAAATTCTGTTGGGAGTGATGTAGCTTATGCCCTGACTTGGGAGCAATTTAAGTCTCTGCTGATTCAGACTTATTGCCCAAGGAATGAGGTTAAGAAGCTAGAGATTGAGTTTTGGAACCACAAGGTGAAAGGTAATGATATGACGACTTACAATCGTCGTTACCAGGAGTTGGCCTTGCTTTGCCCAGATATGGTAAAAACTGAGACTCAAAAGATCGAAAGGTATACTGATGGGTTGCCTGTAGCTACAAGGAATGATGTGATTTCTGCTAGGCCTGCAAACATCCATGAGGCAATCACAATTGCTCAACAACTTATGGATTCGTTGGAATTGGAAGGAGCTGATAAAGAGAAGAATGGAAAGAGAAAGAGAGACCATCACTCTAAGGGTAATGATCACCGAAGCAAGAGACAAGCTAAGGCTTATGCTATTGGGAATGGAGATAAGAAGAACCAAAACGGTAATGCACCCAAGTGTGGTCGTTGCCACCAACATCATACAGGATGGTGTAGTGTGAAATGCCAGAACTGCTCAAAGAAAGGACACACAGCTAAGGATTGTAGAGCTCGACCTCTTGCTATGGTTCAAGCTGCTCCTGAGATGAGAAATAAGGCAGACGTTACTTGTTATGGGTGTGGAAAGAAGGGACACTATAGGAACGACTATAGAGAATCGTGGAACCGAGGAAATCAAGGCTCGGGTGGTAATGGGTACAATCATGGAAACCGTGGAGCTGGAGGAAACCGTGGACGACAAGATAACGGGGACCAACGTGTGGAAGCTGGAGCTGCTCAGGGAAGAGTGTATGCACTCGGGAACGAGAGAGGAGAAGATCCGAACGTCGTTACTGGTACGTTCCTTCTCAATAATCGTTATGCTTCCATACTATTTGATACTGGTGCCGATAGGAGTTTTGTGTCTACTACGTTTGCCCCCTTACTAGAGAAACCCCCGATGGCCTTAGGAATTGGATATGATATAGAGTTAGCAAATGGGAATATAGAAAGGATTAATACCATCATTCACGGTTGCACGTTAAATTTCTTGAACCACCCTTTCAACGTAGATCTTCTACCCGTCACGTTAGGAAGTTTTGATGTCATCATTGGTATAGATTGGTTGTCGAAGTATCGTGCCCACATACTTTGCAATGAGAAGATCGTGCGTGTACCCTACGGAAAGGAGATCCTATATATATTAGGAGATCGAAGGGATTCGAGGAGCCCATCCCGACTAGCAGTTATTTCTTGCACTAAGTTACCAAAGCTAATGGAGAAAGGATGTTACCTTTTCTTAGCTCAAATTTCTGAGAAAGGAGGGACGAAGAAAAAGGAAAGGTGCATTGGAGATGTGCCTATAGTTCGTGATTTTCCTGATGTGTTTCCCGATGATTTGCCGGGAATCCCGCCGACTAGACAAGTGGAGTTTCAGATTGAGTTGATACCTGGTGCTGCACCTGTAGCACGAGCGCCTTATCGTCTTGCACCTACCGAACTAGAAGAGTTGTCAAAACAATTGGCGGAGTTAGCCGAAAAAGGATTCATAAGACCAAGTTCTTCACCTTGGGGAGCCCCAGTCTTATTTGTGAAGAAGAAGGATGGATCGTTTCGTATGTGCATTGATTACCGAGAGCTGAACAAGTTAACGGTGAAGAATAGATACCCGTTACCGAGGATCGACGACTTGTTCGATCAACTTCAAGGATCGAGTGTGTATTCGAAGATCGATTTGAGATCGGGATATCATCAACTTCGAGTTCGCGAGGAAGATATTCTGAAAACGGCTTTCAGAACCCGTTACGGGCATTACGAGTTTCAGGTGATGCCGTTTGGGTTGACTAACGCACCGGCAATATTCATGGATCTCATGAATCGTGTGTGTAAGCCTTACTTAGATAAGTTTGTGATTGTGTTCATCGATGACATTTTGATTTATTCGAAGAGTGAGAAGGAGCATGAGGAGCATCTAAGACTTATCTTAGAATTGCTCAGGAAGGAGAAACTGTATGCCAAGTTTTCTAAATGTGAATTTTGGATTTCGACGGTACAATTTTTGGGTCATGTAATTGATAGGCAAGGAGTCCATGTGGATCCCGCTAAGATTGAGGCAATAAAAGATTGGGCTGTACCTACGACCCCAACAGAAGTTCATCAATTTTTAGGTTTAGCCGGTTATTACCGAAGATTCATCGAGGGATTTTCGAAGATAGCTAAACCATTAACCAAATTGACTCAAAAGAGTGTTACGTATGAATGGGGAGATAAAGATGAGGAAGCATTTCAATTGCTTAAGAAGATGTTGTGTAGTGCTCCAATCTTGGCGTTACCGGAAGGTAACGAGGACTTCGTCGTCTATTGTGACGCTTCACATAAAGGGTTGGGAGCCGTGTTAATGCAACGAGAGAAAGTGATAGCTTATGCTTCCCAACAGCTCAAAAAGCATGAGAAAAACTACACCACCCATGATTTGGAGTTACGTGCTGTGGTTTTCGCTTTGAGGATATGGAGACATTACTTGTATGGAACAAAGTGTGTTGTGTTCACTGACCATAAAAGTCTACAACACATCTTGAATCAAAAAGAGCTCAATATGAGACAACGACGTTGGATTGAGTTGCTAAGCGATTATGATTGTGAAATTCGCTACCATCCTGGTAAAGTAAACGTTGTTGCTGATGCTCTTAGTCGAAAGGAAAGAATACCACCATTACGAGTTAGGTCATTGGGAATGACTATCGTATCGCCATTACCGTCTCAAATACTTGAAGCTCAAACGGAAGCGTTGAAAGCGGAAAACCGATCTGTTGAGAATATATTTGGGATGGCTGAGAATGAGAAAGGATTTGTTAAGCGTTCTGATGGATTACTATGTTTTGGAGATTGGATTTGGGTACCTTTATATGGAGGAATTCGGGAGTTAATTATGCATGAGTCGCATAAGTCAAGGTACTCTATTCATCCTGGGTCTGACAAGATGTACCAGGATCTTAAGAAATTATATTGGTGGCCAAACATGAAGGCAGATATAGCATCGTATGTTAGTAAGTGCTTGACATGTTCTAAGGTTAAAGCCGAACATCAGAGACCGTCAGGATTACTGACGCAACCAGAACTTCCAGTCTGGAAATGGGAGCGGATTACAATGGACTTCATTACCAAATTACCGAGGACAGCTAGCGGTTGTGACGCTATCTGGGTAATTGTGGATCGTCTGACAAAGTCTGCTCATTTCCTAGCAATTAGTGAAGATGATAGTGTGGATAAACTTGCGAGGTTGTATGTGAAGGAAATTATTTCACGTCATGGAGTCCCGATATCGATTATTTTTTATCGCGATAGCCGCTTTACGTCAGCTTTGTGGCGATCACTTCAAACGGCTTTGGGGACGAGACTTGATATGAGTACTGCATATCATCTCCAAACCGATGGTCAAAGTCAGAGGACCATTCAGACTTTAAAGGATATGCTTCGTGCATGTATCATAGACTTTGGTAAAGGCTGGGAGAAGTATTTACCCCTTGCGGAATTCTCCTATAATAATAGCTACCACACAAGTCTTAAAGCTGCACCATTTGAAGCTTTGTATGGTCGAAAATGTCGTTCGCCTATTGGTTGGGCAGAAGTTGGAGATAGCCAATTCACAGGCCCTGAACTTATCTTGGAAACTACAGAGAAAGTAGCTCAGATTCGTGATCAGTTGCAAGCAGCCCGAGATAGGCAGAAAAGTTACGCCGATCAGAGACGTAAACCCTTAGAGTTCCAGGTTGGAGACAAAGTGATGCTGAAAGTCTCGCCCTGGAAGGGTGTGATACATTTCGGGAAACGTGGAAAACTCAACCCAAGCTACATTGGACCATTTCTTATCTTAGAAAGAATTGTGCCCGTGGCTTATAGGTTGGAATTACCACAGGAACTGAGTAAAGTTCACGATGTGTTTCACGTTAGTAATTTGAAGAAATGTCTTTCTGATGAGATGCCTATTATTCCGATGAAGGATATTCGTATTGATGAGAAATTGAATTTTGTGGAAGAGCCAATTGAGATTTTAGATCGTGAAGTTAAACGACTCAAGCGAAGTCGCATTCCGCTCGTCAAGGTTCGTTGGAATTCCCGACACGGACCAGAATTTACGTGGGAACGTGAGGACGAGTTCCGGAAGAGATATCCAAAGTTTTTCACTTCGTAGACGAATTGTTCCGAGAGAAACCCAGGACGGGTTTCTTCTGAGACAGGGAGGATGTGACAACCGGCAATTTAGGGAGCTATTTTGAAAACCCGCATTACGTTAAAGTTCGTTTATAATTTTTATTTGGAATTTTTATTCACAACGAACTTGTAAGACCAATTTTTATGGATAATTATATTTTATGACGTTATGGAATTTGTGAATTATTTTAATAATTTATTATGGAATTTACGTGATGATGTATATTTTTAAAATTCTCACTGGTACTACGTTGGCTCCGGCACTAGGTTTACCTAACGGGAAATTTTATGACTTGTTTTACGTGTCTGATTTTATTTAATTGATTACGGGATGTTTCGGGAGATATTGAAAGTTTGAAATGAGTTCGGGTTTCGGGCCGTATGTTTTCGTTTACCCACTTTACCCACTCAACACAACTAGTAATATTATTATTACTAATATTATTATCATCATTATTATTATTTAAAAAAAATAAAATAAAAAGAGTAAACCACAAAATTGGTCCTTGTGGTCCGGTTTTCTCACACAAACAAATACCCTCACCCTCACTTATCTCTCTCTCTCATTTTCTCTTCCCCCTCAACCCTAGCCGCCGACTATTTATCCGGCCATAGCCATCACACCGCCGACCACCACTACTAACCACCACCATTTTCGTGATCTCCACCATCAAATCTTCTAGATCCGCCCCTACACGCGCCCTATTACACCATTTTTCATCACGAATCATCACCATATTTCACCACCAATCATTATTTTCGAAGTGTTATACGATTTGGAGCTTATTTGATCGAAGGTGAGGCGAGTGTGACTCGCGTTTTTGTTAAAACGTGACCTTTGGTCACGATGGATTTAGATTCGAATGGGTTTTCACCCAAAAACGGGGATAATACTTATGGGTTTTTGTTGGAAACTCAATTTTATTAAATGGTTTGGTATCCGGGTTGTTATTCGTGGGTTTGGTTCGAACCGTGAGTCCATGACTCACGGCTTGGGTATTGACTCGAGTCATGGTGCTCGATTTCTTGTTATTATGAGCCGTGGTTTTGGCTCTTGGTATTCTTGTTCTCGATTGGTATGCTTGGTTCGACTCATTGGAGTCGCGGCTCGAAGCCGTGTTATTGTTGTTGTTGCCGAGACCCTCTTGGTCGAATGGGCATTTTGGAGTGCTCCTTGGAGCCATTTTTGTGACCCTTGGTACTTGGTTCGAGCCTCTCTTGGCTCGTGGTGTTTACCGCGACTCAGCCGAGTCGTGTAGGCTTGGGTTTGGCTTGGTAAACCAACCCGAGTGTGACCTTGATTATTTTGTTTCTTGGTTGTTAACTTGGTTTGATATTGGTTTTGTTATTGATTGGTTGTTTATTTGATTTCTTGGCCGATTACATGTGGGTCGAGACCATGTTTGGTCTTGACATTGGATATGGGATATTGATATTGTGAGGTGTTGACGAAATGTGTTATTGGGGACCGATTGTGAGACGGTCACTTAGATTGACGGAGATAGGTTAGTCAGGTGCCGTAGTCGGACCCTATTGTTGTAGCACGTGGATTGGGATTGTGTTGGACGGAGATGTATTGATTTTTATGACTATTGCTTATTACTTTGGACTTAGACATTGAGCCGAGAGTCATGACTCGGATATGTGACCATTTCGTATGACTCGATAACTAATTACAATTAAAACGTAAATAATAAAACTCGTAATAATAATTATTGGTAATATAAACGTTTATATGAATATATAGACGTGAATAACGGATATATACTTATATGAATGCGTATATTAATAATAATAAAAAAATCACGAGTCATATTATAAATAATACGACTAAATATATATTAGGCTACGAGAGTAGCGTAATATTATTGGAAGTATTATTATAAAAATGTATTATAAAACGAGAAACTCTCGACAATTACTAGATATTAAATAAAATGTCATTTTATATATATAACCAGTAAACCTATCGAGTTATGCGGAGTCGTGGTCACTCGAGTTCAGGTAAGTTTTATTTGTGACTTTCGTGTTGTCACGGATATATGACGATTAATATAAGCGTTTTCTATAACTAAATAACTACTTAACCGAAGGGTTGAACCGGGTTATTTGGCTATACGAAATGAATATATTAATGGGCATCGTATCCTACGACGCCCATAGGTTGTGGTATATGTAAAGGGTAATAAATTGCGTATATATATATATATATCGGGAAATCTGGCCAATTTGACGATGTATATAAGGAATTTATTAAACTACGATATATACCATATATTATTTATGTGCTATGTACTTTAGGATTGGGTGTAATCTTGGAACGGTATGTTACGTAAATAAATATGAGGATTATTAAATCGACGGATTTGATAAACTTCGGCGATTTATTTAAATGATATATTGGGCTAATATTAGATCTATAGTTTATTTACTATTCTTTTGTGTGACTGTTGGTTTGTTTTGTGTCGACCCACCACCCATATGGATACCAAACGTAAATACACCCAACTATTACGAAATGGATTTTCGGAAAATAAAACGGATTACGTCCGGGTTTGGGAATATTTTGAATTCGAGGAAATGATTTCTGAACGAGTTAATATTGTTAGGTCGTGCCGAGTCCGTAGTTGCCGTCTTGTGAGTTACTATACATCTTATTTCTACCAACTTCTTCTTGCTGTTTTTCTGGACTTGAGGTGAGTCATAGCCCCACTTTTTAATCTTGAACTATGTTTTCAATACTTGGGGTGAGAAACGTGCAAATTATTTTATGTGGACTATTATCGCTTTTATATTCTTTCTAAAACTTGTTATGCGTATGGACTAGGATGTATTGTCAACTTTAGTCACATATTTTCGTGTGTACTATTCAAGGTTGGCTTATTTTGATATTGGTGAATTGTCAACTTTAGTCATATATTTTCGTGTGTACTATTCAAGGTTGGCTTATTTGTTAGTGGTGAATTGTCAGCTTTAGTCACATATATTTTGTGTGTACTATTCAAGGTTGACTTTTTTGGTTATTGTTTGGAATTGTCAGCTTTAGTCACACGGTTCGTGTGTACTATTCAAGGTTGGCTTATTTAGATACTATAGCGTGCACCTATAGGTTATTAATACTTCTGAAGTTATCCGAGTATTTATGATATTGCGGGGGTTACCCGAATATCTATGTTAGAGCGGAGGGTATCCGTGTGTTATGTTGGAGCGGAGGGTATCCGCAGGCTTTTAGTGAATCCTTAGTCTAGCTAGCAAGCGTTTTGCGTATATGTCCACTATATTGTTAGATGAACTTAAACCTATGATCTCACCAGCGAAAGATGACTTTTAGCACGTTTTCTCAGGTAATTAAGTGATGATATGGATGCATGGATTGGATGGCTCGGCTAAGGCTCCTGGTTTACGGATCTAATTTTCTAAACTCTGATATTGAATTATGGACCTACTTTTATTTTCTTTTGGGCCTAACTCTGGATGTTGTTGGGATAAATGTAAACTTTAAAACCCCGTGTTGGTTGCATTTTCATTATGTTTACTTTATCTCGTTCTATTATGTCTTGCGTTGGATACCAATCCCCGTAGCACCCCGAAAGCTTGTTGAGTCTTCCGCTGTATCAAATTTTGGGGGTGTTACACAGAGGGTAGAGCCTTTGGTTCTTGACAGGATTTTAGGGAGATAGGCTAGGGAAATCGACCAAAGGAGCCTAGTGATATATGTCCGCCCCACTTGAAGCATTAGAATAGTTTTATAGAAAACATAGTAATAGCAATATAGGATTACCAACTAGGCTAGTACACTTTCTCTCACTGCTCACAACTCAACTTATTTTCTGCTTTTATTTCATTTTTGTTTCATTTAGTTAATTAATCATTTCAACTCTAAACCAGCTTAAAACGTAACAGTAGACTTAAATATGATCTGCACCACATAGCTCTTGGGATGACCTCGGTTTTACCAGTTACTAATCGACACATGACCGGATACATTGTCCATTAGTGCATTTAGGTAGACCTTAAGTAATCGAGAAATAATATAAATTTAAGACCTGGTCAGTGAAACCTGCATCAAATTTTTTGGCGCCACTAGCGGGGAGCTATTATAGGATTTTTGTTTAAGTTTTTAATTTTTGTTTTTTTTTTTTGTTTTTTGTTTTTTCACATATTTTGTTTAAGTTTCAGGATTCATGGAAGTTGTTGACATCAACACTTTGACTCTCGAAGAGTACCTTGCGATGACTCGAGATGAGTAAGGACTAGGGCTAGTTAGCCAATAATTGGAGCTGATGTCCAATTTGAGATCAAGTCGCAGTTTATGAGGGAATTGCGTGAAAAACCCTTTGTTGGAACAAATCTGAAGATGCTTACGAGCACGTTGAAAATGTTCTATACATCACCAGCCTCTTTAACATTCCAGGTGTTTCTCACGATGCTGTTATGCTCCCAGTGTTTTTGATGACACTCACTGGAGCCGCAAAAAAAATGGGTTGATAGTTTGCCCACTGGATCCATCAACATGTGGAATCTCCTAAAGAAAGTGTTCATTCAAAGTTTTTTCCCTCCTTTTAGATGGCAAAACAATTAGAGGAGATTCACAATTTCAGACTAGAAGCTGATGAAACATTGTACCAAGCTTGGGATAGGTACAATGATCTTCTATACAAGTGCCCCACTCATGTTTTGAACAAGCAGAAAATGGTCAACATATTTTACAAGGGGATAAAAGTTGCAACAAGGAAGATGATCGAATCTCAGGGGCCGATCCCTGGGATAACTAATGTTCAAGCCTTGGATGCTATTCAAGACATAGCTGACCACTCTCAAAAGTAGCATGATGGAGGCAGCTGCAAAAGCACGGGCGGAAATTTGGAAGGCATGAATATTATAACTAACAAACTTGAAAATCTTGGCATGGAAATGAAGAAGCTCAAGGATTATGTGCATGCTATACAAGTAGGATGCAACACTTGCGGAGGAGCTCATTTAGCCAGAAATTGCCTACTAAACGAAGATGACAATAAGGTTGAAGAGGTGAAGTACATTGAAGCTAGAAGGCCTTTTCAGGGTTATAATAGTAACAGGGGTTGATATGGTGTTGGACCACCAGAATACTTTTCTAGATGAGATAACCGACCCCTTTTTGAGGAGAGTAGATCTACTCTCGAGGAGTCAATTTATAAGTATTTGGACGAATCTGCAAAAATGGAAACTAAAAAGGAAAATTGGCTTAAGAGTTTTTAAGAAGGAACTGAAGCTAATCTAAAATCCCATGGCTATATCTACGAATAGGTAGTGAAGGAGAAAGTTGAAGCTTGCATGGCTATATCCACGAATGGAAAGTCTCTCCATACCCCTCCCGGTATGATTTTGCAAGATACTACTAGTAACAGAAGTAAGTTACGCCGTAACCTTGTTGATGAGTTACGGCAAGACTAAGGCCTAGAAGTTAGAATTGTCGCCAATACTAAGTGTGAAGCAATAACGAGGAATGAAGAACTCAAGGTAATTACTAGCTCGTCCCAAGCTAATACAAAGCATCATAAGAATCTAAATAATATGCCATTTACACTTGAAATGAAATACCATTGGTGTATTGCCATTCTGGTTGAAAATGAGAAATTGTACGATCTATGGCCATCGTGTGATCCGAACAAAGAACTTTGTGATGGAGGAGGTAATGAAGAAAGGATATGTAGTAATAAACATCTATGGACTTCTAGTAACGATAATGAGAGGAAGAACTGAAGTGGAAGGTACAATTGCATTCGAAGAATGGGTACAAATAATTTATGGTAAGGTTGATAGGGAGACTAAAATGAGCATTTGGGCGGATGTTAACCACAGTGAAGAGTCTAATGATCCTGAATTACTCACAGACAATGAGGGTGATAATGATCATGAACCTAGCAATGACACAAGAGGATAGATTGAAAGAGAGCATTGGTGCAAGAAAATTAGAGTTTGTAACGATGATGAAGAATCATTTTGGGCATCTTGTGACCCTTATGGTGATGAGTGTAATGGAAAAGTGAGGGTTGGAAAAGAAGAATATTATTGGAGGTCCACAAATGACATGAAGAGATGTGAATTACCATGGGTGAACAGATTAGGCTTTGATGATTAGATGAAAATAAGGTATGGAAGCGTAGACTCTTTAACTAAGGAAAAGATTTGGAAAGACTACATGAAGACTGAACACACAAAGAATTGCAAAGATTCACAAAACGATGAGACACATAATTGCACCACAAGTTAGAACAATAATAGAGATAAAAAAAATCGTGATCTAATTGAGGATAAACTAGACGACAACTGGTATAATGGCACGGAGTCCGATGATGATGATCTCGAGGGAATAGTGGACTACCTTGACTTAGGACATTGATGATGAAGCCTACGAGCAACGTAGGTGTAAATTCCTAGGAATCCCATACAACAAGCCACCACCTATTTTTGATGAAACATTCGAGATTACTAGATATTCTATTGGACCTTATGAGAAGTTTACTAAGGTTGTTAGTCGAGAAAAGAAAGAGTTCCTATGCACTTCAACAAACATTGCATGGGTACGACATAATTAGATGGGGGAAATAGATGAGCTTGGTCAAGTTCATCGCCCGCCTACGTGATTACCCGTGTCTTTGAGTCTAACTTAAAGACTCGTATAATAAACAAAAGTGTTCTTGCGGGAGACAACCCGTATTATCCTTTTCCTTTTTCATTTTTATAGTTTAATTTTGGTTTGGCATGTTTGTTTATATATTATGCAGGAATTGGAGCAAGGAGGATCGAGTAATGCTCGATCACTTTTGCTGGAACTTTGGAGAACCTGTGTAGTCTTTATGGTGTAACCCGAACCATTGGTTGCGCCGTAGCCACCATAGTCATTCTGATGCATCTCCAGGTTTAGCTAATTAGAGCGTAACTCATAAATAAGGTTATGCCGTAACCACTCTCTGTAACAAATTTCTCAATTTTAAGAATACACACACAATAACCTTGTATTAGTACTAAATGAACTTTGTGGGTTTGTTCACTATAAAGCCTCACGAGACTATACTAGTCCATTTGGGACACCAAGTGGTTTAAAAGGCTTGTTTCATACGCTAAATGCAACCGTGATTCCTACGAAAGTGAGTTAGGTTTTATTTCTTTTTCTTTTTACTTTTTTAGGATTATGCTTGTGGTAGTATTGTGATTCAGGGATTTGAAGTTTGCTCATGGAGGCAAGACAAAGGCACCCATTCTTTCTGGGATCCTTCTTTCATTTTGGAGCAAATTTCAGGGAAGTTCTCGCTCTAATTCTACTTTCTCCTCTTTTATATCCATTTTTAGTACAAAAGGACTTTTTACATTTCAAGTGGGGGGACGGGAGTAGAATTATTACTTGAACTTTATTGCCCTCATTTTTCTAGTTTATTTTGAAAAATTATGCCATTTTTAAAATTTTGACATGTTTTTCCAAACCGAACTAGAATAAACCTTAGCCGAGCACATTCATCTCTTGATTTCTGATGGTGAGATTTAACATATCCATTTCCCCTTATTTACCTCAAATCCACCAAATATTGAGTGTGCCGATAGTTTTTAAACTATAGAACTAGCAATGTGTCGAGTTAGCTTGATACATTCGGAAGAAACTATATAAGAAGGCAATATTCTATGAAACACCAAAATAGCTGATGAGGCGAAAAATGAACCACTTTTAGGGGGTCATTTAAGCCCGGAATTGAATTTATTTGATCAAATATTGCCATAAATCGTTCCTTTTGTGATTTTAGGTACTTTGGGAGTGAAATCTGGAAAAGGAAGCAATTCGGACGTTTTTGGAGCATAAAAGTGAAGAAAACGCCAAAGTCTTAATTTTCCTTGCTGGGAACAGTAGGTGACGGCGTCAAGAGTAATTTCCATGACGACCCAGTACAGAATTGACGGCGTCAAGAAGTAGGGCGTCAAGAGGAAAATGCATGATGGCCTGGAAACACATAACACTTGACGGCGTCAAAAGTAGATCAAGGCAGTCCGAGAAGTGTTTTAGCGGCGAGATGACGGCGTCACAAAATTTGTCTTGACGCCGTCAGACCCTATTTCCTATATATAGTTTTCTAATTTTCACATTAAAAAGGGAGAAGTTTTGGAGAAACCCTAAGTACGAACTTGGTACGAATTTTACAGGTTTTTCAAGGGTTCTAAGCCCTTGATACCTTTCATGTGTAATTGAGATAAGTATTCTTTTAATTCAATCAATATGTCTATGTGTTGGTTGTCTATATCTTGTTCTTGTCTTAATTCCATCATGCTAGGCTAGATCTATCTTGTGTTTGCTTGGATCTAATGAAACCTAGATGTTAATTATGTGTTGATTACTTGTTTATAGTAGTATTGGATGAATGAATTCGATGTTAGGCTTAAGAAAACTGGCAGACTTCCAAATGGTAACATGCTTGAACGTCTTAGGAAACATGAACTGACGTGCACTAGGTTTTATTGGTTGTATTTAATGCATGAGCCACTGTTTACAATCCCTATGGTTGTGTTGGGCATGGCATATGAGGAGATAAGAGCTCATAGGATTGGGGAATTAAGTGCGCCACCCCATGAATGGTATTAAGGAATACAATCCGTCATCCATGCAACTATAACAAGTAATTAACGTGTAAAAGATATCTATAGAGTAGTGAAATCTAAGTAAACACATTTTCTCCACTTATTGCCCACAACCTTAGTTTAATTTAGTTTATTTTCATTTTCTAGTATTTTATTTTTATTGCATCTTTAGTATTGGGTTAGTTGACTAGCAACTAATTCCGCCCAAATCCTTCAAACCCGAGATTTTTAATTGCTTTCTAAAAAATATAAAAATACAAAAATAATCATCCTTCATCTTTAGAACTAGTATTTAGGTTTTCTAATCCTAGCGACACTATTCCTAGTTGAACGATCAATCCCCCGGTACTTGTCACTATACTATACTACAACGATCAGGTACACTGCCTGGTGGGGGTTGTAAGCTTCTCAAGATCCCTTGAGAGGTAAAGCCTGGTGCGATTCCCACGTATCAAGTTTTTGGCGCCGCTGCCGGGGAATAGTTACTGTCTAGGTTAGAATCTCTTTTTATTAGGTCTACTTGCTAGATTCCTTTCTTGTAAGATTTTATTTTTATTTTTAGGTTTTCTTTAGTCTATCTTTTTCTTTGTGCCTTTGTTAGGAAATTAAATTCATTGACTATTCCGTTGACCATTATGGAAAACGCGAATCCACCCCTTTCCCCTAGAGAAGTGGCTGTGTTACGAGAACAAATTGAGAGTGAGATTAGGGAACTTAGGGAGCTTAATAGGTTAATTAAGATTAAGCTCGACCAGGCATTTAGTGACCTAGCGACCGCCTTGTATTCAAATGAAGACCTAGGGCCTAATGACTTTGTGAATGTTGTTGTGGGACTAGAAAAGGAGGAAATAGATCCGAAGCTTAATGACTACTTTAATCTATACCCCACTAAGGAGGAGATTGCATATTATAATAATCTTATTGATAACCCGCGATCTCCTTTCACTATAATCGAACCTAAGATAAAAAGAGGCGATCCTAAAAATGCTAAAATACCATGTATGATTGGGTATAGACACGTTGAAAATGCTTACATTGACTTTAAAACCCCAATCAACATCATGTCCTCAAATGTTTATAATGATATTGTGAAAACAAGACTTGAACCTAGAAGAGATCCCAAATACCCTGGGGGAGTTTGTAACTTTGTCGGGAGAGTTAAAGGTTTACATGTCTTTGTTGGTAATTTCACTTTTGTTACCGACTTTATGATTGTGGAGGATCTTGCTAATGTTATTGATTGTCGATTATCCAATGTTGTGTTTGGCAAACCGTTTGTTGAGGAGTCTAAGTTGGAATATGATGAGATAGAAGGGACAATCCGATTTGCAAGTAACACCGATAGTATCACCTATAGGATGCCTAATAGGATGAAAGAATTTCGCTTTATATCCCGATTTGATAAGGACAACGTTGGTGCTTTTGAGGACATCAATGAAGAGGATAAGAAAAGGGGCATGGATTATGTATGGGAAAAGAGGAGTCTTTTTTACAAGGATTGCTTAGCCCTAGGACCAAGGTATAAAGTTGATAAGGAATTGGCCCAAAGGATTATGGGAGCGATTGAGAAAAAGGTGATTGGTTTCTACAAAGAATATTTACAATCGGAGAGTGAAACCAACGATGAGGTCACGTAGTAACCCATGACCTTGAGTCTAGCTACAAGACTCGTAAATAAAGAAAAGCGCTTCTTGGGAGGCAACCCATGTTTTGTGTGATTTTATTTTTGTTTGTTTGTTATTTGCTTCCGTATGCATGCTTTATTTTTATTGTTGGTTGATCATGTTTCTAAACTAAATAGTGGAAATACTTTACTTTGTTTGTTTGGCCTAGTCTTAACTCCACCTAAAAGTATTTTTGCAAAAGATAAGTGTAAGGGGAAACCCCAAATATGTTTTTAAGAAACAAACCGATCATGATTCTCCACAATATTAAATGAACATGTATATTCGTATTTGTTAGAGTCAAATGCTTGTATTGAGTCATAATGAAGTTTTGCAGGATTTTCCAAGAAGTAGGACCAAGTTTTTCCAGAAATTTTCTGGAAACTTAACATAAGAATTTCTGCAGGTCACTTCTGACGGCGTCATGAATTAATTCTTGACGGCGTCACGTGTAAAAATCTGGAAATTTTACCGGTTTTGTTTTTCTAACGGAGTCTTATGGTTTTTGTGAATTATTAAGTTTTATAATCTCCAGGAAATCTGCAAACTTCATTCCACAAGCATTATATCTTATTTTGTTTTCTAGGATTTAGTAACTTATATAGGATGCCGCCGATTTTACGCGAGGTTGTCTTGTCTATTTTCTCAGGATTTACAGGTTATGTATGACAAGAAGATGATTTATATTCTGGAAGGGAAGCTTTGATTGTTCATTTTCTTGGAGGAAGATTTAACCTGGCCACCTTATTATCCATACCGAGCGAATCAGGGGAGTATTTGATTTCATTCTTTTTACTTTTTAACTTTTACATTCTTTACTTGAACATTGGGGACAATGTTCATCTTAAGTGTAAGGGGAGGGTAAAAAGATGATACCTTACATATGCACTTTCGCTTGAGTTTGTTCTATTTAATGGTAGATGTGTAATAAAACTATGAGAAATACTTGTTAGTGTAATTTTAGTGCCAAATTTAAAATTTTTTACAACATTTAGGAGTGAAACTTTAGCCATAGCAAGCGTCTCATGGATAGGAGATTGTATGATTAGCACATAACCGTATATTCAGAAAAATTTTCCACCCAAATATGTGAGGTTCGCCTTTAGATTTGATAGAAAAAGCATTTACTATTAGTGCTTATGAGTGTACCGGTAGCATTTAGATTCTAGAACTTGCGTTAGTGATGCATCCCGAGACCGCTAGTGAGACTACATTCGTGTAGTAGGATTTACTACATGATAAGAGGCATTAGGATCACCCTTGTGTTAAACCCGTATTATAATTACTTGACCATTTAAGTCATATTATTTGGCTAGTTAAGTCAATTAATTTTTCTCACACCTTAGCGTTGTACTCATTTTTAGTACACGAAACCCCTAGTACACCCCTCCGAGCCTATCTTTTCGTTTCTAACTTTAAGCATTTTACTTAAAGGAAGAATTTGTTACACTCCACTTAAATGTACACCCAAATCGCCTTAGCCTTCCGTGTATGCGCTCATTTTTAGTGCATTGTTGTTATTTGTTAAACCCTAAGTTAACTATCTAATTGATTACATGGTTGCTAAGTCGAGTCATATCCTTGTAAATATTGTTTTGGGACGATTGGGACTCATGGGTAAAGTACTTATTTTATGGAGTAATGGGGAAGAACATCATTTATTACCCTCATATGTGCGTTAATCTTAAAAGTGCTCCAAGTGTTTTGATTTTCTTAATTCGAGTCATTAGAATAGTTTATTGTAAAGTAATTAAAAATTCAAGTGTAAGGGGAATGTTCATTCCCTATGATATATTATTTTGGATGGTAGGGTAAGAGTGTGCAAAAAAAAAAAAAAAAAAAAAAAAAAAAAAAAAAAAAAAAAAATCAAGAAAAAAGAAAAAAAAAAAATAGAAAAAGAAAAAGAAAAAAAACATACGGACTACCATCCCGTTTTCATTCTATGTTCATTTTATGTTTTTGTTATTTTTCATTTATTAGCTTAAGTCGAGTCTAGTCTTGGCTTAGCAACGCCATATTGTACATGTAATTAACCAAGATGGTTAACTCGCCACCAGTAAAGACTTCCTTTATCCAACAAAACCGTGTATTTCATATCCCTACACCTAACGTTACAACCCTTTAAAAGACTTCTTTGATAGTTTATCCTAGGTGCTTACGCCATGTGGTGGAGGTTTGATCCTTTCCCAAGCCTATGGTAATCTATTTTGTTATGACAGGTAGTGAGAGATATCTTCCGTTTCCATATTGTAATTTATACTTTATTACACCCGAGAGATATGAGTATCTAAACACTATTTGTGAGGTGCTAGTGTATGACCTCCGTGCTTGTCTATTGGTCTTTAGTGGAACGATTATTTTGACTACAATAAAAGCGCATTTGCTTGAGGACAAGCAAATCTCAAGTGTAAGGGTATATGATGAGGCGAAAAATGAACCCCTTTTAGGGGGTCATTTAAGCCCGGAATTGAATTTATTTGATCAAATATTGCCCTAAATCATTCCTTTTGTGATTTTAGGTACTTTGGGAGTGAAATCTGGAAAAGGAAGCAATTCGGACGTTTTTGGAGCATAAAAGTGAAGAAAAATCCAAAGTCTTAATTTTCCTTGCTGGGAACAGTAGGTGACGGCGTCAAGAAGGAATTTCTGACGGCGTCAAGAGTAATTTCCATGACGACGCAGTACAGAATTGATGGCGTCACGAAGTAGGGCGTCAAGAGGAAAATGCATGACGGCCTGGAAACACATAACACTTGACGGCGTCAAAAGTAGATCAAGTCAGTCCGAGAAGTGTTTTGGCGGCGAGATGACGGCGTCACAAAATTTGACTTGACGCCGTCAGACCCTATTTCCTATATATAGTTTTCTAATTTTCACATTAAAAAGGGAGAAGTTTTGGAGAAACCCTAAGTACGAACTTGGTACGAATTTTACAGGTTTTTCAAGGGTTCTAAGCCCTTGATACCTTTCATGTGTAATTGAGATAAGTATTCTTTTAATTCAATCAATATGTCTATGTGTTGGTTGTCTATATCTTGTTCTTGTCTTAATTCCATCATGCTAGGCTAGATCTATCTTGTGTTTGCTTGGATCTAATGAAATCTAGATGTTAATTATGTGTTGATTACTTGTTTATAGTAATATTGGATGAATGAATTCGATGTTAGGCTTAAGAAAACTGGCAGACTTCCAAATGGTAACATGCTTGAACGTCTTAGGAAACATGAACTGACGTGCACTAGGTTTTATTGGTTGTATTTAATGCATGAGCCACTGTTTACAATCCTTATGGTTGTGCTGGGCATGGCATAGGAGGAGATAAGAGCTCATAGGATTGGGGAATTAAGTGCGCCACCCCATGAATGGTATTAAGGAATACAATCCGTCATCCATGCAACTATAACAAGTAATTAACGTGTAAAAGATATCTAGGGAGTAGTGAAATCTAAGTAAACACATTTTCTCCACTTATTGCTCACAACCTTAGTTTAATTTAGTTTATTTTCATTTTCTAGTATTTTATTTTTATTGCATCTTTAGTATTGGGTTAGTTGACTAGCAACTAATTCCGCCCAAATCCTTCAAACCCGAGATTTTTAATTGCTTTTTAAAAAATATAAAAATACAAAAATAATCATCCTTCATCTTTAGAACTAGTAATTAGGTTTTCTAATCCTAGCGACACTATTCCTAGCTGAACGATCAATCCCCCGGTACTTGTCACTATACTATACTACAACGATCAGGTACACTGCCTGGTGGGGGTTGTAAGCTTCTCAAGATCCCTTGAGAGGTAAAGCCTGGTGCGATTCCCACGTATCAATAGCCCATATGTGTATATAAGTGTGTGTTTATCGATTAGTCTCCTCGACTTTTCGACCCCCATGTTAAACCCTTTTGTTGCACTCACCTTTAGTGCAAGATATCCCTAGATACACCATTTTGAGCCTTTCCTTTTGTTTTATACCCTTATAATATATTGTTTTGATACACCTATTCACCTTAGCCTATCGTGTAGTCTTGGTTTATGATTGAGAAGTCACTTTTTGCCCAAGTTCAAGGTCTAAGTAGAGAAATTCGGGAATCATGCGTCAAAGACATATGAAGATCATATGAAGACCCTCCAAATTCTCATATATGATTCATCTCAAGTGGGGGGATGATAGTATTTTTTGTATTTACTTATGACTAAAAAAATGTGAATTTCTATTTGTAAATAGTAGTATTGATGGTGCACCATTTTATAGCACCAAGTTTATGAGCTTATCAGATTTAGTATCGATGAGGCCACTTCGATCACATTTGAATAATTGATTTGGTGAAGTTTATACAACAACATGAAGACCGAGTAATGTGTCCATCATGACGTCCACTAATGGCACACTAACCCATGATCCGGTTTTTAGGTTTTGAAGCTTGGACTTTGGATGAACGGTAAACGGGACGACTTGGTTGTAGGCTTAGACTATTTGCTTCTTTATTTTTATTTTTCACCCATTATGTGCATTCCCATGTCTTTTTTGTGTGCAAATGGTGAATGATTATATTAATATCAACATGTTACAAATTACAAAAATGATTCTATCATAACTGGAGTGAAACAGGCTTCACCTAGTGAGATACAAATGCAACATACAATACAAGCTAGTCATATCCAATATCTGATAAAACTAATCAATATCAGACATACTCGTCCATACATCAGACAACTCATTCTTATTCCAATCTAATCAAGGCTGCATTTTAACATAAACCATGGCAGCTTTAATTATTCATTCACCAATTAGAGCACCTACCATCTAGCTACATTTCAGCATCATCTCCCTATTAAAGCCATTCAACCTGCTCCCATAATAGCTAAAACAGGGCAGATGCGTGGCTTCACTTGGAACCCTTACCCATCCATGGAGGGGCTCTGCCCAACAGCCTACAATTCCCTCTCTAGAAGGGCTTCAGCTGTTTAGGAATCATGCCTAGGTGATTGTCGAGTAGTCATTGGTGTCTTGGCCAGCGTTCTGGTCATGTATTGATGGTATTTGTCACTTTTGCCATGGTATGTTAGTAACGACACTACACCCTTAGTCTTATATTTGTTCACCCAATATTGCCTTCAAAAATTATTTTGACCTTAGCTCTAGTGGTGGAGATTTGTGTAACCGCTATGATAGAATACATAATATGATATTGCTTTGAGTGATCACCCTGAAATTGACACTTAGATTAGAGAGAGTATGAGTGTCTGTTTCCCATTTTGTGAGGTGTTCGGCTTTGAAAATTCTAGCATAGGAAGTTTTTAATCTCATATTTCCTGAGTTACTTGGGGATATCTTTTTAGAAATGATTCTAATAAGGTCTACTTGAGAGCAAGTAGAGTTCAAGTGGGGGATATTTGATGACATCAAATAATCTTGATATTTAAGTGTCAATTTCCCCCTAATATGCTCATTATTTGTATTGATTATAAGGATATATTCTTTGATTTCTTTATATTTCGTTTCTAGGTTACAAATGAGCATAGGAGCTGAAGAAACACAGAAATTGGAAAGAACTTGTTAGAAACTAATAACGTGACAGAGAATAGTTTCTAGGACCGTTTTCGCTCAAGACTGATTAACTCTTAATCTAGGAATAATAATGTTCACATGATAAAACATAGCAGAATAAGAACAATATTATAGACAAGGTTTCTCGTCATCATCTCTACTCTAACATACACCAAAGCCCCAATGCTACGTGATCAAGTGTAGCAGGGTTACATCCTAACAGCGATCTAAGATCGTTGAGGCTTAATCACTAATCACCCTAGACGTTTTCCCATAAAACGTCTCTACACACACACACACCTTTCTAGGTTTACATTGTGACACACATGAATGAATAAACCTATTCCCTGTATTCTCTTTATATAATAGAGAACTAGAGTTACAAAATACTACGAAGGACTATATTGAAATAACTTCTTTGTAAAGCAAGTCCCTTGTCTTTTGCATTCTTCACTTTGTCTTCATAAGTCCTTTATCTTTCATATTTTGTCAATATCAACTCAAGTATAAATCCCAACAATCTTCCCCTAGTTGATATGACAAAACCAAGTAATCATGAACTTCCCCTGAAGCTAATATATATGAAAGATACGAACTTCCCCTTAAACCATGCTATATCATCAAGGATCTTCAAGCTGCAATCTTCAAAATATTCTTCTTCCCCTTTTTGTCATCATCAAATAGGGGACAAATGTATGCAACCATGATCTTCACAACCATGAATCAATATTACACATCCAATTCATCTTTCCAATGTTTCAAAGTCACCCACCATTAAGTTTTCCCGCTTTATAAATGGACTTGAAATAATAGAAATCCAAACCATCAGTAGTAATAATAACTAGCAGTAGTAAAAACCTTCACCTCGATGTAGCATATAAATGGTTAAGCATTTGAACACTTAAGCTTCCCCTGAAACCCATATGTCAACCATTTGAAAAATGTAGGTTCTATGTAATGATCACTATTGAAGAAAACTAAGTATTACCAACTTGATGCTGAAGTAGAACAACCCAAACTTGTGCCTTATATCTTGTACTAAAACTGACTTCGAACGTATACTTAACGTATATGGAGATCGCAATCTCTTGACAATAGACACTGAGCACAATAACGTAACTCCTTCAAGTGTTTGTCAATTCGTAGTCACCTGAACGAACGAACAAGTTACCCCACACTGAAAAGGTATGATAAAATATAAACCTGTGAAACTCCACTTCATCGTCAAATAGGTGATAAAAACTTTTCTTCGTAATCAATCAAAACAAATAAAAACGAGCCTTTGAATCTGTTAAGAACCAATAAATCAAACATCCTTCTTGTGTGTGTATTTCTTCTATGTGTGTGTTGGAACCACCTGTTCCAAATCAAATATAATCAAATCTGCCATAACCTGCTAGAAACGCTTTTTCTGTCACTAAGCTGTCACTAAACTGTTTCAAATCAGCATTCTCCTTCCTCCCTAAGCTGTTAGTGACACTTTTTCTGTCGCTGGACTGTCGCTAATCTATTACAAAGTAGCAGTGGTAACTTTGTAGGCAGCAGTGGAAACAAAACCATAAGCAGTGGTAGTGCGACGTGTAGCAGTGGAAAAATTTATCGAGCAGTGGTAACTATCAAGGCAACAGTGGAAACGATTTACTACTAACAGTGGGATTAATCCGTTAATGACCAGTAACCACAGTAAGCACAAGAAGTAGAGTTATTCACAAAACCAATAAGCTGTAAAAGAATGCGCCAATAACACTACTCAAAGAGCTACTTCCATCAGCTTTTAGCATTACTGCCAAATGAATAATATCATCAACACTCTCGTTCAAGCAACCAGTAACATAAGCAGCCATACTCTCGTGTTTAATCTCAGTAGCATCTGTAAGGTTACTCATAACATATCAGCTTGTTCATACAGTAACTTTATTCTCCACGTTTTTCTTGTAGTTTTACTTCATAAAGCGTAACATTATTTACTACTCTTCCATACCCCCAGCAAAGCTATTCGAACCTTCATTCATTCTTTATTATTTCCAGTAGGGTTACTTGAATTCCAATGTATTCTATTATAATACTCATACCCAAAAGGTTAACAGTTACCGACCCATGTGATCACCGTCCCATGTTCATGAATCAGATATATTGCACCGACCCACTAATAAAGTCTCAACCAATGAAACATGACCAGTAACCTTAGTTTCTATACCAGTAACCTCATTCAATGTCGACTCTAGTAGGTTTACATCAAGTAGCAGTAGACTTACTTGTATCCAATCAAACATGATGAGTAGGGTTGAGAATAAAACAATAATAAACTGATAATACCAAGAATTAATCAGACCTTAAAACTCATGAACCCTAATCTAATACAAACAACCTTAACTAACAGTTAGGGTATGCATCGAACTCCAATCCCCACGATCACAACATCCTCGTTGTATTAACAGATTATTGGTTTTAGGGTCTTGCATGATCATAGCAGTAACAACTTGATTGAGAAATAAACCCTAACAATCTAGGGTTTAGGGTACGACAGCCATGAATCATTGGTTTTAGGATAAATCATGAGAATAAAAACCATTAAGCATCATACCTTGATCGACAATGGCAGCAACAAGTCAGAAAATAAATTCGACCAAGAATAAACCCTAAAAACGATTTCTGAAATTCCTTTTTACAGCAGACTTTGAGAATTTTTATCTTTTTACTGATAGCTCAGATCGAAGATCCCTCCAGTGGACATCTTCCTTGATATGTACAAAAGCTCCAGAAAATATTTCGTTAAGATCCAACGGTTAACGAATGAGATATCGTCGTTTGAAAACTGTCCTGCAGAAAGATACGAAAATTGTTCCAGATTCGAATTTTTTCTTGTTTTCTTCGTTCTTCGATAAACAAAACCTTGTAAATCCCAGATATCAAGAACCTGGCTCTGATACCACATGTTAGAAACTAATAACGTGATAGAGAATAGTTTCTAGGACCGTTTTGGCTCAAGACTGATTAAGTCTTAATCTAGGAATAATAATGTTCACATGATAAAATATAGCGGAATAAGAACAATATTATAAACAAGGTTTCTCGTCATCATCTCTACTCTAACATACACCAAAGCCCCAATGCTATGTGATCAAGTGTAGCACGGTTACATCCTAACAGTGATCTAAGATCGTTGAGGCTTAATCACTAATCACCCTAGACGTTTTCCCATAAAACATCTCTACACACACACACCTTTCTAGGTTTACATTGTGACACACATGAATGAATAAACCTATTCCCTGTATTCTCTTTATATAATAGAGAACTAGGGTTACAAAATACTACGAAGGACTATATTGAAATAACTTCTTTGTAAAGCAAGTCTCTTGTCTTTTGCATTCTTCACTTTAGTCCTTTATCTTTCATATTTTGTCAATATCAACTCAAGTATAAATCCCAACAGAACTTGCAAAAGATACACATCTTAGTATACTGAAGAGAGCAATGGCGTAACTCATACTCTCAACTACGCTGTAGCTAGGAATTCAAACATAATGACAAGTCAACGCTTATCAAGAGTTACAGCGTAACCAACTTATGAGATTATGCCGTAATCATTTGAAGATTTAGAAGAATTTGTGAGCCATGAAGGCTATGCCGTAACCATACTATGGAGATACGGCTTAGTTAAGGAACAGTACGTGATCCAAGATTTTGTCAAGATTACAGCGTAACTACACATGAAGATTACGACATAAGTGAAAACCTTAAGGAGCTACGGCGTAACCAATATCACAACTAAACTGTAGCCAATATTAATGGATAAGATCATTTCACGATAACACTAGTTACTGCATAACCAACTCTTAGGGTTATGTCGTAGCTGCGTCGGGCTTATAAATACCAAGGTTGCAAAAATCGTGAATCGGTACTTGGGCGATTGACCACCTTGTAGCTTGTAATTGGTCTAGGCGGGATTAATCGGTGATTAATCAGATTGGCAACACTGACAAATTTTGGTTATTTTCGGCATGTTTTGTGTATTTCTGGCGAGTTTTAGGTATTTTCAGCAAAGTATTTTCTAAAAAAACAACTTGTAATAGACTTAAACAGTTACTTTAAGTGATCAAAATAAGTTTACAGTGAGTTTTGGGTGCTTCCGACAAGATTTATAGGTTTCCAAAAAAGTTTGACTACCATTGACCGTTGTTGATCGTCGTTGACCACGGTTGACCTATGTGTTTGATCTAGTTACATAAATCGGCAAGCTCAGTGGCCTTTTAGCACCTAATCGGTGATTAATCGGCCTTGTTGACCTTTTTTTGCAACACTGATAAATACGAGCCCTAAATTCTACATTTGACACAACTTTCTCAGCACCAAAAGTGAGAGAACGAAGGGAGGTTTGATAGAGGCATTCTACAGCCGCATACAGAGCATTTCAAAGGGAGAGGTCGTGCCTATAACATAAGTTTTAGTTTTTCATTGTTTAAATTACATTTCTGAATTCATGTCTTCATTCAACATTGATTTGGGTTTACTTTATAATATGATCAGCTAAATACATTTGGTGCTAGCATAGTTATGATTTCTGTATTATTGTAATTATGTTTTCGTACTTTTTATAATGCTTCGAGTGTGTGCATGCTTAGTTTATCATAGATCCTTTAGTTGCGATAGTTTTGAAGAACCGGTTATACTTGGTACACTAGGCGAATCGACCAAAGGACCCTAGTATAGTTAGGTTGCGAGGGAAATGTGTATGATGACAACTAGCCATTTACCTTGTGTGCAAATCGACCAAAGGACCACTTTCCGGGTTTGATAAACTTAAGTAATTAGAGGTGTGGTCTAAGATCCGAGAGGCCTGGCCACACCAAGATAAATCTAGCATTTAGTGGTACTTAGTGACTCAAACTAGTCTACCGTACGTTGGCTTACTTTCAGAGGGTAGTGGCTTTGGTTCCTGACAGGATTCTAGGGAGATAGGCTAGGGAAATCGACCAAAGGAACCTAGTGATATATGTCCGCCCCAGTTGAAGCATTGGAATAGTTTTATAGAAAACATAGTCATAGCAATATAGGATGACCAACTAGGCTAGTACACTTTCTCTCACTGCTCACAACTCAACTTACTTTATGTTTTTATTTCATTTCTATTTTATTTAGTTAATTAATCATTTTAACTCTAAACTAACTTAAAACGTGACAATAGAATTAAATAAGATCCGCATCACATAGCTCTTGGGACGACCTCGGAACTAATCTACACGCGACTGGATACACTATCCATTAGTGCATTTAGGTAGACCTTAGGTAATCGAGACATAATATAAATTTAAGACCTGGTCAGTAAAACCTGCATCACATACGCAGAAAAACTTGTACACCAACAGAAAAGAAACATAGATCCGTCAACAAATGGAGGAGCGGTGATGTTGGGGTTCCGGTGATGTTGACAGCGTGAAGACGGTGACGGTGATGGAGACGGTGCTGGTGACAGTGGTTCTTCCATTTGACGGATCGAAGATTGTTTAACAGTCATCTTTATAAAATGATACAAGATCGGAGATTGTTTGTGGTGGTTCTTCCATTTAACGGATCGGATTGATGATGATGACAGATCATATTTAGATTTGAGATTAGGGATCTAATAAGAAATAAAGAGGAGAGAAGATATGAGAAATAAAGAAGTGTTGATTGAGTATAGTAGGGATAAAGATATTTTATCAGCAAATGACAAAGATGCCCCTAATTAAAAACACGCATCCCTTTATTGATCTAACGGTTCCTTTGATCCAACGGTTAATAACACCTTTTAGGCTTTTAAAATATTCTGGCGTTTTAAATGATCCCCCACCATTGCAAGTGTGCCGATTGTTGTCTTGTTGTCAAATTGAGTCACGTGATATTAATGCAAATAATGCAAGAGAATAAGAAACTTATTTTCAATTGAATCAAAAGATAGAACAAGGAACAAAGTTGTTGTTTAGCTGCCACTTAGACCAATCCTTTTGTAAAGGAAGATAATCTGCATAAATGCCTTTTTGATTTGCACATTTTTATGTACAATTAGTTAAAGCAGAATATATATACAATACAACAGTTTAATGCACAGGTTAGAATGTCTCTAACTTTTGTACTTTTTTTGATAAGTGGTTTTTTAAATATCTTCCTAAGATAGTTTCTTGCCTAAACATTCTCAAATACTTAGATATTTTCCAGCGTACTTAACTTTAGAAGGTTCTTGATGTTTAAGAGGTCAAGGGGAGTCAATGAGACATTGTTAGATCTCAATGACTTCAACATCTTCTTTTGGTTCAGGGACTTTACTTATTGAAACCGCATTAGTGAGTAGAGGTACGTATTTTTCATCTCTCGAGATGAGGCCCGGAACTTATTTTACATTTAGGTTATTCTATATTCAAATCATAATTAGAAACAATTAGGCACTATATTGGTCAAACCGCTATTCTAATAAATCATAGTGTTATCATGTTGGAATAACTCAATCTGTGAAAGTTGAAACTAATATTCTAAAAACCGGACCGGGTCATATATGCATTTCGGACCAGAACATATGAATTACAGTGGCCCAAGTTTAATATCCGTAAATAAGACATATAAATGTCGCGTATATATACGCCACAAATAAACACGTTCAAGGAACACAAAAAGCATTTTTACTATCAGATCATAAACCCTAAACAACCATCTTCAAAATCATTATGTCAGACCACATACCTTTCAAAATCCAATTAGAAATAATGAAAAAACTTCCTGTAAAATCACTTATTCAATTCCGATCCGTTTCTAAGCAATGGAAGTCTCAAATAACTTCATCAACAATTACCACATCAATCACACACACCCTCAACATCGTCTACTCGTAAGATACACATCCCACACTGAACAGGACCGAAGATTTGTTTCAGTTGAAGATAATGATACTTTCCCTCAACACATGCAAGTCTCTCGAAACTGCCCCATGGCTGTTAACACACTTAAACACATAGGAACACATGGTTCCTCGAGCGGCATTATATTCTTTTACAGTGCTTATTGAGAGATGGTTGTTCTTTGGAATCCTTCAGTTAGAAAATCTATAGGTATTGTTATCCCTAATGTATTTATATTCAACGGATCGACGTACTATGATTGGTTTTGGGGTTTGTCCCGACACTAGTGACCCTAAGCTTGTTAAGATTAATTTTCTTAATAACCCAAACTCCCATTGGGAGGTCGACGTTTTTACCTTAAGTACACATGCTTGGAAAAGTGTGTCAATTAATCTACCATACAAATTACGTAATTTGATGTTGAATTATCATGTCTCTGTAAAGGGTTGTATATATTGGCATGCTTATGAAAATACTGATCCGTATGAAGGGATTAGGTCTAATATGATTATTTGGTTTGATTTGTCTTACTGTGCTTGAATACTATAAAGATGGTAAGATCACAGTCTCTGGTGTATGGATGATGAAGGATGATGGTGTTACTAAATCATTTTATAAGATGTACACTCTTAAGGTACCCGGTAGGTCGATGTGTGATGGAGTATTGGGTTTTAGGAAGAATGGTGAAGCAATAATAGACTCAAAAGCTGATACAGAAGGATCATCCATACTTAAGGTTTATGATCCGTGTTCAGGACACATTGATGATCTTGGGATTGATGGTGATTGTGGTTTGTTCTCCGTGAACTCCTACATGGAAACGCTACTTCTGATTGGTGAGTCTAATTCCAACATTCGTTGATAAGTTCTAGGTTATTAAATATCCATGTTTCTAATTTTAATGATCATGCTTTTCTATGTGACATATGTGTTCTTGATCTGTCACCGGCCGGTTTGAATGTTTGTAATAACGGTGTTCAAGTTCTTCTTGGACTCAGAAAATTCAGTACTCGTGCAAGAGTAACTTATTTGATAGTAACTGTACATGTTTATGTAGTAACTTGGAATTTTGAATTATATGACAATGAACTATTTACATGTTATAGTGAACCTAATCAAATGGTTTATGCTTTAAAGGATTGTTATATGACAATGAACTATTTACATGTTAAAGTGAACCTAATCAAATGGTTTATGCTTTAAAGGATTGTTAAACATGTTCATTGTTGAATTAAGAGACCAAAATGGTTAACCATGAAGGCGCTCTAAAAACTGGTCAAGTTGATTGGGAAGGCATTAAAGTACTAGACGTATACTGTGAAAGTTTTTTCAACTCTTCTCATCATTAGAATACTTTTTACTTACCTAAATTTTCAACCAATTTGCAAAAAGCTGGTGGGCTAACAGATGACTATCATGTTTTTACTATTCATGGACCATGCATAGCATAGTAAAACCCAATGGCCCAATCAATAACACACACAAGTACATAAATGTTCCATTTCGCAGTACTTTTTTGAACCCTAAACAAACATTATGTCAGACAACATTCCTTTCGAAATCCAAACACAAATCATCCAAAATCTCCCGATCAAATCCCTTCTTCGATTCCGGTCCGTTTCCAAACAATGGAAATCTCTTATTGATAGCTCTAAATTTATTAATAATTACCATATTTTTCAGCCTCAACATAATCTACTCGTGCAGTACATGGTAGGTGTTACCCAAAACTATGTTTCGATTTCGGACAATGATACTTTCCCCTTTCAGAAGTTTTCCTTAACTCTGCCCACTTCTCTTAAGGACGCATCAATAGTTTCTTTGTCACATGGGTTGTTATGTTTGTACGATGGAAATGAAATGGTTGTTCTTTGGAATCTTTCGGCTAGAAGAGGTATTGGTTTTGTTATCCCTAATGTAATTTCGCCGGACGTTTTTACTAGGATTCGTTTTGGTGTTTGTCCTGACACTAATGACCCTAAGCTTGTTAAGATTAATGTTTTTACTAGTCCAGAACGCCACTTTGATGCCGAGGTTTTTACATTAAGTACACGTGTTTGGAAACATGTATCTAATATTCTGCCATTCCGGTTTTATAGTTTAATGTATGATCATCAAGTCTCTATAGAAGGTTTCATTTATTGGCTTGGTACTGATCCAAATGAAAGAACTAGGTCTAATTTGATTATGTATTTTGATCTGAGGACTGAAGAATTTGGTAAAGTGTATCTTCCGGATAGTTTAGTGCACTCTAGGAAATTGAAGTTATCTAAGCGAGATGAGTGTCTTACTGTGCTTGAATACTATGAAGAGGGTGAGATCACAGTTTGCGGTGTATGGATGATGAAGGATGATGGTGTTACTAAAGCTTTTACTAAGGTGTTCACTCTTAAGGTGCCGGGTAAATCGGTGTGTGTATTGGGGTTTCGGAAGAATGGTGTAGCTATAATAGAAATCAAAGGTCACGGTATATTTGAAGTTTATGATCCCTCCTCAGGAAGCATCAATGATATTGGGATTGATGGAGATTATGATTCGTTCTTTGTGAGCTCTTACATGGAAACACTACTTCTACTTGATCAGTCTGATTCCATCATCCAGTGATGACGGTGAAGATGGCAACATTGCAAGGTATGGAGATTAGTTCTGGTTATTAAATAGTACCTACAACGTATTGTTTAGTTTGTCATGGTTCGAATTTGAATGATGATGATTTTCTATGTAAAGTACTGTATGTTATGGATATGAAATTTGGGCCAATGGTTTGAATGTTTTGAATATGACAGTGTTGAATTTTTAAACTGAGCCATTTCAATCCTAGTACAAGAGTAATAACTTATTTATTAATTGTACATATCTATGTCTTAACTTGGTAATTTAAGTTATGACAATGAACTAGTTTGACTAACTAACTTATTATGGTGGTAGAGATTTTCGACCAATTTATATTAGTCTTACATATTATATTTATAACACCCTAAAATTCTAATAATCATATTAGTGAGTGTAGCAATATTATCACAAGTACAAATAAATAAATAAACAAAAATCCCTATGTTAAATGTAGTTCCAAACATATCCTAACACATGTTATATATATTAAAACTTAATAGACACAAAATTTGAATGTCTTGAAAACAAAACCCACGTATTACTTGGTCACCATAATACCCGGCCAACTATTTCCTCCAAATCCCTTTTTTGATGACTAGTTAGCTTAAGATACATTGATATAACCGCTCCTATCATAAATCGCAAAAGCAAAACCTAAACAAGTTCCAAATCATAAATCTGTCTGCAAATAAACAAGGGTTAGAGAGTAGCAGAACCCAATTAGTTTGGGTTGTGATCGTGCTATGGGTTGGTGTTTGTGTGGACCAGGTTTCGGTTTTGTTGCTCTAGTTCAAGTTCGGGTTAGGGTTGCAGAGTTTAGTTTCAGTTCGTGGGTTGGATTAAGGTTTTGGTTTCGTTACCAGGAGGTTAGATCGAGTTCGTGATTGGGTTCTTGTCTTGGGGAAAATTTCATTAGGTGTTCGTGTTTGATTTCGAGTTCGGTGTTCGTTCTAATAAATTTGCCCATGTTTGGCCTGAGGTACATCTCAATTATAATTTTAGTACCATGATCATGCACTACACATAAGTGTTGTATTGAGTAATCTTAGTTAGTCATATTGTAACATGGTAGCAGAATCGATCATAATTAGAAGTCACCAATAATGATGAACTGGTAATCTATACAGAATTAGAAGATGGCCGGGATTTAATGTGAAATTAAAAACTATAAGTAACATGAGTATGCATGATTTATAATGTGAGGACTAAACATGGATTTAAGTGAAGAACTATAAATCAGTTTGTAACCTTCATGACTTTAGTAATAATCAGTTCGTAACCTTCAATAGTTAAAACAGGCTCCTAGTTGTTCAGTATAATCCTAAGATAATAGTATTGCAGTAAGAAGTATTAAATGTTATGATGTATATTGCTATATGAACATAAACTGAATTGAGTTGGAAATCTATTACGTTTTGATAAGAAGAATATATAGCTTTCTAAAATGACTTTTGTAATGTGTCTAAAGAGTCCTTTTGTATGTAAATCAAGACCTGTTTAAATATAATGTTTTGTGAACATCACAGTAGTAGACATATGTAGCTTTAATACTTTTGAAAACTAGTACTAAGATAATTGTGTATTCATTCTAAAGATATGAGATCATAATAAAACTCACCATTGTTAGTGTCAAGTCTCACAGTTGGTCATCCATCTTGTTATTATGTTTAAACCATAATCTTGGAATCCATATAAACCTGAATAATAGTGTTTAAGGTGCTAGTTTACGTAACTAATATAAGCGAAGTAAAGCGGGTCAAAAGTGTGGAAGTGCAGCATCTACCAGGTTTTAACACTCAACTTTGAAGGGACATAACTCTCTCAATATGTAACCAAATTAAGTGAAGTGTGTTCTGGAATTTAGATCTAGGTGTTAGCTTTCAAACCCTTGTGGTATCACCTAAAAACTCCAAGTTTTTGACCTTCAAACAGTTGCCAAAAGATAAGTGTGCAAGCAGCTAAACATGCTGTATAGTTGATTGTATAAATTCCTTTTGAAGGACTTAACCATATCCAAAAATTATTATTTTTATGTCAAAAGCTTTATAAGTCAGTAAAGTAACTTATGTATCAAGATCTTAACTAAAAGAGCTGAATAAGACATGAAAAAGTCGCTCAAAAGTGATAACAAGAGTTGGACAGCAAGAACTTCAAAGTAAATAATTGAACATTCTATACTAAGGATATAGATAATGGTTAATACATAAATAAGCATATAACAAATAAACGTAAAGTGGAAGCACAGTACTTAGTTATGTCACCAAATAATAAGTGTCCTAATTATTGTAGATAAACCGAAGGAGTAAGTTGTGTTTTCGGGTACGCGTTGAATTGCTTTTTAGGACTCTTGTGACATTTGATCCGTATCTATTTGCACATTTGAAATCCCAATATATGTTTCCTATCCTTTGGTTCAATATTCATTTGCTACTACCCTATTCGATAACTTCATTGAACCCTTTGAATTCGTTTGATATATCTTCATATGAACTTATTCGTATGTTTGAACATGACCTTCTTTGGACATATTATGGTGCTTTGATATTCTATATGTACCCCTTTGATTTTTTTCCAATGCCTGAGCTATTAACTATCCGTTGAGGTACCATGGCCGCGTCATTGAGGCTCTAATGGCGTGACACTATCTGTGGTAGTGTGATCTGTCCATGCCGTTCCCATATTTGTGTGCTCTATTATGCACTAGGCCATATTTGATTTGATTTGTACGGGCCTTATGGATGCATTCTAGGCCAATTTGATTTGGATTTGGATATGATTTGGTGGATGGTTGTGTGGTGCCAACACCCCATCGCACATTTGTTTCAGTACATTTGGAGTCTGCAGCTCCCATGTACAATTTGATACGATCTGTTTGATTATTTGGTCTAAGCATGTTGCATGCATTAGACATATGTTTCGAGCTCGTGTGGCATTTCTATATGATTCATTTGACCACCCTTTTCGTTAAACCCTTATGAAATTTGATATCTTTGCTAATTAGGTTATTATGATTCCATTTTGTTTACTTATTCATATCATATCTGTATGTTTGTTTATATTTATTCACTAATTAAGCCTTTAGCTCAACCGCATTTCTTTTCTCATTGGCAGGAATAAAGGGAAGTTGGGTTATGAGTGAAGAGTGCTTAGGAGCTATTAGTGGACCGACTTGATGATAGCTTTCCCCATCTCATTTATAGTTGATTAGACTTTGGATTTTGGATTTACCTTTCGTTTAGACTTTGGATTTGGTTTTATTTTCGCTTGGAAGTCATTATGTTCTAGACTTGTTATTTCCTAGTTTTCTTGGTGAACTATGTTGAAAGATTATGTTAATAAAGTCTTCCGCTTGCTTTCGTTTGGTGCCACGACATTTGACCCGTTAGGGTGGGGTGTTACAACATTGAACATTATCAAATGGTTTGAGCTATTGTTGATCATGAATGAATTGGGAAGGCATCAAAGTACCAAAATAAGTATTATGAAAGTCCAAGATATTGATATGGTATAAGGATTGTTAAAATTCTTGAATGATAGATCAAAATGGTTAACTGTGAAAGTGTTGCAGTAAACATGTGCAGCCACATTTAGGAGCCTTGATACTTGATTTCACAGTTTTGCCTCAACTATCTCACAATTCAATGAATCTGCCAAAAAATTAACAGAGTTAACAAAAGCTGTGGATAAATGAGCTTGAGCTTTTGAATACCTTACCTTCGGCCACACAAACTGACCCGTTTACCCATACTTGAGTCAAAGTTGCTACCAGTACTCCACTTTGACTCACTACTCAACCCCATGATCCGTTCATTTTGCCATCTCTAATAATGATACATTGATAAATGATGTTAATAATATGACCTTATTTGATGTTATCAATCATCATTAAACTTTAAATGTTTTATGAGTTGTATTTGATGATTTAGGATTTGGGTTTGATTTTCTTTTTAAGAATGGATCGCTGCATATGTGTGTGTGTGTGTGTTTTTTTTTTTAATCGGGTTTGTTTGTTAAATGTGTTTGTATATTAAGAGAAAAAGAAAGGGCATTTTAGTAACTTCACAAGGCACTTGAGTAGACCATTTAACTGGTGTTAGCTGTAACGGGCCTCTAGAGACCAAACGGGTCACGTTTCGCAACATCGGGGATGATGTACGCCAAAAAAAAAAAAAGGAACGGGGGACCAATTATGAGAACAGGGTAGACTTAGGGACCAACGGTGTAATTTACCCTTTTTATTTTCAAAACACATTACTTTTTATTTTCAAAACACCTTACTTCCAATATCATGACACACAAACTATAACCAAAAAAGGTCTCAAAACCCAAATGATGCGTTTCTACATTAACTTTTCAAACCGTTCAATTAAGTGATTAGAAACAAAAATTAATACGAGTTACAGTAAGTTCGAAAAAGAAAAATACGAGTTCCAGTGATAGTGATAGTCTGATAGACCGGGATACAAGTTACATTCGGTTGCAAAACAAGAATCTACACAAGCAATTCAACCAGAATAACATAAAATAGCAACTAGACTTGCAACTTTTGTTTATTCATCAAGTTGTCATAATTGTTTTATTGAGAAAGACTTGAATCCGATCGCTCATTGAGTCGTTAAAATCTAGCAATAGCTTTCCTCAAACTTCAAATGACAACATCGTCTAACAATGCCTTCAGTCATTAGTAGCATAACGCTTTTCTTCTTCATAATAGGTGTTGAAACCTACGACTTCTTTGACTTCATCAAATGATGGCATGCTTCCAGGTGGAGGCACACCTCCCCCCTTAATTGCAACCAGTGCATCCTGCAAATGCCATATAAAAATTTATAAGCAACTTAGGATAACATTTTGAGCAGTTTACATAGGCTAAACGAGTGATAAATTTTTAGATGATCTAACACGGATTTTTTTGCAGCAAGCAGATCAGAGTTCATACAAAAAAAATGCAAAAACAGCACTTTGCAAGATTGAGAGATTATGGACAAAAGATAACTAATATGAAGAATAACTGACCTCCATTGCACGGATAGATACCCCGATTAAGGAAAGAGGATAGACTACAATTTTATATCCAATATCCTCAAGTTCTAAAGGAGTGAGTATTGGCGTTTTTCCTCCACCTTCAAGCATGTTGGCCTACATAGGAATCAAAAACCATATTAACTATCAAAACCAATTGTCACGAGAAAAATATTACATTTCTTTTCTGGTAACGTAAAACAGACTTGCAATTGCTAACCATTTTAGGAACTGAAGTAGCAACTTCACAGAATGCTTTCATCTCTTCTTTTGAAGCAAGTGCATCAATAAAAAGGACATCAGCCCCAGCCTCAGCAAACGCCTGTGATCTCCAAAGAGCTTCTTCTATGGACAATGCCTGGCGAGAATCTGTTCTTGCTATAATGACAATATCAGAACCACTTTCTTTTCGAGCATCAACAGCAGCTTTTATCTTCATCACAGCTTCCTCTCTTGATATGACTTTCCTGCCTTGTGTATGACCACAAGCTTTTGGAGACACCTTTCAGTTTTGAGCATTTGTCAGCAACAAATCTATATACTGATAGAAATGTGAATAAGGCTTTGCAGGTTTTTGGATGTGTGTTTACTAGCGTTGAGGAAAATTCTATTATGCTTAATGATTCTGACTTTCTTATAGTTTAGGGTCAATTTTATTAGGTAAGAAGTTGGCGAAAAAAGAAATTCAGCGTCTGATTCTGATTACAACTATTTGAATAACAATGCTCATCCACCCCCCCCCCCCCTCCCCCCTCCTCTTCTTCCCCTTTGTTCATGGATAGTAAAAGTATACAAAAACTCGATAGTAGCGCTAGACTCGTGACTTAAGTATATACACAACTAATGAGCTTTATTCCATTATGATTAGTACGATTCGCAGCTATTCTGACCGCATAAGTTATAATCTAATCATATTACACAAGCAGCAACTATTTTACTAACATAACTAATTAGCTTAATATATGAAAGATTAATAGAGAATAGATGGTATATTTTCGGCAGATGGCTATTCTGGTGTTAGTTTTAATATAGGAGCAATATTTGTTGGTTGCTATCAAGTAGATATTGAGAAATGAACCTGATCTTCGATAAATATTCCGGCAAAGCCCGCTTTAATAAACCCCTTAACAGTTCTCTTAACATTCATGGCATTTCCGAACCCATCATCCGCATCACCTATCACCGGAATAGACACCGCTTCAGTAATAAGTCTCCCTTGGTCTAACATTTCTCCATAAGATATTAATCCAGCGTCTGGCAGGCCTAGCCGAGCAGCCGAAATTCCAAAACCTGGCAAGAGATAACTGACACATTAATCAAACACAAAAACATTTAGCAATAGTTTTTACATATGAATAAGCGGATACAATCATTTAAGCATTAGTTGATGATATGATGATGCACACTGAATTGAGCTAGTTTATTTTAACTGCGCAAAATAACATTCAAGTTATGCAATACAATTATACAAGTGATAGAAACCTATAGATCTGTTTACTTTTTTAAGGTCAAAGTTTCACTTTCCAAATTCAAAATAGATACTGATTTGGTAACATATTTTACATGGACATTGTCTTGTGTTCTAAAAACTTATATCATTAAATGAAGTTCCCCTTTATTTCAATACGAATGAATTTTTATAACTCGTAAAGTTTAAATTTCAAAAAATTGACCATAAAAGTCAAAATAACCCATTCAGACCGTACGCCTACCCACTTCAGTATCTCAGCAAATTCTACAAAATATCAAGTTATCAACTTACTTGGTAAAACCAAAAGTGCCCAATTTGTTAACTAACTTTTTTATTTGCTGGTTTAATAATCAAGGTTTGTCATTCCTCCTGTAAGGCTGTAACTATATTGTAGTAATACGTGTTTGTGTTTTATCTTCATTAGCAATTAGCTTACAGCCTTACACAATAATATTATCGATGTACAACATTTTGCCAACTAAGAAAAATTATGTATGTGCTAAAATTTCTAATATACATTATTTTTGGGTTTATGAGCTTATTTTTATAGGCCCATTTTTCGACTTTCTTCTAACAAACTTGTTATGACATAGGGGGTGTTTGGAATTGCTAAAATTTTCTGCTTAACACCCCTTAACAATATATACAATGACCTCACAATTTAGAACCTAGTTTTCAACTTTCTTCTTACGAGCTTATTATAACTTTAAACAAGCTCACGAGTTAGAAAAACAGGCTTATAAAACATTAGCTAATAAGCACCAAAATAAGTCAAAACAAGCACCCTCTTAACAATATAAACAATGATTTTCCAGTTAACTACCAATTTTAACATTCAAACTTAAATCAACAACTAAAAACAAACCAAAATCAACGGCACCCAATCCTATCTTCCACGGGGAATGGAGGAGGTGAGATGTAGACAGCCTTACCCCTACCCAAAGGTAGAGAGGCCGCTTCCACAGGACCTCCGGCCATTTTTGCAGGGAGTGAGGATCAAACCCTCTCGCCTCTATCTCCGAAGGAGAGGGGTTTTTCCAACTGATCCAACCCTACTTGTCAACTAAAAACAAACCACCTAAACTAATTGTTAGGATCGCCCCTAACGAGACTCTCACCACGCACAACACATAAGTCCAAGTCGGTTCCATTCTAAAAGTAGAAGCCCACCAAACTAATACATTAACTTCAAGATTATATTTTTACCGACATGCGATTGGGTTTGCACGCCCCTTAACAATAACGGGCCAAATGGGCTCGAGCCTGAATGGGCACGGGCCAAACGGGCTCGATCCCGAACGAGCACGGGCCAACGGGCTCGAGCCCGAAAGGTTTACAACTCTTAGCTATCACTTTTTCCTTTTGATATCATTAACATTTATTTTAGGGTACGCGCCGCTGCAACGCGTGAGTACCCTACTAGTTATCTTCAATTCTGAGTTTCTCAAAAATCTCACCAAGCCCAAGACACAAGTCCAACCGGGTTGCATTCTAAAACCACTGAATTGTCAATACAAGAACATTAACATTATGTTTTACTAATATAAACAATTACCAAATACAACACATAAGTCCAACTGGGTCTATTCTAAAACCAATTATCTTTATACTGGGATTGTTTTTGCACACCCAAAAAAAAAAAAAAAAAAAAAAAAAAAAAAAAAAAAAAAAAAAAAAGTTACCAGTAGTAAAACAATACTGAAACCCGGCTCGTTCAATAAGCTTAGCACTAAGAGCATTAAAAGCAGCAGGACCCTGATGAACACCAGGTGTCTCAAGCAGCTCCCTCAGCTTCTTTGCCGGAGAAAAACCCTCCAACCCACCACCACCACTGCCCATTTTGAAAGTAGGTTCATGTAAACCAAGAAGCCAAGATCAAGATGATCATATTGCCTCTATTTGCACTCTGGTCCATGTACAACTAATAATAACAAAACTAACACCAAAGTGATAATAGTGATAAGTTAGTTATAAAATATTTACATTTAACCCCCTTTAAGTTACATAAGCTTGCAAAAGAGAGTTATAATTTCAACACCCTCCCTCACCCTTAGAGCACACGGTAAGGTAACGTGCCCCCAAGGTTAAAAGTTAACTCAGGAGCAAAAAGAGGTGTGTTACCTTACCACCACCTGCGTTAAGGTGGTGCGTTAAGTTAAGAGGGTAACCCACGTTAACAAGCACTAGGGACAAAAAAAAAAAAAAAAATCATCCCACCCCCTCTAACAGGGTTGAAATTGAAAATACTAATTGAGGTGGAGGTAATTTAAGGTGAGTTAAATGTAAGTTATGTTACCGGGGTGGAAAGTCAAGAGTTAAGGTTAAAAGGTAAAAGCTGATGTGGCGCTGACGTGGCAGTGCGTTAAGTTTTAACCCGAGTGACCTTACCGTGTGCTCTTATGCAACAAACATGTTCAGCATTCCCAGCCTTTTAGTCAACAAGGAATGTTGTGTAGATCCTAAAGCTTTGTAAGAATATCTGCAAATTTGGTTTTTAGACTCCACTTTTTCAGTTTTTTATCAACCCATATGCAACATTTTCCCTTACCATAAATGTTAAAATGTTTAGTTTTCTCATGCATGACTGAGTTAGCTGCAATTTGTATTGTAGACTTATTGACACAAAATAAACTAACAGGAACCAAATTATCAAAATTTATAAAATCCACATTATCTCACAAGTAGCATATGCCATTGCCCTATACTCAACTTCTGCTGAGGATTTAGGCAATGTAGCGTGCTTCTTACTCTTCCAAGATACCAAACACCCAATAAAAAAATACAATACCCAAATACATACCTTCCAGTCATAGGACACTTTGCCCAATCTGAATCAGAATAAGAGATGACTTTAAAATCAGTTTTACATTTTGAAAAATCAATACCATTTCCAGGTGCAAGTTTCAAGTACTTAAGCACTCTTAAACCAATATCAAAGTGTGATTGCAAAGGTGCATGCATATGTTGGCTTAAGCAATGAACTGCATAGATATATCTGGCCTGGTCATGGTCAAATATATATCAGTTTTCCTGCTAGTTTTTGATAACTAGTAACATTTAACAAAAGCTTATGACCATCAGACTCCTTATCTGCCAAAACAATGTTTTTTTTGCAAATGAGTCATAACTAGTCTGCAAGCCAGTAACCCAAATTCATGAAGTAATTCTAAAAAATACTTTCTCAGGTTTAGACACAACCCAATTTTGGTTTTCAAAACCTTAACTCCAAGCAAATATTTTAACTCACCCAAATCTTTGATCTTAAATTTGTTTCTTAAGAATTTCTTAAAATCTTCAATCTCAGTTTCACTATTACCAGTTATAACCAAATCATCAACATATACAAGTAAAAATAAAGAAATACTTCCTTTATTCTTAATATATAAAGAATGTTCATTTTTTGACTGCACAAACCCTACTTCAAACAAAGCCTCAGACAACTTATGATTCCATTGTCTGGGAGCTTGTTTCAAGCCATACAAAGACTTCTTCAACTTACAAACTTTGTTTTCCCTTTCATTAAAGAACCTAGGAAGAGGTAACATGTAAACTTCCTCATTAAAATTCCCATCCTCATTAAAATTCTCATACAGAAAAGCATTATTAATATCCATTTGAAATATTTTACAGTCATTATTAACAATTTAAACAATGATCTTCAAGGGCACATGGACCCACAAAAAAGTACTCAATGACACCCAAAAAGACATTTTTTATTTGTGCCAATGATTTGAGTCCTTTGTGTAGGTCCATAGGCAATTTTTTGTGGGTCCCTGACTTCATAAACTGTAACCCTAGGGCACAAGTTAGAAAAACTCTTCTAAAATTTATCACAGTTATCTCCCTTAAATATAACTTTCTGGCTCCGCCCCCGACATAAGTCCAACTAGGTCGATTCTAAACCAATTATCTTTATAGCATGATTGTTTTTGCACACAAAAATAAAATAAAATAAAATAAAATAAACCTTACCAGTAGTAAAACAAAACTAAAACTCGGCTTTTTCCACAAGCTTAGCACTAAGAGCATTAAAAATAGCAGGACCTTGATGAACTCCAAGTGTATCAAGCAGCTCCCTCATCTTCTTCGCCAGAGAAACATCCAATCCGCCGCCACCACTACCGAAGAAGAAGAGGCTACTATGATGGAAGTACTGGATTGGAGTGAGTGTCTTGAGTTTGTGAGATTATAAGATAATGTTGGTTTGATGGAAAATTTGGTAGTGGTGAAACTGGAGGTTTGGTGGAGTACCGTGGTTGGATACGGTGGTGGTTGAGAATGAGATATTCATGTTCTTTTCTACTTTTGTTTTATGGTGGCAGACACAGAGTGTTTGTTTGTTTACTACTTACTTCCGCAAAGTTAAACTTAATATTTTATAATCCGTCTTAATTAAATTAATAATCCACGTTTCTGTTTTTGGTTGTCTTAAATTTATTATGCAATACTGAAAACAAATAGAAAATTTTAATCAAATTTACTATATTAACCTTGTTTGAGGTTATTATTTCAAACTTAAAAATATATATACATAATTAATTAATAGTAAAACTATCATTCTATAAAAAGTAAAAGTACTGTAATAATTATATTTTCTTAAAATATGCAGATTAAATGTCTATTTTAACTTTTCATACCTTCTAAATAAAAGTGAGATAATCACACTCTACAATAATAATAGTTCATCTTAACTTTCTAAAAATATTTTGATCGGTTAAACTTAAAGTAAACACTTAATTTAAGACAATCTTAAGTGAAAAAATTTAAGACGGATAAAAACTTCTTTTGTTACTTCTTACTCATTTAGTTTTTCTAAAATAAATGTTTGGTTCCAAATTTTAGTTATCTATAAGGTTTATAATACATAGGATAACATATTATTAGTTACCATTACATTATTTAAGACAAAAAAAAAAAAAAAAAAAAAAAAAAAAAAAAAAAAATATATATATATATATATATATATATATATATATATATATATATATATATATATATATATATATATATATGACTTTTTCTTAAAATGATAGGTGCCCTTACTAAAATATTTTCTTCAACTCATGTAACCATTGTTAATTATGTATTTAACTAATTATTCATATAAAACAGCGGCGACAAATAGTTAGTCTGATTTTATGGTAGGTTTTTATTGTATCTTTGATTTTAAAAGCTTATATCATCTAAGGTCCGTTTGTTTGATGGTAGGTTTGTTAGATGATATTTAAATAATTATTCGTATCACCATTGTCGAAAACTGAAGATACAATAAAAGTTTATAAACTATTAAATAAACATATCACCTCTATGACAATAAAAGTTTATAAACTTTTAATAAAACCGAAGATACAATAGAGTTTGAGTTAGCAAAAATAATGTTTGACATTTGAGATAGAGTCATAAAGGTGATATGATTATTTAAAAGTTTATATCATGTAGGGTCCGTCTTTTTGATGGTGTTGTGTTAGGTTTTAGGATTTCAAGTAAAAAAATGCTGTTTGTTTTACTTTTTAGCCTTTGATTTGACAATTTGATTCCAAATAGTATGCATTTTGGATTTCTCACATATTGCCCCGATTTAATTGAAATATTGGGTTCCATTATTTGTTACACTCTATCTCTCTCATCGTCTGTTAATATAAAATAATAAATTTAAATTTAAATTCATACATTTACATTTTAAATAATTACATTTTTCATATATTTTTCTCTTTTACTTTTTCTCAAATCAAATTCAAATTCAATTTTAAATCTAAATTCCAAATCTGAATCCAAACCCATTTATAAACCAAATGGGCCTGTAGTTACAAGTGTGCTGATTGTTGTCGTGTTGTCAAATTGAGTCACGTGTTATTGATGCAAATAATGCAAGAAAATACGAAACTGATTTTTAATTGAATCAAAAGATAGAACAATGAAAATTTTTGTTTAAATGCAACTAAACCAATCTTTTTGAAAAGAGAGACGATTTTCATATTTTTATTTACAATCATTTAAAGCAAGATATATATACAATACAACATTTAAATGCACAAATTAGAGTGCCTCCAACTCTTGTACTTTTTTTTATAGGTGAATTTTTTACATATCTCCTTAAAAAAGTTTCTTGCCTAAACATTCTCAACTTCTTAGATATTTTCCCAAATACTTAAGTTTAGAATGTTCTTGATGTTGAAGAGGTCAAGGGGCCATCATTTTCTTTTGGTTTAGGGACTTTACTTATTGAAACCACATTCGTAAGTAGAGGTACGTATTTTTCATCTCTCGAGATGTGTCCTGAAAACTTATTTTACATTTAGGTTACACTACTACAAAAATGGCCATAGAGCCCGGTTTTGCCTGCGGGCTCAAAAAGGGGAGGGGCTCTATTCAAAAACCAAATAGAGCCCGGTTAGGAAAACGGGGTCTATTCCCAGTTATAGAGCCCGATTTTCTCTTACCAAACATGGCTCTATGTGAAAAACAAATTAAAAAAATATATATATTTTCTGGAGCCACTAGATCATATTTTGAATAGCATAAACAACCCAGTATCATTATTCCTAAGTATCATCTATTATAAGAAATCCTAGCTATCAAATCTTCATCTTTACTTCTATCTATAGTCCAGCCTTCAAACCGTGACTCATCTTGCTCTCAAGCTTTCGTTCTAGCCGACTCATTAGATAAAGATGTTGCACATATAACAAGTATGGATTACAACAAGTGAAATAACAAAAAAACACAGTTATAATTCAACATGTTTATATGAAACAAGAACTTAAGAATGAGCATCCTGGTGGATACCTATATCCTTATTATAATTAGACCCTCTGTCATGCTGTCAAAATTTGTAACCTCTAATTCCTTCAGAATAAAAATTAAAAACAAAAAGTGATGTTCGTGAAGTACTAAATTTTTTCTCCGTCTGTAACAAGTTCGCGCAAGTCCTTGAGTCAGTCCTGGATCAATTGCCTGTCTCGAGGTCTGGCCTTCTGTTTAGCACCAGCTATACACAATCAAGCTCATAACTCAAATCAACCAGCTAGTTATCAAGATCAAATGATGTTAAATGCTGATACAATAAAAGCTACTAGCAGCTCTGAGGCAACTTAAGAGGCAAAAATAAGCTACAAGATAAGCTGATAAGGCCAAGTAAACAATTTAACTAAGAAGCCAGTATAGCTAGTTATCCAAAAAGCCCAAAAAGAAATTCCAACAAGAAATCAACAAGATATGGCCTAGTGAAATCTGTCTAATTCCAAAGTTGTTCTTGGTGCAGGGGAAGTAACAGGCCAACTAGCTGATTTCCAGCTTATATTTAAACACTTAAATCACTTCCAAAATGTTCAAACTCAGCTGATTCAAGGAGATAAACTTCCAAATTATCTAGAAAACTACTTTTTAACAATTTCCAATCCAAATTGAGCTCTAAATAAGATCTGGTGTGGAGGACTTTTGAACTCAGCTTTGGTCTTTTGACTTTTTATGTTTTTGAATACAATTGACTAAAGTGAAATGCAAATGATCCTAGATGAACTATAATGCAGTAATAAGCTTATCTATGAATGATTTAAACTATTTTAACTAAATATGCAATTACTTAAGTGATTATGCTACTCTAAAACACCAACAGTTATGCATAAATGGAGTTCAAAGGTGATTTTTATTTTTGATCAAATGACTACTGTTTTTTATGCTTTAAATGTCCTACTTATACCTAATGCTTTAAATGGTTCACAAGAGATGTCAGATTCATCGTCATTAACCATTAAGGTAAATAAGATGTTGAATTCCGGGCAAAAAAAAGATTATGTGAAGTTAATAACAAAAACTAATATGCATAATGAAGACATGAATATAGCTACTGCACTTTCATCAATATACCTTGCCATCAACGAATGATGGAATCAGATTGATTAAGCAAAAGTAGTGTTTCTGTGTAGGAGACAACGCAAAATGAATTATGTTGTCCTTTAATTCCTATAGCATTGATGTGTCCTGAGCACGGTTCATAAACTTGAAGCATGGATGTTATTTCTTCATCATCATCACTATCATTATCATTATCATCACTATCATCATCATCACCACCACCACCACCGCTACCATCACCACCACCATCATCACCATCATCATCACCATCACCATCACCATCACCATCACCATCACCATCAACATCATCATCTATTATTTGCATTATGGCTTCACCATTCTTCCTAAACCCTAATACTGTTCTATCATACATTGACTTGATAGAGAACTTTTTGGTAAAAGATTTGGTAACACCATACATCATAATCCACACATCAATAATCGGCATCGCACTCTGTTCATAGTAATCAACCACAACTAGAGTCTCATTAAGCTTAGATATCCTCAAATCAGCTGAGTGTACTAAACAACGAGGAAGAAACACTTCACCAAATTCTTCACCCTCCAAATCAAAAGAAATTATAAAATTAGATTTAATTCCAACATCCTGATTTATGCCATCATAACCAAGCCAATAAGCAAACCCTTCTACAAAAACGTGAAAGCATGCCAAGCGACATAGTTTAAATGATGGATTGATGGATAAACTTTTCCAAACCCTCGAGCTTAACGTAAAAACAGCAACTTCCCAATGGACCGTACTTTTCTTGCGAATAACATCAATCTTAACAATCTTAGGGTCACTAGTGTCGCCACAAACACCAAAACCAACAGTAAGTTCTGTAGGTGAACTCAATGTAGGGATAACAACACAAACCGATTTTCTAACTATAGGATTCCAAAGAACAGCCATTGATAACCTTTGAACTTGATGATAACCGAAGAAGCATAACACTCCTTGTGAAGAACCATATCCGAATGCATATTGAAATTTCTGAATGGGCTCGGGGAGAATATGGCAAAACTTGTGGTTAGGGAATGTAACATCATCGACTAACGAAACGCATTTTGGGACGTCTTTTACATTATCGTAACTTACATTTAGATGTGGTGGCTGTGTTTGTGTTTGACGGATGTGGTGTTCGTTGACGAACTTGGAGTCATCGATAAGAGACTTCCATGGTTTTGCAACGGACCTGAATCGAACTAGTGATTTGACTGGAAGCCTTTTCATGATTTCAGCTTGAATTTCGAATGGTGTATGATCAGAAAACTTGATTCTCGACATGTTTAGGTTTTGGAAATTAGGGTTTTTTGAACGTGAAAGAACCAAAAATGGTGGTGAATTATACAGGGCGTGTTTTTGGTCATACTAAGTTTGGGCTATTTGTTTGCAATGTTTGGGCTTTGTAAGTATATAGGATAAAATATGGTCCAGACAATACATTTTTAGTTTTTTACGGAGGATAAAACTCTTTGGTGTAAATTGATTAGATCCATCCGTGGCCCTTAGGGTGGTCTTTTCGTAGCTATATCAACAGTTGAAAGCTGAAAATATCAACATAAATCAGCTCGTCCCGCTCGACCCGAGTTAGTTCACGGTAAAACTATTTGCATAGGTTGGTTGTTGAACAATTTATGCTTTTGAACTATGTCGTTGAACAATTTTATGTTTTTGTGTGACATAGAATAACGACTTTTAATATTATCAGTTTGGAATGTGATTCGTATATTTTAGTTATCGTTTGTGTTGATTTGGAAATTCTAAAAAAATCTGAAAAATTGGTTGCGGAAAAGGGTCAGAAGACCTGGGAAAATGGCTGGAACAGCCTGCGGGCAAAAAACCTATCATGTGGTTACTAAAAGTGGTCGTCACATTTGCTTGGTGCCACTTTTAGCATTTTAATGTAAATCCATAGTTTTAGTTCTTCATTTTTTAAGTCATGTTTTAATATGCCCATTATAGTATAATCGATAATTATTTTTACCAATGCTATTGTGTTAGAGATTGCAGCATTTCTAATCAATGATATGGTATATACTCTAATGAATAAATAATTTATGAATCATTAAAAACAGATTTCATCTAAATTTCTAACATAAAGAAGTGACAACCCTCCTATAGAGACTTTTGTGTAAAGAATGTACACTCACTTTTGAGGTTAAATGAACCTAGGATACACGAAAACGCCGCCGGGATGCCAGAAATGGGAAACGCTGGGAAACGCCTGGGAAACGTCCCCAGGAAAACTGGAAACGTTTCTTCAATTGTGGTACACCGATCTTTATCTTGGGAAAACGTTTCCGGCCCAAAAAGCCACGTTTCCCAGGCATCAAACAAATCGAGGGCATCAATTTCTGGTGTAGCGAGTCAGTTTTATTTACCCTAAAACAGCCGCCACTCTAATTTTTCCGGCCGTCGGCTTCGGCCGGCGGTCCGGATATTTTCTTTCATGCCTCCTGCACTTTTATTTCTTTCTATCGACAAAACCAATGGGTAATAACCCATTATCGAATCACAGCCTCCTCCCGAATATAATATTCCCAAGTTGCCTTCTTTTTGTTGTTGCCTCCCAATCTTGCGTCAAATTCTAAATGAATGGAATATTATATTTGTTTCTCCTCTGCCTTGCGTCAACCTTGTAGCCACAAAAGTGGACTGAAACTGGATGGGAATTTTAATTGCTTTCTTCTCTATTTGCTTTCCTTTCTGTTGTTTACTTCAAGACACAGCCCATCAAGAGCCGAATGGAATAATCACAACAACTAAATGAAAAAAATGGATCTTTATATTAGTCTATGGAAAACACGTTCCGTTTGTTCGGAAGGCTCTTTGGGGTTTGATGTTTTAGAACCAACTTTCGTTTGCTCATCTTTTCTTTTGATATTAGTGCATGAGTCTTAGTTGTAATTTCCTATGTTTTAGTTGTAGGGGATACTTTGGGTTATCTCATTTGATTTAGTTTACTTTGGGTTATCTCGTTTCGTCAAGATACTTTGATTTATCCTGTTTGGTAAAAGATACTTTGGTTTATCTCATTTGGTCATGATACTTTGGTTTATCCTGTTTGGTATGGATACTTTGGTTTATCTGGTTTGTTGCGTGTTTATGTCTGCTGTTGCTTGAAGATGTGCATCCGCTTGATGTCAAATGTCTTCTGCAACAATTATTTATAGCTTTACTTTTTTTTATTAGTTTTTAATCTCGATTTCGAGCTTTCGCAATTTCGCCGCTCGGGTTGCGGGGAGAGTGTTAGCCCATATTATGTTTGTAATGGGCTCACGCTCAAGTGTAGAATGTCATGTAGTGTGCTATATCTTTGTACCATGTATTCAATTATCAGTCAATCGAATCAATCATCATTCAATACATTAACAAAAGTGTCACGTGAGGTGTATTTGATAGAAAACTTCATCTCAATTATTTTTTTATTTTTTTACTAACTTTATTGAACAACTTTTACTATTATATTAAAGTATTTTATTAGTTTTCTTTTTTACTTCAAACTTGCAGATTTGCATAATACTAATGTATTGTTTTAGTAAAACTAATTGATGTTTTTTTACTTAAATGTTTTTTGGGAAGACAATTTGATAGTCAGGAGTTTTTAATTAATGATTATGAGTAATATTTGCTTGAATTTTTGAATGTTGTCTAATATATTTTTGGAAGACAATTTGATATATATTAAAATATTATAACACATATAGAGGTTTCCTCGCCGTATCCGTTTCTTGAATTTTAAGTTATTGCCGTTTTCTGATACCCGTACCCCTCCCCGTGCAACTTAGAAATGAACTAATTTGCACATGACAACTTGATTAGATTTTTTTTTTCAGATTATAACCAAAAAAAATAATAATAATAATAAAAATAAAATAAAAAATAAAATGTCTTTTAATCTTAAACTATCACAGAATCTAGTGATAAGGATTAAGGAGCCAGTCACAAAGACCTTGAGCATAAGAAACTAACAGCAACATAATTCAACCACCACTATACTTATGTTATAGATACTACATATATCTGACACAGTTGTCCCAGACAAGACTTGAAACTACAACTAGCTAGTTGTTTGAGTAGAATCTCGCACCACATAATCTTCCTTGACGATCAACCCGCGTCTTAGCTTTCTTGTTCGGAAACAGAGATGTCTTGTTCAACAACATGGAATTAAGAGCTCTGCAGCATGCATTTAAATTCAGATGGTCAATACATGACACACTTAATTTTTTTTCTAATGGATCATGCTATGATAAATTTGACATGTAAGCAACAGGTTAATTTTTATCAAGTTTGTTTTTACATAAAGCCTTAAAATATTTTAAGGGACTTAGAAAGTGATAAATTATGTTGATTTTTCATCTTTATACCTTGCCATCAATAATAAATGATGGAATCAGACTCATCAAGCAAAAGAAGAGTCTCCGTGTAAGAGGACACATAAAACGAAAGATAATCTCCTTGAATTCCAATAGCATTGAAGTGTCCTGAGCATGATTCATATACTTCATGCATGGATGTTTCATCATGGTCCATTATTTCCGTTATAGCTTCACCGTTCATCCTGAACCCTAATACTATTCTTTCACATGGTGACTTAATAGTGAACATCTTGGTTAAAGATTTAGTAACACAATCCTTCATCATCCACACATCACAAACCGGTACACTCTCATAACAATACTCAAGCGCAACTAGAGTCTCGTTTCGCTTAGATATTGCCAATTCTTTTGAATGTACTAACTTATCCGGAAGACACACTTCACCAAATTCCTCGCTTGTCAAATCAAAATAAATAATAAAATTAGTGGGAGTTTCAAATTCTTCATAACCAAGCCAATAAACAAACCCTTCTATAGCAACACGTTCCTTGAAATGACGAAACAATTTAGATGGCGAATTGATAGATACACTTTTCCAAGACCTCGAGCTTAAAGTGAAGATCTCAATTTCCCAATTCATGCATGGATTTTCAGGAATATTAATCATAACGATCTTAGGGTCACTAGTGTTGGGACAAACACCAAAACCAAAACCAGTAGATCCTGTTAATGAACCCAATCTAGGGATAACAATGCTAACAGATTTTTTAACAACAGGATTCCAAAGAACAGCCATACGCGAACCTAGATCTTTATTATCACCGAAAATACATAACACTCCATGTGAAGAAATATATTCAGATGGCCTATCCATTTGCTTTATTACCTCGGGTACGATATGGGAAAATTTGTGGTTTGGGAATGTATCATCATCGATTAACGAAACACATGCTGGATCGGTATTTACTTCGTAACGTAAAATTAGATGTTGTGGCTGTGTTTTTGTTTGATGGACGTAGTGATCGTTGATGAATTCAGAGCTACTGATAAAAGACTTCCATATTTTTGAAACCGGCCTGAATCGAATCAACGATTTAACAGGAAGCCTTTTGATGATTTCCGCTTGGATTTCGAATGGTATATGACCACACAATTTGATTCTCGACATGTTGAGGGTTTGAAATTTAGGGTTTTTGGACGAAAAATAGTTCTGTAAAAAAAGGTGGTTACTTTATATAGGACTTGCTTTAGGCATGTTTGTGTTCGTGTAGGATCTGAATTGAAGTTTGGGCTATTCTTTTTAAGTGTTTGGGCTTCCTAATATGAAGTCGGTTTGGTAAATGCTATTTTCTTTTAACGACTGATAAGTTTTAAATACTATAGGGTGGAAAGTGTGACGACTTATTCCCAGGGGCGGAGGGACTTCATCAGGAGGGGGGGGGGGGGGGGGGGGGGGGGGGGCGGTGCCCTCAACAAATTGGCCCAGAAATTTTTTATATAGTGTAAAAGTTTGGGCTTTATTGGACTTTCATTTGTCATGCCCTCAGCCCAAAAATTGAATTGCCCTCAACAAAATTGAGCCCAACATGTAATTTTTTCTTTTGTAAAATATATCACGTAGAGGAGGAGAGGAGGGAAACGAATCGATCATCAGGATATCCTCACTCCTCAGACCCATTCGCAAGTTCAAAAAAAAAAAAAAAAAAAAAGAATCGATCAGTCAGTTGTGAAAAAAAAGAATCGATCAGCAAGTTCAAGCATTGTCTTTTGTTTCTCCATCTTCTACCTTAAAACTTGGTAAGTGAAACTCAAAACCCTAACTTCTCTTTTACTTTTATAAACAAATTATGTTATTGAATATTGATTAATTGCTAGTTTTTATTACCCTATTAAGATGTTAGATGTAGTACTTAGCCACTTAGGTAACTAGATTTTGTGAATTATGATTGTCACTTATATGTTATAATTGTTTAAAGTATTGTTTCTCATTTGTATAGAAACATGGAAAAGTATTTTAAAAGAAAGACACCGTCTTCATCAACATCCGATCATGTTACTGAACAAGCTACAAAAAAAAAGCCTAATGAACCTATTGATGTGATTGACTTGAATGATCTTCCTTGGGATCCGGTTGATAGACCAAGAATTTCACAATATAATGTTAATCAAATAGATGATATAAGGCGAAAATATTGGAATCGAGGACCTTGTCAACCAAAGGGTCATGACTTTAAAAGAACAATCATAGGTAATAAATCAAGGCGTTTTGTCCCAAGTTGGTTCAATATATATGGTTATTGGTTAGAATATAGTGTAAAGGCAGAAAAAGCCTTTTGCTTATGTTATTACTTATTTAGAGATGATTTTGGTCATCAAGGAGGCAACGAAGCATTTGTAACAGAAGGGTTTAATGGCTGGAATAAAACAGAAAGGCTTGCTAGTCATGTTGGTGATTTCAAAAGCTTCCACAATCGAGCACTTAAAAAATGTGAAGATCTTATGAAACAAAAGCAATCAATTTCCTTTGCTTTTAATAAGCAAACAGAACAAGAAAGGAATGATTATCGTATTCGATTGCACGTTTCAGTTATTGCTACTAGATATTGCTTAAATGGTGAATTGCCATTTCGTGGTCATGACGAGAGCGAGACTTCTCTTTATTTGGGAAATTTTCTGGAATTGAGAAAGTTAATTGGAAATTTCGAACGAAGGAAATGATGGTTCTAGGCAAAATCAAGCAAGTGGTATTCTTGTGTACTTTGAATCATTTGATTTTGTATTTTATTTGCATATAATGAAATACATTTTGGGTCTCACGAATATATTGTCACAAGCTCTCCAAAAAGAAGACCAAGATATTGTGGAAGCGGTTTCAATGGTCAAATCAACCAAGGAACAATTGAAAGAATTTAGATCGAACGGGTTTGTTCCACTTTTAGATAGAATCTCTTCTTTTTGCAAAAAGCATAATATTCGAGTGGTTAACATGGATGAAGTATATGTTAGTCCAAATGGTCGGAGACGAAGGGTGAGTGTTACTAATCGACATTTCTTTGAGGTTGAATGTTTTAACACGGTTGTAGATATGCAAATTCAAGAGTTTAGTGATCGTTTTAGTGAGGCAAGCACCCAATTACTTGCACATATGGCTTGTTTGAACCCGTGTGATTCATTTGCTCAATTCGACGCATCAAAGTTAGTAAGGTTGAGTGAGTTTTACCCAAAAGATTTTAGTAGCATTGAAAGGATGGAACTTGAGAGTCAACTAAACTTGTACTATGCCAATGTCAAAGAAGATAATAGTTTTCTCGACTTGAATGGTATCACCGACCTTGCTACAATGATGGTGAAGAAAAGGAAACACATTTCTTATCCTTTGGTGTATCGATTATTGAAGTTAGCTTTGATTTTGCCTGTTGCAACCGCAAGTGTCGAGAGATGTTTTTCTGCAATGAAGATTATTAAATCAGATTTGCGGAATCGAATTAGTCAAGGGTTTTTAAACTCTTGTGTTATATGTGGCGTAGAAAGAGAAGCACTTGCAAATATTAGTGATGAAGATGTGATGAATCGGTTCCAAAAGATGACAGGTCGTAAAGGACAACTTTAACATGTTTGTTTGCTCAAGGTAAGCATTTTTTGTTGTTATTTTTATGCTCAAACAAGATATACTCATATACATATTTTCTTGTTAATATATATTCTTTTTTGCACTTTATAAACAGGTATTCGATATGTTTTTGCACACCAAAAGCTGATTTTTGGGCTGTTTTTGCTGCTGTAAATGGTGCTGTTTTGGGCTGCTTTTGCTGTTTTTTGGGGGCTGTTTGGATGCTGCTGTAATTAGGGTGTTTGGAGGCTGAAATAAGGCTGTTTGGATGCTGCTGTAATGCTGTTTGGATGCTGATTTTGCTGTTTTTTGGGGGCTATTTGGTTTCTGCTGTTAGGGTGTTTGGATGCTGCTCTAATGATGTTTAGATGATGATGTTACACTACTATTTTTTGGTTATTGTATGGCTGCCGTTTTCACGCAACATAAGGTGTGTTTTGTTGTTATTTTAGCACTATCTAACTTCTTTTATGCAAATCGGTTACGTTCATTATTATTTCTTTGTTAAAAAAAAAAAATTACGACAACATTTTTTTGCCCCCCATATGGCAAAATCCTGGCTCCGCCACTTCTTATTCCTTTTAGCATTTTACTTCAACTTTGCAAGTCTGTGGTTTACTGGTTTTAGTCTTGTTTAATATAGCAAAAGTAGCAATTGTACCATTTGAGATTCTTTTCAATGCGTTGCATATACTATCAACGAATTGCCATAGTTACTCAAACACTAAACGAGCAAAATAAGTAAAATATACAAAACAATAAAACATAGAAATTTAACTTAAATTCCTCGTGTCGTTTAACAAAAGAAATCCGGAAACTGTAACCTTAAACATCATATGAAAAACAACCGCGCACAAAAATATTACCTTATAATGCACGGGATTTTCTTTAGGCAAATCATATCTGTATCTAACTTGTCATCATTTCTAACTATGGTATCAAACTTTTTTTTTTTTTTTTTTTTTTTTTTCAAATGTGGGTACTTATCTTTTAAAGGGTCTTCTTGGGCAGTGAGGACCATTTTACCCTCTTAGGGTAAATTACATAAATAGTCCCTATAATTGGTAAATATTGCATCAACCGTCCCCCTGAAATTTTTAAGTTCCATCAATCGTCCTTATCTTTGCGAAAAATAACACTCATAGTCCTTTTTATAACTTTTCATCTATTTTATCGATAAGCTCACTCACATTTTTATATACGCTTTTATCTACGTTTTTATCAACGTTTTAATATACGTTTTTATATACATTTTTATCTACGGTTTTATATACGTTTTTATTTACCTTCTTATCTACATTTTTATTTACATTTTAATCTACGTGCTTATATACTGTGAAAATTGATCGAGTTCGTATAAACTTAATTTAACTATTGTAAAACGTAACTAATCATAGAATAGAGTTTGATTTCACAAATATAAATCATGTTAGAGTCATTGTAGAAAACGTATATAAAGCTGTAGATACAAATGTATATAAAAACGTAATGGGTCAAAACCATAAGGAGTGGATCCAAAAAAAAATTAAGTTAAGGGATGCTGGATGCAATTTTCGCAAAACCACAAGGGTTATTTATGTAATTTGAAGGATAAAGTTGTCAGCACTATTCCAAGAAAACCGAATTTGAAAGATAAGTACCCACATTTGAAAAAAAATAATAATAAAATAAATAAATAAATAATACCTAGAAAAAGTAGCGGAGACAAATTAATGTTAAATGTTACTGTAAACGTGTATTGCCAAAGTAATGTTAAATGTGTTGATTAAACATCAAAACAGTTGATTTTGAAAGTCTTGCAGAATATGGGTCCATACAGTAAGTTTCACGTTCGTATATATGATAATTTGATATGATATGTGAGTGCATTACTTCACTTCGGATCTAGCCTTTTTGCAGCACGTCTCTCTAGCGTCACATATATACTGGATTGCAAGGCTGGTCAGCTAAGTTGCACCTTCGCCATTTTACCATAGAAACTTGAACTAAGAATCTGACTTAAATGTTGTTAACTCCCATCAAGTGAAATTTGCAGTTGCTGCTATGTTGGATGCTATATGTAGTCTGATAGAAACATACATATTTGGTACAGTAGAGTGTAACTAATTATGAGAATAAACATATCTACATAACTACGTAGTATAACATATTGTAGCGGTTGTCAAAAGGATATGTGTATATCACATTTATAAAACATGTGAGACTCATCATCATTTAAGTGTAATCGATATATATATGATGCTAATAACCTAAACTAATATGCATCACGAAGAGTTGATCATGATAACTACATGCACTTTCATCTCTGTGACTCTATTCCTTGCCATCAACGGATTATGGAATTGGACTGATCAAGCAAAAGTAGTGTTTCTGTGTAGGGGGTCATGAAAAACGATTCAAACCTTCCTTTTATTCCAATAGCATTGATGTGTCCGGAGCTTGGTTCATAAACTTCGCATTTACTTATTAATTTGGAAATGTCGTCGTCGTCAATATCATCACAATCCAAATCATAATCATGTGCCGTGTTGATCATTATAGCTTCGCCATTCTTCTTAAACCCTGCTAGAATTCCATATGTCATGCCCGGTGACTTAATAGTGAACATCCTAGTAAACAATTTTGTAACTTTATCCATCACCCATACACCACAAACCGGTATCTCACCCTCGTTATAGTACTTTACCACAGCAAGAGATTCATTATGATTAAAGATGAACAATTTACATGAGTGTACTAAACCATGCGGAAGACACACTTCACCAAATTCTTCACGCTTCAAATCAAAATAAATAATCATATTAAAGTCTGGTTCGTAAACCTGATTAATGTCATAATAACCAAGCCAATAAACAAACCCATCAATAAAAACATGATACCACGTCAAACGACATAATTTAAATGGCGGATTGATAGACAGACTTTTCCAAGCCCTGGAGCTTAACGTAAAAACATCAACTTCCCAATGAATACACGGTTTATAAATAATCTTAATCCTCACAAGCTTGGGGTCATTACTAGCAGCACAGACCCCAAAACCAACAATACTTTGAGTATATATTTTCGGTGTATCGGGTACAAGAATACCAACCGATTTTCTAATTGCAGGATTCCAAAGAACAACCATTAAAGATCCTAGATCTCGATGAAAACCGAAAAAACATAAAACTCCTTGTGAAGAACTATATACGGATACGTCTTTAATTAGGTTAATAGACTCGGGGACTGTATGGGAAATTTTGGGGACAGGGAAAGTATCGTCGTCAATTAATGAAACACATGTTGCATCATGACCTCCACGTAGTAGTTTGTATCTTATAAATAGATGTTGTGGTTGTGTTTGTGTTCGATGTATGCGGTGATCCTTGATGAATTTAGAGCTATCGATTAGAGACTTCCATGATTTTGAAACTGATCTGAACCGAATCAATGATTTGGCAGGAAGCCTTTTCATGGTTTCAGCTTGGATATCAAAAGGTATGTAGTCGGACATAATGAATTTGAAGATGTTTAGGGTTTTTGGACAGGATGGAGTTGTGCGTGTAGCATGTGTTTTTTTTTTTGGTATATATAGGTGCATGTTGTACGTGTTTTTTTGGTAATGTATCATTGTATGGAAAGTATTTTTAGCATCTTATTGCAAGTCGGTTTGTCTTGGTTTCACTATAGGAATTTCAACTTTTAGCGACATAAGGATTCGTCGCTAAAAGTCCTCATACTTTGGTCGTTACTAAAGGCTTTGGTCGTCACTATAATATTTGAGATTCTTTTTTCAATGTGTTTTTATATTGTTTTAAAGTTTGAAGCATTCTCAAACTATTGTTTAAATTTTCAAGTATAAATAATTTGTTGATCATTATAAACATGTTTGATAGTACTGTATAACACAAGTGTTAAAATGTGTTGGATTTTGTATTGTTGACAAAAAGTTATGCACTAAGATATATAATTACAAGAATCCAATATGAGTATTGCACACACAGAAACGGAGTCTCATGCATGAGAGTTATGTGAGCTTGAGTTTGGCTCAAGGAACTTATACCAAGTTCATTCTTGACATGATAGCTTTACGTGCTTTAGGATTATTAACTCGAAAAGAGTAAGAACGCTTATAAGCTCGAGTTTTGCTCAATGTATATTCACTTGATTTCTCATGCCAAAAATAAACAAGTTGGAGCTAATTAATCTTACAATCTAATACATGACAAAAGCTCCACTTGATTTCTCAACCATTACACGCACATTGCGACTACTTCGGGAGGTCTGTCTTGAGATGACTTTGTATATGCATAGAAGGCCCATATACATTGCCACCTTGTCAGGTGTGGTGCTGAAAACGTCAAAAAAAAATTAAGTCCGACACGAATAAAAAAAAAAAAAGTGCCGCTATATTATAATATTCATTAGCACGAGCATCATCTTCTTCCATATTAACATCAACATTCTTATTACCAACATCTTCTACATTGTCATTTCCATTACTATCATTTTGTTCATCAACATTAGAAGGACCCGCATCTTGTTTTTTGAGAAATTTATTCATAACCCCTTTTCGAGATTTTATAAACGCTACTTGTTTTGCTTTTCTTTTTCGTTTTAAACTACCGGATGCTTGTTTAGGAGGCATAATTTTTTTTAAGCAACTACATATGAAGAAAAAAAAATTAACATTATTTAACAATTTGTCATTTGTCAAATATCAATTACTCAATTTGAGTATATACTGTATATATATCCGTATATATATACAATTATGCAAAAAAAATTAAAATTGATAACTAGGCAAAATTGATAACTAAAAAAATTAAAATTGATAACTAGTTGAGAGTTCTAAGTTGTAACTTTAGTTATGATTTGAAGATGGAGATGGATTATTGAAAACAAAGCTTCAGTGTTTTACGCCTTCAGTCCTTCACTCTTTTTAGTGCCCCTTAGTGGGTTAGGCCTAGTACATATAATGAGTATAAAAAAAAATTAGTGCCCCTTAGTGGGTTGGGCACAGCTCGGTTGCTGATGGTGCGCTGGCTCAAAACCGCTCATGCACCTTGCTTAAGTTTCAAAGCATATTAATTTTACCGAGATAACGTCTTCTCTAACTAAAAAAAAAATAGCAATGGTAAGAACTTTTAACTTCTGATCCAAATACAAATCAAAAGATGTTAAATATTTAATCAGATTCAAAAGAAAATGTTTGCTATGCATTAAATTAAAATGGGTAATGTTGAATCGTATGTTTACATTGAAGCTGTGTGCCTTTAGCTTTATTAATGACCAATATTTATAGATTACAATAAACCCTAATGTACCCTAAGCCCACAGATCAGGCTTGGGCCATTCATCAATTATATCGGCTAATACTCCCCCGCAGTCCGAGCGGCGAAATCGCGAAAGCTCGGACTGGAGATACATAAAACAATAAAGCTATAACTATTTTTGTTGACGAAGACACCCACAGCAAGCAAAAGCAAACAAAGAAAGCGGTACTTGTCGAAGAACTTGTAAATTCACTAATGATGTGCATTAGGACATCAAAAGGTTTCACATTGATTCTTGAAGAAGTAACCTCTTGCGGCTTATTGAATGAAGCAACACCATTGATCGAGCTTTAGTCGACTTTAGGTGGAGACAGGTCGAGCTTTAGGCAACTTTAACTGAAAAGAAAAAAATAAAAAATAAAACATTAATTTTTGTTTTTTTTTTTTTTTTTGTTTTTCACTTAGTGAGTTATGGAAGCAAGCAAGCATGTGTGCAGATGTGCAGGTGTGGTAGAGTTATGGAAAAAGTGAGCAACGGAACAACAGAAAACGCTTTAGAGTTGACTGCTTGATCGAACTTTTTTTTTTTAAGGGTTGTAGAGGAAGAAGGGCGCTGCAGTAGGGTATTGGAGTAGCAGTGATGTGTGATAAAGACGTGGATACTGGTTTTGCAATATGCAATGGAAAGTATTGGTTTCATGCAAGATTTACATGCACGTGATTGTGAATGCAAGAAGAAAACAATGAGAATTAATGATAATGGATGGTGGGCATGCAACAAGAAAGATTAAAGAAGCAATAGCAGTAATAATGGATCTAATGAATTAATTAAGCAAGCAACACTTGATAATGCACTGGAATGAATAATTTAGTGACGGCTGAAAAAAAAATGATTGGTTTGTGGAGAGAGGTTAGAAACGATGGTGGTGTTTTTTTTTAGGGTTTTAGAGGATCGGTATTACCCTCTGATACCATGTTGAATCGTATGTTTACATTGAAGCTGTGTGCCTTTAGCTTTATTAATGACCAATATTTATAGATTACAATAAACCCTAATGTACCCTAAGCCCACAGATCGGGCTTGGGCCATTCATCAATTATATCGGCTAATAGGTAAAAGAAGTTAATAATGACCATTGACTGTCTTGAGTAAAGCTTACTCCAACACATACATACACCATTAAATAAAGAGAACCAACCCAAAGCTTACACACTTTACTCATTTTGTAAGGTATGCCTTAATAAAAAGCAGATGGTGGTTGGCATGTTCAATCAATGGTCTGTCTCAAATGAGATTTTTTTTGTGAGATATGATATGATTCATCAAGAGATTTGAGTAAAACAAATTTAGGAATGATTTACAATGACGACGGGATGTGTTTTTAATGAAGACAAAGGACAATGAATTAATGCTCTTCAATGAATGATGTTATGTTGGGTGTACAAACCCAATCCCACATAAGTAGAACTATAATCTCAAGTTTAACTTATAATCTTGGTGGGCTACTCTTTCTATCACTAATTGGATTTAGAATTGAACTTAAGTTGGACTTATATGTTGGACTTGGTGAGATGCTGGGCCGTAGGAATCCCTCATGTTATAATGAAGATAGAAGATAATGCAACATTTCATGTCAATTTTTTACATTAAGTTAAATTATTTTCTCATCTCATGAACCATGGTTATTCTATTACATTTAATTTTTTTTTTTTATTATATAAAAGATCATTCTACATTGTACTACTTACCGTCTTTTATGGCTTTTAATTCCCTGAAATGAATCACCAATGTTTTACCCAATAACACAAAACTTAGCCGCGCACCCTATCACATTGCTATGAAATTGCAGAAATAAACTCGGAATCCATTAAGGTTACTTGACACTATATGACCCAAATATTCCATTTGTTTTTGAGCTAGTGAACACTTCCTTTATTACAATACAGCTTCGGTGTTGGTGATTTTGCATCATCAATATGATTTAAGTGTAATAGTTTAACTTAGTTGACCAATGTGTAATCATGATAAATGTTCAACAAGTCGGGGTTGTGCGGAGTGCACACTTGTATGACATTATTATGATTATCATTCATGCCAGAAGCCCCGAATCACGGGGGTCCGGGGGCAGCGCGGGTCCAAGGGGCGGCAGCCCCTGGCATGGTTCAAGGGGCAGTCAATTTAACTGATTTGGCGGTTATCATAACTACATAGCAGTTATAACCGAATTTCGGTTTTGGTTTGTCAATATCATATTCTCTATGTCTCGTTTCTAAATCTGAGTTTTATCCGATTTGAGATTTCGATAGAACCATCGAAATACTTCAATCTGAAAGTGTTTACAAGACTCGATCTTAAATTTTCTAACATTCGGTTCCCTTAAACAATTGAAAACAATCTTCAACTGTTCCTTCATTGTCTTTCTACAAACCAAAAATATCATCGAAAAACAGCAAAACAAATTTTCACATATACGGTATGAATACCTTATTCCTTAAAGACCAGAAAGCTGCTCGAACCCCAAAAATTCATATTGACCTTTGTGAGTCCGAATGCGGTTTTTGAAACGTCTTCTTCTTTCATGCAAATTTGATGGTAACCACACTTGAGATCAAGTTTTGAAAATACCGTTGCCCCATGAAGTGTTCATCTAACAATTCGTCAATAACTGGAATTGAAAATTTATCCAAAACTATTCAAAGCCTGATAATCCACACAGAACCGCCAACTTTAGTCCTTTATTCACCAATAGAACCACCAATTGTTCATCTCTCCCTAATTCATAATCTTCTTTTTTTCTGTGTGAATGTTGTAAATATATTTGAGTGGGTTTATTTTGAAGATATAAACTTACAAACTTGACTCATGTTTGCAGACTATATATTTTATTATACACCTTTTAAGTTCTCAAATTGATTGGCAAGCCTTTGGTTATAATTTGTTGTTGTGTGTGTTAGGATGGTAGCGACAAGAACAAGAGCCAAGGCTTGTCCCGAACCCGTGCGCCACTGCCACCAGCTTGAACCGGAGAAGGGGTCTTACATGCTCAACGTGTTCCCACTTTTACTGTAAAAAACATTTGAAACTATATGACCCATTGACCCAAGTAATATCATCATCGGGATGGAGATGCTACTTTTGCAGTAAGACATGCTTATGTTCACAACGTAAACTACCAGAAGAACAAAGAGCAAAACCAAAACAATAGTCAAAAAGAAAACGAGAAGCAAACAAAGACCAAGACCATATCCGTGATTTAACAACATTCCAAAGTCTAGTGGATGATGATCGAGTCTCAAAGAACAAGATCATAACCTCAATAACAAATGCCTCTAGACAGGGTACTAATATTGTACATGTTTCTTTTGAGACATTTGTCCTAAACAAAATAATGAAACTACGTCCTCATGCATATCATTAAAAAAAGTAAAGTATGATCAACATGTGAGGAGACATCAAAGGATAGTGCACAAATCCACATGGTTTTCATCCGAAAACGCATCAAAGATGCTTGGTTGGTAGACTGAGGCGTGATGATAGTAGTGATAGTAGTGATATTCGTGCACGGTGATTTTCTTCTCCTCCTTCTTCTTATTATCCTTGTCTTCATTCTTCTCTTAGTCGTCTTCTTTTTCTCCTGGTCTTGTTACTTCTCCTTTTCACCATCTTTCTTCTCCTCCTTATTATCGTTGTCTTCATGCTTCTTGACAACATGCTTATCACTCCCTGCTAAAGCACAAGCAGATTCAGTTTCAACCAGTATTCATCAAGAAGAAACAACATTCAGAATATGATAAACACATCATAAATGGAAAACATAATCAATAAAATTCAACCAAATCATTACTAAACAAATAATATAATAAGACTGGTAATCAAATTTATACACCCCTCACCTTGTAGTTTGCTATTCTCCTTGTTATCCTCCTTTTTGTTATCACTCCCTGCCCACACAGATTCACTTTTCAGTTAGTAGAGATTATGAAAGTCTCGATTGCACAAGTAAAGTAACAAAATCAAATGTTGCTAACCTGATAGAATAAAAGAAACACAATGTCAGTCAAATCGACCAATATTCATTAAGAAGAAACAGCATTCAGAATATGATAAACACGTCAATTATCAATTGTGCAAAACTGATTTACAGGTATGAATGGTATATTTAAATAATGAACTCGATCAATTAAGCGAAAGTTCTTTCAAAAAGAGTGTAAAATTCGACATTCTCAAATGTAAATGTGATTTAACTAGTATTCATCTAAAACCTGAAGATAGAATTCTAGCTAATCAAGCAAATACACTATACATTCATAAGCATTTTATAAAAATTTAATCCCCAAACAAATCAACCAATTATAAAAGTAACCCAAATGTAACATAGATAGATGACAATGTTCCATATAATCTTCAAATACCAAAACAAATCAAGCGACACAAAATAAATCTTCAAATACCAAAACAAAACAAAAATTCATAGAAAGTAATGACAGTTAATCAAAAATCACATAATACCCCAAACGATTCAAAAAGCGTTTAATATGGTGAATTGAGAACAAACCAGGACAAATGATTTTCAAAACAAGTATGGATTCTTCAAACAAAAAAAATTCTAAAACTATCGATCCATATTTATAGACTATAAAATAGTTTCCTAATTTAAACAACCTAAAATACCAAAACAAGTCACGCAAATTACCAAATAAACCAGTTTAAGCCACTTTTCTAACACAAGCAAATCTAAACAAATTTCCTGAATTATACGGTGATAAAAAATGGAAAGTAAAGGGAAACATAAAATCTATCAAATTCAACCAAAGAGTCTAGAACAAATCATTAACATATAATAAAGTTATACGGCCTTGACTCTTACCATAAACAACATCACTAAGCTTTTTAAGAATGACTTCCATTTGTTTGTCAGCCGTTTTAGTATCACCTTTGTCTTTTTCTTTTTTTTTCTTCTTTTCTTGAACTGCAGAATTCTTTCATTTGTTTCACAATCTTAACTGCTGTGTCATTGGTCTTCACAAAAAAAAAGAGAATGAAAATTTTGAAAGTAAAAAGATGTACCAAAGGATTTTGTTCAGCCTACTAGCTACACATTTCAAGGCAACACAATAATATTCTGTTTGACCATTACCACATCTAAACCGAAAATAAATATTCTATGGCATTTTAAAAAAGAGATTACTAAAATTATACCTGTCATTTAAACAGAGAAATCGTGGGTGGAAAAACATGTAACATCATGTCTAAGAAAACATCGACTAAATAGACCACAAAGCCAATAATCTCAACTTTGATCAACATGCTATGAATGAGATGAAACTGGAGAAGAACTCTAGAGTGAAATGAAGATGTATGATGTTTGATAACTTTAACTGCTAGAAAAAGAACTATACTCCGTATTGTAATGTAGGGAAGAAAAAGTGTATTGGTGAAAAGTTGTTTGGGAGAGTTAAATGGGGGAGGGTTCGTAATAAATATTTGTGTTGGTTGTTGGGGCTATTTCCACCGGAAGACAAACAAGTAAATGAATGAGTTGTCATGTCTTACAACCTTATTAAATTTTGCTATAGGAAATGATTTATACATTTTTAAAATTTATTGAGACACTTTTTTTTTTTTTTGCATTATGTAGTTGTACATTATTTATAATATGCTTTAATTATCTGTATAATGAAGTGTGCAAATCAACTCATTTCAATATTTGTGTTATCACATTGGTCATGTATTTTGAGTAACATGTCCTTCTTACTTTTGTTAAGATAAAAAGCATCTCCTATGCTCTTCTTACACAATTATTGTTTCAAGTTTTTATCCACTAAATTATAAAAAATAAAATAATAATAATAATAAAAAATAAAAAAAGTTTTAAAAAAAATATAAAAATTGGAGGGAGTGTAAAAAGGATGTAATGCCAATTGTTTGATGAAACTATACAAGCTAGTAACCACAAGCATTTAACTAGTATGTCAAACATGATGACACAATACTCTATAATAATCTAATGTTGACAAAATGATGGAGTTTTTACACTGTCATGCAATAATACTTTACTTTTGGGTAATTTTTGTTAGAAAAAGTGACTTAAACTTTAGGGATCAATTGATAAATTTGTATGACTTGTCCTTCAAGTTTGATTAGAATTTAGAAACTAATCTATGACGGTTAGTTTTGGCTATAAATAGGGATTAATAACATTAGAATTATTTGTATCTTTTGAATTTGTGGTTGGTACCGTTTGAATAATAGTTTGGTACCTTTTGAATTAGCTTTTATGTTTGGATTTGTTTGTTTGTTTTGTCTTTCAATAACCAACAATTTTCAACCCACTCAAACTAGTCTCATAACAAGTTATTTTTCAGTTTTTCTCATTCGACTTGTTAGACATAAAACATAACCCATTTAAGAGTAAATTGGTTGAAATTGCCACTTCCAATTGATACGTTTAACATGTAGTGTATCTAACATCTCATGAGTGCCATGTTGGTCTATTGTGAACAATATTAGTATTTTAGTCCTATGACCATACACTTAATATTTATATCAGCATGATAATTATGATATTATTATCTCTACACTACTATCTGGATACCACTTTAAAGGTTTCACAGCCATGTTATATCTCTTATGTTTAAATTTGTGATGAGAAAGCTATATCGAATAATAAAGTTGATCTTTAAAATCCCGAATACAAGGACAATAAAAAACGGTATTTAAGTTGTATGAATGGAATTCCCTCCATACTTCTTACCCTGCCCTTAACCCGGCGAAAGAAGGGATTGGTATCAAGAGTATACAATGGTCTCAGCAGTAATTTCTTACTACAGTAGTAATTAGCATTGTATCCAATGTTTTTACTGCATATGATGTTTCTTAATAAGCATCGCTACTCATTGTGTGTTTATCGGTATCTTTGCGATGGCCCTTTCGTGGAATGGTGCTTAAATCGATAGCAGAGTAGTTAGAAGTGGAACACGAACAATGTTTGAATACAGTGATCCTTTGTGTATCTAAAATCACAGGTTATAAGAAATGTATTTGTGAGAATAAGGCTATTATATTACACTGATCCAGATATTTCTTTGTTTGTTAGAAATAGAAGTGAACAAGGATACCAAAATTGGAAAATCAATAATGTAAACAAAATGTAAATTTTATGTTTATCATTTCGCAATTAGGCATTATATGCTTCAAGTATCAACAAGACACAAAAAATGTTTTAAATTTATAAAGAATAAGCAAACCTGAGATCGGTTATACAGAAACCTATATGAATTGTAAAAAAAGTAAACCTCAAGAAAATGAAGATTACAAGTGAGATATACTGAGATCGGAAAAAATATAGAGTAACCGGAGCAAAAAAAATAAGTTTTTATATCACAATAGCATATGAGCTATAACCACATTTTCATCGGTAGCCACCATACTGTTGTTGACCATAACCACCACCTCGACCCATCATCGGATTATAATTTCCGGGCATAGCTGAGCCAGGTTGAAATCCTGCGACAGGTGGTTGTTGCATCTGAAATCCTTGGCCCATGTTCATTCCCATACCCATATTCTGAGGCTGCATAGGGTTCATTCCCATACCCATATTCTGAGGCTGCATGGCGTTCATTCCCATACCCATATTCTGATGCTGCATAGAGTTCATTCCCATCGGCTGGTTTACAACTCCATAACCAGGTCCAGACCCTGGCCCTGCACCAAGTGCACCAACCACCATGGGATTGGGTGCGGATCTCAAAACACCGGCACCAGCACGTCCAATTCCTGAACCCGAACCCATGGCTTTACCCATTGTGACATTTGAAGTCACTGGGGTCTTGCTAGGTTTTTCTAGTCTTTTTTCCTTACGGTTTATGGCTTCAAAGTCGATCCCGATGTCAGATAAGGGGTTTGTTTTAGCTGCACATTCAAAAAATAATTAGTCTAATAAATACTAGTAATATCTATGGTAAAACAGGTGTTCACAAAGATGAAATAACTCACATCCAGATATGTTCAAATTAACCAGCCCGCGGTTCAATGTATCAGCCCAAACTGTGGATTTGGTTTCAAACTTTTCTTTAGCAGGTTGTTGAGGTACTAAAGCAAGAGCACCAGTAGACACTGTAAGTGGCGGCTGTGTAGAACCCAAGGAAGAACTTGACTGCAACGGTGGCTGTGACTGCTGATAGAAATTTGAAGCAGTGTATTGTGAGCCCGGAGTGGCTTTCACTTGGGACAAGGGTGGAACCGAACCTTGAGGCTGAAACCCACCATAAAAGTAATTTTGCTGAACAGGTTGACCATTGGAACCAGGAAATCCATTTTGACCACTTTGGGATCCAAAACCAGGGTTCAACATAGATTGACCACCCTGAGCTGGAAAGCCGGGCTGCGACACAGATTGGCCACCCTGAGCGGGAAAACTTGGTTGTGGAATAGATTGGTGGCCACCTTGAACCTGAAATGCCGGTTGCGGCATAGACTGGCCACCTTGTGTTGGAAAACCGTTCTGTGGTATTTGTTGACCGCCTTGGGATGGAATACTAGGCTGTACCGTAAGTTGGCCAAATTGATCTGCTAAACTCGAGGGTAATGCGGTCGAGTTAGATTGTGCTAAGAAACCTGTTTCAGAAAAAGGTTGGTTAGGTTGGGGTGCATAACCCGAAGGTTGGCCTGATTGAGAAAAAGGCTGGCTAGGCTGAGGTGCATAGCCCATTTGTGATGAGGGTTGGCCCGTTTGTGAGGAAGGTTGGATCATTTGAGAAGTAGGCTGGCTAGGTAGGGATGCAAAACCCGTTTGTGAAGAAGGTTGGCTCGTTTGTGAAAAAGGTTGAACCGATTGCGATAAAGGTTGGCTAGGCTGGGGTGCAAAACCTGTTTGGGAAGATGGTTGGCCTGTCTGAGAAAAGGGTTGAGAGGGTTGACCATTTTGAGACAACGGCTGGCTAGGCTGGGGTGCATAACCTGTTTGTGAAGAAGTTTGACCCGTTTGTGATGAGGGTTGGCCCGTTAGTGAAAAATGTTGATCTGTTTGTGAAGAAGATTGGCCTATTTGTGAAACTGGTTGGTCCGTTTGTAAAAAAGATTGATCCATTTGTGAAAAAGTTTGACTTGTTTGTGAAGCAAGTTGACCCGTTTGTGAAGAAGGTTGACCCGTTTGTGAAAAAAGTTGACTCGTTTCTGAAAAAGGCTGACTAGGCTGGGGTGCAAAACCAGTTTGGGAAGAAAGTTGACCAGTTTGAGACTGAAAAGCGGTCTGCGTTGAAAGTTGTTGACCGGGTTGCGCGGTTTGACCAGGAGTCTGTGAGGGTCCAGTAGGAGGAAGTATATCTGCTAGAATATCAATGCTTTGGTCAAAGTCAAACGTCTCCCCAAACCCAAAGTCATTATTTGACCCCGATGTTGGAGCAAAAGAAAGTGGAGCTTCAGTGCTAAAAGGAACGTCGCCAAATGGTGTAGTAGGTGGTGGTTGAGCCGCAATTCCATCGTTAGAAGGGACAGCTCCGAAAGGACTGTCACCAAATGGTGTAGATGGTGGCGGAGCTGAAAATCCATTGGTAGAAGGGACAGCTCCAAAAGGACCGTCCCCAAATGGTGTAGGTTGTGGTTGAGCCGAAATTCCATTGGCAGAAGGGACAGCTCCAAAAGGACCATCACCGAATGGTGTAGCTGATGATTGAGCCGAAAATCCATTGGTAGAAGGGACAGCTCCAAAAGGACCATCACCAAATGGTGTAGCTGGTGGTTGAGCTGAAAATCCATTGGTAGAAGGGACGGCTCCAAAAGGACCGTCGCCAAAAGGTGTAGCTGGTGGTGGAGCCGAAACTCCATTGGCAGAAGGGACGGCTCTAAAAGGACCATCACCAAATGGATCATCAAATGGCTGCATAGATGGTGCAATATAAGCAAAAATCATAAGCTTATAAAGGCAAATGTGAATATATAAATAATAAAAATAGAGAATATATTAAACGCACCTGACTGGAGACACCTGTTGCTGGAGACGGGTCCATGAAGCTCTGACTAGGGTTAGGGTTTGTTGGAGGAGGTTCAGATGGGACTAGAGCCAATGTGTCTGAAGAGAAAGAGTCTGATAAGCCAAACAAGTCCATCTCAGGCCCACTTGATGCTGGCGGTGGCGGTGGCGGGGCAGCTATATTTTTACACAAAAAATTCTAAGTATATTTTCAACAACCTATGATGGTTAATTATTTAATTAACACTAAACTGTGAGGTACAAAATTTTTACCTGGGGTTGCACCACGGGGGTCAAAGAAGTCGAACCCGTCATTTTCGTTGTTGGAGGTCGGTGTAGTTGTGGCGGCAGCTGGAGGTGGGGGAGCTACAGAGTTGTTAGATACCGCAGCTTCTTGATCAGTAGGTGGTGGAGGTGGTGTGTCATCAGGGCTGCGACCCTCACTTGCAACGTCTTCATAACTAGGTGGGGCCCCAGGACTTTGTCCAGAAAACTTAGATTCAAGTCGGCTGCACCAACACCAAAAAAAGATAATTATATTTTGTAAATTCTATTAAAGTAGAAAGACGAGAGTTAACCCCATTTATTAGCCAAAGTAAGAAAAATAAAACAAATAAGTCATCTTAAGTACCTTCCATCCGGAGAACCATCTTCAAATTTAGCGTTGCTTTCTCTGTATTGAAAATAAACATAAATTAGCATCTTTAGATGCCTAAATATGTAAAAACAGTAACAACACTAGCGGCCATTTGATTAATATAGCAAATAAGTGATAAACATCAAACAACAGGCTTTTGGTATACATTGTAGTTTCTGCTGAAAATTATTAGAAAAAATCCTTAAAATTTAAATTGTCCAAGATCGAAAATAGTTAGCTGAGTATTTAACAAGAAAATTTTGACCCATTTACAAATTGATTAGTTGATTAATCGATCTAGGTTATGTTTTATCTTTAACGAGTCAACTTTGTGAATTCAGATATAAAAAGGAAATGGGTCAAACGGGTCAAAAGTTCCGACAAAATCATTTCATTAAATGGATTGATTCTTGCTGAAAAGCTCTATTTTCTAATAATATTCCGCTTCAGCACAACCGGCCTTGACCCTGTACCCAGCCCCACAAATCCACCCATTGTATTATCACAAATAATATACCGAGAAGAACGCCGACCGTCTTCTTCATAAGACCGGTCCATGTCTCCATCAGAGCTTCGACTTCTTGGTGGGCCATAATCACCATCTTTATAGCCATACTGATCTTCACTATCCCGCCCATAAGAATCCCGCCCATAACCATTACGATCGTCTCCAGGACCTCCAGATGTATTCTGAAACCTACTGTAAAAAATAAAAAGTGCCATTCCATCATATAATGATAATTCCCCCTTTTAAGCACATATATTATTAAATAAAATATGGTTGGATATAAGTTGAGTAGAGGTGCCATTTTTTACCCATTTACTTATAAAAAGGGTCGTGTTATGTTTTATCTCTAAATGTTCAAACAAGTAAAGCAAAAATAAAATTGGTCAAACCGGCCCAAAGTCTATTTTCATATTTACAAGTCAAACATAATTTCACAATATTTTGACACGTTTATTGTTTATTACTAATGAAGTAAATTTGACACACTAAAAGTTTTTATAAACTTTGGATAAAAAATGCTTCAGGCCAGCACAACCTGGCCTGACCCATCTCGACCCTTACCAAAAATACCCCCTTAGACCCGCCCATCAGGCGTGACAGACATATTATTCTGCCAGCATATGCATTATAACACTAGGCAAAATCTATTAAAAATACTCACCTGTCTCTACTGGCAGCAGCTTTATCTCTCGTTTCCTGAATTTTATCTTTATCATTCACAAGAGCGATAAGAATCTGCGACTTTGTCCTTATATTGTTCCCTTGATCCCTCCCCGTAGAATCGATATATTGAAAGCTCGACAATTTCTATCACAAAATAAGAGCATTCTTATAACTACTATGATTCTTAAATAACAACTTGATAATAAAGTTTCAAGGCAAAACAAATTGTACTTCTATCTGGTATCCGTGTTCTCTAATATCTTCAATGACACGTTCCGACCCATTTGCAACCAAATATTCAAGAACAGTCAGACCCTTGTACACGTGGCGCCAGTTCTTCCCACTGTCACTAAGACGCTTCCAAACTACTGACATGATGATTTGGTATTCATGGCTGTCATCATGACATAAGATTAATTTATTTTGGCCAAAAATTATTCATTACGTTCTGTGATATGACCAAAAAAACAAAAAATGTGACATACTAGTTTCTTGAAGCCTGAGCAATATCAGTAAGATGAGTTCCATGTGGACCCCATGGGTCGTTGCTGGTAGCATCAAGAACCTACAAGACATAGGAATAGTACTTAACAATATATCCAAAAAAAATTACAGTAATCAACAAAAGATGCATCATGCATGCATACGATATAAATGAGGGAAAAAACTTACCTTCTGTTCTATTGAAGGAACTTTAAGTACTTTCTTATTAACACCTCTTTTACTGCATAATAAAAACACGAAATCATGCATCATGTAACATGAGGTGGTCACAGTTCATATGATAATAAAAGTCTTAAATAACTTACATGTCCCTAAACGCCTTCTTCATTTTCACGGGGACGGTTCCAAACCTTATTTAGCTAAGGCACACACTTGAATCCTATATAGGCACAGCTGAAAACAGAAGACCAATAACGATACTCAGGATCATGGTATAACCGAAACACAATTGCATAAAATAGCACATCTTTTCAACAAGTTATCTACCAGAACATCATAATTTGTCGATAGATTTATATATTTGCATTTAAATTTCGAAAGTGATTACGCAAATAGTACAGGGCATAATGAGATGTATTTTCACCACATGAAGCTGTGATTAGTCTACCATTTGACAATCATTTTCATTGCAGCTAATATCAATCTAACTATTCAAAACCTTATGACATAACTATACACGAAACCAAGTTATTCAACATTACTTAACAATCAAATAACCACTTTCAAAACACCCATCCAACGACCACCTATATTCATTAATAAACTACCGCCATAACTTAAACATATACTGAGTCCACAGCTACAGGTCAAAACAATTTAAAACTAAATCACTAAACATAACAAATAAATAAACCATAAAACCCCAATAAAATCACATCAACATCTTAGCTAAAACTAAAACATACCCAATTCAACGACCACCTATTCTTTCATAAACTATCACAATAATCAATAGTATTAACACGTTTTACAAACTATGAGTAACCACGCGCACGAGACTAAAAACGATACTTAAAACATAGTTGATTACGCTAACCTTAAGATCTTTGAATCTACTCAGCTGATTCTAAATAACCTACAACTACGTAACTTCCAAGAGTTTGTAAATTCCGATATCAAAACGCGAAAAAGATAAACACCCATTGTAGAAACTATAAGCAACTACTGCCAACTAGCTTAGTCGATCACGCAAACCTTAAGATCTTTAAATCTACTCAGCTGATCTATTCCAAATAAACTAAATTCCGATACCAAAGCGCGCAAAAGATAAACAAATTCCATCAACTACATAACATCAAATCAAAAAAAGCTAAATCTTGAAACACATAAAAAAAAAAAAAAAAAAAAAAAAAAAAAAAAAAAAAAAAAAAAATCATTTTAGCTAAAACTAACACATACCCAATTCAAAACACATCAAATAAGATCTACCCAAGAAAAATAAAACTGACCCAGATGAAAAAATGTGATTTTTGTTTTCAGGGTTGGTGAGAAAAGTGAATAGTGGGAGATCTGTGATGCAAAGTGGGAGATGGGTGTTGTGCAAGATTGATCTAAAGATGTGAAAATGATATAAAAACGATGAATTTAATGTTATAAAGAATGAGATTTTGATGTGTAATGAAAATGAGAGATGGGTTTGGTGTTCTGGTTTGTGAGAAGAGACAGCGCACCTTTGCAAGAAGGGAGAGTTTCTTGGATACATGTATTTTTTTTACTTTTTTTTAAAATATTTTTTTAAATGAAATATGGCTTTTTAATTTTTTTAGAGTAAATTACATGGTTCGTCCATGTGGTTTGGCCAAAATCCCTAATTAAGTCCCTATCTTTTCAATTGTGCCAATTGAGTCCTTATTTTGAAATTATGTAACACAGTTAGTCCTTATCGCTAACTGCCATTATCTTCTCCGTTAGCTCCTAGTCCTCAAGTGGCAAAGTTAGTCCATTAACCAAAAGATCATTTGCAATGTTAGTCCTCTTACTAACATTCGTTTCTAATTAATTCAAAATCTGGTTTTCTTACACGTTTTATATGTTTTCGCCCGTTTTCTTACTTTTTTACGTTTTCGTCCGTTTTTATACGTTTTCCTCTGATTTTTTTACGTTTTCATTCAATTTTTTACGTTTTCGTCTGATTTTTTATGTTTTCGTCTGATTTTTTACGTTTTCATCCGTTTTTACGTTCTCGTCCATTTTTTACATTTTCCTCCGATTTTTTACGTTTTCGTCCATTTTTTATTTGATTTTTTATGATTTCATCTGTTTTTTTACGTTTTCGTCCATTTTTTTACGTTTTCGTTCATTTTTTACGTTTTCGTCTATTTTTTATGTTTTCCTTCACTTTTTACGTTTTCGTCCGTTTTCTTACGTTTTCATCCATTTTTTACGTTTTCTTCCATTTTTTACGTTTTCCTTCGTTTTTTACATTATCCTCTGTTTCATTACGTTTTCCTTTGATTTTTTATGTTTTCATCTTTTTTTTTACGTTTTCGTCTATTTTTTTACATTTTTGTCCTTTTTTTACGTGTTCCTCCGATTATTTACGTTTTCGTTCATTTTTTATGTTTCCGTCTACTTTTTATGTTTTCCTTCATTTTTTACGTTTTCGTCTGTTTTCTTACATTTTCGTCCATTTTTTACGTTTTCCACCATTTTTTACGTTTTTATTCGTTTTTTACGAACGAAAGCTCAGAAAAACGGACAAAAACGGAGGAAAACGTAAAAAATCAGACGAAAGCGTAAAAAAGTCAGAGGAAAAAGTAAAAAAATGAAGGAAAACGTAAAAAATGAACGTAAACGTAGAAAAACGGACGAAAACGTAAAAAAATAAGAGGAAAACGTAAAAAAACGTAAAATATCTGAGGAAAACGTAAAAAAACGGACGAGAGCGTAAAAAATGGACGAAAATGTAAAAAATCGGACGAAAACATAAAAATCAGACGAAAACGTAAAAAAATAAGAGAAAAACGTATAAAAGCAGACGAAAACGTAAGAAAACGGCCGAAAATGTATAAAACATGTAAGAAAACCAAATTTTAGGTTAATTAGAAACGATCGTTAGTAAAAGGACTAACGTTGCAAATGATCGTTTGGTTAATGGACTAACTTTGCCACTTGAGATAACGACAGTTAGCGATAAGGACTAACAGTGTTATATATTTTCATAATAAGGACTCAATTGGCGCAATTGAAAAGATAAGGACTCAATTAGGGATTTTAGCCAAACCACAGGAACGAACCATGTAATTTACTCTTTTTTTTTATTGTGGGTGAATTATTTTTATTTGTTTTTTACCATATGGTATGTTAAAAAGTGAGAATTTTGTTTATTTATTAAAATGATATATGGATTTTTAGTTTTTTTTTATTGTTGGTGAATTATGTTTCTTTTATCATATTATCACGGAGTCATTCCTTCGACTCCGCGTGACGTCCTTACACTGATAAGGATCAGTCATCCGTCCCGCGTATAATAGAGGTTCACTGGTTTATCCTGCCTTGAACTTATCAGAGGAGTGGCCCCAACTCCCGACCAGTGTGGTGCCATATCGAGTCTCTACTCGTGGCACATACTACACCCTTAACATTGGGATACTCCAACAAGGCTAACAAAATTAACCAGAAACCCATGCATTAAGCAACGTTTCTAAGCAGAATCCGACCTTCAGAATTTTGCTCGTGACAATATGGTATGTTAAAAAGTGAGAATTATGTGATTTAACTTTGATTGTATTTTTTTTTTACTTTATCAAAACTATGTTTTATTTATGTAAAACGAGATATGGAGTTTTAGTTTTTTCTTATAAACATAAGAAAAAAGTGAGAATTATGTGATTTAACTTTGATTGTATTTTATTTTTTACTTTATCAAAAACTATTGACATATCATAAGGGATTAAAATGATTACTCCGTAATATTCAATGTTCAAAGTACACTAATTTCCAGCTGGGATGCAGTAGGTCTTCGTCTTCGGTACTATGTCATACTCATTATTCTACTCCACATGGCCGTCAAAATTGGTGTCTCAAGAATATTCTAACTAATTTTTGTGAAGGAAAAAATAAGCCTTAAAACATACAAACATGTGAGGAACTTTTATTGCTACACATTCTTCTACAGTACCTTTTATTACCAATGTGTTGTAAAGCAAAGTATAGGTTCTTTTGTACTATATAAACTTTAATCACATAAATAACCTTTATTGGTTTCATTTAAGATGCTATATTATTTATTATTTTATTAACTCCGGCTAAAAATTATTTATCAGAATGCAAAAGTTACGAAGTTTAGTAAAAGTAAGACTATTACAGTTTTCAACTAATCAAATAAGATATATTTTTTTACTAAGGTCTCTTTTTGTTGATTAAAATGAAAAGCGAACAATTATGAAAATGAGCTATAATTTTGAGCAGAGTAACTAAAATCTAAAATGTTATGACATACGAGGACAAAGTCAGAACATTGACAAAATCTAATCACAAATTCACATACGACTTTGTCTTGTTTGAATAGTGGCCCAAATGTCTGGAAACTTTTTGTTTTTATATATGTCGATCGAGACATATAATGGAAGCTAATAGTTTAGCTGGGCTATGAAAATTAGTAAATTACAACCATAAGAAAACAAAGTTCAATTTCAGGTAACATCCGAAGCCTTACATCGGTTTATGTTCTTAATGAACATAAGCAATAACGGCTTAAGATTGTGAACTTATTAGTACTCGTATTACAGTGGTCCGTTCAACATGTGACACGAAGATAGCCAAATAATGGCTTACAGAAACAGATTCAAGAATACAAAAATTTATCTCCCTCAAAATACCAGACTAATAATATACATATGTTGCCAATAGTCTCTCCCAAAAGTCTTTAGGTCAAAAATAGAAAGTTTAAGTCAGCCCAATGGACCCCCTGGCATATCTTTCGGTTGATAAACCGTCTCCAAACATTCCTTGGCCCGGTGAACCTTCGACTGCAGATAGAAACTCCCGTTCGTAGCGTTACGCTCGAATAATTTATCATATTTCTGTAAAAGATTCAGAAAACATGTCAGCTGATTGTTCAAAACAATCCAAAAATTGGAAAAAGATGTTAAAGTTTCATATGCCGCAGGTCAAACCGGTAAACAAGTTAAACAGACTTGCGTCTGAACTTCTTATGCCTAGAGGTGAAATGGGAAGGTCAGACGGCTAAACAACCTCAAGCAATTTATCAAAAAAAATCTATGTATTATAGACAATTAGTGTGTCAAATATGGTTAAAATGTTTGTGTTAAATATAAGTACTCGCCTGTGCGATTTCCTCCCATGATGCCTTTTCGGTCACGCCAAGAATTTGTCTAGCCTCTAGTTCAGTCATAGCTTTGCTTCCTCTACGAACAGCATTCTGCATAGCTTCTTGCGCAACACCTGTCTTTGAGGCATCTGCAAGTTTTACCACCAAAACCATATAAATAATAATATAAGTCAATAATAATACCTTTTTCCACTAAGCAAAGCACCATCATATGTATATAACATGAAAAAGTAAAGCAGTGTTGATTGTATAATCCAATAGCTACAAACTAACACGTGTTTAAGGGGGAAAAAAGGCATTAATACTTAGTGCAAAGAACAGAAGTAAAGTGACACCACTCTTAAAGGCAGTTAGATAAAGTGATAGAGGTGGGCAAAAGGATTAGATATTAATCACCTCAACGCTAAAGCAAATTATCTAATGTAAACCAAAAACAGGCCTTAATATGAGAACTGTGTTTATCGATTTTACTTGAGTACTAGAATGAAAAATCTGGAGTTTCAACTTTTGATATATGCAAGTATCCCAACAGTTTATATTCTAATTCATATAGACCGATTATTTAGCGGATCTCACATATTTCAAACTTTACCAGAAAATTATGACCCTCAACTAGTTGCTTGAGGACACGGATTTAATCAATGTATGCATTATCATCAACCTGATAGTCAAAATGCTTACAATACCATTGCATCCTCTAATTGTCGTTTGACCATTTTAACCTCAAAACACACATAAATATCATTAAAGCACACAACCTGATAATGTTATATTTGAAAGCAAGTTCAGGTTTTTATATTTCCCTCGGCGGTTCGTTTGTGATCCATTAAATCTTTCTTTCATCATAACCTTTTTTTTAAATACGAAGATAAGCAGAGTATAGCATGGTCAAACTGGTCTGGCTTACTTCTTTATGAATATTACAATTACTCCATTTATAAAGAAGTTGGTGATGAAAAGGATAGAATATGACAGCATATCAGACATTGAGTTTATACGAGACTGTAACAGAAACATATAGCTTAATTTGCTGGCATTATAAAAGTATACCACATTTTTAGTATAAAACTGCAACAGTATACTATTTCCTAAAACTGTCACTATGAAAGCATGAATCTCCTGGATCTCGTTTTCTATTATCTGATTTTATGAAATGGAGAAACACTTGCAAAAGCATGGCATTAAAAACTTACTTACTCTGCAAGGCTTGGCGATAAGCTTGAACCATTCCCCTGGCCAAGATTCCACCACCCAATACAAGCAAATTCGCAAGAATCCTAGCAGCCTGCACAATAAATCTTATATCAGAATATAAGTAAACGTTCCAAACCTCACTAACAAGTGTGAACACATGTTTTACTGAATCAGTAGTTAAAAATGTTTGAATAGCTTGTTCTTACTGAATCAGTAGTTATAGGTACCAAGGTGATTGATTATGTGAACATAAAAGAAACAATGATGGATTTAAAATCGTTAACGGGACTATGAATCTATGATACTAAAGATGCTCAATAGTAATGCTAGTAGCCTATGGAACCGAGGCTAACAAAAAAAATCAAAGCAGGCTAGCTTGAACCATTACAACAACATACCCAATAATCTGAGATAGCCTATGCTGTGTGACTATACAATTACCAAAAAAGGTGGCGAAAGGCACTTTCAGATCAAGCCAATTGCTTAAAAGCCAAAGAGTGCCCTAAAGTACGATAGTCTTGTGCTAGCATAAGTATATGACTAAACATTACACCCCTTATCAATGGATGCTTATTTATTAGAGCCAAGACATCTTATAGAAAGTTGACACGTGATTCAAAAACGTGGATCGCAACAATTGGCAAACTATTACAATAATGTTCTAGATGATCACATAATAATTCCTTATACACTTTATTAGATCAAATTGGATGGTACTCTACATTGAATTTTCATCTCAACGTTTTAAATTGATAACAAATACTTACAGTGAAGGTGAGAAAGATCGCTTTACCAGATGTTTGCCCTCAAAAGAAACCAATTTCGTAGTCTTTCAAGGCTTTTAATGGTTTCCAAGTTGACTTTTTCACAGTGCTTTTAATGGTTTCCAGTCCAAATCGATGATGACTAAAACAAAATTGGGTGCTTAGAAGAAAAAAAAAACAAAAACAAAACAAAACAAATCCTGTTCTTAATTGATTTGAACCGGAAACCCTCCAAAGGGGTCTGAATAATCAAACAGGAAAAGCATTTGCAATGAAACTTGACAAATTTTGTGGCATTGAGGACATGTATCTGGTAACACAATCTTCCAAGTACATCATAAATAAGATACGACTATAAACTCAAGTTAATAGATTAATCCAAAACAACCTTCCACCGTCTTCAATCTATCAAATCACATTTTAAACATATGCCACATGAACAGCAAATTATAAACACCTTTCACTCGACAAAAACCCTAAACCAGCTATTTCAAAAAAGGAAAATCTTAATACAAGCATATTCATAGGGGTATTTTTTAGCTTATATTTAGACTTTAAGACTTATTAGCTTATTTTTCATAAACCCACTTTTTCAGTTATGAGACTAATACAAACACCCAAGATCAAGCACAAATCTTCATATCATAACGAAACCCCAATATACCCAAGTTAAACCTTTAGTGCCTAGAGCAATTTTAGGCAAACTTTGACTACATCTATTATGCAAGTCAATATATATTAAACTAAATTAAGAGAGTCATCGCTTTCACTATAATTTTACAAAAGCCAAACTATAATTCAGGTATCTTATGAATCAATTTAAATGAAAGTATATATGATAACAAAGCTATAACATACCATGATATTACGAAATACTTGATCACTGATCTAATGAAATAAAGTGAAAATAGGGTTTTGTTTTTGGTGAAAGAGAAATGTCAGAACTTGAACTTTGGAAAGAAGCTGATATATAAAATTCACAAATTTATACAAAATAATAAATATGTCCATTTTTTGGGTCCATTGCTAACACGATCTTTAAAACACCTCCTATTTAAGTTATGGTTATCAATCTAAAACAAGTACGAAATTCCAATACAACCTACCACCCCAATCAATCTATTAAATCACATTATAAGCATCTACCACTTGAACAACAATATATAAACACCTCTCACTCACTATAACAAATCCATGAATTTCAAAAATAAAATATAGGGTGTTTGTTTTAGGGGTTGTTTATTTCTGGCTTATTTGTCCGACCTATGGCTTATGGAGCATTTGAAGAGATAAGAAGCTGAAATTTTAGGGCTTATGAGCTTATCAACCTAAGCTTATGAATATAAACCTAAATGTTGTATAGATTGTTTCGAAATGTACTCAACATCAAATTTACATCTCAATGTTTTATATTAATAACACAAACCTATATTAGAGGTTTACAACATCATATTACCAAATATTTCCACTCAAGAGGCAACAAACTTGGTCAACTTTCAACGCAAAGTTAATTCTTCACATCCCTTTTACCGTTTCCGGTCCAAATTAAAAAAGACTAATTAGCAACAAATGTGTTTTTTTATTTTGAACTAAACTGTCCATAATGATTTGAACTAACTACCAACAAAAGTTTTTTGAATAACCAAATAAAATAAGTTTTTACAATAAAACTTAACCATATTTGCCGCCTATCAGTAAATTCATTTTGGTAACATGATACTTCTCCTCTCCTCCAATATAAGTTATCTTTATCAATCTAAGATTGGTACAAAATTCTAATACTACCTAGTACCTAGCACTATAATCAATCTGTTGAATCACTTTTTTTACATCCATCACATATTCACATAAACAACATATAAACACCTAATCTGTGCATTTCAAAATGAATTGCATAATATAATATAACCAAGTTCATAGGGGTTTTTGTTTAAGCTTATTCATCTGGCTTGTGGCTAATTTAGCTTTTTAAAACACCTAATAATCTTCAAACTAAGCTGAAACAAAGACCCCCATTAGCTTATCTTCAAACTTAGGAGCTTATTTCTCATAAACCCATTTCTAAATCATCACACGCTAATAAGCGATAAGAAAAACAAAATAAGCCCATAACCCTAAAAATGAGCTAAAACAAACACCCCTCAGCTTATTTTCAAACCTAAGAGCTTATTTCTCACAAACCCATTTTTCGGCTTACTTTCCATTTTTAATCACACGCTAATAAGCAATAAAAAAATAATAAACTCATAATCCTAAAAATAAGCTGAAACAAACACACCTCAGCTTATTTTCAGACTTGCGAGCTAATTTCTTCATAAACCCAATTTTTCACCTTATTTTCCATTTTCAAGTCGCTAATAAGCGATAAAAAAACAAAATAAGCTCATAATCCAAAAAATAAGCTAAAACAAACACCCCTCAGCTTATTTTCAAACAAGAGCTTATTTCTTCATAAACCCTTTTTCAGCTTATTTTCCATTTTCAATTCATCTTAATAAGCCATAAAAAAACAAAATAAGCTAAAACAAACACCCCTATAATCAAGCCAAACTAATAAGCCATGAACCGGAAAATAAGCTGAAACAAACACCCCTTCGCTTATTTTCAAACCTAAGACCTTATTTCTTCATAACCCAATTTTTAATTCAGCTTATTTTCCATTTTCAAATCATCTAACGCTAATAAGCCATAAAAATAACAAAATAAGCTAAGCTAAAACAAACACCCCTATAATCAAGCAAAACATGTAATAGATGATTAGAACATACCATGGTTGTGGTATGTAAGGCCGATCAACGATCTGTTAATTTTGATGAGTTTTTTGTGATATTGTTATAAATTAGGGTTTGGTTTGGTTTGAAATTGGTAGGCTGGAACTTGGGAAACAAGGCGGTTTATATAACTGGGGGGGTAGAGATGAGCTGAAATCGAACCGGAACCGAACCGAATCGGAACCTATTAGAACCGTACCGATTCTCGATATATGATACGGTACTGGGACTAGAAAATAAGGTGAAAAACAATCGGGACCACTAATTCAGTACGGGACCGGTATCAAATCGGGAAAATCTCAAAAAAAAATTGGAAAAACCCGATTTCCCGGTACCGGTACCGATACCGGTACAGTACCGGTATCCGAATCTCGTTCAGTACGGTATTGGTACCACTAATTTATGCTCGGGAAAAAATCATTACCACTAATTTGGTACGAGATCGGTACGGAACCGATACCGTGCTCATCCCTATGTCAAATAATTTAGAGTGCGTTTGGTAACCCACTATGATAATGAGACTATGACTATGAAAGTGATTAAAGGTGTTTGTTTAAGATGAAGGGGCCCACCACTATGGTAATGAATAATAGATATAATTCATACTCCATATACATCAAGGAACATAGGTATGGATCTTTCATAAGTGAGAGACCCACCATTACTATCAAACTCATACCCATTGTCATTCATGGCAGCATACCAAACTCACCCTTAGAGTGTTCAGATTTAGTACGGGGTAAAATGACAAAGGATGTGAAAAAGTGTATCATTATTATTGTTTATTTTTTTATGACAAAATATGATATGAAAAAGTGTATAGATATTTGAATTTTGTAGTCCTCACGGAATGAATTTCATAGACACTAAATTAGTGAGTAATGAATCTATTACTATGATACAACCAAGGTTTAAAAGTACGGAAACGAGTTTCGAGGCGTTTTCCCTCCGCCTCAAGAGGCGTAAGCCTCGAGGCGGACCGAGGCGTAAGGTCGAGGCGTAAATAAAAAATATATATATAAATTATATGTTTTATAAAATCAGCATTCATAACTCATAAGATCAGCATAATATATCAGACCAAAGACCAGATCTTTAAGAAAATTAGCATGACTCAACACCCTCCATAGTATCTGATGACCAAAGACCATAATGTCTAAGAATATCTAAGACCAGAATATCTAAAGACCATAGACCAAAGACCAGAATATGATATGTCTTATGAAATCAGCATTCAAATAACATAATTTGTAGTTGCATCATCCTCCAACTCCTCATTCTCATCCGCACCATAATCTTCATTGAGCGAATCATCCTCGGATTCCTCATCAATTAATACGTCAACACGTTGTCTCTTCCTAGATGCTCCACTTCCACTTGCCTCACCACTTGCACCCCCACCTCCCGCCACAACTCTAATGTCATCTTCATTGTCATCATTTGGGTCGGCTATCCACTCATCGTCCGACATCACATTTTCAACAACTAGGGGATCATCATCTTTTTTTAGATTGGTCTTTCTCACGAATTTCTGCTTTAACTTCCTATTATACATGATATAGACCAAATCATTCATCCTTTCGGTGTTCAACCGATTGCGCCTCTTTGTATGCACTTGATTGAACGTACTCCAATTACGTTCACAAGCCGAGGCAGAACACGTGAGACCTAAAACATTGATTGCAAACGCTTTGAGTTCCGGGGTATCATCTCCATATTCACCCCACCATTTAACTATATATGCAAGATGTTTATAAAAATTCAGTAAATAAAAAATTATTAAAGTATATTAGTATACATAAAAAACCAGTAAATAAACATCAGTAAATAATAACCTGGTGGACGTGTCATATACGTCGCCAATGATCCCCTATATCCAAACAATCCCTTTTTTTCTTTGTAATCGATAAGTTGACTTTCAATTTTCAAATAAACACTCGCATCCTTGACGAGTCTATCCATCACATGATACAAACTTCTCTTGATCTCACGATGCTCAGAAACATCAGGACTCCACCGAAATTGTGGATTCAAATAATAGGCAGCCGCATGCAAATCACGATGCATTTGATTTTCCCACTTTTCATCAATGATGTCCCATATCTCTTTATAAGAAGCCTCATTGTTATTCAAGTTTGTTGCAATTTTTTCTTTGCATGTGTCCATAGCTCCATAAATAAATCCCATTGCCGGTGTTTGCTCCCCATCAACAAGCCTTAGAACCTCAACAAGTGGCATTGTGGTTTTCATAGCATAAACCACACCAGGCCAAAAATGGTGTTCATCCATGATTATCTTTCTTATTGCTTTACCATCATCTCTCTTAGCCCAAGCACATGTTCTCCATTCATTTGAAACAAACATCTGTTGTAAAGCATCCTTCAACTCAAAAACACTTTGTATGGTTAAAAATGCTGTGGCAAATCTTGTTGCGGCAGGACGAAGAAGATCTTTCTTTAAGTACTTGCGAGCTAAACTCAACACCCATTGATGATTATAAATAAAATTACTCACCTTTTTTGCTTTAAGCAAAGCATTCTTGTGTCGAGGCAATTCCCCGATTTTTTCAAGCATCAAATCGATGCAATGAGCGGCACATGGGTCCAATACAAGCTCTTTCTTTTGTCCATTAACAATGCACCGGCGGCTTTGTATGCGCTTGCATTATCAGTCACCACTTGAACCACAATATCTTCACCAATTTCTTCAATAACATCATCAAGCAACTCAAAAAGCTTGTTAGCATTATTTACACAAGCTGATGCATCAACTGTTTTTAAAAAAACAGTACCATATTGATTGTTTACCAAAAAATTGATCAAACTCCGGTTTCTCATGTCGGTCCAACCATCTGATAAAAGAGAAACACCCGTTTTCTTCCATGTTGCTTTAATATCCTCCACCATCGAAGTGGTTGTTTTAACTTCTTCTTTAAGGATCGAAGTCCTTAACTCATGCATCGTTGGGGCCTTCAATCCCCTTCCAAAGTTCCCAACCGAACGTAACATACTAGCAAATGAAGGACTAGTAGCTACATTAAATGGAATTCCATTCTCGTAAAAAAATCTACCGATATCCAAGCAAACTTGGTTTCGGTGTTCTTTAGCAGTCACCGGTGTCACTTTTTCTGTTCCTTCTTCGCCATATTTTGAACTCCCCGCAAGCCGTTCTATCATCCGATCCATTGGTCCTCTAACACCCCTATCGGTATTCACACTTCCACTACTATAATAAGCTCCATTTGCCACACTCTCTTCATAGTTGCGTTGGGCTGAAAATTTCCTTTCTTGAAATGACTTCAAGTATTGTGTTATTTCATCCTTGACTTCCGTGGGCACTTGAGGACAAGGCGAGACATCTTTATGTGTACCCGCAAGATGATCTTTCATTCTCTTCACCCCTCCTTTAATTACTTTGCTACAAAAGTTGCATCTTAGATACTTGTATCCTTTTTCCCCCCTTGGGCAGGCACTTGCTCCTCTGTCCCATACTTCCACGCAGGATCATTCCTTGCATTTTTTCCAGACATCTTCAAAAAGAAACTGCATTGGAACAGTCAACAGTCAAAAGTCAAAACAAGAGAAACATTATTTATAATCATCTGCACACTGATATAGTGATATTTAATCATCCAGTTTATTTACATCTTCAAAAATCCAAAGCATTCATACCACTTCAAAAAGTGGACTGTGTATAACTGTATATAAGTTTATCAGCTCACCTACTCTGACTCACCTTAAAAGTTTATATAGTTCCTACTGATAATTTATACCACTTCAAAAACTCTCTTTCTTATGACCAAGAGTCCCTACTGATAATTTCTACTCCCTTACATGTGAGGTGGATTAAAGGGAAAATCCTCATTACAAACTAACAAAGATATATAAATATCAGTGTGCAGATGAGAAGTGATGAAACCATAAAAAAAAAGTTGAACAAGAACAAGAGAAACATACCTTATTTGGATGGATCGAGTTGACTGGAGTTGACTGAATTTGATGAATCAAGTTGAATGATTTTGGTGGATCGAGTTGAAGATGATGAATTGATGATATTGTTATGTATTGAATTTAATTGAATTATGAATATTGGATCGATTGATTGACTGATTGTAGAAGAATTAGGTTGAAGATGATTCAATTCAATTATTAAATTGGTTGGTGTATTGAATGGATAAATCCACAACCACTTTTTGTATATAATATTAGTTAATTGTATATTAATTGGGTCCACAGTCCATTTTTTGTCGGTCAATAAAAAAAAAGGCTCCAACTTTCCCTCCAAAATTAAGAAACCCAGAAAAACGATTAAATACGCCTCTCTCCCGCCTCACCGCCTCACCACCGCCTCACCCAATCGAGGCGTACGTCCCAATTGAACCACCAGAGGCGCTGCCTCATAAACGATTTCCGGCCGAATCGCCTCGAGGCGCCGCCTCTCAACGTTTTTTTAAACCATGGATACAACTATTTCATTCTCGGGCCCACTTAACAAGCACCTTAAATCGGAATGAAATCCATAGGCCCATTACGATAGGCCGATACAAAACGCACCCTTTGTAGTTTTGGTGCAACTCGCGATCAATTTGTAATCATTGCGAGAAATTATAAGTTAAAATCGAAAAATGAAAAAATACGTACTGATATCTTGTGCTTTTGCTGTTAGTAAAAATACTTACTGATACGTAATTTATTATTTAGTCTTATTTAGATATATGTGAGTTATCCTCCCGGTACTGGGCTTGCAATTCCTCTTACGTACTTTTGAGTTAATTAAGAGGTTTCTCGCCCTTTGTGTGCGGGTTTTACTCACACATATGTTTGTTAAATAAATATTGAAAACTTATAATGGTAAAATGGTGGAGGTAGCTAAGCTTCACGTTTTCTTTTATTAAAATTATTAAAATGATACAAATGATAAAGTATTCTTTACAAACGTCTATGATGGACTCCACCGGAGTGGTCCTCTATATTCTATGTTTAAAACATTCTTAGACCAACGTTTTGATGTTGCATATATGAACTTCCGTCTTTGCTTTCTTGCGTGTCTTTAACTTGCATTCCCGCCCATTGATTTTCATGCTTTGTGAGTTTCCAGTCTTATCCGTAGTCTCCTTATGTTTTAGATTTTACGGGCGTTAGTGCCTGTTTATGTCGTTATACTTGCTTGAGTATATGCGTAGTCCGGAGACTTTCGTGATATCTTTCTTGCTGATCTTGTGTCGCTTCCCTAGATGTCGCACCGTTGGTAGGCGGGTTTATCCGGGTAGCTTAAGGTCAGTGATAGGTTTAGCGTTTGGCAATTTTACACCATGGTATAGGTCACTTAGATAGCTTTTCCTTTATTCTCATGGTGTTTTCGCCAACTGTTATCCCAGTTGTCAGTGTGCTCTTCTTCCTCTCGCTTGTAGGCTTGGCAGCAACTAAGGATTGGAAGTTCATTCACTCCATCCTTGGTTGATTGTCGTTGAAGGGTGAAGATTCTTGACATACAGATGTCCATTTTCATGATGAGGCATCCTTTGCCTGTGCTTTGGCCTCCTTCCCTACAGGCATACGCATATATTCTTCCATCTTTCCTGTCAGCGGACCCTGGTGACTCGTTCTTCCCCTTTATGCCTACCAGCCATGTAACAACTCACAAAAACCCATTACTATCATTTCCATTACAAATACCTATAGTAGGTATTTCACAGGTAAATTTTTACTTTTTATATGCATTTATTACTTGCATGACTCACTAGACCTGCTCACGTATTCACACAAGCCAAATAACTCAACATTCACATCCTATAAACCCCTGGTATGTCAAGCATAAGATCACAACAACACCATAATAAGTAATTCACCAATCTGAAACATTAAAACATATCACAAAACCCTAATAAACCTTAACCAAACCCTAATTAGGTCTATGTGCTTATTTGAACTTATATGCTTAACTTAACTAGTATGAAAGTGTCCAAGGCTTAAGTATGAGTTACCTTGGGAACATTAGGATACCCCTTAGGACTATTAGGCATTAGTACAACCCTTTAGAACTTAGGTACATGCCCCTTAAGCACAAAACCATAACTAGGATATAACTGTCTAGAATTAGGTCTAAACTAACTCAAAACTTCACCATAAGCCACTATCACTTAGTATAAATCTCTTAGGACCTAGGAATAGTTGTTAGACACTCATAGGACACTAATCTAGGCACTAAAGCATAGGATAAACCCTAACCTCTCACTAAACACAATTAGGTCATTTAGGTTACAAAACTAGGTCAAACCTTCCCAAACCTTTCCCATAAGTTACCCTCACTTAGTATAACCCCCTTAGGACTTAGGATTAGTCACTAAACACTCTTAGGAACCTAACCTAGGCACTAAACCTTAGGTAAAACCTTAAACTCTCACTAAGTAAAACTAGGTCTAAACTTAACCTAAACTAGTAAAACCTAAACATAAGCACCTCAAACACCTCAACCAAACACCCTAGCACCTCTCCCTAGTTAAGATAGTACCCTAACACCTTACAAGCATCACACAAGTAAGTGCATCACCTATTTGTCACCTACTTAACTAAACCGCCCCTAAACCACCACTAATCAACACTAAACCACCACTAATCACCCTAAATCACCACTAAACCTCCCAAGCAGCTTACAAGCACCTCTAAGCACCCAAGCAAGTTGGTACATCACCACCTTGTCACCTCCTTGTGCCTTCGGTCTCATTTCCACCACAAAACCCTAAACCGCCATAACCACCGGCCTAGCAGCCCCCTAGCTACACCATAGGCCACCTTAGTCACCCTCTAGACTTGCCACACCATCCCCTAGCTCTGTTTACTCGGCCTTCCCCCTCCTCGACACCTACCTCACCTTTGCTTGCTCGCTACTCATGTCGACCCTATAAATACCCTCGTACACCCCTTCATTTCATCCTACACCTTTCCACTCTTCTCTATCACATATATTCTGTAGCTTAGAACCTTTAGGATACTTAGAAGTCGAGTAGCGAAGCCTTGAGACTTTTCGAGTTGTGGTTGAGCCAAGAAGAGCCCTAGAAAACCCTAAACCATCGTGAAGCCCTAGTTAGTAAAGATACGTGAGTAAGGCAGTCTAATTTCCGAGTCACTATTTGCATCACTTAGATTACCCTAAGCCCAGGTGAGTTCATAGCCTCATACTCTTTTTAAAAGCTTTCACTCTAAATGCTTTACAAACCCTGTGAGGGGGATACATGCTACTTGCTTTACTTAAAAACCGAATACAAGTCTTTTTCTTTGGTTGTTGCACGAGTAAACTAACTGCCACCACTACATAACCAAAATTCATGAATCTAATCGTTTGGGATATTTTACCCACGCGAACGCGAATATAGTTGATAGATCTATTGGAGTTTGACAACTCCCGTTGGTGTTAACACCTCTCTGGGTGGTACCAATAAGTACTATATTTGAACCCACTGAAGGTTTAACTTTGGCAAGTTATCCTTCCCCTCATGATTGGGTCTGCAGCCCCCATGACCCAGATTGTTAACGTGTGGTTCATGAGCTTAGTGGAACATACCCCACTCATGATAATTGTGTATGCATCACAATTATCACACACCTTACATTTTCCTAGATGGGTGTAACAACTGAACCCAGGGAACTTGTATTCACTAACCCTTAAACCTATGACTCTCACTCAACACCTAGTGTTGACTTTTTAAGCATGTATTCTAGGTATATCACTTATATGGCAAAAGGAGGCACTGAACTCGGAGGACTTTCAACCTGGTTATCATTCAAACATAACACTTAATCCACTGCGATCAGTGAAAAATGAGGGTGTTACAGATTGGCATCAGAGCTTGAGTTGTAGAGAACAAGGTCAAAACCTAAACTACAACTATTTTTCCTATACCCGAGAAAGTCCTCAGTACCTATGCCATCCTCCGTAACTATATGTGCTAAGGTTAGTATAATAATTGCCTGCTTAACTGCTAAATGATTTACAGTATTTTTACTATTATATAGTTATGTCTACTCCCCACCACTCTACCCCCGTCTCATCTAGGTTACATCTGGAGAATGATCTTCCCTCTCCGAATGTACTAGATTATTCCCCTAAATCCTATATTCTCAATCACTTAGAAGACTCTAGGAATAGTTTAGATATACCTTCACCCTTAGAATATACTCCTTCCTTATATAATTCTAATTTAAAACACATAAGAGATTTCTTTGCTACGACATCACCTATACCTCCCCTAAACCCTGTTATACACCCACCTTTCCCCACATCTAGATTAGAACCCCATGGTTTCTTTCTCTCTAGAGAACCATATATACCTAAAAACCCTATCCCTACGTATACCCCTAGATATGACCTTAGGCAACCCTATACCTTAGGACCTACTCCTTACTTAGTAAACCCTCCCATTTCATCTTGGAAAGATGAATTTGGAGAAAAACCCTTTAGGAAAACTTTAGAAAATGAGGAAAATCAATTAGAGGAAATTTTAAATAACTTAGATGAGATTTTCCTTGACCTTTTTGAGAAGATAGAAAAAGGTCATAATAATGATTTAGATAATCAACCTGACTATAGTAGTTTAAGAAACACTTTACAAGAAAACCGTTTTAAAGTAGCTAAAATACAGAAAAACCAAATAAAATACCACCATAAAATAGCCTTTGCCCGCTTTAGGATTTGCACTTTAGAAAAGATAATAGATAATGATGAGGAAAATTTTCAATCAAACCTAGAAAACACAAACTCTTGTAATTAGGAAAACCTTAGAAACCCCTAAGTAATATGCCTTTTATACCTTAGAATAGTTAGTGCCTATAAGATATGTAAGATAGGAAATCAACAAAATAAGTTAGGTTTTAGAAACTACCTAGTGCCCCTCAATTAGGATAAATTAGATAAACCCCTTAGGAAAATACCTCTCCCACATTACCTTAGGTCACCCCTAACCCAATAGTAACCTCTTAGGAAACTAGATATAACCCATAAAACATGACAAGTTAGTACTTGTTATAACCTACCCTTAACCCTTACCCTTAGGAATTTAGAAAAACTACTCCAATGTCTTAGATACATAGAATCTCTAAACTGTTTTAAACTCCCCTCATACTTCCTTCTTCCCTAAAAACTCAATCACTCTCAAACACTCTCTCTTATCAATGGTGAGAATTCTTATTTTACACGATAGAGATCTCAATTCTTTCTCATCTGATCTCTAAACCCTCACTACTTCCTTAGCCTTCTTAAGCTATTTCCTTCCTAGTTAGAGATTCTACCCCTAACTATCCCATATGCAAATATATGATAATCATATACAAGCATATTCCTATCCTTTTCCTTTTTATTTCCTTAGATTACTATGATTTTTCCAAGTTAGTTTTCCCCATCCCCTTAGAAAAATCCAAACCATATTTAGGATTCCCATACTTGAGGTTAGAAATAACATTAGGGTATCCCTAGAAAACATAAACCTAAGTAAAGAAAACCTTAGATTATTAGGATAGGCTATCTAAGAAACCCTTGAGGAATTAGAAAAATAATATTATGAATTTTTAAAAGGTTTTATCAGTTAGAAACTAAACTAAAAACCCCTACCCCAATAGATAGATTAGGAAAACATCTCTATAAGATAGGATTTAGTCTAGCATAAGAATATATTAGGACTAGAACATAGATTAGATATAAGGAATATTTGGAAAAACCTAGGATTAAATAGTAAGACTTCCACCCTAAGCTTTTAGACCCCTAGTTTAGGATAGACACATTAGCACGCCTCTACCATATATGAATAAGTAGTTTTAGGATGATGCGTGGGAATTGCACCAGGCTTTACCTCTCGAGGGATCTCGAGAAGCTTACAACCCCTACCAGGCAGTGTACCTGATCGTTGTAGTATAGTATAGTGACAAGTACCGGGGGATTGATCGTTCAGCTAGGAATAGTGTCGTTAGGATTGAAATTAATCTAACTAGGTCTAAAGGTGAAGGATGATTCTTTTTATGTTTTTATATTTTATGAAAAGCAAGTAAAAATCTCGGGTATTGGAGAGTGGGCGGAATTAGTTGCTAATCAACTAACCCAAAAGCTACTAATTAAACTAATAAACAAGAAAATAAACTAAGGTTCTACAAGATAAGTGAAGCATATCTACCTATGATATGTTACTCCTTGCTAGCTATCTAATTCTACCTATTGAATTGTCACACCTTGTTTTAATTGACGGGTTGTATTCCTTAATACCATTCATGGGGTGGCGTACTTACTTCCCCAATTCTATAAGCTCCTACTTCACTCCTATGTCGAGCCGGCTAAGAAGCTCCTAACATGGGATCACTAGAATTCGCTCATGCATTAAATATAACCATAAAAACCTAGTACACATCGGTTCATGTTTCTTAAGACGTTCAAGCATGTTACCCTATGGAAGTCTGCCAGTTTTCTTAAGCCTAGCATTGAATACAATCAACCAAACAAGAGACAATAGGAATCAAGAATTATAAGCTAAACCAATTAGATCTATCGAAGTGTCACGCCCTAATTGATGAAGATAGATACAAACATCAACAAGGAATCAATAAGATCTAATCAATTATGTACAAGTTTCACATAAACATAAGTAGACACAAGATGAATTAGCAAAACATAATCAAAGAAGGACAATCAACAATAATAATGAAAGACATAATTGAGATAGAATCATCAAACCAATACATGATGTTTATAGAGTGATTGAAACTCTCTAAGTTGCTGGAAAAACACCTACCTAAACCCATGAATCGACCTTAGGGTTTAGGACTTACAAAAAGTGAAGTTATTATGTTATATTTATAGGCATGTTTTCTGTCGGCCCATCTTGATGGCGTCAGCTCGTTTCTCTTGATGCCATCACGACCATTTTTTCACCAAATTGTAGATCTCTTTGTCCTCTTCGCGTGGGCTTTTGAATCACCTAAATCCGAGTTCATATGCAAAAGTTATGACCAAAACAATATCAGCTACTCCGCGCGCAAGTTTTGACCAGTTAACACGTGGCGGCCTTGGGTGACGCCTTCACGTTCTCTCTGGGCCATCACCACTTTTACTCTTGACGCCGTCAAGATTTTCTTCTTGACGCCGTCATCCACTGTTCCCAGCAAGGAAAATTAAGTCTTTGCCGTTTTCTTCACTTTTGTGCTCCAAAAACGTTCAAAATGCCTTCTTTTCCAGAATTCACTCCCAAAGTACCTAAAATCACAAAAGGAACGATTTAGGGTAATATTTGATTTAATAAATTCCAATTCCGGCTTAAATGACCCCTTAAAAGTTGTTCATTTTTCGCCTCATCATATACCCTTACACTTGAGATTTGCTTGTCCTCAAGCAAATGCGCTTTTATTCTAATCAAAATACAAGTTAGGGGTCATTTAACACTAATATAAAAGTAATTACAACAAATAATCGTTCCACCAAAGACTAAAGACAAGCACGGAGGTCATACACTAGCACCTCACAAATAGTGTTTAGATACTCACATCTCTCGGGTGTAATAAAGTTATATCACAATATGGAAACGGAAAATATCTCTCACTACCTGTCATAGCAAAATAGATTACCATAAGCTTGGGAAAGTATCAAACCTCCACCACATGGCGTAAGCACCTAGGATAAACTATCAAAGAGGTCTTTTAAAGGGTTGTAACGTTAGGTGTAAGGATATGAAATACACGGTTTTGTTGGATATAGGCAGTCTTTACTGGTGGCGAGTTAACAATCTTGGTTAATTACATGTACAAAATGGCGTTGCTAAGCCAAGACTCGACTCGACTTAAGCTAATTAGTGAAAAATAACAAAAACATAAAATGAACATAGAATAAAATGGGATTGTAGTCCGTATGTTTTTTCTCTTTTCTTTTTCTATTTTTTTTCCTTTCTTTTTCTTGTTTTTTCAATTTTTTTTTTTTTTTTTTTTTTTTTTTTTTTTTTTTTTTTTTTTTTGCATACACTCTTACCATACCATCCAAAATAATACATCATAGGGAATGAACATTCCCCTTACACTTGAATTTTTACATACTTTACAATAAACTAATCTAATGACTCGAATTAAGATAATCAAAACACTTGGAGTACTTTTAAGATTAACGTACATATGGGGGTAATATATGATGTTCTTCTCCATTACTCCATAAAATAAGTACTTTACCCATGAGTCCGAATCATCCCAAACAATATGTACAAAGATATGACTCGACTTAGCAACCATGTAATCAATTAGATAGTTAACTTAGGGTTTAACAAATAACAATAATGCACTAAAGATGAGTGCATACACGGAAGGCTAAGGCGATTTGGTTGTACATTTAAGTGGGGTGTAACAAATTCTTCCTTTAAGTAAGATGCTTAAAGTTAGAAACGAAAAGATAGGCTCGGAAGGGTGTACTAGGGGTTTCGTGTACTAAAAATGAGTACAACGCTAAGGGTGTGGGAAAAATTAGGTGACTTAACTAGCCAAGTAATATGACTTAAATGGTCAAGTAATTATGATACGGGTTTAACACAAGGGTGATCCTAATGCCTCTTATCATGTAGTAAATCCTACTATACGAATGTAGTCTCACTAGCGGTCTCGGGATGCCTCACTAACGCAAGTTCTAGTATCTAAATGCTACCGCTACACTCATAAGCACTAATAGTAAATGTTTTTCCTATCAAATCTAAATGCGAACCTCACATATTTGGGTGAAAATTTTTTCTGAATAGTACGGTTTTGTGCTAGTCATACAATCTCCTATCAATGAGACGCTTGCTATGGCTAAAGTTTCACTCCTAAATGTTGTAAAAAAATTTAAATTTGGCGCTAAAATTGCACTAACAAGTATTTCTCATAGTTTTATTACACATCTATTATCAAACAAACAAACTCAAGCGAAAGTGTATATGTAAGGTATCATCATTTTACCCTCCCCTTACACTTAGGATAAACATTGTTCCCAATGTTCAAGTAAAGAATGTAAAAGTGAAATAAGTAAAACGAATGAAATCAAATACTCCCTTGATTCGCTCGGTATGGATAGTAAGGTGGCCATGTTAGGTCTTCCTCCAAGAAAATGAACAATCAAACCTTCCCTTCCAGAATATAAATCATCTTCTTGTCATACATAACCTGTAAAACCTGAGAAAACAGAGACAAAAACCCAAAGCATCAAACCGAACAAAGGAAACTCACAACTAGAATGTAATTCCAGACTTAGGAATAAAAACAAAACAATTAAAGATATAATCCTTGTGGAATGAATGTTTGCAGATTCCCTGGAGTTTATAAAACTAAAGAATTAACAAAAACTTTAAGACTCCAGTATAAACAAAACTAGCAAAATTTCCAGAATTTTACACATGACGCCGTCAGGAATTAATTCCTGACGCCGTCAGAAGTGACCTGCAGAAATCTTTATGTTAAGTTTTCGGTAAATTTCTGGAAAAACTTATGTCCTACTTCCTAGAAAATCCTGCAAAACATCATTATGACTCGATACAAGCATTTGACTCTAACAATTACTAATATACATGTTCATTTAATATTGTTGTGGATCATGCTCAATTTCATTCTTATAAACAAATTTGGGTCTCCCCTTACACTTAGCTTTTACAAAATACCTTTATATGTAATTAAGACGAAGTTAAAAACAAAATAAAGCATTTTCACAATTTACTTTGAAACATGAACCACAAACAACAAAAATAAAACATGCATACGGAAACAAATAAAATCAAATAAACAAACAAACAAACAAATAAATAAATAAAGCTTGGGTTGCCTCCCAATAAGCGCTTGTTTTTGTTCGAGTCACGAGCCTGACTCTACCCTTATTTAACGGAAATAGGGGAGTTTTTCCCTACACTTAGGATTAAGTGCGGGTGGAAGTAGCGATACACACCCTTAGGTTTGAAATATGCCACATGAGGTGAAAGGGGTGAGTGAATGGCTTCCTTCATCCTAAAACTACCCGGATAATATTGGTTGATGGGTGGGTCGGTTCCTCTTTTGTCTCATAGATGTATATCTAAGGATGGAAAGTTGTGTAAAGGTTGAGGTTCCGGTTCATCAACATTAGGAAATTCCCTAGAACTAGGAGTAAGGTTATAACTACAAGTATTCAAACCTATATCCTCTAGTGGTGCCTGGTCCAAGGGTTCTACCTCCATCGGAATTCCTAAAGTTTCTTCTACTTCTTCCGGGTAAATCACGGGCGGTGTTGATGCGTGGGAATCGCAACAGGCTTTACCTCTCGAGGGATCTCGAGAAGCTTACAACCCCCACCAGGCAGTGTACCTGATCGTTGTAGTATAGTATAGTGACAAGTACCGGGGGATTGATCGTTCATGTTAGGAATAGTGTCGCTAGGATTAGAAAGCCTAAATACTAGTTCTAAAGGTGAGGGATGATTATTTTTGTATTTTTATATTTTTTAGAAAGCAATTAAAATCTCGGGTTTTGGAAGAGTGGGCGGAATTAGTTGCTATTCAACTAACCCAAAACTAAGATGCAATCAAAATAAAATACTAAAAATGAAAATAAACTAATTTTACTAAGGTTGTGAGCAGTAATTGGAGAAAATGTGTTTACTTAGATTTCACTACTCCCTAGATATCTTTTACACGTTAATTACTTGTTATAATTGCATGGATGACGGATTGTATTCTTTAATACCATTCATGGGGTGGCATACATAACTCCCCAATTCTATGAGCTCTTATCTCCTCCTACACCATGCCCAGCACAACTATAGGGATTGTAAACAGTGGCTCATGCATTAAATACAACCAATAAAGACCTAGTACGCCTCGGTTCATGTTTTTTAAGACGTTCAAGCATGTTACCATTTGGAGATCTGCCAGTTTTCTTAAGCCTAACATATAAATCATTCATCCAAAACAAGAATAAACAAGTAATCAACACATAATCAATATCTAGGTTTCATTAGATCTAAGCAAACACAAAAGAGATCTAGCCTAGCATAATGGAATTGAGACAAGAACAAGATATAGACAACCAACACATAGACATATTGATTGAATTAGAAGAACACTTATCTCAATTACAATGCAAGGTATCAAGGGTTTGGAACCCTTGAAAAACCTGTAAAAGTTGCACCAAAATCGTACTTAGGGTTTCTCCAAAAGTTCTCCTCTCTAATGTGAAAAATTAGAAAACTATATATAGAAAAACAGGTCTGATGGCGTCAAGAGTAATCTTGTGACGCCGTCACCTCGCCGCCAAAACCCTCCTCGGGCTGCCTAGATCTACATCTGACGCCGTCAAGACTTAGACACTTCCAGGCCGTCGTGACTCTTTTACTCTTGACGCCCTTCTCACGTGATGCCGTCAAAACTCTACTGGGTCGTCATGGAAATTCATGAAATTTGCTCTTGACGCCGTCAAGGATTTGCTCTTGACGCCGTCACCTACTGTTCCCAGCATGGAAAATTAAGACTTTGGCGTTTTCTTCACTTTTATGCTCCAAAAACGTCCGAATTGCTTCCTTTTCCAGATTTCTCTCCCAAAGTACCTAAAATCACAAAAGGAACGATTTAGGGCAATATTTGATCAAATAAATTCGGATTCGGGCTTAAATGACCCCCTAAAAATGGATCATTTTTCGCCTCATCAGGTGTGTGTGCCTCAAATGATGGTTGAGTATTTTGTGGGCTTATGTTATTGACCTCATCATTCCATGTGTCAAGATCACCTATATCCTCAACATGTGTTTTATTATAATCTAACCCTAACATTTTCCCAAGTATCTCACGTGCTTCTCTAGGCATCTCAACTTCTATGTCTGAATCATAAGGATCATCCTCAATATTCTGACTGCTATATACAAATTGCCCAAGAGATTCATCATCTGTTTCTTGAGATTCATCATCATCGATCATAAAACCTAGGTCTTTTTGATCAATGTGATCATGCTCTGCTAAATCCTCCTCAATTGTTTTCTTAGGTAGTGATAATAGCAAACCTAGTGCTTCATCCAACTTATGATTTGTTGCAATGGCTCTCTCCATAATTCCTTGGCAAACTAGGTCGCATTTTCTATTGGCCTCACTGAAACTAGATCGTAAACATAGAGGTTGTTCATAAGAATCTATCCTAGGTGAAGGCTCATATGATTCATAGGTGTCTCTAAATGAGGTATTTTGAACTCTTTGGTGTGTTAGCCGCTCAACCTTATCTTGTAATCTTATAAATCTAAGTGTAAAGTCCATTTGAAGCAAATTACAAACAAAATCACAAAGAAAAGATAGACTACGAGAAAGCTACAAAATAAAAAGAAAAAAATCTCACTTGATATGAATCTAAGGAGTAGACCTAATAAAAATCAAATTCAACCTAAACAATAACTATTCCCCGGCATCGGCGCCAAAAACTTGATGCGTGGGAATTGCACCAGGCTTTACCTCTCGAGAAGCTTACAACCCCCACCAGGCAGTGTTCCTGATCGTTGTAGTATAGTATAGTGACAAGTACCGGGAGATTGATCGTTCAGCTAGGAATAGTGTCGTTAGGATTGAAATTAATCTAACTAGGTCTAAAGGTGAAGGATGATTCTTTTTATGTTTTTATATTTTATGAAAAGCAAGTAAAAATCTCGGGTATTGGAGAGTGGGCGGAATTAGTTGCTAATCAACTAACCCAAAAGCTACTAATTAAACTAATAAACAAGAAAATAAACTAAGGTTCTACAAGATAAGTGAAGCATGTCTACCTATGATATGTTACTCCTTGCTAGCTATCCAATTCTACTTATTGAATTGTCACACCTTGTTTTAATTGACGGGTTGTATTCCTTAATACTATTCATGGGGTGGCGTACTTACTTCCCCAATTATATAAGCTCCTACTTCACTCCTATGTTGAGCCGGCTAAGAAGCTCCTGACATGGGATCACTAGAATTCGCTCATGCATTAAATACAACCATAAAAACCTAGTACACATCGGTTCATGTTTCTTAAGACGTTCAAGCATGTTACCCTATGGAAGTCTGCCAGTTTTCTTAAGCCTAACATTGAATATAATCAACCAAATAAGAGACAATAGGAATCAAGAATTATAAGCTAAACCAATTAGATCTATCGAAGTGTCACGCCCTAATTGATGAAGATAGACACAAACATCAACAAGGAATCAATAAGATCTAATCAATTATGTACAAGTTTCACATAAACATAAGTAGACACAAGATGAATTAGCAAAACATAATCAAAGAAGGACAATCAACAATAATAATGAAAGACATAATTGTGATAGAATCATCAAACCAATACATGATGTTTATGGAGTGATTGAAACCCTTTAAGTTGCTGGAAAAACACCTACCTAAACCCAGGAATCGACCTTAGGGTTTAGGGCTTACAAAAAGTGAAGTTATGATGTTATATTTATAGGCATGTTTTCTGTCGGCCCATTTTGACGGCGTCAGCTCGTTTCTCTTGACGCCGTCATGACCATTTTTCACCAAATTGTAGATCTCTTCGTCCTCTTCGCGTGGGCTTTTGAATCACCTAAATCCAAGTTCGTATGCAAAAGTTATGACCAAAACAATATCAGCTACTCCGCGCGCAAGTTTTGACCAGTTAACACGTGACGGCCTTGGGTGACGCCTTCACGTTCTCTCTGGGCCGTCACCACTTTTACTCTTGACGCCGTCAAGATTTTCTTCTTGACGCCGTCATCCACTGTTCCCAGCAAGGAAAATTAAGTCTTTGCTATTTTCTTCACTTTTATGCTCCAAAAACGTCCAAAATGTCTTCTTTTCCAGAATTCACTCCCAAAGTACCTAAAATCACAAAAGGAACGATTTAGGGTAATATTTGATTAAATAAATTCCAATTCCGGCTTAAATGACCCCTTAAAAGTGGTTCATTTTTCGCCTCATCATAGGATAAAAATTTGCCCCTACTGTAACACCTCGTGAACGCTTTTACCAAAAGTTAAAACTTTTTACGCGGAAACGCTTGACTTTACGTACATTCCATCTTTCCTTTGACCATTGACTAAAATCTGTTAACGTATAGACCTTGGAACCATTTTTAGATGAAACTAGACTCAAATACCTTTAAAACGATAGGTGACACGACTTCTAACAAGTCACGGTTGATTTTCTACAAAATAAATAAAACTGTCAAACACCTCTTGTGCACTAAGGGACCCTAAAGTGCACTATTGACCCATAACACCTTTAAACACTAAATCAACACTTTGGACCTATATTTAAACACATTTAATCCACATTTAACTTAAAATATGCATTATACCTTGTTTCCCAAAATTCTTGACCCGTTAGACCCAAAATGGGTTAAAATGGACCTTGTCCCAAACACTCCTTTTTCTGCATGACCCTTTGGTGCACTATTGACCAATTTTCCGGAAAAACAACTTCTATAACATGACATAACACCAAAACTTCCAAAAATCATTAGAGCATTATAAACATCAAATATATGCATAAACTTGGTCATAATGACCCGCAAAAATGTGTTTTACAAAGTAACAGGTGGAAACACCCGCTTTGACCCATTTGCATACTACACTTAACCATAGCACCTTTAACTATAGAATTAACACTTTGACCGTAAACCAAACACACATTTAACATTAAAAACCATGACAACTTTGATCCATGACCATTGACCCGTTCACATCCCAAAATGGGTACAATTACACGTTATGCCAAACGCTCCTTTAACTTGACCATAAACACATGAACTATACTATAACTTGTCCATTGAACACCAATTTATACACTTGACACTTGACCATACTTTACATAACATTAATGACTCACGGGGGTACAAACATGACACTTGAGCTCGGTATACTACCTAGCTCCTACTTTCTTACCATAACCTTCTAATCTCGCTTAACCAAGCCTTAATCCATATATCCAAGCCATCCATAAAAACGTGCCAACCTTCAAAACGGTTAGACAACTAAACCGTAAGCACAAAGGCTTAGTAAGTAAAATGATCATAATAAAACATCATAACTCATTCACACATTAAGCATCATAATCCACTTATTTCATTGCAATACTAACATAGCACATACCTTGGCCACTTCAAGCCTTATCATTACATCTCAATCTTTCCTACTCACTTACACTAGTCCAACTAAACTCTCAATCTCTTTTGCTAGTTATGCCAAACTAGCCTTACATCTACTTCTTCATCACATCATCATTCAAACACTATAAAACATCTCATCATGACAATCATATAACACAAAATGTAAGAAATCATTATAATATCAAATCATAACCGGTTTACTTACCTTGGCTTTCAAAGCTAAGTTTAACAAGAACATAAGCATCCTCTTCATCATCATCACCATCATTCATCATCACCCTTAGGCATAAACACAAACACTTTAACCACATGACCAAATAACCTTACCAATGGTCTCTACAACCATTATCTTACCTCTACACATCTCTAATCATCATATAATCATATCTTGATTATATGATGATCAATCTAATAACTAACTACTTAAATGAGATTACTTACTTGTGTAGGATCATAGCTAGGGCTCTACCTTCTTGATGTAGAACACAAATCCTTCATCACATACTCGATTCTCTAACTTGTTCCCTCCCTTTTTTTCTTGTAAATCCGGACAAACAAACACCCTCTTGAAAATGATGAAATTCACTAGAAACTTATGGATACTAGATATTTATCTAGTTACTAGCACAAGTTTGGTCCATTGGCACATTAAGCCCCTTAAGTCCCTTTTCTTCCACTTTGGCCACATAATACTTATAACCCACTTAACACTTTACAACAATAGCCCTTTTAGTCTATTTTCTTTCTAGTTGTACCACATAATACTTTCCATAACCATATAACACATTCTTTGACTATCACTTTGACTATCGAGTTTGACCACTACGCAACATTCGTTGACTGGCCAATCACATAAAGTCCTTAGTCAATTCCATCTAGAGTGGGGCCTATTTTATTGAGGGGAACGGGTGTTACACCTACCTAGTCTCTAAGGATACCCACATATAAATTTGAGGATATTAGATTACACCTTAGGATTTGACATTTCTTAGAATACACATTAGGAAATTTCACTTAAGAGATACTATGGATACTACTCTAGCTGTTTTCAAATTCCTAGGAATAGTAATACTCATAATAATAGTAATAATAGTAGTAATAGACAACTTAAAACAAAAGAGAAAACCCGAAACTACACCTGAGAATAAGGAAACTTCCAGCAAACCTTTAGGAAAGAAAACCTCTAAACCTACACCCTCTTTAGAACCCTCTACTTCAAATGAACCAAACACCTTACCCCTAGAAATTAGAATTAGTTAGGAAAAACTAGAAGAACATTAGGGGGGAAACAAACTTTGAAAAAGAATCTAGTTAATCTAAAACTCCATTAGGATACTATCTTTCAGGTATCCTATACTCTTACTCTTCCGTTTAATCTTATTCTTCCAATTACTCTCCTTCTACCATTTAAATTCCGTTTAAATATCCTTCTCCCGCTTTTTCCCTCTTTTCCATTCAAAATCCTATTTTCCCGCCTTTTTACCCACGCTTCTATTAAAATCCTACTCTTCCGTTTTCCCCACTATACCATTTAATCCTATACCCCTATACTTTTTCACTTCACCTATACCTACCCTTCCCTCATTTTATTATCTCCCATTGTAAGAGTAGTATAATAATGACTTCCATTGTATAATAATGACTTCCATTGTAATAATGGTGGTGTAAGTCATGCCTTAAGATCTCAAGCACTTTGTTCTCCTCATCCTCTTTCTTCTTGTCTTTTTATCGACTTTCTCATTGTCCTCCTTTTTCTTCTTGTTCTTCTTCTGCTGCTGTCGATCCTTGCCATACTCTCCAGAATGGTGACACACTTGTTTGTCCCAACCAAGATTGATGTTTATCTTGGTCTTATATGTCTCAAACCAGTTAAGGGAAGTGTTTTATGAAACCATACACAATTGAAGCATTTCCCTTTTGTTGGGCCGGAGCCCAGTTGCGTTATAATACGGCCCAGGCATAGTAAGCCTGCTATCCGTATTATCCGTCATCAGAACTGTTAAGTCTTACATAAATTGGTAAATATAAGTATGTCACATACAATAGAAAAATAAAATCTTACACATTAGAAAAAAAAGAAAAAAGCAAATACATAATTGTGTAATAAACCCATCTTTTTAATCATACTATCAAAAAAAAAATCAAGCTTCATTAAAAAAATTCTCATTTTTCTTGCAAATATGCATCGTGTTTAAATTTTTTCTATCTTTTAAACAACTCACACATAATTTTTTCAAATGTTGTGAAAATATTTCGACTTGCCCAACTTTTTCAACCTAGCCATTGATTTCACTTCCTTCCCCTCCATCATTCATAGCTAATTAATTATACTCATCTCTGATCATTTATTTAACTTCCTTCCCCTCCATTATTCATAGCTAATTAATTATATACTCATCTTTCATATCTGTAACACAGCTGTCATCCCCCATTCCCCATATCACACCTTTTTGACTATATCTCGTCATCATAGTACGTACAAAAATTCTAATATATCCATCCAACATCACGTGCCTCTCCTCTCACCCATTAATCTGAAACAAGGAAAAAACATGAAGAGTTTCAGAAAAATGTTTGCATGGAGAACAACATCCGGAAAAAGGTGCAAGTGAGGGGAGGAAGAATTGCAATGTATGTGTGAAGACGATGAATGACGCTGCAAGTGAGAATAAGAAGAATGTGTGTAAGTAAGAAGAATAAGAATGCCGGTGCTAATTTTAATGATAGTGAGTGTCATTTCTACTTCAAATGTTTGATATTTCCTTCACATTCCACACTTACTTATTATTTATTATTTATATATAATGTGTGTCATGTTGATTTTATATTAAGTCATCGAATCAAATATTTCTTTAAAAGGCATAAAAATGATAAAAATATTCAAGCCCCCTTTCTAGTTTTCCACATACACCAATGGATCAAATCAAACCAATCAAGTGGTATAAATCTTCAATCCTTGTGTGTTTGTTTGTCTCAATTTCATCTATATAAACCCCAACTTCACAAATCTTTATTCAATACGTGCAATGGGACAGTGTTGTGTAACCCACTCTAAATCTGAAACCCGCCGTCAATCTCATCCCCTCCTCTCCCCCATCATTGCAGTGAATGTTGTAACACCTTAGGAAAATCCCACATCGGCCGTGTTTTGGAGTGATGCTAGGACATAAGTTAACATTCGCCTTATACAATAATAACGCGTTTTGTGGTATAACGGTTAATCACCCATACGTTTAAGCGTGCTGATGTGAGAGTAGCACTGACTTGGGTTACCTCCCGGGAAGTCTTCACATGAGGGTCACGAAAGCAAAGCCGTGAACCTATGGGTAAAACGGACGATATTGTGGTTTATAAGGCGGGGTGTTACAGGTGTTATTAGAATCACTCCAAGCCGTTCGGGATGTGGGGAAAACCTCATCGAGGACGATAAGCCCCTTAAGCAGGGTTGTTACCCAACTAAATCCCGGGACGGGATTCCCCTAAGGGGGAGGGGTTGAATGTAACACATTAGGCAAATCCCACATCGGTCGTGGTTTGATCCACTTGAGATTCTATGCACTTAATCTAATTCGCTTTGCTTCGACAAGCATATCGTTTTACTAGCTAATGCTTGTTTTCTTATACAAGTCCAACTATCTCGATTTATCTATTCTTTAGTAAAGCTTATTCAAACATATTAGGCCCTTTAAAAACATAAACTGAATACTATTAAGATATTCCATAACGCATAGTACACATAATTCGACATAATAAAAAGAAAGATTCTCCTAGTTAGTACATAGTAATAATAATCTACCAATATCTAATATGATGATGGGATTATAGTTGCGTTCACCGTTAATATTAGAAGTACTTCCATAATAGTAACCAGTAAGAGTAGTATAATAATGACTTCCTTTATAATAATGGTGGTGTAAGTCATGCCTTATGATCTCAAGCCCTTCGTTCTCCTCATCCTCTTTCTTCTTGTCTTTCTTCTCGTCTTTCTCATTGTCCTCCTTTTTCTTCTTGTTCTTCTTCTGTTGCTGTCGATCCTTGCCATTCTCTCCAGAATGGTGACTCACTTGTCTGTCCCAACCAAGATTGATGTTTATATTGGCCTTATATGTCTCAAGCCATTTAAGGGAAGTGTTTTGTGAAACCATACACAATTGAAGCATTTCTGTTTTGTTAGGCCGTAGCCTAGTTGCGTTATAATACGGCCCAGGCCTAGTAAGCCTGCTATCTGTATTAACCGTCATCACAACTGTCAAGTCTTACATAAATTGGTAAACATAAGTATGTCACATACAATAGAAAAAAAAATCTTACAAATTAGAACAAAAGGTAAAAGCAAATAAATAATTGTGTAATAAATCTATCTTTTTGATCATACTATCACAAAATAAACAAAAATAAAAATCAAGCTTCATTAAAAAAATAATAATTTTTCTTGCAAATATGCATCGTGTTTGAATTTTTGCTATCTTTTAAACAACTCACACATAATTTTTTTAAATGTTGTGAAAATATTTCGACTTTCCCAACTTTGTCAACTTAGCCATTGATTTCACTTCCTTCCCCTCCAACCTTCATAGCTAATTAATTATACTCATCTCTGGTCATTGATTTTACTTCATTCCCCTCCATTATTAATATCTAATTAATTATATACTCAACTCTCATATCTGTAACACAACTGTCATCACCCATTCCCCATATCACACCTTTTTGACTATATCTCGTCATCATAATCCATTCCCCATATCACACCTTTTTGACTATATCTCGTCATCATAGTACGTACAAAAATTCTAATATATCCATCCAACATCACGTACCTCTCCTCTCACCCATTAATCGGAAACAAGGAAAAAACATGAAGAGTTTCAGAAAAATGTTTGCATGGCGAACAAAATCCGGAAAAAGGTGCAAGTGAGGGGAGGAAGAATGACAATGTAAGTGTGAAGACGATGAATGACGCTACAAGTGAGAATAAGAAGAATGTCGTTGTAAGTGAGAAGAATAAGAATGCCGGTGCTAATTTTAATGATAGTGAGTGTCATTGCTGCTTCAAAGATTCGATATTTCCTTCACATTCACACTTACTTTTTATTTATTGTTTATATATAATGTGTGTCATGTTGATTTTATATTAAGTTATCGAATCAAAGATTTCTTTAAAAGCCATAAAAATGGTAAAAATATTCAAGCCCCCCTTTCTAGTTTTCCACATACACCATTGGATCAAATCAAACCAATCAAGTGGTATAAATCTTCAATCCTTGTGTGTTTGTTTGTCTCAATTTCACCTATATAAACCCCAACTTCACAAATCTTTATTCAATACGTACAACGAGAAAGTGTTGTGTAACCCACTCTAAATCTGAAACCCGCCGTCAATCTCATCCCCTCCCCTCCCCCATCGTTCCAGTGAATGTTGTAACACCTTAGGAAAATCCCACATCGGCCGTGTTTTGGAGTGATGCTAGGACATAAGTTAACATTCGCCTTTTACAACAATAACGCATTTTGTGGTCTAACGGTTAATCACCCATATGTTTAAGCGTGCTGATGTGAGAGTAGCACTGACTTGGTTGACCTCCCGGGAAGACTTCACATGAGGGCCAAGAAAGCAAAGCAGTGAACCTACGGGCAAAACGGACGATATTGTGGTCTATAAGGCGGGGTGTTACAGATGTTAATAGAATCACTCCAAGCCGTTCGGGATGTGGGGCAAACCTCATCGAGGACGATAAGCCCCTTAGGCAAGGTTGTTATCCAACTTAATCCCGGGACGGGATTCCCCTAAGGGGGAGGGGTTGAATGTAACACATTAGGCAAATCCCACATCGGTCGTGGTTTGATCCGCTTGAGATTCTATAAACTTAAATCTAATTAGCTTTGCTTCGATAAGCATGTCGTTTTACTAGCCAATGCTTGTTTTCTTATACAAGTCCAACTATATCGATTTATCTATTCTTTAGGAAAGCTTATTCAAACATCTTAGGCCCTCTAAAAACATAAAGTGAATACTATTAAGATATTCCATAAAACATAGTACACATAATTCGACATAATAAAAAGAAAGGTACTCCTAGTTAGTACCTAGTAATAATAATCTACCAATATCTAATATGATGATAGTGATGGGATTATAGTTGTGTTCACCATTAATATTAGAAGTATTTTCATAATAGTAACAAGTAAGAGTAGTATAATAAAGACTTCCATTGTAATAATGTTGGTGTAAGTCATTCCTTATGATCTCAAGCACTTTGTTCTCCTCATCCTCTTTCTTCTTGTCTTTTTCTTCTCGTCTTTCTCATTGTCCTACTTTTTCTTCTTGTTCTTCTTCTTCTGCTGCCGATCCTTGCCATTCTCTCTTGAATGGTGACACACTTGTCTGTCCCAACCAAGATTGATATTTATATTGGCCTTATATGTCTCAAGCCATTTAATGGAAGTGTTTAATGAAACCATACACAATTGAAGCGTTTCTGTTTTGTTGGGACGGAGCCCAGTTGCGTTATAATACAGGCCAAGCCTAGTAAGCCTGCTATCCGTATTATCCGTCATCAGAACTGTCACGTCTTACATAAATTGGTAAATATAAGTATGTCACATACAATAGAAAAATAAAATCTTACACATTAGAACAAAAGTTAAAAGCAAATACATAATTGTGTAATAAACTCATCTGTTTGATCATACTATCACAAAATAAACAAAAATAAAAATAAAGCTTCATTAAAAAAAATTCATTTTTCTTGCAAATATGCATCGTGTTTGAATTTTTGCTATCTTTTAAACAACTCACACATAATTTTTTTAAATGTTGTGAAAATATTTCGACTTTCCCAACTTTGTCAACCTAGCCATTGATTTCACTTCCTTCCCCTCCAACCTTCATAGCTAATTAATTATACTCATCTCTGGTCATTGATTTTACTTCATTCCCCTCCATTATTAATATCTAATTAATTATATACTCATCTCTCATATCTTAACACAACTGTCATCACCCATTCCCCATATCACACCATTTTGACTATATCTCGTCATCATAATCCATTCCCCATATCACACATTTTTTACTATATCTCGTCATCATAGTACATACAAAAATTCTAATATATCCATCCAACATCACGTACCTCTCCTCTCACCCATTAATCGGAAACAAGGAAAAAACATGAAGAGTTTCAGAAAAATGTTTGCATGGAGAACAAAATCCGGAAAAAGGTGCAAGTGAGGGGAGGAAGAATGACAATGTAAGTGTGAAGACGATGAATGACGCTGCAAGTGAGAATAAGAAGAATGTCGTTGTAAGTGAGAAGAATAAGAATGCCGGTGCTAATTTTAATGATAGTGAGTGTCATTGCTGCTTCAAAGATTCGATATTTCCTTCACATTCACACTTACTTATTATTTATTGTTTATATATAATGTGTGTCATGTTGAATCAATGTTAAGGCTTGCGTTTCGTGAGGCTTAGGAGCAATATTTCACCAGTTTAGTCAAGACCTGTCTATCTTGGCTTGTTTATTTCAAATGCTTGACTTGTGTTCACACTATTACTATTTAAACTACTATGGATTCACTCAACTTTTGTGTTGACTTTTTAAGCATGTTTATCTCAGGAAATTAGCAAGCATGGCGGCACGGAGCTGGCAAAAGGGCACACAGGACCTCCCTTGCTATTTCAATAATTATATCATTTTTTACAAACTCATCACTTCTTTTGCGAAACAATTAACATTTTGGAAAAATGTTTGTAACTCTGACTATTTGAGTTTTCATGGAATGATATTGACTATCTTTTGAATTGTTTTCTATGAGTATGACTGTGTACTAAACTGTAATGACCCCGATTAGACTTCCGCTGCTTATTAAATTTTCGGGGTGTTACAGATATGGGGAATGACAATTATGTTACAGAGATGAGAGATGATTAGGTAATTAGTTAAGAGAGCTATGAATGATGGAGGGGAAATATATGATGCATCAAATAGACATGTACGTTAAACTTTTTTGTACGTTGAACGGAAGGATGTGAATCAATGGCTAGGTTGAAAAAGTTGGGCAAGTCAAAATATTTTCAAAACATGAGAGTTTCGTTTAAAAAATTATGTGTGAGTTGTTTAAAAGATAACAAAAATTCAGACATGATGCATATTTGCAAGAAAAATTATATATATTTTTTAATGAGGCTTGATTTTTTTGGTTTATTTCGTGATAATATAATTAAAAAGATGGGTTTATTACTCAATAATGTACTTGCTTTTACCTTTTATTCTAATGTGTAAGATTTTGTTTTTCTATTGTATGTGACATACTTATATTTTGTTACCAATTTATGTAAGACTTACCAGTTCTAACAAGAAAAGAGTTGCTAAATTTTAATGAGCAAATGTCTTTTTTTTTCACAATTTTTTTCACATCATAACTATATGCTTTTAGAAAAAATTCATTCACGACTTTTTTATCCATGAATATCCTATATCTCGTGAAATTTTATAAAAAAAATTTTAAGATGTTTTTAACTTTTTTCTTTTTCTAAGCTTCTCACAAATATTTATCTTTTTATTTTAACAACTTTATGATAGTTGAAAAGAGATAAAATTATAAAAAAGTAAATTTTAGTATGAGTAGTATTCTTTTGGCTAAAGATGACGCATCTATTGATGGAAATTATTGACTATGAAATTACCAAAATACTATGACAAGACTTGTCTTTAAAGATGGCCTAACATATGTCAAGTTTTATCCTTGTGAAAAGCTTAAGCTATAACGTAAATTTGTAAGTATTTCGGTTATTTAAATTTAACTTTACGTTGTTCACTTTTGTTGTATGTTTCTTTGGGGGGGGGGGGGGAGTGCATTATAAAACAGATTATTTAACTGTTGCGGTTTCGAAATGCAATAATCTATTTTACAGTGTTTGGAAAACTCAAACTAAAAATTACTTTTTCGAGTTTAGTAACCCTCAGAACGTGGTTTTGTAAAAGTAGGTGTTGTTACTGTCAAATCTATCTTTACTTTTAACATTAAACACACTTCTTCATACTATCTACAATCTAAACAAGTACATCCCCTACGCCGCTACTCTCAACTTTAATATCACCTCCTGTACCTCCCACCAGCATTTCCTCTTACCGTCAAATCAAACATCTTTCCCAATTAAAAGCTACCATTGACCTCTTTCCCAATTAAAAGCTACCATTGAGTCATTAACCCCAACGCAATGCAAAACAAAAAAAGATCTCACCCAAAAAACTCACAAACCTCCACAAATATTGCCGATTCAAAACGGAGAAAGAAAGAGGTAAGATCTTTTTCAGTATTGTTGTAAGATCTTTTTCTAGATAGTTGTCAAGTCTCAGTGGGTATGGAACATTGTCCATTTAACTTGTTGTAACTGTTTCGTGAGTTATACCCAACAAATGTCAACAAAAAGGAAAAGTGCATGTGGGTCTGTTAGCGATAGCAATGTGACGGTGTGGTATATTGTTTAGTTTATATCAGGTGTTATTTTTAGAAAGTTAGTTTTAGTTGGGTCATGTTTTTAGTTTATATCAAATGTATTGCATCAAGTAAAAGTAAAAGTATGTATTACTTTTGTCTGTATTTTTTTAATTGTTTTTTGTTAGTTTGGTCTTAGTTTGGGCTTGTGTTGCACCTTTACTGATGTCTTCTTTTTGTATTTTGTATCTTACTTTTGTATGTATTTCTTTAATTATTTTTGGTTAGTTTGGTATTAGTTTGGGCTTGTATTGTACCTTTAGCTGATGTATTCTTTTTGTATTTTGTATCTTTTTTGGTTCTATGATAGGGCTGCCTTTCCAAAAAAAATATCGTTTTCTAGATTTTGGTATTTATTCATAGGTATTTTTTTCTAGTGTTGTGGGTAGATGGATGAGAATTTGTAATAACAATGAGATGAAAGATTGCTCGAAATTCTAAGTGATGTCCGCCACAACGTGGACACTACCATGGGCAAAAGATATACCACAACATTTTATATAGCTTTTACTACAAGACTATCTGAATAAGCAGGTATTCCTTTTTCTGCTTTAGACTGTGGATTGCGCATCTGCAGACTTCGAGAAATCTTTCAAAGTTATTAAGTGAGTTTTTATCAAAGTTTGGAAAGTTTGGTTGGGACTGAAACCATTACCAGATTCAATATATAATTAGACAAAGGAAAGTTTGGTTGGGACTGAAACCATTACCAGAGATAAAATTATATAAAAGTGAATTTTTGTATGAGTATTATTCTTTTGGCTAAAGATGACGCATCTATTGATGGCAAATTATTGACTATGATATTACCAAAATACCATGACAAGACTTGTCTTTTGATGACATAACATATGTCAAGTTTTATCCTTCTGAAAAGCTTAAGCTATAACGTAAACATGTAAGTATTTCGGTTATTTAAATTTAATTTTACGTTGTTCACTTTTGTTGTATGTTTCTTTGGGGGGGGGGGGGGGGGGAGGAGTGAGTTATAAAACAAATTATTTAATTGTTGCGGTTTCGAAATGCAATAATTTATGTTATAGTGTTTGCAAAACTCAAACTAAAAATTACTTTTTCGAGTTTAGTAATCCTCAGAACGTGGTTTTGTAAAAGTAGGTGTTGTTACTGTCAAATCTGTCTTTACTTTTAACATTAAATACACTTCTTCATACTATCTACAATCTAAACAAGTACATCCCCTACGCCCCTACTCTCAACTTTAATATCACCTCATGTACCTACCACCACCATTTCCTCTTACCGTCAAATCAAACATCTTTCCCAATTAAAAGCTACCATTGACCTCTTTCCCAATTAAAATCTACCATTGAGTCATTAACCCCAACACAATGCAAAACAAAAAAAGATCTCACCCAGAAAACTCACAAACCTCCACAAATATTGCCGATTCAAAACGGAGAAAGAAAGAGGTAAGATCTTTTTCAGTATTGTTGTAAGATCCTTTTCTAGATAGTTGTCAAGTCTCAGTGGGTGTGGAACATTGTCCATTTAACTTGTTGTAACTGTTTCGTGAGTTATGCCCAACAAATGTCAACAAAACGAAAAGTGCATGTGGGTGTGTTAGTGATAGCAATGTGATGGTGTGGTATATTGTTTAGTTTATATCAGGTGTCATTTTTAGGAAATTAGTTTTAGTTTGGTCTTGTTTTTAGTTTATATCAAATGTATTGCATCAAGTAAAAGTAAAAGTATGTATTACTTTTGTCTGTATTTCTTTAATTGTTTTTGGTTAGTTTGGTCTTAGTTTGGGCTTGTGTTGTACCTTTAGCTGATGTATTCTTTTTGTATTTTGTATCTTACTTTTGTATGTATTTCTTTAATTGTTTTTGGTTAGTGTTGTCTTAGTTTGGGCTTGTGTTGTACCTTTAGCTGATGTCTTCTTTTTGTATTTTGTATCTTTTTTGGTTCTATGCTAGTGCTGCCTTACTAAAAAAAAGATCGTTTTCTAGATTTGGGTATTTATTCATGGGTATTTTTTTTTTTTTCTGGTTTTGTGGGTAGATGGATGAGAATTTGTGGCAACAATGGGATGAAAGATTGCTCGAAATTCTAGGTGATGTGCGCCACAATGTGGACACTACCATGGGCAAAAGATATACCACAACATTTTATATAGCTTTTGCTAGAAGACTATATGAATAAGCAGGTATTCCTTTTTCTGCTTTAGACTGTGGATTCCGCATCTGTAGACTTCGAGAAATCTTTCAAAGTTACCAAGTGAGTTTTTATCAAAGTTTGGGAAGTTTGGTTGGGACTGAAACCATTACCAGATTCAATATGTAATTAGACGAAGAAAAGTTTGGTTGGGACTGAAACCCTTACCAGAGATAAAATTATAAACAAGTAAATTTTTGTATGAGTAGTATTCTTTTGGCTAAAGATGACGCATCTACTGATGGCAAATTATTGACTATGATATTACAAAAATACCATGACAAGACTTGTCTTAAAAGATGACATAACATATGTCAAGTTCTATCCTTGTGAAAAGCTTAAGCTATAACGTAAACATGTAAGTATTTCAGTTATTTAAATTTAACTTTATGTTGTTCACTTTTGTTGTATGTTTCTTTGGGGGGAGGGGGAGTGCGTTATAAAACAGATTATTTAATTGTTGCGGTTTCGAAATGCAATAATCTATGTTATAGTGTTTGGAAAACTCGAACTAAAAATTACTTTTTCGAGTTTAGTAACCCTTAGAACGTGGTTTTGTAAAAGTAGGTGTTGTTACTGTCAAATCTGTCTTTACTTTTAACATTAAACACACTTCTTCATACTATCTACAATCTAAACAAGTACATCCCCTACGCCCCTACTCTCAACTTTAATATCACCTCATGTACCTACCGCCAACATTTCCTCTTACCGTCAAATCAAACATCTTTCCCAATTAAAAGCTACCATTAACCTCTTTCCCAATTAAAAGCTACCATTGAGTCATTAACCCCAACGCAATGCAAAACAAAAAAAGATCTCACCCAGAAAACTCACAAACCTCCACAAATATTGCCGATTCAAAACGGAGAAAGAAAGAGGTAAGATCTTTTTCAGTATTGTTGTAAGATCTTTTTCTAGATAGTTGTCAAGTCTCAGTGGGTGTGGAACATTGTCCATTTAACTTGTTGTAACTGCTTCGTGAGTTATGCCCAACAAATGTCAACAAAGGGAAAAGTGCATGTGAGTCTGTTAGTGATAGCAATGCGATGGTGTGATATATTGTTTAGTTTATATCAGGTATCATTTTTAGGAAATTAGTTTTAGTTTGGTCTTGTTTTTAGTTTATATCAAATGTATTGCATCAAGTAAAAGTAAAAGTATGTATTACTTTTGTGTGTATTTCTTTAATTGTTTTTTGTTAGTTTGGTCTTAGTTTGGGCTTGTGTTGTACCTTTAGCTGATGTCTTCTTTTTGTATTTTGTATGTTACTTTTGTATGTATTTCTTTAATTATTTTTGGTTAGTTTGGTCTTAGTTTGGGCTTGTGTTGTACCTTTAGCTGATGTCTTATTTTTTTTATTTTGTATCTTTTTTGGTTCTATGATAGTGCTGCCTTTCTAAAAAAAATATCGTTTTCTAGATTTGGGTATTTATTCATGGGTATTTTTTTCTGGTGTTGTGGGTAGATGGATGAGAATTTGTGGCAACAATGGGATGAAAGATTGCTCGAAATTCTAGGTGATGTGCGCAACAATGTGGATACTACCATGGGCAAAAGATATACCACAACATTTTATATAGTTTTTGCTAGAAGACTATCTAAAAAAGCAGGTATTCCTTTTTCTGCTTTAGACTGTGGATTGCGCATCTGTAGACTTCGAGAAATCTTTCAAAGTTACCAAGTGAGTTTTTATCAAAGTTTGGGAAGTTTGGTTGGGACTGAAACCATTACCAGATTCAATATGTAATTAGACAAAGGAAAGTTTGGTTGGGACTGAAACCCTTACCAGAGATAAAATTATAAAAAAGTAAATTTTTGTATGAGTAGTATTCTTTTGGCTAAAGATGACGCATCTATTGATGGCAAATTATTGACTATGATATTACAAAAATACCATGACAAGACTTGTCTTAAAAGATGACATAACATATGTCAAGTTCTATCCTTGTGAAAAGCATAAGCTATAACGTAAACATGTAAGTATTTCGGTTATTTAAATTTAACTTTATGTTGTTCACTTTTGTTGTATGTTTCTTTGGAGGGGGGGGGGGGGAGTGCGTTATAACACAGATTATTTAATCGTTGCGGTTTCGAAATGCAATAATCTATGTTTTAGTGTTTGGAAAACTCGAACTAAAAATTACTTTTTCGAGTTTAGTAACCCTCAGAACGTGGTTTTGTAAAAGTAGGTGTTGTTACTGTCAAATCTGTCTTTACTTTTAACATTAAACACACTTCTTCATACTATCTACAATCTAAACAAGTACATCCCCTACGCCCCTACTCTCAACTTTAATATCACCTCCTGTACCTACCACCAGCATTTCCTCTTACCGTCAAATCAAACATCTTTCCCAATTAAAAGCTACCATTGACATCTTTCCCAATTAAAAGCTACCATTGAGTCATTAACCACAACACAATGAAAAACAAAAAAAGATCTCACCCAAAAAACTCACAAACCTCCACAAATATTGCCGATTCAAAACGGAGAAAGAAAGAGGTAGGATCTTTTTCAGTATTGTTGTAAGATCTTTTTCTAGATAGTTGTCAAGTCTCAGTGGGTATGGAACATTGTCCATTTAACTTGTTGTAACTGTTTCGTGAGTTATGCCCAACAAATGTCAACAAAACGAAAAGTGCATGTGGGTGTGTTAGTGATAGCAATGTGATGGTGTGGTATATTGTTTAGTTTATATCAGGTGTCATTTTTAGGAAATTAGTTTTAGTTTGCTCTTGTTTTTAGTTTATATCAAATGTATTGCATCAAGTAAAAGTAAAAGTATGTATTACTTTTGTCTGTATTTCTTTAATTGTTTTTGGTTAGTTTGGTCTTAGTTTGGGTTTGTGTTGTACCTTTAGCTGATGTATTCTTTTTGTATTTTGTATCTTACTTTTGTATGTATTTCTTTAATTGTTTTTGGTTAGTTTGGTCTTAGTTTGGGCTTGTGTTGTACCTTTAGCTGATGTCTTCTTTTTGTATTTTGTATCTTTTTTGGTTCTATGCTAGTGCTGCCTTTCTAAAAAAAAGATCGTTTTCTAGATTTGGGTATTTATTCATGGGTATTTTTTTTTCTAGTTTTGTGGGTAGATGGATGAGAATTTGTGGCAACAATGGGATGAAAGATTGCTCGAAATTCTAGGTGATGTGCGCCACAATATGGACACTACCATGGGCAAAAGATATACCACAACATTTTATATAGCTTTTGCTAGAAGACTATATGAACAAGCAGGTATTCCTTTTTCTGCTTTAGACTGTGGATTGTGCAATCAAACAAAGTTTTTTTGGGGTTAAACCTCGAAAAAAGTTTTTGTTGTTAGTTGAATAGCATAATACTATAACCCTTTCACAAATTACTGCAATCAAACAAAGACCAAGGATCATTGGACAATAAAATGCTAGTTACTGTGGTACATTTATACGTCATGTATGAAATTTAAACCTTAGACTAATTGTAATGGTGAGAACAAATAGTCGCAGTTACTACTAACGCATCATCGCCAACTTATATTTGTCTCTCTACAACCTTCTACATGACCAACTTAGTGTAATAAGACAACCGCGCTCACCGTTTTATTTTCTTTAAAACAAACTCATTTATTTATAATAATAAAAAAAAAACAAATAAAATGTCACTTAGTGTAACTTAGTGATTTATAAACAAAAAATACAAAAGAAACGAACTTCAAAGAGTTAAAATATAAATTATTTATTTATAAAATTAAAAATAAAAGAAAAAAATTCATTTATCCCTCTTCTTGCTGACTCGTCTTTCGAGGGTCGCTGTAACAAAGGCGAACGCTTCTTCGATATCTAGGTGGCAGTGGTGACCGAGTCCACGACCATGCATTACGAATAGTCTTAAAGAACCCACACAAATTACATTCTTGTTAAAGACATACACTCTATGTGATTATAAGTATTACTATCCATACAAGATATACAAAACAGACGAAATTTAAAAATGTGATGTATATAATATAAAAAATAAAATTAGTTACATAACAAAGCAAAAAATGATTGATTGGTCCCAAAGCAGTCAGATATTATTGACCAAGGTCAATAAGTCAAAGACAGCCTCGTTCCAATACTCCGGTGATAGTATAGTGTTTTCCGGGGTCGTTAAAGTCCCAGCGAGATTGAAATGGTGTCGTTTGAAATCGTTTAAGAGTGTGAGTGGCACTGAGGACAGTAGCCCAGATGATATGGAATTGATTTTGCTACTGTTATTTTGGTATTTGTACATAGATATAATATTCACAAAAATCAGATATACAAGTATATGCACAAATTCACAATTAAGATCACGTAACGGACTGTAAAAGTGGGATTTGGTGAATTACAAACTACAGGGGAGTGCTTTTGAACTTTTCAAACTTGTGGGGGGTGCTTGAGGCCAAAGTCCGTAGCCTCAATAGTGAGTGGTGCAATAGGCCCACCCCGCCCTTGCATGGTAGGCTGGCACAGCTCCTCCATCGTTCGGAGATCGGGAGCTGGCTCATCCCTGGGAGGGTCAGGGGGTGGTAAAGGTGGTGGTGGCCCAGCGGCCATTTCGGTCTTTGGTTGTTGTGTGTCAGAACGTAGCTCGTGTACGTTTTTCTGATGTGTACGTTTTGTTTGTGACCGAGTGCGCATGCACTAAAAACAATTTTTCAAAACAAGATCGAGGCAAAACCACAGTGAACTTAAACCAGAAATCACAAGTGAATGACTTCTTTGAAAAAGGTACACCACTCACAGGGATATAAAGGCAAGTTTTAATCTTAAGTTTGGGAACTTATTATGGGTTTATTAATTAATTTGAAAAACTGCTTTAGGCTTATGGGTGTGTGTGCAGAAAACTTGGGAAATATTTTTGGAACTGATTCGTTAACCGAAATCGTCCCTTTAAGATTACTCGCAGGCTGGCGGGAGGAAGTAAATAGGTTTCCTCTTCAGTTCGCAATTTAATGTCAGAACTTACCTTAAACCAACTGTTTCAGGTTGTAATCTTAAAGAACACGAAGTAATTTAACTTCACAGTTTGTTTTTGATTGTTTTTAATTTTTTTGGTGTTTTCAACACTTCAGGAGAAGTGTTAATGAACGTTTTTTTTATATGATTATGTTTTTATAAAAACTTTTTACAAATTTGTGTGAAATTTGTACAGGGAGGGTTTTGAAAACCACTAAACTTAAAACGATTTTATAAAACACGCAACAACCTCCCCGGCAGTGGCGCCAAATTTTGGTTGGGTCTAAACCGTCAGATATTATTGACCAAGGTCAATAAGTCAAAAACAGCTTATAATCAATACTCCGGTGATAGTATAGTGTTTTCCCGGGTCGTTAAAGTCCCAACGAGATTGAAATGGTGCTTTTGAGAATCGTTTATGAGAAAGTGGCACTGAGGACAGTAGCCAGATGATGTGGAGTTGATATTGCTACTGTTATGATGGTATTTATACACAGATATAATATTCACAAAAATCAGATATACAATTATATGCACGTATTCACAATTCAGATTTACGTAATCAGACTGAAAAAGTGAGATTTTGGTATTTAACAAACTACAGGGGGTGCTTTTGACACTTTTTGAAACTTAAAATTGAAAATGAAAATGAAATTGTGAAAATGATTAAAATATTATTTAAATATTATTTAATTAATAAAACTTTTTAAAATCTAAATTAAATTCTAATTTAAATTAACTAATAATTATAACTATTACAAATTAAACTAAAAATTTGCAAAAATAATTTCTAAACTTAAATTACAACTTGAAGAAAGTATAAAAAAATAAAAATAAATATTTTTGTCTTTTTATGGGTATTTTATTAATTAAAAACTATTTAACTTAATTAAACTAATTAAACTACTTTTAATTAATATTAATACTAAATTAGAAAATTAAGATAAAATTTATAAAATTACTTAACCATTACAGGAATCCTACAAAATTATAAAAACTCTAAAAATTAAGTTTTAAGATTAATCCACTAATTATTTACCTTTTAATTACTTTAATTCTAATTTAAACAAATTAAATAAGAAAAATGGAAAATAAACAGTAGAATTCAAAATTATATTTTCTAAAAATCTATTATACTGTATTAGAGCTAGGAAAATTATAAAAACTAAGTTTTACTTTCTAAAAACTAAGTATGAGATTTAATACTTAATATTAATTAATAAATAAGAAAATTAAGATTAAATCTAATTAATACTAAATGACAGAATAAAAATCTAGAAAAATTACTAAAAATACTTTACTATATAAGGTAATTAATAAAAATATAAAAATACTAAATACTTAATTAAAATCTAAAAATGAAAATTAAAATTAAGTTGAATTAAATAGAAACTATCACTTATTTTAAATTGGTTTTTTCTTGGATTTTCTTTTACAAACCTACTTTACCACTGAAAATAACAAACTTTTGTAAAACCACTTTTGAAAATTGCTAATAAATAAGCAGTAGCACCCCCTTGGCTTATACAATTTGACTTTTGTTGACTGTGTGATCAAATAAGGTCAAATGACTGATGGTGGGGTCCACAATGGTAAAAATGGGTACCAACAAGCTCAACAAGCTTAAACAAGCAGAGAATAGCAAGAAATAAGCATAAATAAGCTGATTTAATCAAATAAGCACTTACAATGAAAATCTGAACACAGGTTTGGGGACAAACTTGATGGGGCTAACCAGGTGGGGTCCACTGAGTCTTAGGTCAAACAAGTGGTCAAAGTCTGATCCCTGGTAGGAGGGGGTTCAATGGTGCCAAGTTTGGCAAGTGGGTCCACTGAGTCAGCCACAAATCACCACCAAAGGTGGGTGAGTGGGAAGGGTCTGCTGAGACAGGGGACTGAGTTGCCCTGCAGCTCAGTTCCAAGGGTATTTTAGGTACTTAGAAAAAATTGCAAAAATGCAAACTTTGTGTAATCTTAAAGTTCAACTGGTAGATATTACACACAACAATTCTCAGATGCTCAATCACAATACAGAAATCAAGAAAATTCACCCAAATTTTGCAAAAATCTGAACTTTCACTTTTGACTTTTTAAGAAAACCTTGCACTTTGACTTTTATGAGTTTTGAATGGTAATTACTGGTTAAGAAACTTGTATTGAACCATAATACAACTAACCTAAGCTACATTTACTCCTATTGAACTAATTTGGTGAGTTTTGAGATCACAATTCCCTCACAATTAACTGTGAGGGGGATTAAGATAGAATTTTGACTATTTGCCTTTAAACTACTAATGAAACAGTTATTTTGTGGTCTTATGAGCCTAAGAAAAGTGTCTCAAAAGGTTATGGTCTCAGACAAGTTCAAGAGCTTAGCTAAACCAACCTATCCAAACACCCTTTAATGTGGACTGTTTTGAGCTTTTCAAGGCAGATGGTCAATAGAAGGTGCAAGTGATTGATGCTAAACCACCTAACTTATATTGACCAAATAATGGTCAACAAAGTCAAATAGCCTAGGTCAATGCTCCGGGTAATATAAGGTATCACCAGGTCGTTAAGTCCCGTTGAAGTGTGAATTGTAACTTTAGCGTATTAGTGATCGGGTAATTATTCACAGAAAAGGGGTATGATCAGAATTATTTGGAAATTATTAACAAATATAGCTTAGGAAAGCTACGTGATTGATTACTGGAATTTGGATTACGAGAATTTGAGCTTAAACCTAAAATTATACGTTTTAATTAAAAACGTATACAGATGAACCGCACAAAAAGTACAACTGAAGGACTGAAAGGGGTAAAAGTGTAAATTTGATATTTTTACAATCCTAACAAATAAAGAAAATTTTAAGAAAAATAAAAAGTATTTTTACACTATTTAATTATTTAATATTAATTATTTTACTAATTATCTATTTAATACTAATTTAATTAATTAAAATTATTAAAAATACTAAAAAGGCTTAGAAAATTTAGAAATTTTTTATAAATCTAATTAACCATCATGGAAATCCTAAAAAATTATAAAAAGTTAATTCTAAGTATTTTTAAGCTAATTAAATAATTATTAAGCTAATTACTTATTAATTTCTAATTAGAATAATTATATTATAAAAAAATTGAAAATGAACAGTAAAAATTCTATAAAAATTTATAAAAGTATTTTAACTAAAATAAAAGCTATAAAAATTATAAAAACTAGGTTATACTATTTAAAACTAATTATGCTATTTAATTGATTAATATTAATTAAAACTAAATTAAACTAAAATTAATTAGAAATACCACTAAAAGACAAAATAAAAATCTGAAAAAATTTGTAAAATTATTTTAACCTAAAATGTAATTTCTAAAAATATAAAAGTGATATATTACTTAGAAATAAATTAAAAAGAAAATTAAATTGATAAATCCTATTAAATAGAAGCTATCACTATTTTTAAAGTTGGTTTTTTGGTTTTTTTCTTTTTCTAAACTAATTATAAGCTAAAAATAAGTACTTTTAATAAAGGCACTTTCACTACACCCCTGGAAATAAGCACTTGAAGTGCTTAATTACCTCACAGTTGACTTTTGTTGACTGTGAAGGTTTTTAAGCTCAAAATGAAGATGTGGGGTCCACAATGGTATTCTTTGGTTTCTCTGAGTCTATTGAACAACAATGAGCAAGTATTAAGCCAATTAATGACCTGAATAAGCCAAAAATATTAAATAAGCACTTTGCTTATTTGTTGACTGAGGCAGTTATGGGACAGAGTCTAGGGGCCAAATTAGGTGGGGTCCACTATGGTAGGGGTCAAACAAAGGGTTCACCCTTACTCCCTGGTAGGAGGGGGGTTGAGTGGGACCAAAAGCAAAGTCTGAGGGTCACTGTATTGGCCTCAAACCACCACAAAAGATGGTGGTGTGAGGGTGGTCTGCTGAGACAGGGCAGATGTGTTGCCCTGCAAGTCACTTTGTGGCTTTGTGGGACCCAGTAAACAAATTCTATAAAATCTGATAAAATTCACAAAAATCAACAAAGTGGTAGATATTAAACTTGTAAAAACTCAGACTCTAAAACCTAATATCCATCAAATTGCAGGCCATCAAAGTTTGGTCAAAATCCAAGAATGCACAATTTGACTTTTAGCAAAAACTTGATACCTTGACTTTTTTCAACTTTTGATGGATCTAAATGGCTGAAAACATGCTTATGAGTTAATTTAAAACCAAATTAAGTTACAAGAACCACTTATACAATGAAATGATGGGGTATGGAACTCAAAATCCACCACAGTTAACTGTGGTGGTGAATTTTGTATGAAATTGACTTTTGGCTGTGTAAGGTGTGACAACCGGCAGTTTAGGGAGCTATTTTTAAAACCCGCATTTCGACTTAAGTTCGTTATAATTTTTATTTGAAATTTTCATTTCACAACGAACTTGTAAGACCTATTTTATGGATATTTTTAATTAATGACGTTATGGAATTCGTGAATTATGTTCATAATTCATTTTTGATTATATGATCGGTGATGTATATTTAAATTCTCACTTGGTACTACGTTGACTTTGGCACTAGGATTACCTAACGACAGTTTGTGATTCGTCTTACGAGTCCGGCTATATTTTTAATTATTTACGAGATGTTCTCGAGTGATATTGAAGTTTTAAAATGAGTTCGGGTTCGGGCCACATGTTTTTACGATTACCCGCGTTACCCGCTCCACCGTAATAATAATATTATTATTACTATTATTATTATTATTATTATTATTATTATTATTATTATTATTATTATTATTATTATTATTATTATTATTATTATTATTATTATTATTATTATTATTATTATTACTATTATTATTATTATTATTATTAACTTTTAAAAGAAAAAAAAATAATAATAAAAAGATATAGGGGTGTTGGGTCCGGTTTTTACACACACACAACACTCACCACTTTCATTTCTCTCTCTCTCAAAACACATTTCTTCCCCACACCATAACCCTAGCCGCCGCCGACCACTAATCCGGCCACCACCGCCGTGTTATCGACCACCCAACAAAACAAATACCACCATTTTATCCCTCTCTTCCCCCTCTTTCATTTGATATAAGATACTCACCCTAGAACCATCGTTAACACCATCAAATTTATAACAATCCATTCGAATTTTAATAACTTTTCTAGATCCGTGCTTTTGGAGGTCTAAGAAGGTGAGAAGGAGACATTTTTGGGTTTTGGGAGCCACGATTTGGCTTTTATCCGTGGCTACACGGATTATATTGTCGAGAATCGAACTAATCTTTAATGGGAATGATGTTTTTGTGATTAAAAGTTGGTTTGGTATCCGGGTTTTCATGGTTTTGGGTATGGATGACTCGGAACCGAGAGCAAAGCTCTCGGCTTATTTTTTATTCGAGCCCTTTGTGTGGCTTTGGTTCTTTGGTGATGATTGATTGGTTGTTGTCGAGGGTGTTATGTCCTCGATCCGAGCTAACCGAGGCCCTTGTGGTCTCGGGGTTTCATTTTGTTGCTCGTATGACCTTGTCAAGACCCTTATGGGGGTTCTCGATTAGTTGTGGTTCGAGCATTGAGCTCGAGTTGTTGTGGTTCGACCCTTGTGGGTCGCGGCCTTGAGCCGTGTATTATTTTCTTGTTGCCGATTTGACCATTGGGTCGAATGGGTCATATGATTACTTGATTAGGCTCTTGTGAGCTATATGATACTTGTGTGTTTGGTTCGAGTCCTAGTGACTCACGGTTCGGAGCCGAGACTCAAGTGAGTCGAGGGCTCGGGTCGGCTTGGTAAACCGACCCACACATTAACTTTGTTAATGTTATTATTTGAATATTGTGAACTATTTGTTATATTGTTGTGGTATTTCTTTTCGGCCGAATACTTTGGTTGAGTCGAGACCATTGTGGTCTCGACATGGGATATAATTATTGGTAATTGAGGAGTTGTTGACGAAAGTGATTGGGGACCGATTTTGTGACGGTCGTTAGATTGACGGAGATAGGTTAGTCGGGTGCCGTAGTCGGACCCTATTGTTGTAGCCCGTGGTTTGAGTTTGTGATTGGACGGATATTTGTTATTTATGACCTTTGCTTATTATTGGACTTGGACAATGAGCCGAGAGTCATGACTCGGACATATGACCATTTCGTATAACTCAGTAACTATTAAAACTAAAACGAGAATAATAAAACTCGTAATAATAATTATTGATAATATGAACGTTTATATGAAAGTATATACGTGAATAACGTATATATAACTATATAAACGCGTGTATTAATAATAATAATAATCACGAGTCGTATTATAAATAATACGATTAGATATATATTAGGCTACGAAAGTGGCGTAATATTATTGAACGTATTAATATTATAAAAATTGTGTTATAAAACGGGAAACTCCCGACAATTATGAAACGTTTAATAGAATGTCATTTCGGATATATAACGGATAAACTTATTGAGTTAGGCGAAATTGTTGTCACTCGGGTCCAGGTAAGTTATTATTTGTGACGTTCGTGTTGTCACGGATATATGACGACTAATATAGACGTTTTCTATAATTAAATAACCACTTAACCGTAAGGTTGAGCCGGGTTATTTGGCTATATGAAACGAGTATATTAGTGGGCATCGTATCCTACGACGCCCATAGGTTGTAGTATATGTAAAGTGTAATAGATTGCGAGTGTATATATCGGGAAATCTGGCCAATTTGACGATATATATGAGGAATTTATTAAACTATGATATATACTATATAGTAATTATGTGCTATGTGCTTTAGATTGGGTGTAATCTTGGAACGGTATGTTACGTAAATAAATATGAGGATTATCAAATCGACGGATTTGGTAAACTTTGGCGATTTATTTAAATGATATATTGGGCTAATATTAGATCCATAGTTTATTTATCTTCCTATACGTGATCTTTTTGGTTTGTTTTGAGTCGACCCACCACCCGTATGGATATCAAACGCAAAATACACCAAACTAATACGAAATGGATTTTCGGAAATAAAACGGATTCTCGTCCGGGTTTAGGAATATTATATATTTGAGGAAATGATTTCTGAAAGAGTTAATATTGTTAGGTCGTGCCAAGTCCGTAGTTGCTGTTTCGTGAGTTATCATACATCTTATTTCTACCTACCTCGTCTTGTTATTTTCTGGACTTGAGGTGAGTCATAGCCCCACTTTTTACTCTTGAACTATGTTTTCAATGATTGGGGTGGGAAACGTGCAAATCATTTTACGTGGACTATTATCGCTTTTATATTATTTCTAAACTTGCTATGCGTATGGACTAGGATCTATTGTCAGCTTTAGTCACACCTTTTGTGTGTACTATTAAAGGTTGGCTTATTTGGTTATTTGGATTGTCAGCTTTAGTCACATATTTGTTGTGTGTACTATTCAAGGTTGGCTTATTTGGATTGTCAGCTTTAGTCACATAGTTTCGTGTGTACTATTCAAGGTTGACTTATTTAGATACTGTAGTGTGCACCTATAGGTTATTAATATTTCGGAGGTTATCCGAGTTATTATTGGTATTGCGGGGGCTACCCGAATATCTATGTTAGTACGGAAGGGTATCCGTGTGTTTTGTTAGTACGGAAGGGTATCCGTGTGTTTTGTTAGAGCGGAGGGTATCCGCAGGCTTTTAGCGAATCCTTAGTCTAGCTAGCAAGCGTTTTGCGTATATGTCCACTATATTATTAGTTGAATTTAAACCTATGATCTCACCAGCGAAAGCTGACTTTTAGCACGTTTTCTCAGGTAATTAAGTGTTGAGGTGCATGCTTGGATTGGAAGGCTCGGCCAAGGCACTCGGTTCATGGATCTATTTTTCTAAACTCTGATAATTAAATTTGGACCTATTGTTATTTATTTTGGGCCTGACTCTGAATGATGTTGGGATAAATGTAAACCTTAAAACCCCGTGTTGGTTGTGTTTTTACTATGTTTACTTTATCTCGTTCTATATTGTCTTGTGTTGGATACCAATCCCCGTAGCACCCCGAAAGCTTGTTGAGTCTTCCGCTGTATCAAATTTTGGGGGTGTTACAGATTGGTATCAGAGCCAAGGTTATAGAGAACTAGGTAAATAAACGCCTAAACTATAACCGTATTTTTATAGAAAATGATCCTTAACCACCGCCCGCCAGCCCGCCAAGCCGAAGCATCTTCTATTATTTGAGGTATTATGAGATATTTGAGATGATTTGAGTTTATGGATTTTAGTAATAAGATGGCGTTCTCGAGGATTTAAATGGTCTATATGTTTTATAAACATTTTAGTAATGCGGTGTTTGAAATTCTTTTATTGAGATTATATATGGAATTATTTGATGAGTATATTTGGTATGGTATTATGAGTTGTGATTTAGTTGTTTTGAAACACTTACACCTACCCTACGCCGTTGTCACAGACTATGGCCTCCCATATGCCCGATGTCGTCGAGGATATTCTTACTGCACAGGTTTTACCTGCACAGTTTACTATGGCATCTGATGATCCTTACCAGATGGCCATGTCTTCAGCTACTGTACCACAGGCAGCTTACTCTTCATCAGGCTTTGGCTCGTGTGGCACCACGCTTTGCCCATCGAGCTACGGCACGCATGTCGGTATGCCCTACTCCATCACCTTTACAGATTGATGCTCATTCTCTTCTGTCTGAGGCGCCACCCACATCATTGCGTCGTCGTCCTAGATCACCTACTACATCTTCACATGGTTCACCTAGTAGGAGACGACGAGTGATGAGGTACTCTTCCGATGAGGAGGAGGAGGAGTACGAGGGTGAGGATGAGGCTGATGACCCTGAGCGGGAGGATGACCCTCAGGAGGCTGAGCATGGTGATGATGATGACCCTGAGGAGGAGGATGACCCTCAGGAGGATGAGATGCCTGATGATGATGATGATGATGAGTTAGCACCACCAGCTCAGGCTGAGGAGCCTGATTCACCTGTACACCCAATTGAGCCTGATTCACCTGATCATCCGTTATTGTTTGAGTTGCCACCTGGTAGTCCCGTTGAGTCGGATGCATCTTCTAAGGTTTCTGCTGAGCATGCAGAGTTAGGTGAGATTGGCAGGTTGTGGGCTCAGATTACGGCTCTTGGTGAGAGAGTTACTCATATGTCTGAGCGGATTGATAGAGTGACTGTTGAGTTTATTGGGCAGTTGAGGGTTGATATGGTTATGGCTGAGAGAAGGGTTACCGAGATGAGGAGAGTTTTGATGGAGGTTCATGAGTATATCGATAGTATTCAGCGAGGGTTTATTACTGCTCGTGAGGCCGACCGCAAGCTTTGGCAAAGGAATGCCGAGCTAGAGAAGGAGGTGGCTGACCTCAAGAGAGACCGAGACACTCATAGCGTGGAGTTAGGATCGTTATGGACGGATCTTGATGGCTTGAGGCAGGAGTTGAGGATTCTCCGTCAGCCACGTGGCTAGTTGTTTGGGTTATGTTATCTTTTGCTTCTTAGCCGAGGAGTGTTCGGTTAGAAAAGCTATTTATCATATTTTGATGTATTTTGTTCGGTATTCGTCTCTTTTGGAACGATTAGTATGTTTTGTGTTATCCGTTAGTTGGAACGATATAGATCGCTATTGTATGGTTGATGGTTATTAGTATATGGTATTATGTGATTTTGGGTGTTATGGAAATTGAGTCCTTATTCGCTTATTTGTTGTTACGTGGCGTGTTGTTGCTATTCTTTCCATGACTTGATTCGTTGAGATGTTTTGTTGAGCATGTCAATAAGTTCTATTGGAGACTCATGAACTTGTGTGATGTTACAGATCAATGGCACCACGTCGAAACCCTGTTAGGTCTACCAGGACTGGTCCTGCTGTGACTACTCCTGCTCGCCGAGGTCGCCGACCTACTCGAAATGTTGAAACCCCTACTCCTGACAACCTGGACACCACTAACCGTAACAACAGGAATCAAAATGTTGATGTTCAGGGAGACAATGGTCATGTTCCACTTAATGCACCTACTGTGGATCAAGCAATGATCAACCAACTCGTGGAGCAAAGAGTTGCTGAACTACTCGCTGAGTCAAATCATTCCAACAATTCTGCTAGAACTTTTCCACCTGTTCGTGCTAATGGATGCCAATACAAGGAGTTCAAGATTTGTGGACCCATTGAGTTTGGTGGAACTGAAGGTGTGGTTTACTTAGTCAGATGGATTGAGAAGACTGAGTCAGTGTTTAATGTCAGCGGTTGTGCGGAGAATGCGAAGGTAAAGTTTGCTTCTTTTACTTTCAAGGACGAAGCTTTGACTTGGTGGAACAACTACCGAAATGCAGTTGGGAGTGATGTAGCGTATGCTATGACTTGGGAGCAATTTAAGTCCTTGTTGATTCAGACTTATTGCCCAAGGAATGAGGTCAAGAAGCTAGAGATTGAGTTTTGGAACCACAAGGTGAAAGGTAATGATATGGCGACTTACAATCGTCGTTACCAGGAGTTAGCCTTGTTGTGCCCTGATATGGTGAAAACTGAGACTCAAAAGATTGAGAGGTATACTGATGGGTTGCCTGTAGCTACGAGGAATGATGTGATATCTGCTAGGCCTGCAAACATCCATGAGGCAATCATAATTGCTCAACAACTTATGGATTCGTTGGAATTAGAAGAAGCTGATAAGGAGAAGAATGGAAAGAGAAAGAGAGACCGTCACTCTAAGGGTAATGATCACCGAAGCAAGAGACAAGCTAAGGCTTATGCTATTGGGAATGGAGATAAGAAGAATCAGAACGGTGATGCGCCCAAGTGTGATCGTTGCCACCAGCATCATACTGGATGGTGTAGTGTGAAATGCCAGAATTGCTCAAGGAAAGGACACACAGCTAGGGACTGTAGAGCTCGACCTCTTGCTATGGTTCAAGCTGCTCCTGAAATGAGAAACAAGGCAGATGTTACCTGTTATGGGTGTGGAAAGAAGGGACACTATAGGAATGAGTGTAGAGAATCGCGGAACCGTGGAAATCAAGGCTCGGGTGGTAATGGGTACAATTATGGAAACCGTGGAACTGGAGGAAATCGTGGACGACAAGATAATGGGGACCAACGTGTGGAAGCTGGAGCTGCTCAGGGAAGAGTGTATGCACTCGGGAACGAGAGAGGAGAAGATCCGAACGTCGTTACTGGTACGTTCCTTCTCAATAATCGTTATGCTTCCATACTGTTTGATACTGGTGCCGATAGGACTTTTGTGTCCACTACATTTGCACCCTTACTAGAGAAACCCCCGATGGCCTTAGGAATTGGATACGATATTGAGTTAGCAAATGGAAACCTAGAAAGGATTAATACCATCATTCGCGGTTGTACGTTAAATTTCTTGAACCACCCTTTCAACATAGATCTTCTACCCGTCACGTTAGGAAGTTTTGATGTAATCATTGGTATGGATTGGTTGTCGAAGTATCGTGCTCACATACTTTGCGACGAGAAGATCGTGCGTGTACCATACGGAAAGGAAGTCCTAAACATATTGGGAGACCGAAAGGATTCTAGGAGCCCATCCCGATTAGCGGTCATATCTTGCACAAAGTTACCGAAGCTAATGGAAAAGGGATGTTATCTTTTCTTAGCTCAAATTTCTGAGAAGGGAGAGACGAAGAAAAAGGAAAGGTGCATTGGAGATGTACCTATAGTTCGTGATTTTCCTGATGTGTTTCCCGATGATTTGCCGGGAATCCCGCCGACTAGACAAGTGGAGTTTCAGATTGAGTTGATACCTGGTGCTGCACCTGTAGCACGAGCGCCTTATTGTCTTGCACCTACCGAACTGGAAGAGTTGTCGAAACAATTGGCTGAGTTAGCCGAAAAAGGATTCATAAGACCAAGTTCTTCACCTTGGGGAGCCCCAGTCTTATTTGTGAAGAAGAAAGATGGATCGTTTCGTATGTGTATTGATTATAGGGAGTTGAATAAGTTAACGGTGAAGAATCGATACCCGTTACCTAGGATCGATGACTTGTTCGATCAACTTCAAGGATCGAGTGTGTATTCGAAGATCGATTTGAGATTGGGATATCATCAACTTCGAGTTCGCGAGGAAGATATTCCGAAAACGGCTTTCAGAACCCGTTACGGGCATTACGAGTTTCAGGTGATGCCGTTTGGGTTGACTAACGCACCAGCAATATTCATGGATCTCATGAATCGTGTGTGTAAGCCTTACTTGGATAAGTTCGTGATTGTATTCATCGATGACATTCTGATTTATTCAAAGAGTGAGAAAGTGCATGAGGAGCATCTAAGACTCATTTTGGAATTGCTCAGGAAGGAGAAACTCTATGCCAAGTTTTCAAAATGCGAATTTTGGATTCCGACGGTACAAGCTAAGATCGAGGCGATAAAAGATTGGGCTGCACCTACAACCCCAACCGAAGTTCGTCAATTTTTGGGTTTAGCTGGTTATTACCGAAGATTCATCGAGGGATTTTCGAAGATAGCTAAACCATTGACCAAATTGACTCAAAAGAGTGTTACGTATGAATGGGGAGATAAAGAAGAGGAGGCGTTTCAATTGCTTAAGAAAATGCTGTGTAGTGCTCCTATCTTAGCGTTACCAGAAGGTAACGAGGATTTCGTCGTCTATTGTGACGCCTCACATAAAGGGTTAGGAGCCGTGTTAATGCAACGAGAGAAAGTGATAGCTTATGCTTCCCGACAGCTCAAAAAGCATGAGAAAAACTACACTACCCATGATTTGGAGCTCGGTGCTGTGGTTTTTGCTTTAAGAATATGGAGACATTACTTGTACGGAACCAAGTGTGTTGTATTTACTGACCACAAAAGTTTACAACACATCTTGAATCAAAAAGAGCTCAACATGAGACAGCGACGTTGGATTGAGTTGCTAAGCGATTATGATTGTGAAATTCGCTATCACCCTGGTAAAGCAAACGTTGTTGCTGATGCTCTTAGTCGAAAGGAAAGAGTACCACCGTTACGAGTTAGGTCATTGGGAATGACTATCGTATCGCCATTACCGTCTCAAATACTCGAAGCTCAAACGGAAGCGTTGAAAGCAGAAAATAGATCTGCCGAGAACATATTTGGGATGCTGATAATGAGAAAGGATTTGTTAAGCGTTCTGATGGATTATTATGTTTTGGAGATCGGATTTGGGTACCTTTATATGGAGAAATTCGGGAATTGATTATGCATGAGTCACATAAGTCAAGGTACTCCATTCATCCTGGGTCCGATAAAATGTACCAGGATCTTAAGAAGTTTTATTGGTGGCCAAATATGAAGGCAGATATAGCATCGTACGTTAGTAAGTGCTTGACATGCGCCAAGGTTAAGGCTGAACACCAGAGACCGTCAGGATTACTAATGCAACCAGAACTTCCAGTCTGGAAATGGGAGCGGATTACTATGGACTTCATTACCAAATTACCGAGGACAGCTAGCGGTTGTGACGCTATCTGGGTAATTGTGGATCGTCTGACAAAGTCTGCTCATTTCTTAGCTATTAGTGAAGATGATAGTGTGGATAAGCTTGCGAGGTTATATGTGAAGGAAATTATTTCGCGTCACGGAGTCCCGATATCTATTATTTCTGATCGTGATAGTCGTTTTACGTCAGCTTTGTGGCGATCACTTCAAACGGCTTTGGGGACGAGGCTTGATATGAGTACTGCATATCATCCCCAAACCGATGGTCAAAGTGAGAGGACCATTCAGACGTTAGAGGATATGCTTCGTGCATGCATCATAGACTTTGGTAAAGGCTGGGAGAAGTATTTACCCCTTGCGGAATTCTCCTATAATAATAGCTACCACACAAGTCTTAAGGCTGCACCATTCGAAGCTTTATATGGCAGAAAGTGTCGTTCGCCTATTGGTTGGGCAGAAGTTGGAGATAGTCAACTTACAGGCCCTGAGCTTATTTTGGAAACTACAGAGAAAGTAACTCAGATTCGTGATCGGTTGCAAGCGGCTAGAGATAGGCAGAAGAGCTATGCCGATCAGAGACGTAAACCTTTAGAGTTCCAGGTTGGAGACAAAGTAATGCTGAAAGTCTCGCCTTGGAAAGGTGTAATACGTTTCGGGAAACGTGGTAAACTCAACACACGCTACATTGGACCATTCTTGATCTTAGAAAGAATTGGGCCCGTGGCTTATAGGTTGGAATTACCGTCCGAACTGAGTAAAGTTCACGACGTGTTCCACGTGAGTAATCTAAAGAAATGTCTTTCTGATGAAATGCCCATAATTCCAATGAGGGATATTCGTGTTGATGAGAAACTGAACTTCGTGGAAGAACCGATTGAGATTTTAGATCGTGAAGTCAAACGACTCAAGAGAAGTCGCATTCCGCTCGTCAAGGTCCGTTGGAATTCCCGACATGGACCAGAGTTTACGTGGGAACGTGAGGACGAGTTCAGGAAGAGATATCCGAAGCTTTTCACTTCGTAGATGAATTTTTCCGAGTGAAACCCGGGATGGGTTTCCTTCTGAGACGGGGAGGATGTGACAACCGGCAGTTTAGGGAGCTATTTTTAAAACCCGCATTTCGACTTAAGTTCGTTATAATTTTTACTTGAAATTTTCATTTCACAACGAACTTGTAAGACCTATTTTATGGATATTTTTAATTAATGACGTTATGGAATTCGTGAATTATGTTCATAATTCATTTTTGATTATATGATCGGTGAATTATGTTCATATTTAAATTCTCACTTGGTACTACGTTGACTTTGGCACTAGGATTACCTAACGACAGTTTGTGATTCGTCTTACGAGTCCGGCTATATTTTTAATTATTTACGAGATGTTCTCGAGTGATATTGAAGTTTTAAAATGAGTTCGGGTTCGGGCCACATGTTTTTACGATTACCCGCGTTACCCGCTCCACCGTAATAATATTATTATTATTACTCTTATTATTATTATTATTATTATTATTATTATTATTATTATTATTATTATTATTATTATTATTATTATTATTATTATTATTATTATTATTATTATTATTATTATTATTAACTTTTAAAAGAAAAAAAAATAATAATAAAAAGATATAGGGGTGTTGGGTCCGGTTTTTACACACACACAACACTCACCACTTTCATTTCTCTCTCTCAAAACACATTTCTTCCCCACACCATAACCCTAGCCGCCGCCGACCACTAATCCGGCCACCACCGCCGTGTTACCGACCACCCAACAAAACAAATACCACCATTTTATCCCTCTCTTCCCCCTCTTTCATTTGATATAAGATACTCACCCTAGAACCATCGTTAACACCATCAAATTTATAACAATCCATTCGAATTTTAATAACTTTTCTAGATCCGTGCTTTTGGAGGTCTAAGAAGGTGAGAAGGAGACATTTTTGGGTTTTGGGAGCCACGATTTGGCTTTTATCCGTGGCTACACGGATTATATTGTCGAGAATCGAACTAATCTTTAATGGGAATGATGTTTTTGTGATTAAAAGTTGGTTTGGTATCCGGGTTTTCATGGTTTTGGGTATGGATGACTCGGAACCGAGAGCAAAGCTCTCGGCTTATTTTTGATTCGAGCCCTTTGTGTGGCTTTGGTTCTTTGGTGATGATTGATTGGTTGTTGTCGAGGGTGTTATGTCCTCGATCCGAGCTAACCGAGGCCCTTGTGGTCTCGGGGTTTCATTTTGTTGCTCGTATGACCTTGTCGAGACCCTTATGGGGGTTCTCGATTAGTTGTGGTTCGAGCATTGAGCTCGAGTTGTTGTGGTTCGACCCTTGTGGGTCGCGGCCTTGAGCCGTGTATTATTTTCTTGTTGCCGATTTGACCATTGGGTCGAATGGGTCATATGATTACTTGGTTAGGCTCTTGTGAGCTATATGATACTTGTGTGTTTGGTTTGAGTCCTAGTGACTCACGGTTCGGAGCCGAGACTCAAGTGAGTCGAGGGCTCGGGTCGGCTTGGTAAACCGACCCACACATTAACTTTGTTAATGTTATTATTTGAATATTGTGAACTATTTGTTATATTGTTGTGGTATTTCTTTTCGGCCGAATACTTTGGTTGAGTCGAGACCATTGTGGTCTCGACATGGGATATAATTATTGGTAATTGAGGAGTTGTTGACGAAAGTGATTGGGGACCGATTTTGTGACGGTCGTTAGATTGACGGAGATAGGTTAGTCGGGTGCCGTAGTCGGACCCTATTGTTGTAGCCCGTGGTTTGAGTTTGTGATTGGACGGATATTTGTTATTTATGACCTTTGCTTATTATTGGACTTGGACAATGAGCCGAGAGTCATGACTCGGACATATGACCATTTCGTATAACTCAATAACTATTAAAACTAAAACGAGAATAATAAAACTCGTAATAATAATTATTGATAATATGAACGTTTATATGAAAGTATATACGTGAATAACGTATATATAACTATATAAACGCGTGTATTAATAATAATAATAATAATCACGAGTCGTATTATAAATAATACGATTAGATATATATTAGGCTACGAAAGTGGCGTAATATTATTGAACGTATTAATATTATAAAAATTGTGTTATAAAACGGGAAACTCCCGACAATTATGAAACGTTTAATAGAATGTCATTTCGGATATATAACGGATAAACTTATTGAGTTAGGCGAAATTGTTGTCACTCGGGTCCAGGTAAGTTATTATTTGTGACGTTCGTGTTGTCACGGATATATGACGACTAATATAGACGTTTTCTATAATTAAATAACCACTTAACCGTAAGGTTGAGCCGGGTTATTTGGCTATATGAAACGAGTATATTAGTGGGCATCGTATCCTACGACGCTCATAGGTTGTAGTATATGTAAAGTGTAATAGATTGCGAGTGTATATATCGGGAAATCTGGCCAATTTGACGATATATATGAGGAATTTATTAAACTATGATATATACTATATAGTAATTATGTGCTATGTGCTTTAGATTGGGTGTAATCTTGGAACGGTATGTTACGTAAATAAATATGAGGATTATCAAATCGACGGATTTGGTAAACTTTGGCGATTTATTTAAATGATATATTGGGCTAATATTAGATCCATAGTTTATTTATCTTCCTATACGTGATCTTTTTGGTTTGTTTTGAGTCGACCCACCACCCGTATGGATACCAAACACAAAATACACCAAACTAATACGAAATGGATTTTCGGAAATAAAACGGATTCTCGTCCGGGTTTGGGAATATTATATATTTGAGGAAATGATTTCTGAAAGAGTTAATATTGTTAGGTCGTGCCAAGTCCGTAGTTGCTGTTTCGTGAGTTATCATACATCTTATTTCTACCTACCTCGTCTTGCTATTTTCTGGACTTGAGGTGAGTCATAGCCCCACTTTTTACTCTTGAACTATGTTTTCAATGATTGGGGTGAGAAACGTGCAAATCATTTTACGTGGACTATTATCGCTTTTATATTATTTCTAAACTTGCTATGCGTATGGACTAGGATCTATTGTCAGCTTTAGTCACACCTTTTGTGTGTACTATTCAAGGTTGGCTTATTTGGTTATTTGGATTGTCAGCTTTAGTCACATATTTGTTGTGTGTACTATTTAAGGTTGGCTTATTTGGATTGTCAGCTTTAGTCACATAGTTTCGTGTGTACTATTCAAGGTTGACTTATTTAGATACTGTAGTGTGCACCTACAGGTTATTAATATTTCGGAGGTTATCCGAGTTATTATTGGTATTGCGGGGGCTACCCGAATATCTATGTTAGTTCGGAAGGGTATCCGTGTGTTTTGTTAGTACGGAAGGGTATCCGTGTGTTTTTTAGAGCGGAGGGTATCCGCAGGCTTTTAGCGAATCCTTAGTCTAGCTAGCAAGCGTTTTGCGTATATGTCCACTATATTATTAGTTGAATTTAAACCTATGATCTCACCAGCGAAAGCTGACTTTTAGCACGTTTTCTCAGGTAATTAAGTGTTGAGGTGCATGCTTGGATTGGAAGGCTCGGCCAAGGCACTCGGTTCATGGATCTATTTTTCTAAACTCTGATAATTAAATTTGGACCTATTGTTATTTATTTTGGGCCTGACTCTGAATGATGTTGGGATAAATGTAAACCTTAAAACCCCGTGTTGGTTGTGTTTTTACTATGTTTACTTTATCTCGTTCTATATTGTCTTGTGTTGGATACCAATCCCCGTAGCACCCCGAAAGCTTGTTGAGTCTTCCGCTGTATCAAATTTTGGGGGTGTTACAGATTGGTATCAGAGCCAAGGTTATAGAGAACTTACTAAAGGTTGTCTATAACCAAGCAACAACACAACAACAACAAAAGAGTAGCAGTGAAGCTATATCCAAACACCCCTTAAAAATCAGTTATTGAAGAGAGTACAACTTAAACAAATATAAAACACAAACAAATGATCACTACTAATTTTTAAGCTAATATTTAACTGTAATGAACTTAAATAAACAGTTTATACTACTTAGGAATAAAGATGAAAGATTTTATAGCTTACAAAGCCTTCCAAGCCACTGAGTAAGAACCAAAGGACCAAATTAATCAATCCTATGCCCTCCCCTGAGGTACCTAACCCACAGCCATCCTTGATTTACTGTGCTCCATGCTTTCTTCAACCTTTAATCAACAATTTTTTATTTATTTTTATTTTTCTTATTTTTTTTTAGTTTTCATTGAAAACTGAGTTGAAAGTGTTCACACAAGCTTATGATACTTGTAATATCTTGTTTCTGAGCTTGTAAGAGCTTCTGAGTAGCTTAAACACACATTACTTCCCTTAATTAGAACTTGGTAAATTGAGATGAGACTTTGAAAAGTGAAAATGAAATTTAAACTTCAAACTGAACTTGAATTGATAAAAAGAGTTACATTACATTAAAAATAAACTGAAACTACAATAAAACTAAGAAAATTACACACTCAAGCTTATATGAGCTTATCAATATATAACGACCTAAAATTCTTGCCCTAAGCCTTCCACATGGCTGCTTTTTGAAAACTGAGAGCCCCACAGCCTTTGCCTTGACCCTCTGACCAAATCCCAACCATCTAATTATGCTAAGATGATCTGAGCCATAGATTGCCATTTTGGCACCAAAATTTATACGGGTAAAATTGAGTGGTGTTGGTGAGGGATTTGGGGATGCATTTATGGTGGTGGAGTTGTTTGGTAAGGTCATTAATTGTGGGGGGGAAAGTGGGTGAAAAGGTGAGGAGGGGGGGGGGGGAATTGTTGCCCTGGTTTTGCGCTTGTCTGTTGGGGAAGAAGGGTTGACCGGGTCAACGTGGGGTATTATTTAAAACGGTTTAAAGGTTTTTGGGCTAAGTGGTGGGCTTGGGTCGTGTAGCTGGATCAGACCAAGGCTTAGGGTTGGGGTGGTATTTTGGGTTTAGTTAAAAGGGTCCGGATGGTGTAAAGTTAACACAAGGACCATTTTTGTAATTTTAACAAACTTCAAGGGCTGAAGTTGCCATACTCCCAAAGTTCTCCAAAGGATCAATGTTGCCAAGTGCCAGTAATCCAAGGACCAAATTTGCATTTTTCCACATTTTCAAAATTTCAAAAATCCCAGGGACTACTTTTGCCATTTTTGGATTTTTAAGGACTAATTATGTAATTTTTGAAAACTTGCAACCCAATTATAATATTTTGACTTTATTTGACTTTTTAAGACCTTGGGTTGACTTTTCCTTAAAAATAAATGCATAGGGACTAAAATTGACAAGTTTTGAAACTTGGGGGACTGAAACTGCCAATACTGCAAACTTTGTACGTTTTTTCTTTGTTTTTGCACATTTTGCTTTTAAAACACATAAAACACAATCCCTGGGATAATTTAAGTATTTTGATATCTTTTTGATTGTTTTTGTGCGTTTTGGCAGTTTAAATATATAAAAAACGATGAGTGTTTGAGCACTCATCAGCAAGCTTGATTCCAAACAACAAGTATGACCTAGATTAACTGGTTTAAGTACTTAGGAATCAGATTAACACAATACCCATACAAATTGAACACCAAGGCCAATAAGACAGTTAAACCTATAATTTCAAATAACTAATTACTTTAACAAACAAGCTATGATTATCAAGCTACAAACTACTTAAACAATACTCAAACAACACAAATGAACACAGATTAACAGATAATAGCAAACAGATAATTAGAAGCTAAACTAGGTATTTAGTGGAAAATTCAAATGAGCAAAAGCTTACAAACAAACCCCTAGCTTGAACAAGGGGCTTCTCCACAGAAGCCTATCTTTAGATAGGCCAATCCAGCTCCAAGCTTGATCACCAATACCTGAAATCAAAGACTAAACACAACAGTTGACCATGGTTGACCATTTTTAGATTTTTGATTTTTCTTCTAATATAACTGAGTTTTAAAGTCTCTAAAGCTTTAATAAGCTTATTGGAGCCTATGTGATCCTAACTCAGTCCATGAAACAATCTCAAACACTAGCAGCCTATGATCAATCTAATGTATGAAAATTGAAATTTGCATAGACAACATAAATAGAAGAAACTTGTTTATATTAACTTGAAAAGAGTGATAATACACTGAATTGCTTAAAACAAATGCTTAAAAGCTTCTTGCTAAACTACAATTGAGAAATAAGCTATTACGACTAATAATACACTAAAAAGACTAGCACCGCTTCATCTTGCACTCTTCTTCTATTTATAGCTCTTGATTAGGGTTCCCCAAAGCTTTCTGAACTTATCCCACTCAATCTCATCCGTTGATTTTCTCTGAATTGATCTTATCCTTTGAATCTGATTTTGGCGCCAAAACTGAGCAAGAGAAATTTGGACTATTTAGACAGGGAGGGGGGAAGCATTTATTGTGGGTGTGATAATCAGGTGTAGTGGGTTGGGCGGTGATGATGGGATGGGCAAGTGGTGGTGGTATCTGCAAAACCATGGTGGTTTTCTGGGTGAGAGTGAAAACGGGGAAGGTGGTTTGGGTGTTTGACTGGTATTGACCAGGTCAAAGTTTGACCCGGTTTATAATTAAAAGGGTGGGTTGTGTGGGCTGTGTTGACTTGGGCTTGGGAATGGGCTTGCAACATGGGTTGGATTATGGTGTAGGAGTAGTATTATTATTTGTGTTTTGGATCCGGTTTTGGTTTTTGAATTTCACAAGGACCTATTTTGTAATTTTTGCAAAGTTTGAGGGTAGGATTTGGCATGTTTTTAATTTGTTTCCAAGGGTATAATATGCCATATCATGAATAGTGCAAGGTCCTTTGATGATTTTCCAATTTATTTTCACCAGGGACTGAAACTGTCAAACTTTCAAACTTCAGGGACCATTTGTGTAATTTTCACCAAACTTTCCACCAAGGACCAATCCTGTCATAAAAGGTTAGTGCAAGGACAAAATTTGTTTTTCTCAAAGTTTTTCATATCCCAGGGACTATTTTTGATAATTTTCAAAGTTCAGGGACTAAACTTGACATTTTGTGAAACTTTTCACCAAAGGACTAATTATGTAACTTTTTGATTTATAAGGATCTTTGGTGACTTTTTCAAGTTTTTAGAATGACCAGGGACTAGTTTTGACAACTTTTGAAAGTTGGGGGACTGAAACTGCCAATTATGCAAACTTTGTGCGTTTTTCATCTGTTTTTGGTATTTTTGCATTTGAAACATGTAAAACACTTTCCTGGGATATTTTCACTATTTTGATTCATTATTGAGTGTTTTTGGATGTTTTGGCAGCTCAGAAATGATAAAAATGATGAGTATTTACACACTCATCAATACTTAATAAAAATCTAAAAATAAAAAATAAAATTTAAATTGAATTAAATAGAAACTATCAATTAATATTAAATTGGTTTTTCTTTGTTTTTCTTTTACAAACTTACTTTACCACTGAAAATAGAAAACTTTTGTGAAAACACTTTTGAAAATAGCTTATAAATAAGCAGTAGCACCCCCTTTTGCTTATCAGTTGACTTTGGTTGACTGAATGCACAAATAAGCAAAAATGCCTTTGGGTGGGGTCCACAATGGTAAAACTAGGTACAAATAAGCTACACAAACTTAATTAAGCTGAAAACAACTAGCAACAACCACTGATTAAGCTAAAAAGATGAAATAAGCACTTTTGCAAATTGAACTTAAACACAGATTGGGGACAAACTTGAGGACTTATTCTAGGTGGGGTCCACTTATCCCTAGGTCAAACAAAGGGTCAAGTTTTGTTCCCTGGTAGGAGGGGGGTTGGGAAAAACCAATTGGAACCACTAGGGCCCACTGGGGAGGTCTACAACCACCACCAAAGTTGGTGGTGTGGTGGAGGTCTGCTGGTGCAGGGGAAGGCTTCTTCCCTGCAACTCAGTTCAAGGGCTTGTGGAGCCCACACACAAATTCACAAAAATCAAGTTAATGTGGGATTCAAAAGTTGAGGTGGTGGTGTGTAACTACAACAAGTTTCAGCTTCTCAATCCAAACATATAAATCACAAATAATCTTGGAACTTTTGCAAAAACCTGAGATGGTACAATTTGACTTTTTGATTAGAACACAAGAGTTGACTTATTTGAATTTATACTAACCCCTACTGATTCAAAATGATGTTATAAGATGTACTTAAGCTATATTACTCTATATTAACAACTTATTTAGCTAATGAGATGGTTTTGAGTACCAAAAACTCTCACAGATAACTGTGAGTGAACAATTTTTGAGATTTTGACTTTTTTGTTAAACAAGACTGGATTTTATGGCCTATATTACCAAATGACACCTAAGGCAAGCTGTTTGAGCTATGGGTTCCTTCTGAGATCAACAACAACACAACCAATATATCAGATCCAAACACCCCTAATGCTAGACTGTTTGGTGATTTTCAAATCAACTAGGTGTTAGATTATATAAGCTTGATCCCAAACTGCAAATTATAACTATTTAAACTTGTTTAAGCACTTAGAGGCAGAATACCACAACAATCACACAGGTTTAACACTTAAGCTATATTGACTGATTAAACTAAGATAGAAGATAACTACAAATTTTATCAAACAAGCTATATATATTAGGATATAAATTAACTAAACAATACTAAAAGAAGCACAAACAAACACAGAATGGTAACCAAAAACAAGCAATCAAAAACTAAGAACTAGGAATTTTTAGTGGAAAACTTAAATGAGCCAAATCTTACAAGGGTACCCTCAGCATGAACAGAGGGTTTTCCTTATGAAGCCTATCTTTAGATAGGCCAAACTTCACTCCAATCTTGCTCCTTTTTGATCCTCAGTACCTGAAAACAAGTTAGAACAAGACAGTTGACCAATGTTGACTATTTTTATATTTTTGTTTTTCTTCTAGTAACACTGGTTTTTAATTGTCTCTAAAGCTTTGATAAGCTTATTGGAACCTATATGAGCCTAATTCAGTCCATGAAACCAGTATACCAATGATACTTGAGCTTATTGAAAAATTCAGAAATGAGTAGATTGCAATTATAAAAGACAGAACTGAAACTTGTGATTTTATAACTTCAAAAGGTTTAAGATACAATACTAACACTACTACAATGCTTGAAATTGAAAATTACACTGAGATAAGAACTTAATTTAAAATACGACACTAAAAATTGACTAAAAGACTACCCAATCTAATCCTTGCTTCCTTCTTCCTTTTATAGCCATCCATTAGGGTTTCCCCACTGCTCTGATCAAATCCCACTTCAAATTGGGTCCGTTGGATGTCTGAGATGCCTCAATTGGGTGCCACGTGTTTTGGCGGGAAAACTTCTTTTGCAAATTGGTTTCTGATTGCGTGTAGGGGAGGGGGTAGCATTTATTGTGGGTGGCTTAGTTAGGTGTAGGGGGTGGGAAGGTGATGATAACTTTGCAAGTGGTGGGTGGTGGAGCTGCAATACCATGGGGTGGTTTGGTGGTATTGCTGGGTGAGAGGGAAAAGGGGAAAGGGATGGGGGTTGACCGGTATTTGACCAGAGTCAAATATTTGACCCCGGTATTAGTTATTTAGGTGTGGGTGGGCTGTGGTATCAATGGGCCTAAGGAAGTGGGCTTGTGTTGGATTGGATTGGTTTGTGGGTTGTGTTGGATTTGCAATAACAAATAAGGTCCGTTTGGTTTATGTATTTCACAAGGATCATTTTTGTAGAGGTGTGAACTTGGCATTCTTCCAAATTATTTCCAAGGGTATATTATGCCAAGTTATGAATAGTGCAAGGTCCTTTGTTGAATTTTCCAATTTATTTTCACCAGGGACTAAAACCGCCAAACTTTCAAACTTTAGGGACCATTTGTGTAATTTTCACCAAACTTTCCACCAAGGACCAATCCTGTCATAAAAGGTTAGTGCAAGGACAAAATTTGTTTTTCTAAAAGTTTTTCATATCCCAGGGATCATTTTTGACAATTTTCAAAGTTCAGGGACTAAACTTGACATTCTGTGAAAGTTTGTACCAAAGGACTATTTATGTAACTTTTTGATTTATAAGGACCTTTGGTGACTTTTTTTTTCAAGTTTTTAGAACAACTAGGGACTAGATTTGACAACTTTTGAAAGATGAGGGACTGAAACTGCCAATTATGCAAACTTTGTGCGTTTTTCATCTGTTTTTGATATTTTTGCATTTGAAACATGTAAAACACTTTCCTGGGATATTTTCACTATTTTGATTCATTATTGAGTGTTTTGAGATGTTTTGGCAGTTCAGAATGGTATAAAATGATGAGTATTTACACACTCATCAATGATAAATTACATTTTGTCTTTTTTTTTTTTTTTTTTTCTTTGTATTTTGACCTGTTAATAACAATGTACATGTACCACTAGATTATGACCCTAAGGTTTATAAAGTCGATTACCAAGGAAATACATGTACACATTGGTTGACACACTATAAATACGAAAGATAACTTTAATTAGCTTAGCCTCAAGGGTTGTTTGGGAGTAAATTTGAAAAAGCTTTTGTCCTTAATTTAATTTCTCAAATTACCACAACCAAACGAAGACCAATGATTAGTGGACAATATATGTAGTGGTGCTTGGCAAACTAGCTATACGTTTAGATAAAAAATGGTAAATGACATAATTTGTAAAAAATAATCTTTAGAATCTTTTAAAAGCTGTTTTTAGGAACTTATTTTATAAAATAATCCACAATCTTGGTTATTTTTTAAACAAAGCTTATTTTTCAACAAAATAAATCTTAATCCTCCGTAATCTTTCATAATATCTCGCGCCAAACATGCCCCCAGCTTGAGCTTGATAAAAAAGAAATCAATTACTACATAATTCATCCCTTAAAAGTTTATAACAATAAGAAAAAAAGAAGTAAAAATAAAAACATTCCAAACACCATCCCTCCACTTCCATTTTCCCAATCTCCGGCGACCTATCACCACCACAAACCACCGCACACACCGTCATCACCACCACCATTTGTCGACTCAGGTATCGTATCCAAACACTCCTTATACTTCAATTACGTCATTCATAACCTATTTTTGTTCCCGTAACAATCACCTACCACTTATTAGTTATAACTCAACATTTTGGCTGTCAATTCTGCTTAATTAACTAATAGTTATGTTTTTACGGATTATTCGTGTGAAATCGTTCGTTATGCTTCGGTTACGCGCTATTCGTAACCGAATTCTGTTGTGCCTATATAACTGAACTTATTCGACTGTAAATTGTGTCCAGTTAACTAATTGTTAGGTTTTCGCTGAGTAATAGTTGTGTTTTTACGGATTATTTGTGTGAAATCGTTCGTTATGCTTCGGTTACGCGCTATTCGTAACCGAATTCTGTTGCGCCTATATAACTGAATTTATTGATGTAATTTGTGTATTGCGAGTTAGTTATGAATTAGGTTAAATTTATGCAATCACTTAGCTGTCACTCACTCATGCTAATCGTATTCACTGTAAATTGTGTCCAGTTAACTAATAGTTGTGTTTTTCCGGATTATTTGTGTGAAATCGTTCGTTACGCCTCGGTTACGCGCTATTCGTAACTGAATTCTGTTGCGCTAACGGTCACCTAAGGTTTATAAGAGCTATATAACTGAGAATATCGATTTAGTTTCTGTTTATTGCGCTTTTTTTGTGATTTAGATTATGAATTAGTCACTCACTAATGCTAATTAGTCGAATTCGATTAGTGAGTAATAACTATGTTAAACGGAGTATTCGTGTTCTAATGCTCGTTATGCTATTAATCACCTACGGTTGTTAAGAGTTATATAATTATGCATATACAATTAATTATTAGGTATTTACTCAGTAATAGTTATGGTTTACGGATTATTCGTGTTCGAACACTTGATATGCTATTCGTAACTTTAGATAATTAATATAACTAAATATATTGATTTAATAATTTCAGTATTGTGCATTTAATCTATGAATTAGGTTAACAATTGACGCATATCGGCATATGCAATCACTTAACGGTGATGTTATTATATAACTTATCGAATTCGATTGTAGATCGTTTGTGTTTAACTAACTATTAGGTTTTTGGCTGAGTAATAATTAATTTATACGGATTATTTGTGTTCAAAAGCTCGTTACGCTACTTGTAACCTAATTCTGTTGCGGTAACAATCACCTAGGGAGTATGTAGCTGAATTAATTTAGTTACTGTATTGTGCATTTAATATACGCATTAGGTTAACGGTGGACATGTATGCGGTCACTTAACTGTCGGTTAATATTTTATAGTGATACTAATGTTATATGTAACTATTTGAATCTGATTTACGTATATTCGGCTTGCGTATATGTGTAACTAATTGAGCATATTGATTTGATTTATAACTTAGGTTAAAAGTTGATATGTTGATGCAATCACTTGACTATCACTCACTCGTGCTAATTCGACATTGAGGTTGCAACCTTAAGGTAATATATTGCATTGATGCTGATGTTATATAACATTTTTTATTCGATTAGGATGCCTGCATGTAATTTATGCTATTGTTTTTCGCTAATTATCCATTAATGGTGGCGTGATTGTGTAATTTGTATAGGAAATGTTTGAAGGCTTAGTACGGCAGCTGATATTGGGTTATCTCGGGCAATATATTAAAGATATACATAGAGAGCAACTAAAGATCACATTATGGAACGGTTAGTCACGGATATTTTGTTGATGTCGTTTTTGTTAGATGTGGTATTTACTCTTTATTTCGAAAGTATAACATTCACATTAATGTTACCATATTTGTGGTCTTATTTGCGCCATAAGAGGAATTTGTCGACATCTCTAATTGGCTTGCTGTATAAGACACGTAAATTACAGTTTAAAGTGTTGGAGTTGATTATGTGTTTCATCTTTGATGCAGAGGAAGTATTATTGGAAAATGTGGAGTTAATTCTAGAAGCCTTTGATCATCTCGAACTTCCATTTGCTCTAAAGCAAGGTGCTCACTTTTAGCTTTATACATGCAATGCTTTTCTTCTGTTGTTATTGGGGTGTATAAGTTGTTAATTGTTATGATGCAAATACCTTTGTTAGTTTTAGTTTGCCCTATACTTTTATCTCTCCTAAAGTCTTGATATACTCCCTAAAGAATATAATCTGATTGTTAAATTTTGAGCGTAGGTTAGGAGAATAGAAGAGGTCGAAAGATAAAGTAGTTCTGCATAGTTCTCCTGTTTATCATGTCTAAATATTCACCCCAGCCACGATAAAGTAAAACCCATAACATTTCATATTGATCCAAGTCCTATTGATGCTTATCCAACGCTATGATGGCTTCTTTGATTTAGGCAACTGTTTAATCTAATCACATGAATAAGTTTTTTCCAAAAGGATCTAGTTAGGAATGTTAATGAAGAAAACATTATTTAGAAATCTTACTGACATTTCCTCCACAATGAGGTTATTCTTATGATGTATTCAGTTGCTACTGCTTTCCGATTATAATACAGTTGTCGCTATTTTGCTTTCATAATTGTTCTGCATCTTACATTGACATCTGTGTGTGTTTGGTAGGTCGGGTAGGGAGGCTAAGCATTAGAATTCCTTGGAAAAAGCTTGGCTGGGACCCTATCATTATAAGTTTAGAAGATATATTGGTTTGTGCTTCCCAACGTGAGGATGAGGAGGTAAGTACAAACTCATTTCAATATATGAGCATTGTGTATCTCGGTATCTCCAACATATTGAATAACTTTCGCATTTTTCAACTTTATTTGCTTCATGGTTCTGGAAAATGATGAGACATGCATGGAAAGACACATATATTCCTTTTAATAAATGCCAAAAAAGGGGAATCCGCTTTTCATGTCAAATTTGTCATATAGAGTTCCAGCACATTAACGCATTAACCATTTATTTTCTTAAGTACTTAAAAACAGTGTCTATTCTCTCTCTCTCTCTCATTTTTTTTTTTTTTTGAACTATTCTTTATACAAGTGAAGTTGGGATCCCCGTTTCAGAACAGGGTTTGGAAGTTTTTTACCTATCACTATTATGTTCAATCTTTAGCAGTTATTCTGTTTTTGTAGTGGAGCACTGATAATGTTGAAAGAAGAGAGTTTGCTGGAAAAAAGGCCAAACTTGCTACAGCGGAACTGGCAAAGTTATCGCAACGTGTTGGTGAGCTACTGCCTTTCATCTATAGGCTACATTGCTACAACTCATGTTTGTCACTGTACAATTGGATAATATATGAGGAGTTCCTTGTATCTGAAAGCTTCTTGTTGCATTTCCTCACCTGGGAAAGGACAATCTTACTAGGATATTCTACATTATTGAATTTTAAGGATAGCATATAACATATCATTACCTGATAGCTTGTTGTATATTCACATTTGGTGTTTCTAAATTCTTTGTTTTTCTGCAGATAACCAAACTGGGAATTCATTTATTTCCTACATTACTGCCAAGGTATTGAGTTCCGTTGATGCTTTAACCTCTCATTAATGGTCAAATTGTTTACCATTATGTCCATGTTTTCTTACTTATTATTTTTTTTCATATTGTTAAATTTAATAAATAGATACATAATTTTATTTCAAAATATATATCTTAATTAAGTGTAAAAGATCTGAGGGTAGTGAACCTGATATTCTTTTCATTATGTCCTACAGATTATTGATGGCATTCAGGTCTCCATCAGGAACATCCATATCGTATATGAAGACAAGTCAGATGACAAGGTCCTTTCTATTCTATTACACGTGCTATTTTTCTAAAAATTGCAAAAATGCCACTTCGTTGAAGTACTCCATTGTCCAAATTTTAGTTATAAGTTTTCCATTTAGAGGAACTCCATTTTAATCCCATAAGTCTACACTGGTATGTCATACTTTGTATAACTAAGAACTTCAATAAAATTGATGTGTTATATTCCTTGTAACCGCCAATCTTTATATCTTTCAGTCACTAGCCTCTGTGTTTTTCAACTTTCTTATTCAGAAAAGAAACATTAATGTTACATTATAGTAAATGATTGCTGGGAAACCAGCAACAAAACTTTAAATTACAAATTCGTGGAATTTAGGGACCCCTAAAATATAAAGAACATTTAATAAAATGGATATTTAGATTAGCCTATTTTTTTAATAAGCCATAAGCTCAAGTGGATAAGCTCAAAAGCTAAAAAAAGTGAGCTTATTGGCTTTTCCAACTTTCAATAAGTCGATATAGCCCAACAGTGGGCTAATCCAAACACCCTAGTGAAGCTCCTGGAATCTTCTCGGAATGGTTAGTATTACAATACGAGACACCACATGGAACTGTGTAATAATCGCATTCAACGCAATTTCTTTTCTTTATGACTCGTGCTACGTGTTGGCTTGTCGGGGCACGGTGCTATGTCGAAGAGGAATGCACCCTGCTCCGACGGGATTGAGTTTGTTGTTCTTGAATGCAGTTTCTTTTCTTTGCTACTTGTAATATAGCGATTAATTTGAAAAATACATATTAGAGTTTGTTATTTGCCTGTGAAGTTAGTTTATGTATAATATTAAGATGGAAAAGATCACTATTGTGTTATATTATTTGTGCTAGCTAACGAATGTATTCGGCTGTAACTCATATTTGGTGAAACATCGCTAATATGTTTGGTATGTTTTGCAGGCACAAACTGTATTTGGTTTGAAGTTGACTAGCTTGACTGCAATGAAGCAAAATCTCGTTGGGTACCTCTTGCTCACTCTACAGCTATATTTCTCAGCATAGTTTTCTTACTGCAAAATATTAAATATATGATGTGCTTTTATGGTTTTTCAAATATCCTTCATAAAAGATCTATCAATAACACAATTAAGTAATCACTACCATAGCCACTAGATGATTATATCCCCTCAAGTTTCCATTTTTCAGTTTAACTACTTAGTCTCTCCAAATCTAGAAATCATTTTGGTATTTTGGATTGACTAAAGGTTGGAGAGGATGTAAGTGTACTAACTGAAATTGTCATTTTTTTAAACCAATTATAGGTTATCAAGTGGAAAGGTGAGGATTGGCCAAGTAAATAAACTTGTTGAGATCCAAGGTTTGGAAATATACTGTAGAACTTTTACAAAAGATCCTTATACTGGAAATGGTGAAGACTCCATGGCGATGGTTGTTGCCAGCTCTCATAAAGATGGACATATTCACTTACTGGCCCCAGTCGACGTATCAGCTTCTCTTTCGGTATGCATGCTGTATTATCTCATAACAAATTTATTGTTCATACAAGTCAAGTACTTATTAGGAGCTTCTCTAAGTACAACCTTTGTTGAGATTTCTATTAGTCACTTCTCTAAGTACAACCTTCAGTTTAATTTATGCTTGGTTTGTACCATTAGTTAGATTGTGTATGTTTTTATTACAGGTGAACAGGTCCGGGAGGCTCGAGAATAATGCGGCACAATACTCTGTTGATGTCGAGTTATCTGGATTGGTTAGTTCCATAATTTTTTTAATCATTTAATCGTTCTCTACGCATACTAACTGACATGTTGCCACTATTTTTAGGCTTTGTCCCTTGATGAAGATCAGTTGCAGCAAATATTGTATCTATACGATTATCTATGCACCTGTCGGCTAAGAGAGAAGTGAGTAAAATGTTGTTTAATCAGCTTTATCCTTCTTAGTTACATACCGATAACAATCAGCTTTCTTGTTATTTGTAACCTCTATATGATCGCATTCATAACTTTCATAAGGTTTCGATTGGAGTGGGAACGCTGGCAAGATTGTTATAGGAGTTGTTTGGTTAGGGTCAAGGACTTGGCATACTAATTGTTATCCTTTTTGACATGACATATATGGATCATAACAGGTTTAGTTCTTAAAGGATTTAATTTAGGTAGCTACCTTGTATAACTACAAAATTTAATAATAAGGGCACATGTAGTAGGCAGATGAATATATTTTCTTTGTTGCTGTTATATGCTTATTTTTATTTTTTCCTTAAGACTGCTTTTGTTTTGGACTGGCTACTTTGTGCAAACATGTTTGCAATATGTCTTTTTTTGGAAAGGATGCATACATTATTTTAACTCATCCATTCTCAAAGATGTCACATTGCTCTTAATGTTCTTAGATATGGACGTTATCGTCCATGGGGAAGCCCTTTGTCAGAGAAACCTGTGGGATGGCAGATACGATGGTGGCATTATGCTCAACAATCTGTGCTATTTGATGTTCGTAAAAGACTGAAGAGAACCTCGTGGAGATACTTGGGAGAACGTCTGTAAGTATTTTTTATTTTTAAAACTAAAAAACTAACCTATAAATTGCTATTCTATTATATCCTTGCATTTTTCATATTGGGTGCCTGATATCTGGAAGTATATTACTTAATTATAGTTTTTTATATCTGGAAGCATGTTCAAAACACATAGTTTTTTATATTGAAGGGTGGATCATGACCACTCTTCCATGTTCGTAAACTCTCATCATTTTTTAATATATTCACGTGTAAACCTTTTACCCAAAAAAAATAAAACAATAAAAAATAAAATTAGATAGTGAACAATTTATGTATAATCTATACACTGATATAAAAATGAATCATCCCCTTAATAACATCTGCTGGCTATCTGTATGCTCGTTTGGTTTGTCGGCCCGCCAGCAGTTCTCAACTGGTATTACGATGAAACGATGAGGAAGATTCATATATGTAACGCTTTCAAATTGGTATTATTTTGCAATAATATATAGTACGCTCACATCCTGATCAATAAGTTTGAGATATACACGTAAGAGGAAGGGTATGCACATGCAGAAGTAGCAAATGAGAAAGTTAAATTGCATAGCTATCATAAGAACAACTTGATCAACTGACATCTTTTAGTTTCTCTTATACCATGCATCAAAGCTTTCCATGTCAATAGGATGGGTTTGTACTTTTGTGCTCCAAAATAACGGTCGGTTGCGTTATTAGTTAACAAAAATGGACACGCATGGAAATTAGTTTTTCATTTTGTGGTATTGCTCACACTAGCCCACAAATTTACCACATCGTTTTCAAAGTATTAGACCTTTTACAGAGAGAAACAGTCGTACTGATTACCTTTTGATTGTTTTTCTGAAATCATCTTAACCTTCTACCTCTTTATATAATTCCTGACCTTTCTTTTACAGAGGCAGAAAACATCGGTATGTAGAGCTATACAAACTGAAATTGGAGTGCCTACGGAAAGAGGAGGTGAGGTCTTACACATTAAGTTTTGTGGGCGAGATTTTATATTAGATTGCATATATTTCTGACTTCATTAGGATTAAAAAGTATATCACACCTTGATTACCTTCCTAGTAGCTTTATTTTTCTCTGTTGGCATATGATTATTATTTTGAGAATCAGGTTAAACATTTTGATCATTAATTATTTATAAAAGTTTATTGGTTGCTTTCAATTCGATCTTGAAATGTGAGTTGAGTCAACTTTTGAATGACTGCTGTTGAGCATACGTAGGATCATTGTTTTCACAAACAGCTTGTGTTAGATATATTTGAGTTTATTCCTGTGTATTCATTTGGGATATGCATCTTTTAGATCAATGCTAGCTTGGTACACCAGTTGTGTCTGCTGCCACTATAGTTCTTTATTCGCTTGACATAGTATGGTTGCTTCAGGTGGTGCTATGATTAACAAAATAATAGTTTATCTTTACCTGCATATTATTATGAGTTAATGCTGTCACGGATATACAATTGTGTCAACAAAAATCCATTGTCTTCAAAATTTTTATAGTGGTAACAAGTTGGTTGTTCCGTACATGGATTGAAGTATTGAACTATCATAAAAAAGTTTCTTCTTGTATTTTAGGCACGGATGATAGAATTCTTGGTACTCAGGGATGACTTAAAATCACAATTTAGTGCCAAGATTAGTCAGCATTATAAATCTGAGAATTGATGCTACTCAGTAGGTTGTTTCTTAATAGCAAACTTCTCAAAAAAAGTTAATTTGTAGGTTACTATACCTGTTGCGTGCTCACTGCTTATATTGGCTCATCACTATAATTTATTCTAGGTTCTAGGTGGCTATCATTATGTCGCACCATATACATATCATACTAATGTTGCTTTGATGTCCATAAAATATTTGAGTATCTTGTTAAATATATGCTACTGAGTTGATCAGGACAAAAAGCTATGGTTCTTTTAGCAATTGTATTTGACTACATTGGATTGCTGTATTGTTAGTTGAAGTAGCTTATCTTGATATACAAATTATTTGGTAATATGTTATCAGCCACTGGAAGATGCAATTGTTTTGGAGTTGGACCAAATGGAGAAAGAATCTGAAATAGATGATATTTTATGTTATAGGTCTGCTGCTGAGCATGAGCTTCAGGTATGATTTTGTTTTTTTTTTTTTTTTTACTATATACCTCTATGCACCATGGTCCACGAGACTGCCTTTATTGGCATGTGTATATTACTTATTCCTTCTATTAAAGACTACACACGTGTAGGATTTCTTGGTGGATTCACCCTCTGGTATTGGAGCTAATGAAGATTTTGACAAGTCGCTGGATGATGATCAACCATCAACCAAGCCCCAAGGATGGTTGAAGTGGCTGTCCCGTGGAATGCTTGGTGCCGGAGGTACAGATGATTCCAGCCAATTTTCTGGTGTTGTTTCGGATGAAGTAATCAAGGTAGGTAGTTTTACAGTAAGTCGAAAGAAATCCGTATTTTGGATGGATAACTCAACAGGTCATCTCTTTCTTGAAATTCAAATATCTACACCAACTTCTGGAAATTTAATAATGCTAAAATAGAAGCTAGTAAGTGCTAGTCACTTCATTTAACATGGACTGATCATGATATAACGTGACAGGATATTTACGAGGCAACAAAGTTTCATCCTGCACCTTCTCCTGTTTTGGATACTGCTGGAAGTGATGGAATTCTTTTGTCATTGATTAAATTCTCTATACATCGTATTTCTGCAACGCTGCGTAACAAGTATGATTTATTGCTGCCTAAGTAGGATTATAACATTTTGAGGGATACGTGTGAATTTGTACTCGCCCCAACCAAATTATGGTTCTCTTGCATGTCACTGACATTTAGACACATACAATCTTTCATTTCGTAGTTTCTTGGTGATTTAATGTGGAAAATGACGGAGGTTTAGATCTCAAGAGACACTTCTTTCTATTTTCTACTTACCTGAACTGACTGCTATATCATACACTGTTTGTAGTCAGCATCTTTAAATGTTATTAGCGATCTTGCTTTTGTTTGGTGGCTATTTAATTAAGTTTGTGTATCTTTACATGCTTTTGTAACACTGCTATGTTCTAAATTTCTGCATGATAAAAAAATTCCTAAGCTAACTCAGACATATACCGGATAATGTTGGTTTTAAGTTTACTAAAATATATATGTATACCTTACTTTATAGCCGGCTATTGTTTGTTAAGCTCACTTTTTTTATAATTGCAGCTTGGTTTCTAATATGTTCTTCTTTTTTCTAGGAAGTTTCATCGTGCTATTGCTGAACTGACTTTTGAGGGGATTTTTGTGGAGTGCATGATTTGGGAGGAATCTGCTGTTGTTACTTCATCAGTTGATGCTATTGAGATGATTAATCCATTAAACGAGCATGCCAATTTACTTGTTAAAAAGGTTAGTTCTCATGTGCATCTCATACTTTTTTGTTCTTGATAATTATAAGTATTCTCCATTTTCTCTCAGGTCGAATCTGAGGAGTATTTTCATGAAGTGAGGAAACCTTCTCTGAATATCCACACATATATTCCAAAAGCAAATAGTGAGGGTGAATTAAAAATAAAGGTGCTGTTCTTGCATAAATCTAATTACAACAGTAGATGTCATTACTCATTACCAACCTTGTTTAACCACTGCTAGTAATGCGAATGACCCTTGATTTTATTTCAGGTTCTTCTTGAGCCAATTGAAGTGACCTGTGACCCAACATTCTTTTTGAATTTCATGGAATTACATACTGTACTGAGCTCCTTTGAATCTCACGAAGAAAGGGTTGGTTATATTCTTCCCCCTGAATTCACGTTACATGAAGTGCATGCATTCTTCTTTCTGTAAAGTTTCCATATAAGTGTGTTAAAATAATATTTATTGTTGGAGTTATGCACTTTGCATTTAACATGGATACAGTACATGCATTCTTTTATGAGAACCTTCAAGTCACAGCCTTTTTCTTTTTTCAAAATCATATTTGTTGTTAAATTGTCAGAATCATAAGCGGTCCATTTAGTAGCTAAAGTGATTATGTCTCAGATTTTGATTTTGTTAAACATATGAGAATTGAATGTAGTACAATATCACTTTGGTTCAAATTCTATATTATTTGATGAAGCAGCCTTAACAGCCCTAAATAGTTTCTTGTAATAATTAGGATTAGTTGAAGGATTGAAACCATGATGCAAAATTAATCCATGTTGCTTTATCTGGTTTGGAGTAACAGCTTCTGTTGGTTTCATGTTACAGGTCCTGAAATCGCTCAATGGGATAACTGATTTGAAGTCACGGCTAATATCAAAAGCTGAGTATGTCTTCTTTTATGATCTTACTGGGCTATTATTCTTGGAACTATTGAAGCCTGTAACATGCTATATATGACATCTGTACTTTAACTGTTAAGAGCCTCATTATATAATATTCATTAGGAGTGTGACTAGTCATTGGGCCTCAAATGGGAAGTCTCAAGTTTGACTTCTCTAATTTCTTTAGGGCCTAGAAACTGAATCAATATCTGCTTCGAATTTGATTTCAGCTATGTATTTTTGATTTTTATTATTTCATTGTTTTGCAGATACATATTGTCAAGTCGGGTGAGAATGATGTGGGATATTAGTTTGATAAATGTCAAGATAACTATTCCCTGGGAGAATGGGATGTCAGAGATGCATACATTGGTATTTCTTTTTGACATGTACATCTGAAGACTTTAGTATACCTTTTAATCTTTTATCCTGATATGATTTCAATTCTTTTTTTAACATCTTATTTCCGGATCAATTGCATCCTAAATTTTTAATTTTAGCTTAGTTAGAGGGTGTCCCCCCCCAACTTCTGTTCATAATAAGAGTATTAACTTTATAATCAAATGACCAGGTACTTGGATTAACAGCTGTTACCTTCACATCCAAGCGTGATATTGGCTGTTTTGCCCCTGATATTAATGTACCATCTCAGTTCGTGAGGAACTTAGTAGATGTTGATTCTTCAAGTGAGCTTCTTAAGGGACTTCAAGTTCAAGATCTGCATGATCACTTCGAAATTAAAATCATCGACTTTGAGGTCAGCAATCTCTCTTTTTTAACATTTCACGTTTTTATGATCACAAAACTCATATTTTTGTCAATCTGCAGATAAACTTATTTGGGCCTATCTATCCTTATACATTTCCGATTCTGGACAAATTGAATGCTTCTTCTGCTTTAGCACGGTGCATTGTCCAAGATGAACCATTATTGAAAACATTGGAGGTAGGTAAACCTTCGTGCAACCTAACATATACTATGTTTACAAGTTAAATCTTATAATTCAAACATGGGGATATAACCACATTTGCTTCATTGAATGGTCTGCTGAATTGCTCAAATATATCAATTTGGAAGTCAGTAATTATTTCCACATATACAATTTAGGGGTGACAATGAATATAATGCCTTCAATTGAATAATCATAGTCAGATACTTGGTCATTATAAAAATGGCTGTAGTAGATAGTGTTAGGTGTGTTTTTGCTGTTCGACATTTTAATAACTAGATGATTATATTTTTGAGAGTTTGGCAATTCAAATTTTGTAAGAAAGTGAAAACAAAATGACCAGTTAGGAAGTTGTGTGATAAAAGTAGCGAGGGGCTGTGAAAATGGAAATAACACCTTAGGTTAAATTTACGGGGTAAATATTTTAATTTATTGACTTCTTTATTATCAGTTTGGTTGCAGCTAAAATGAAGCTGATTATTTGTATTGTATACTAATATATTGCAACTTGAAGTCACAATAATCAGATAAGCTGTCGCAAAAAGTAACTGTGACCATCCCCTAACTTTACTGATGTAAATATATGATTAAATTTTGAGCATGAAAAAGTGTGTTCTTTTTTTCTGAGAAGACTTTCTATTCAGGGTTTAATGCAACAATATTTATTAGCTGTTCAATAAGCACATGAGATAATACTTACAGTATAATGCCTTGTTTGGTTTCAGCTTTATGTGGTGGTGTCCTCATTTCTGGCACACTTGTCGCCAACAATAATTGGGTCAGTTTTGGAACTGGTTGACAGTGTGAATACGCTGGATCATCCATCAGGCTCGGGGACAGCAACAGCCTCATCATATGATACAGAGTCAAAAAATTCAAAGAACTTTAGCACCTCTCGGATTTCTGTTATTGCTAATTTGGAATCTGCTAGCGTCATTGTTGACCTTGAAAATGGCTTAGATGCAAGCTGCACGCTAACTGTTACTTTGCAGGACTTGGATATTAGGTATGTTTGTCATTAAAAAAGTTAATTAACATTTCTACCTTGAAAATGCCCCTACACTGATTGCTGAAGGTCCCTAAACTAATGAAATTAATATTACAGTTAGTTAAGGACATAAATGAAAATGAGGAGTAATTTTTTTGGGTATATATCCTAGGTTATGTGATTAGTGATTACTTCTTCGTATTATGACAATTGGTTCTGTTTTCTTGAATTATTCTCTTATATGTAGGTTTATCTTTTCTTATGCTGCTAGGTTAATTATAAGTGGGAGTTATCTTTAATGGCACATATCAGTTTTTTCTTATATGCCAAATAAAACTACTAGAATGCTAGAGGTGGCAAAACGGGCTAGAACGGGCATGGGCTAGATGGGCACGGGCTTAAACGGGCACGGGCTAAACGGGCACATGTTATACAAATCGCTTTATAGAAGACCGAGAATGACGAAATAAATTCCTTAAACGTAATACCCCATTTATATTTAAAAAATTAAATATATTATTATATATATAAGTTTTTCTTCAAAAACAATTATAATATTTCTCTAATTGAGAGAAAATATGTGCCCGTTTGTGCCCATTTAACTTTTCAATGGGTTAAATGTGCCCATTTCAAAAAAAGGAGGGGGCTAAATGTGCCCAAATCTTTTACAAAATAGCCAAAATTAGCCCATTTTTTTCATTTTGGGCACAAATTGCCACCTCTAGAGCTTGACCCTCTGAATCATTGTTTGGCTGTTCATTTGTTAAGTTAATATCATTTAGTACACACACCCATTCATACAAGTAGTCTTGAAGTGTTTGCAGTAAATAACTTCTTGCTTTTGCTCACGTTTTATAGATTTGTTGGTACCGAACGCACAAAAGCTTGTTGGATATGTACAAGGGCTTTGAAAATAACATCTTGCTCTTTGAAAAGTGGGGATGACCTTACAATATGCTTGTCTGACAATAGTGTTTCTCCTCAATCCTCACAACAGCAAGAAGATGAACTAAATGTTTCACCTAATGGGAGCCTCATGTTACAGTATGATGGTGATTGGGATAACCACAGGTTTAGCATATGGTTAAGCGATGTTGATCTTCATTGCTATCCCTATATAATTGGATTGGTGGTTGAATTTTTTGATAAAATATCCAAATATAGCCCTTCACATGCTGTCAAGAATCAAGCTATTGTTGGAAGTAATGGCATCTTATCGGGTTCATATTTTGACTTTCAAAGGTTTGGTTGCTCCAATATTTTTGAAACGGGTACATCTGACTGGGAAAGCATCTCATTGAATCATTACCCTTTCGTGACAATATACAATGACAAGTCACTTCTGAACCTTGATAGCTCACTTATTAACATCAGTCCAGACTGGAAAAGGGTTCTTAATACAAGAGAGAGAAAGATAAATAGTTCAAAATTCAGTGCAAAGAAGGAATTTCAAAAACTATACAACCCATTGAGTGAAAAAAAATTGTCAGATGCTGATCAAGTAGGTCTGGTGACCAATCTTCATCTCAGCAGCATTAGAGTGCACTTTCATGACTCTAAATGCATTGTTGCATCTGCCACACTCCCTGCTGCCAAATCTTCTTTTGTTATCCATGAAGACTGTCTGGATGTGGTATGTTCTACTGAGGGATTGATTATTTCCTCTTACTGGTGTCCTCAGCCTATACAAGACTCTCTGTGGGGCCCTGCATCACCGAGTCTTTCGCCAGTGCTTAACTTTCGTGTGAAAAAAGGAAATCCTGAATCGGTAGGATCTCGTATTGAGTTAGATTTTAGTATTCAAAACGTATCGTGCATATTGCCACCTGAATTTCTGGCTGTGCTCATTGGTTACTTCTCATTGTCGGATTGGAGCGGTCATGCAAAGGAGGATAAGGATACGGGGGTCAACGTTAGTTTGACTTACAAGTTTGAGATATTGGACTCTATCTTGTTTGCACCCGTGGTTAATGCTGATAACCAGTTTCTAAAGCTTGATATTCCACAGCTGTACTGCACCTTCATTGAGAACTCTGATCAAGATACTCTGTTAAAAGGAGTTCCTCCTGAGTGTTGTGTTCCAGCTCAATTTTTTGCAGATCAAAATCATTGTTTGAATTTATTTGGGCGGGATTTATCTCTACATCATCTTCTGTTGAACGACGATGCTCCTGATTACTTGAAGTTCAATCGTGATATTCAACGAAGTATCAGATTAATTGCACCTTTTAGTGGTGACGTATGGATCAGAATACCATATGGGTCTACGCCTCCTGGTTCAACTGCCTCATCTTCAGTGTGCGTCATGTCAAGTATTAGAAATTGCCAATTGATTGTTGAAGGTATGTTATTATATTTAATTTTGTATCACTCTAATAACAGGCCCTCTAAGAATCGTCCCAGACTAACTAAACCGAAGCAGCTATATTTGGCCCTGTTCTCAGTTCTAGAGTTTTTAAAGAGCCAGATTGTTGTTTGTAAAAGTTTGTTCTTGGTTCATTCTGCCGGAGCCGGACCAGTTCTTTTTTGAAATTTTTTAAAACTAGGAATAAGGCTGTTTAACATACATCTTTTTCCCACTATAACCCAAATTTATATCCGGTTTTGGGTCCAATTTGATACTGAACAGGTTTTTGGCTCTCGATTTTCTTAATTTTCCAGTTTCCAGTTCCGTGCTGGTTTAGTCTGGTGTTGTCCTGTTTTTGTCCTGATGAACACCCTAACCCCCAGATCCAAGATTTCATTTTGTCATATGTATATTTTGATTTATACTACGCTTGTCCCTTTTTCAGGAACCGACGTACTCGGCTGCTTTGGAGCATTAACAGATGTCATTGATGAGTTCTCATCTGTAGGATCTCTATCTGAGTGTTTCACTTCTGATGTTTTGCAGTTTCTCCAGTCAAAGAGGAGTCTTAAAGAGAATCATGTGCTTCCGGTTGAATCTCCAAGTGTGACCTTTACAGAAATTCGATGTTCTATACAATCCATGTCATTAGACCTTTATTCTCAACAAACAGAATCGGATTTTCCTAAACTTATTGCCAAAGCTGACATGAAGTTCACGTGTGCTGTATCTTTAAAAGATGACCAACTTGTTCGTCTGGATATGTCATTCACTTCATTAACACTATCGTCACTATTTAGCTCAGTTCTCTTAGTAGAATGCACATCTTCTAGCCAAAATGTATGGGTGCTTCACTTGAGTGTCTTAATGTCAGATGAGGGCAATAACCAGCTTCATTTTACCATTCCTTGTCTTAACATATGGTTATTTTTGTCAGACTGGAGTAAACTTATTGACCATATTAATTCTTCCTGCACACAACTTCCAAATAATAAACCAAAAAAATCAGCTTTAGATCCAGTTGGTAGTCCAGAAAACGTGTCTCCATCTATCATCATGTCAAGCTATGTTTCGTCAGAAGACACAATGGAGAATCCGTTTTCGCTATTTGTGAAGTCGGATCATATAGGCCTAAAAGTTTGTGTTCCTGTGCAAGTTTCTGGAGAAGCATTAAGATATTTTGGGGCACACCAAATTGGAGAGCCAAATTCATCGGATGACTATAGTTTTCTCTTTATTTGTTTACAAAGTAGGTGCACCGAGGTGAATATTAATGGTCAAAAAGTAAATCTGAAGTCTAATATTGGGAAAACAACGGGAACAGCTGAAATATGTCAGGACAAGAATGTCCATTCCTGGCCCCTTTTTCAGTTGTTGCAGGTTGATATTGAAGCCGATGTGGGTAATGATGAAATGGAGCACATGGATTTGAAGGCAGATGTTAACTGTGATAATTTTGATGTTTGGCTTTCACATGATATCTTTTACTTCTTCCGAACTATGCAATTTATGTTTCCTGAGAAGTCAGAGTCTCCTCAACCTTCAGTGTTCAGTATAAATTTCAGATTTTACCTACAAAAGCTTTCCATTCTTTTGACTGATCAAAAGGTACGTTTCCAGATGTTTGATTTTTTTCCCCCCTAATGACTCTTTTTGTGGGTAACCATTATTGTGGGTAAATGATTAGTGTATCAGGTTTTATGATCTAAAAATACACTTTGGCGAATTTCAATCGTTTTGACTTGTTAGAGTTCAAATATTACTTGTATCGAGCTAGTCATCTATAACTGGGTCAAATTTGCCACATTTCTATATATCAAAACTTCTGATCGAATTTCATAATTTTTTAGTTCGCACAAATAAATCTGTTTACTCAAATAAAAAATAGGGTGGTGGAACTTATATTTGTCTTTGACTGATTATGCAGTGGAGCTCCAATGGTCCTCTACTTGAAATTCTTATGGGAAGCTTGTTATTTCATGGTATCGTAACAGAAATTTTAATGGAGGGATCATTTGAAAGTGAGCTTCAAGTGAACTACAATAATATTCACAAGGTAAAATATTTGTTGCCGCAGCAAGTGATATTGTTCCAACTTGTGTAGTTTATGTAGGAATGTAAGATTATAACCTATTTTTCATTATGGCTCCAGGTGTTGTGGGAGCCTTTTCTTGAACCTTGGAAGTTTCAAGTAAGCTTAAGAAGAGAGCATGGGAAGAGCGCCCTCCAGAACAGCCCGATCATGACTGATGTTCATCTTGAGTCAGCAATGAATCTCAATATTAATGTTACCGAATCCTTAATTGAGGTGTTTTATTGTCTTGCTATTTTGTATATATAATTATTGTCATCACTATTTATTTCACCTTTTTGCAAACTGAAGGATGCACAAAGCATTTGGTTCTTGCGAGACCATTTTTCTCTATCTGAATAAAGAAAAGGTCATTTAAGTCTTATATTGTTGGTTACTGTATTAATTTATTTGTTTTCCCAATTTTTTTTGAAGGTTGCTTTCAGAACATTTGATATGATTAAGGATAAGGATGTTTGGGATCTAATGGAGCTGAATTGTCTTTCTGAAAACTCAAGATCGATGGGAACTGGCACCAATAAAAATGCACTTACCAGCAGATATGCCCCATATACACTTGAAAATTTAACTTCGTTGCCGCTGGTTTTCTATATCTTCAAAGGTTCTAAAACTGCTGATGGTTTCGATATGTCTTCGTTAAAAGATGGAAAATATGTGCAGCCAGGTTCTTCATATCCAGTGTATATTGATGATACTACACAAGATGAACAAATCTTCAACTTCAGGACTAGCCATTCTTCTGACAATCTAGGTGACAGAAAACTTGCTGATGCACAGCATCATTATATCATTGTTCAACTTGAGGGAACTTCCACACTGTCAACTCCTGTTTCCATCGATCTCGTTGGTGTGAGCTCTTTTGAGGTGGATTTTTCAAATTCAGCTAATAATATAGGAGTTGATAATGGTGGGGATATGTCAAAAGGCGTTAAAGAATTTGACGGGAACAAGAGATTACACACAAGCAATGGTTATGTAGTACCTGTAATAATTGATGTTTCAGTTCAGCGGTACACAAAGTTAGTGCGGCTGTACTCGACGGTAAAGACAATTCTTTAGTCATGTTCAGCTCTACTTTTAACTGGTTTCTATTTTTGTAAAAGTTTTTTTTCTTCCTCAGGTTATACTCTTGAATGAAACATCGGTGCCATTTGAAGTGCGGTTTGATATTCCATTTGGCGTATCGCCTAAGGTAACCATGTGTCGAAAATGCTTTTAGGATAGAAGTGGCAATTTCAACCATTTACTTATAAATGAATTGATTTAGGATGCTTTTATCTCAAAGGGTTTAAATAATAACTATTAGCTAAATGGTCGAATAGGTTGAAAGTCACTCAAAGTTTTATTGGAATGAATGCAAGTGCAACCTCCCAAAATGTTTTATAGAAGATTGGTTAACATTGTAATAATATTGTTTTTGTACACAATAACTATTAGTAATGTTGAAAATGGACAAGTAGTTTTGTGGGTCAACCCAAGTCGATTTGGTTTGTGTTTTTTTCAAAACAGGTCAAATGATACTTTTAGCTAAAGGGGCAACGGGTCTAACGGGTTTTAATAGTAATTTACGCATTAAATATTATATATTTATAAAAGAATTGACAAGAAAAGTGTTCGTGGGTCAACTAGATCCGACCTGGTGTGTTTTAATCCGTTACAAAGTGACCTAATTTTCACCTGTTGCCCTCTTTCCCATTTCGTCATCTCTAGCTTATAATTTTTTAATATTTTCTGTAATGATATTTTTCCTTCATGTCCAGTTGTCATTTGGCCATATCTGTCTCACAGTGTTCCTCAATTTCAGATTCTGGACCCAGTATATCCTGGTCATGAGTTTCCTCTTCCCCTACATTTAGCTGAAACAGGGCGCATAAGATGGCGTCCCCTTGGCAGCACTTATCTTTGGAGTGAAGCTTATAGCATCTCTAATATTCTTTCTAGTGAAATTAAGATCGGATATTTGCGTTCATTCGTCTGCTATCCTTCTCTTCCGAGTAGTGATCCTTTTAGATGCTGTGTATCAGTGCAAGACATGTGTTTGCCATCTATTGGTAGGATAAACAAAGGATCATCTCATTATATTCATAACGCTTCAATGAAATCAGATGAGAACAGCAAAGGTGATAAGATAGGAAATCAGGATCTCTCAAATAAACGTTGCATTCACCTGGTTACATTGAGTAATCCTTTAATTGTGAAAAACTACTTACCAATCACAGTATCTTTGATGATTGAAAGTGGTGGAGCAACACGTAGCATGCTGCTTTCAGAGGTTGGTAGCTTGTTAAAAGACTTTCACGTTCTTGTTATGTACTTTATCTTTTCATATGATTTAATCTCTTAGGTGGTAAAACTTAAACAAAAATGTCCTATTTATATTTAGGGAATTAAGTATGAAAATAAAGACATTTTATTAATTTTTATGAACATAAAGGACCTTCCAAAAAAAAAAAAAAAAAAAAAAAAAAAAAAAAAAAAACTTTGTTGAGTTTTATAAGTGAAGCATTTCAACAACAATACTCAATCCTGCCAGGGCAAGGTATAGGGTTATAAGTGAAGGATTTGATTGTGCAAAATGAAAGTCCAGGGACTTCAGACTTGTGTATGAGTTGAACAAAAGTATATTGTGTTTTTCGACATGTGTCCTCTTTTGAGGTGCAGAGAATTTATCATGACTAGCTAGTATTTATTCCAACATCTGCAGGTTGAAACTTCATTCTATCATATTGATTCGTCACATGATCTTTCTTTGACTTTCAATATACCTGGGTTTAGACCATCTGTTCTGAAGTTCCCCCGCGCAGAGAAGTTTAGTGAAATTGCTAAATTTAGTGGAACAAAGTTTTCTTCATCAGAATCTGTAAACTTTAGTGCTGATACTTCCAAAGGTGATGCATGCGTGATCTTTATTTCATCACATGCACACACGCAAACACACACACACACACTCGCAAAAGCTGATTAGTTTGGCTGCTTGTTTTTGTTTAGGTCCATTATATGTGACAATGGAAAAGGTGATGGATGCGTCCTCTGGGGCTCGTGAAATCTGCATATTTGTTCCGTTCTTATTGTACAATTGCTGTGGCTTTCCCCTCATCATTGCCAACTCTACTAATGAACTTACAAAACATGGCTGCATTGTGCCATCCTGTTATGATTTGGATGAGCGGGACGCTTATTTAGGCAAACAAGACGGCCTTAGCCTTTTGTCTTCCGATCAACTTTTGCGTCATGTTGGTATGAAGAAGTTTCCCTTAAATGATAATCTAGTTTCCACGAGAAAGAGCTTGGACACATATCATGGTAAGTTTCTAAAGGAACCGGTCAGTTCATCTGGCCCATCTGTTACGACTCATGGAGCTTCAGACGAGATGGATATTGATAAGGAAAAAGGTTCAGTCTCGAGAAGTCAGTCAAATGTCAAGCTGATTGATTTTGATGAGACAAATCGCAAAAAGGTCAATTTTTGCATGTATTCTCCTGATCCTAATATTTCTTCGAGTGAGATCATGGTTAGGGTTAGTAGGTGCCAATCTGATATGGGTGTTGAAAGTACCTCAGATCATGCATGGTCGAATCAATTTTTTCTTGTTCCACCTACTGGTTCTGCTACTGTTCTTGTTCCCCAATCATCCAACAATGCTTCATATGTGCTATCTGTTGCATCCAGTGCTGTTGCTGGGCCATTTTCCGGAAGGACAAGGATTATTAATTTCCAGCCCAGGTATGTATGTGTATATATATATATATATTTTTTTTTTTAAAAAAAGAAAAAGAAAAAAGAAAGGCAACATAAAATAGAACCCTCCAAAGAAACAAAATACAAAGAGAGGCATCCCGCCCCAATTAATCAAGCAAATTAAATGGAGGGGACCCAAGAGTTCACAATACAAAATACACAAAAAACACACAAGGACCAGAAGTGATCCATACAAATACTAATTCCTATTCTAAACTGACACATGATGTAACTTACAAAACATAATACCAGTCATTCACTTTGATAGAACAATCTGTCCCAATCCCAAATCCATTTCCTGACTATTGTTAGACTGCCACTTGCATTTCCATATTTAATCTTCAAGTGGCACTTCATAGGACCTTGTAGATGAATCATACGAACCAATTAATACATGTAAACTAAATATATCCCATAGCTACTGAGAATTGGGGACCACGAGAACCAAAAGCCCAGGTATCTTGTTTTGAGTTTTTGACATCTTTGTTATTGGGTTTGGGGTCAAAACAGATCGACTTTGGTACGGGTTAAAACAGGTCAGGTTGACCCAAAAAGTTTTGTGTTCAATATCTTCAAGTTAATGTAATCAATTAGTGTGTCAAATACTCGGATTATAGTAGTCACATCATTCAGATAATGATCCGGTTTTAATTGTTAAAAACTGATATTGGAAGTTTTATGCATTAAAAATACATTTTGGCCATTTCTTTCTATCAATTTTTAAATTTACCCATTAACAGTCAGAAACATAACCCTAGTGACCCATTCTATTGAAGTAGGTCAATATCGCAAACCTCCGCTGGTAATAGAAACAGTGTTTTTTCTCTCCTTGTTACTCGCTTATCCATTTTTTTCTCTTATACTCCAGATATGTAATTAGCAATGCATCCAGCAAGGACTTGTGCTATAGACAGAAAGGGTCTGACTTCATTTATCATTTGAAGGCGGGACAGCACTCTCATATTCATTGGAAAGACATAACAAGGTAGAGTAATTTTCTCTTACATGCTGTTGTTATTACAAGAATTCAGTTGCTACTCTCATGATAGTTTAGACTAATTTGGGCACACCAAGTACAAACAAACGCAAATAAGTCTGGTACTTGAGTGTGTGTATGCGTGTCTCTAATATACTTATAAATTATGTAACAACTCTAATACTTGAGTGTGATTTTTTAAGAGAAAAACTTTTAATGTTTTGTCAGTATTCACCCTCCTTTTCTGATCATTATATCTACTACTAGCTTAATCTTGTTCTATTTGTTTTCCCAACTTCAAGATATATATGGTTACTGTGCAGATCTAGTGAAGTTGAAGTTGTATTGTCTGTGTTCACTCACTAGTCATTATCATCTATCACTTACTTATCTACTTGCTTCTGGCAGGGAATTACTCATTTCTGTTCGTTTTGATGAACCTGGATGGCAGTGGTCAGGATGCTTCTTTCCAGAACATTTAGGTGATACACAGCTGAAAATGAGGAATTATGTTTCGGGGGCAGTAAATATGGTACGTGTGGAGGTCCAAAATGCTGATGATGCAATCAGAGATGAGAAGATTTTTGGGAACCCTCATGGTGACTCTGGAACAAACTTAATTCTTTTATCTGATGATAATACCGGCTTTATGCCATACAGGATTGATAACTTCTCGAAGGAGGTTAGTGTATTTTTTTTCTCATGTTCTGAAAGCTACGGACTATCGTGGCTGCTTATAAATTAAGCAAACAAAAGATAACTGTTTTCCCTTCTGCATCCTATCCGGGTATTATGTATTTTCCCTTTGAAAGCACAATTCTTAATTCAAAAAGGAAAACTGGAACAACATAGACAAAATATTTATTGTGTTATTAAATCATAATCTAGATGAAGGTCAGAAACTCACAAGTAGGCGCGTTGAGTAACGGGTGAGGGTTAAAACAGAATATTTTGGTATGGCTCAAAATGGGTCATAATAATGCTAGTGTGTCACATGATTACGAAAGTAAATTATGTCAATAATAGCCTACATTCTTTTTTATGAAATGATTTAGTAGATATTATGCATTAAATATGCATGCTAGGCAACTTTCAACCCATTTAACATGTTTGGCGTATTACATCCATTTAGCCTGTTAGGGATAAAACATAACTCAAGTCATTCGCCATTTATAAGTTTATAAGTTGAGTATTCCACCTTTAGTCTAAGTTATTTTGCACTTACTTCCAGATATATTGTCTTTTTTGTAATACCACGTGTGTAAGTGAGAGATAGAGCATCACTAGTTGCTTAAAATGTGGTTTTAATTCTTTTGCATCACTGTTGGTGATTTCTCATTTTTGAGTTTTAGTCATGACAAGAGGAGATAAAAGTTGTACATTGTTTAGGTCTTATGTAACTCATTTTTTCTCGACTTATTTGTAAACTTTGTTGTTTGCAGAGACTACGCATTTATCAACAAAAATGTGAAGCATTTGAGACTGTTATCCATTCCTATACATCTTGCCCTTATGCATGGGATGAACCCTGTTATCCACATCGTCTAACTGTTGAGGTATATTTTTAATGTATGAACTCATATGTTGTCATTACTAGTTGGGTTGTTACTCATTTGTTTCATTCTTAATATCAAGGTTTTTGCTGAGCGGGTTATAGGGTCTTATTCTCTTGATGATGCAAAGGAGTACAAATCTATCTGTTTGCCTGCAACTTCTGAGGTACATTTGCTTTTAGTCATTTATCATTTACTTTTAATTAAAATTATCTAGAAGGGGTTATTCTCAGAAAAATATACTGTGTGTAATGGCCCTGAATGTATCATATAAGTTTGACCAATTTTTTTCTTTCTTTCTTGGGTAAAACGGTAATGCCCCGGTAAAATTAATCTTTACCAATATCAGCATGCAAGGAAATTAAAGAAACTAGGTCAGAAAATAACATTATTATAGCTGTCAAATAAGTTACCACATGGCGCAACTCATTGCCAGGCTTGTTTAAACCAGATAATGTAAAAAAAGAGTTATTATTTTGACAAATCACTTCATTATTTTCTATTTGTAACTCACACGCGTGTATCTTGATTTCATTTGGCAGAAACCTGAAAGAAGGTTGCTGTTATCTGTCCATGCTGAAGGTGCATTGAAGGTATAGTTCTTGTACTCCAAATGTGAATTTTAATGTTTATGACCCACCTCTGTTAAGTGGTATCTTTCCTATTATGCAGGTCCTCAGTGTTATTGATTCGAGTTATCATAGCTTTGATGAAGTAAAAACCCCACATTCTCCTCGATTAAATGATAGAACAGAATATGACCATAGGCAGGAAAGTTCTGTTCTTTACAAAGAAAGGTTATCAATTGCCATTCCCTTCATTGGAATTTCTGTCATGAGTTCTCAACCGCAGGTACATAACTTAAAGTTCACTAAAAAAATTACAGTAGTACAGTCATGGAGTACCATTCTTATGGAGTTTCCCACTTTGTAGGAGTTACTTTTTGCATGTGCGAGGAACACAGTGATTGATCTAGTTCAGAGTTTGGACCAGCAAAAGTTTTCCTTGAAAATTTTTGCTTTGCAGATTGATAACCAACTGCCAACCACACCTTATCCTGTTATTTTATCCTTTGACCATGAATATAAGCAAATTCCGACATCTCAGAGTAAACTTAATGATGATGGATTGAGGGTCAAAGGGGAACGTATGAAGCAGCTGGTATCTGACAGTTCAATTGAGCCTGTATTCTCATTGGCTGTAGCAAAATGGAGGAATACAGATAAAGCGTTACTTTCGTTTGAGAATATAAATCTAAGGTGCGTGCTACCAAAGGTTAATTTAAACATACGTATATAGATAGCTATGGAGTTGAAAAATGTTTGATGGTGCAATATGGGTGGTTATGTAGTAGGTCAGAATTGGTTTTGGTCAAACGGGTCACTGTTTGATATGGGTTAAGACCCAAAACACCTTCTGTCTGGAGATTTAGTAAGTTTCATAAGCAGTCAGTGTGCCAAATTTGATTGCAACAAGTATATTACTTCAATAACAATGTATATTTTTTATTTTATTTTATTTTATTTTGGGGGTGGGGGGGGGGGGGGGGGGGGGTGGGGGTGACATTTTGCAAGTTTATGTGTGAAAATACATTTTGGGGGACTTTTTACCCATGTGACCTGAGCTAAAAAATTATTCTAGACGTAGGGTAGAGGTAAATAATAACCCCTCGACTCGACTCATTAACAAGCAAATGGGTCGAATATGCCTTTTGTAGGATTTACTAATAGTTTTCTCGTTTTATTCTTTTTTGCTTTAGAATGACGGACTTTCATCTTGAGCTTGAGCAAGACGTAATCTTGGGTCTTTTTGACTTTTTTAAGAGAGTATCATCAAGGTTCAATAGCAGAGCAATGCCACATTTGGATTCAGTTCTTCATCCTCTGTCCTCAAATTTCAGTGTAAATATCACAAATAAAGTTTCTGATGTCTATCAGACTGGAAAGACAAGTGGGAATCCTATGTTTGTTGACCGTCAAAGACAAAGCCTCCCTTTGCTACCATCAATAGTGCCAATTGGAGCACCTTGGCAGAAAATCTATCTCCTTGCACGAAAACAGAAGAAAATATATGTTGAAGTGCTTGAAGTAGCCCCCGTCACTTTAACTCTAAGGTGAAACATTCATTGCTTTTTGACATTTTTAACATTCATTGCTTTTTGACATTTTTTCTTTAATATTTTGACCCTATATTATAACACACGTTCATGCTGATAAAGGGCATATATTTTAACTTATTGGCCAATTTTTTATTTTGCAGCTTTTCAAGCAGTCCATGGATGCTTAGGAATGGAATACTTACATCAGGAGAATATCTTATTCATGTGAGGGTGACTTAAATTTTTTGATGTGTTTCTTACTCAATTTGAATTTAGAACAGTGATTATGTACTTAAGATCAATAACATCTGCTACTTATTCGGAAACTTGTATACAGAGGGGTCTTATGGCTCTTGCGGATGTAGAGGGAGCGCGGATTCATCTTAGGCGACTGACGATTTCTCATCAGCTGGCTAGTTTGGAATCTATTCGAGAGATCTTGATCATACATTATACACGCCAACTTCTTCATGAGATGTATAAGGTTGGAGTTCAGATTCCTTAGGCTTGTGATATTTCTATATTTGATTATTTTCGATGTCCAGCTAGTTATCTGCTTTGCTGTGGTGATATATGTGTTAAACCAATACTTATAAAACAATTGCAATATTGGTTCAGGTTTTTGGTTCTGCTGGAGTTATAGGCAATCCCATGGGTTTCGCAAGGAGTGTAGGACTTGGCATTAAAGATTTCCTGTCAGTTCCAGCCAAGAGCTTTATGAAGGTAAATATCATTTTGCTTTCTAGACCTAGTCAAATGTCCATGGTTCTTATATGTGGCAAAAATGGGCTTTAGTCAAGACGTACCTTTTTTGGTTCGAGTTGTGTCGGATTGACCTGAACCTCCTCTTATCCGATGCATTCAGTTTTGATTTTAATTAACAACTATCATCGCAGAGCCCAGCTGGACTTATCACAGGCATGGCACAAGGAACTACTAGTCTTATCAGTAATACAGTTTATGCCGTAAGTGATGCTGCAACTCAAGTCAGTAGAGCAGCACACAAGGTATTATTTACCGATTTAAATTGCTACTGTAGTTACCTTTACCTTTTGAATTCTATTGTACATGGTATTATATATTTTATACTGGCAGGGTATTGTCGCCTTTACAATGGATGACCGAACTCTAACGGAGATGGAAAACCAACAAAGGGGCATGTCATCTCATGGCAAAGGTGTAATAAATGAAATTTTGGAGGTATAGTCTTTTCCCATGTTTTAACACATCATGTTATTAAGTAAATCTTATCATTGCTACAATTCCCGTTCTTAATCAGATTAACATATAAACTACTTTTTTTACTAAATTTTAGGGGCTAACTGGTCTTCTCCAGTCACCAATAAGAGGAGCTGAAAAACATGGCCTTCCAGGAGTCCTCTCAGGTACATATTTATATTATTTGTCGTATTTTTGGACTTCTTGAGTAAGTAAAAGATGGAATTTTTTATAGATAAACAGCGTTGGTGCTAATTCTAAGAACAATATATGACCTTTTATTTATAATTGTTTTTCCGCATCAAAATAATACTATTTATGATTTGGGTTTGTTTGAGATGCCTCTTTTTTATCTCAAAGGGACCAAATGGTCGAAATTTGCTATTGCAGTTGAATTTTTAAAGCATGGACATCCGACAAAAATATGATTAAACAAAGTAAATCATTTAGCAACCAATTCTTTTGGCTTATAGCAATAAATCTTTCGCCCTTTGGCAGGTTTTGCGCTTGGAGTAACTGGACTTGTGGCAAGACCAGCTGCAAGTATCCTTGAAGTAACAGAAAAAACAGCACGTAGTATAAGAAACCGAAGCAAACTCTACCACATGGGATCTCAACGTCTGCGGGTCCGTCTTCCAAGGCCTTTAAGCCGTGACTACCCTTTAAGACCTTACTTATGGGAAGAAGCCGTTGGTGTATCTGTGCTTTCGGATGCTGACGACAGCTTAATGCTAAAAGACGAAACCCTAATCCTCTCTAAACCATTAAAACAAAAGGACAAATTTGTCATTATCACCGAAAGACTCATTTTAATCGTTAGTTGCCCGAGTCTCGTGAATTTAGGTCAACCAGAGTTTCGGGGGGTTCCAGCTGACCTTGACTGGAATATAGAAGCTGAAATCACTTTAGATAGTGTAATCCATGTAGATACTGATGAAGAGATTGTTCATATAGTTGGAAGTAGTTCAGACGTCGTGTTAACACAGAACCAAAATCAAAGGAGAGGTGTCGGAAATTCCAGAAAGCAACGGTTTTATAACCCGCCAACACCGCTACCACTTTTTCAAACGAATTTGGAATGCTCGTGTAAAGAAGAAGCTGGGGAGTTGTTGAAGGTAATAATGGCAACAATTGAAAAAGGAAAAGAGCGCGGGTGGGGTGGTGCACACCGTTTGCATCAGAGTAATGTTAGGTAGATTCATGGCTGTACAATGCTTATATTTCAGATGTACATTACTTGTAGATAGTAGTTGGTGTAGTGATATTGTTTTCAACCGAGATCAAAGATAGAAACATACAAATTACAATAGGAAAAAGAATAGTACATATACCCAAATCTGATAAAGAGGACTGTTTTGTTGATTCTTTAACTTTTTGGCTGGTGTTGGTGATTTAGTTTTTTTATATGAAATGTTAAAATGATATTGAACAGGCGCTAATATGGTTATTCGACTTTTTATTTAGCATGTTGGCACTTTTAGTGGTGAGCAGAAAAACCAAAATATCCGAATAAACCGAAAACTGAAACCGAACCGAACCGAAAATAACCGAACCGAATTTGCCAAAACCGAACCAAATCGAACTTTTAATTCGGTTCTCGGTTTGGATATGGTTTTGGTAATCAAAACCGAAAACCGAATTCATATAAATTTATACATTTTTTATATATTTACATATATAAAAATAACAATAAAATTTATCATAATATTAAAAAATACTTTTTATGTTTGAAATAACTTTTTTGCTTAAATATATTTGTATATTTTTCTTTTCTTTTTTTAAATAAAGTGTGTAATTCGGTTAAACCGAAAATCAAACCGAACTAGAATTCAACCAAACCGAAAACCGAATTTGAATTTGGTTTGGTTTGGTTCACGGTTTGACCCTAAGAAAACTTTTAACCGAATAACCCGAAAACCGAACCGAATCAACACCCCTAGGCACTTTTTACAACAATGTTTGCAATTCTTCAATTAATAAATAATTTACCGGTAATTCATATATGACAACCCATTTGAAAAAATGTTTAAAATTGTGATAAATCATTGGTGTTTCATATTTGTGTCATGATTAGGAGGCATTGCTTCCAAATAGTGGTGCAAATCTTCCAAGCTCAAACTCTCGAGCCAATTACTCCCATCGCCAAGCTCGTCTTTTGGCATTGAACTTTCTGTTAATCCTGTGCCACTTTGCTCACCTTCAAAGGTACGGCTGCACTCACCATCTGAATTTGCAAATGAATCAAAACTGTCGCTAGTGTTGCTACAACTATTCTCTCTTTGTAGTTTATCACGTGTACGTTGAATGTTGATATCTTGTGGTGGTATGATCATCTCCTTTGGATTATTCTTCTTGTTGTAAAGACGACATAGAACCCAATCATCCAACTACAATCATCGAAACATACCAATAAAAGATAAGAAGTTAACAAATTGACAGTATGACTAATTAGATTACCCATAAAACATAAGTTTGAAAATCATACCTTAGGAGTGGTGGCATTGGTGTTGTGCTCATTAGAAGTTGCACAATTCGACGTTGGAAGCCTATATTCATGCATTATCCAATTCGTCTTGATTCCTTTAACCCCTTTTCCCGCGTAAAAAACCAATGCTTTCTTAATCCCAACTGTCACATTTGGGTCGGATTTAGACTTAACTGGTTTATCAGCTCCGGTAGCTTTCCAGTACCCGTTTCTCGTCTCCCGGTTTGGCCTAGAGCCATTAGGATATTTCCTGTCTCTTGGTGTAAAAAAGTACCATTCCTTTGTTCCAAACAGAGCCATTTCTAAACAAATTTAGATGAAAACTAATCAGTACTCGACTAAACTACGAAGTGACACTTGTGCAATGAACCAAGTTGGAGAAAACGTACCAGGAAGCTCCCATGGTTCATGTTTGTAAAGATCAACATCTGCGATGATGGATGGTGGTTGAGCTACATTAACAATGCTCAACTCTGGACAGGCTTTTCGAGAAAGGTAGTGCACAATTAGCTCCTCGTCTGTCGGGTGAAACCGGAAACCAGGAGGCAAATTTAACTCGGCTTCAGCATCTCCAACTCTTGTCACTGATGTTGATCTCATGTTATATTGCATACTTAAATAGTTAAAGTTGAGTTAAATAGTTAAATATCTACGGAGTATATGCTAACTTTGATGTGCAAATATGGAAATTTTATGATCCACATAGGAGAGTTTATATACATGGGTTTGAATTAATATTGTATTCAAAGATGGTGTTTATGTTATAAAATCAAAGGTGGCAAAGATAAAAAAAGAGTATATATGATGTTTCCATGAAGATTCTAATCACGTGCAAAACAAAGTCTTTTTTTTTACTAGTAGAAAAAATTCAAGTTTTTATTGACAAAGTTAATAAAGGTTGGTGATACAGTTAACGACAATGACACATACATGCAATGTTAGACACTTTAATTTGGCTTACACAATGTGACGATCATTATCAATACGACATGAAGACATCTACTTTATGTCATGTAACTTGTGTCAACTATGTATGACTAACTATAATACCACAATCAACTTTCATGATCTCTCCTTTCCAAATTATTTATGCCCATTTTGTTTTCAAGTTGTACAAAGTTAATTGTCCGCTACTTAAATAGATAGGAGAATTTGATCATGATCCATTACCACAATATCCTTACTTGAATGATTATTACAAACATTGATGAAAATAGTAATTAGTTAGTTGTGTGAGAAGTTCCCCAACCAAAATGGTTACGAGTTCAAGTTCTACATAAGACATGTGAGATAGTTTGTCGTTTGTATATTATGAGATTGTTAGTCGCCGTTTAAAAAAAAGTTAAGTATAACACTGTTATTCCAAAAAGAAAAGAAAAAAAATAGTATTAATTATAGTTTACTTAGTGGCGTTTGATTTTGATTTAATTAACTTAATATAAAAAAAAAATAATTAATTAAGTCATATGAAAACTGTTTGTTATTTAATAGAGAAAAATGACTAAAAATATAAGTAATAAAACTGAAGTTATTTATTAAGTCATCTATTAATTAAATACGACTTAATAAAAAAAATTTAACAAACAAGCCCTTAATTTGTGTAATTTTGTTTAGAGTTAACTACATAAATGGTCCTTGTGGTTTGTCAGGTTTTACTGATTAAATCTATTTTTTGTTTTTGTTACGAGTCTTGTCCTTGTGGTTTGCTGGGTGTTACAATTTCAGTCCATTTTTCTTTTTAATTATGGCTTTTTAATTATGGGTGTTTTTGGACTGGATCCGTGACGGGTCAAAAATACAGAAACCAGACCTGTAACAAAAATAAAAAAAGAATGAATCCGTAAAACCCGACAAACCACACGCAGCATTTATTAGAAAATTTGATTTGATTTAGTATTACTTTTTTGAATATTACAGTAAAATATTATCAACATAAAAATATTTGGTCAAACTAAAATATTTGCATGATTTGGTTAGCCAATGGCCAAGGGTGAATTTCTTTCTACTTGTTGCGCAAGCAATGAGCCATTAATGGACATGAGTTGGGGTCCACTCATAGAATCTTATTTGATGTTTATTCAAACTAAGCATGCAGAAAGGGTCAACAACCAGGTCCATTACTTACATTCATTGAACCCATTGTAGGTGATTTGGGGACTTATGAGTTATGACCCGTCATATTCTATATATTAGATTTATATAAAAGAAAGTTAAAGTTTCTCTTAATTGTCTTCCTATTTAAAATTTCTAATTTTCGTTAATGATTTCTTTAAACAAAAAAAGCATTTTGATATTTTGATATTTCCTCGTCAGAGTAAATGACTTTCTTTTCATTTTCTTTTGAAAGAATATCTTTTTAGTTATAAGGGCATCTACTATACTGAATTTTTATATAGTTTTATACTTTTATAATAGTGTTAAGTCATAAATTCATAAACATATTTCTTGTATAAACCTTTTTTCATTATGCATTAACTTGTTAAAGCTTTACAAAACCTCGTTAAATATTAAAGTATTAAATTTTAAAAAGGTTCAAGACTTTAGACTTTTTCATTCCACATAAGTATGAAACACATTTCTATTATGATTAATAAAATGATAGATCTCTTTATCTTTTTTAGACATTTCTATACATCATCATAATGGATGCTCTAAAGGGTGCCACTGCCACTAAACAAATAAGGTTATTACACAAAAAATTATTGTTGATTATGATTGGATAGTAGTTCTTATAAAAATGGATAAACGAGATACTAATTCAGAAAATTGTGGATTTCTATCGGATGAAATAATTATAACAACCTATTGTAATAAGATAAAACTTGTTAACCACATCTCTATGAGCATAAGCCAAAAACGTTTAGTAGATAAAAATCGCATTGATGATGCTATTTCATATATCAAAATCCTAAAATATTGTGAAAGAAAAGATTATTAGAAGGATTTAGTCGTTTTCTTTTAAGAAAACGATAACAACAGCCCTTAGATTTGTTATTAACAACCAATTTTTCAAAAAGATTGCTAATATTAAGACAAATATGTCAACCAATTCATCACTTTTAGCTTTGATGACCAATGAAAAATGCATTGTAAATTTGTAATGGTTGTCTATATTCATGATTTTGTTTGGACATAGTAAATATTATATGCTTAAATTTCAGAAATCAGTTGTTGACAACATTTTTTAAAGCTATTGTTATCAAAACTTTTGTTAAAATAAAAAAGTTATTATACTGAAAAAAAAAATCTTCTGCATCTATAAAATTCAGTAAAATGTGAATAATCATAAAAAAAAAATTATCATTTTCTTATCTATTACTCTCTCCGTCTCATATTAAATGTTCTATTTGACTTTTTAAAGTCTTTCTTTCTCAACTTTGACTTTAAATAATTTTGTTTGTGTAATATAATACTTGATACAAAATATATCAATGAATTAAGTTTTAAATATATGTTCATTGCGTATAATTTTTATTAAATACTATATAACACAGACAAAAATATTTAAAGTCAAAGTTGATAAAAAAAAACTTGAAAAATCAAACCTGAACATTTAATAAGGGACGTAGGGAGTACAAGTTTACAACAATATTAACTATCTAACTTTTACGATAATAGTAATGTTTTAGACATTTAATTTGCTCTTAGAAAACCTTGAGAGTTTGGGCACGTTTGGTTTGTTGCTAGGAATGACAATGAGTATCGGATTTAGTATGGGGTAGACTGACAATAGATATGAAAAGTGTATAATTATGATTATTTATGTTTGAATGAGAAAATATGGTATGAAAAAGTATGAAGATATTTGAGTTTTGTAGTGGAAAAAAGAGGGACCCATGAGAATAGATTTCCTAGACACTAAATTGGTGTGTAATAAATCTATGACTATGATATACCCACTTCATTACTGGGCCCACAAAACAAACACAACTAATGACTTTCAAAGTCACAATCTCATTCACATAGTATCCAACAAACAGACCTTTAGATTTTTATCCTCGGTCTATTCATGGTCTTTTAGAGAAAAGAAAACGTACATTAAATAATCCAATTAGGTTTGGCTGCTGTTGTTAATGACACTTTAGAATAAGATGATTACCCATTGAGTGTATATGAGGTCATTGATGATACAAAAAGATACTGTACTACGTAATAAAATAAGATGAGTAGTTATTGGCTAATTGTGGGAAATTTGTTTACAAGAAAGTGAAGTTATGCGGGACCTTCCTTTAAAGGTTGTAGTCCAAGACTCCAAGTAGGACCATTTGTCTAAAATAATACCTTTTGGATTCCTTGAAAGGATTCTTTGACCTTTCATAAGGGTCCACACAATTTTACTATATTCACACACAGTTTCTCTTTTATTTTGAACAAGTACAGCGGCATCCGCCTTGCGACCGGGCGGCGTTTTTTTTTTTTTTTTTTTTTTTTTTTTTTTTCTAAATGTATCCTAAATGCACCCGGTGCATTAAAATGTGTCTCTATTATTATTTAGTTCGTATACTTACAAATAAAAAATAAATATAAAATTTTGTAAAAGCCCAAAGATGAAACAAGTTTAATAAATTAAAGCACAAAAGCCCATGAAATAGGTTTTTTAATGGAATAAGTTTATTCATCATCCTAACAATTTACAAAATCCAAAATTGAACAAACACCACAAAGATGAAACAGGTTCGTAAGTCGTAACATATATCTTTTATTTGTTTATTATGTCTTTTAAAGTGTTCATGTTTTGATTGGTTGCATGAAATCTTGACTAATTTGTTGATTCCGTAGAGTCTATCATCATCAATAAGGGCTTAGGGCAATAAGAATAAGTTAATAACTATGCAATTTCTATTAAGACAAATAGGGATAACAAGTTTAAGTGATAGTTAACAATATAATAAAATATGAATAGTACCCCAATTGTGTTGTCATGGGGCATTTTTATTGTTGTCGTATTTACAATATATATGAAAAGTAGTGCTTAAATGAAGTTGGTTTTAGTCTTGCATGTTGCCACCGCTACGGTTGAAAGATGTTTTTCTAAAATGAAGCTCATTAAAACTGATTTTCGTAATCGGATGATTGATGATTATTTTAACGGCGCTTTAACTTGTGCTATAGAGAAAGAAGAACTTATTAATATTAAAATTCAGGGTGCACGTAAGGTTTTTTTTTTTTTTTTTTTTTTTTTTTTTTTTTTTTTTGCTATGGGAGATTGTAGAATCACTAATTAGAAGGTAATATGTTCATTTATTTATCGTTTTAATGAAATCTTCATTTTAATTCACTTTTTAACTCTATTATATTACGGTTAAAAAAAATTTGTGCACCCGGTCATATTTCTTTCTGACTCCGTCCGTCCCTGGTCTTATGTTAATATTTTGTTTAAAATTTATGTGCAATTAAGCACTTCGACCTCTCAGTGGTATTTTTTTTTTATTAATATAAACAAAAATGCAACAAATAAAATACGTCATGCTAGAGTGGGGCATCTTCTGAAAAATAGTAGTTTCATGTTTGATGAGCATATAGCATGTGCAGAGAATTAATTTTAAAGTATATTGTTTCTGGATCCATTCTGTGAACTAATGCACAAATCAAATTACATTAAACTACAGCTTCATAAGAGCAAGGGGTACGCATGCGTTTTCGCTTGGCGCCGTTCCACCAGCCAGAAAAAACCGACGGCGCACCGTACCGGCGGTGGCGCCGTCGGAGCTCGCGCCGCAGCCATGGCTCTACGCCGTCGCAATTTTTTGTTTTGTTTTTTTTTTTTTTTTTTGTTTTTTTTTTTTTTTTTTTTTTTTTTTTGTGTTGATTTTAGGGAAAAAAAAGATCCGTTTCATTTCAAATGGCTATATAGCCGTTTTTTTCAAAAATTTACCCAAAAAAACCAACTTAATTCCCAAAAAAAACCTTATAAATACCTCATTTTTTTTCAAACTTCATATACACTTCCAATATATTAAATCTCAACTTCTCATAACTATTCTCATCCAAAATGAATCCAAATCAACCATAGATCAACAACATGTTAAACGATCCGACAAACCAAATGTCGGGTTCGTCTTCGAACCCCGGTAACAATCCGGGATCGTCTTCGAATCCGGGTTACTTTCCCACCTTCCAAACCTCATTTATGAATCCCGGAGATTTAGCATTGTTTAGCCAATGGAAATTACAACAACAACAACAACAACAACAATAAAACCAATATCAATTTACACAAACTCAACAAACAACCCAAGGCATCCCTTCACAACCGAATTCGGACCATGCTTTGTTTCATCTAGTAGACGAAGAAGATGACGAAGAAAAATCGGTTTTAAGTGAAGAAATTATTCCGACACCGACCTCAAAAAAATCGAGGGCAAAGACGATGGCGAAGAAGCCAAAATCAAAGCCGAAGAATAAGAGAAGCAACAAAGAAAAAGAGGTCGAGGAAGATGTGGTCCCGTCCCGACAACCACGAACTTTTTGGAGCCAAGACGAAGAATATCTTTTGGCGGAGTGTTACATCCAAGTATCCGAGGATCCAAAAACGGGTGCGGATCAACAAAGGGATACATTTTGGTACAAAGTGCTCGATGCATACAACACGGAAGCAAAGAGGCTCAACTATACTATTCGTACCAAAAACATGTTGACGGGAAAGTGGACTCCGATGAATAAAGATATCAAGAAGTTTAATTCGGTGGTGGATGAAACGGTGGTTATGAGTGGGGAAGGTGACAACGATGTTATGAATCGTTGTCACATATTGTTTAAAAAATCAACGGGTTATGATTTTCGACACTTGACCGCTTGGAACTTTTTGAAAGACAAGCATGAGTGGAAAAATCCCGACTCGACTTTGGCAAGACGTAATCGTCTTTGGCCTACTCAGCAGGAGCCCGAGTATTTTGGACCCGACGAGTTGCCACGACCCGACGGCATGTACCGGGTTGCTAAGAGTCAACGTTCGTCAAACTCGACCGCTAGTTCCGGTTCAAACCCGGCATTGTTTCAAGAAATGTTGCAACAACAATACGAGTTAGACCGCAAGGGAAAGATGGATGTTCTTGAGCGAGAGGCACTCGCGAGAGTTACTTTGTATGAATCACAAAAGATAGCCGAGGAGATACGGGTGCTACAAATGGATACAAGCAGTATGGATCCGGTTAACGCAAGGATCGTGAGGGCACAACAAGCTCGAATCCGGGTAAAATATCCAACCGACGAGGATTAATCTTTTATTTATGTATTAGGTTTTTAATTTTATGTATCGTATGTTTTTTTTAATATGTAATGTGTGTTTTTAATATTAATGAAGTTTATTTAAGTTTATATTGTGTATATTTTTATTTAAAAAAAAAAAAAAAAAAAAAAAAAAAAAATGGCCGATGGCACCAGAAATTCTGGTGCCAATGGATACCCCTGAAATGTGGTGCCGTGGGATTTCTGGTGCCATAGGAGCTTTTTGCTGACGTGGCAGTACTTTTGGTGCCACGGCTTGAAGCCATGACACCACTGCATCTAATGCTCTAAGAAAAGAGTATACCTAATCAACCTAAAAATCTGACGAATATGAACTTATAAAAGCTCTTATGATCAAAAAATAATGGTGGTAAATTGTCAAATAATGGGTAGGAAACATATATATACACTAAAACTTGGAGTAGACGATGTACCGTGTTTAAGTCACACAGAAATAAAGTTTAAAACAACCTCCATATATCAGAAGTTAAAATATGGAAGCTGCACTTCTCCTCCATTACAACACTTATGATATTCTGGATGAAGACGCGACTTGCTCTTGATCCTTTCGTCATACCAGAAAACCCCATTGCATCTGTTTACATACCAACCGACATGTAAGCCAACGCTGACATTAGATCTTCTTGTTCCATATACCAACAGCAGCATGCCGATCCAATACTTATCATGTGAATTGTATTTTATAGATTTCCAACGTTGACATACGCGATCACAGTAGCCCATATGAGCATACATTATAGGCGACCCTGTAATGAATAAATTAGAGTTAGTATCTAAAAGTTGATAAACTAACAGTAGTTCAAACAAAAGAAGTATGTTACAGTTGTCATGACATTATATTAAATAGTAATAAGAGTGGCTAAGTAAAAAGTGTGGAAAACTAGAATGGGGGTTGAATAGTTTACCGCTTTTTAACTTAATTATCCTTTAAAAACTTTACGTTTCATTAAAGATATGAACTCAAATTACTTGTTAATCTTTGAAAAGCTTTACGTGTAATCAACGATTCTAACTAAGGACAATATGTAATATGCAAAGACAAAGTAAGAAACGATCAAACCACAACACGATTGTTTATCGAGGTTCGGCTACAAGGACTCTTTTTCCTTGCCCTATATCCAAGCCCCGAGTTTCCAACTCGAGAGTTTCAAGCACTAGTCAACAAGCTCCTTTCACGGGTGGATAAACCTTTACAATCGTCGCTTACACTTTATCGGTACAAAGCTAGATACCGGGTCCTAGTTCAAGGTAGAACCAACCTAACATCGCCTATCCACTATTTCCGACACTAAGCTAGATGTCGAGTTCTTTTACAAGGGTACAACCACTCCCGATAGTTCTTTTACAAGGGTACAACAGCTCCCGTCACACTATGTATTTTAAGGCTTAAAATACTAACCGATCACTTCTACACAAGATACAAATGAAGTATAAACTACCAAAGTTTATACATAACAAAGCTAACAAGTCTTGCAACTTTTGAGTTGAAACTTATAACTTCTTGGAAGAACTTGTGAACTCCTTTGCTAAATAAGAGAATCATACAAGTCAAATGTTACTGAGTTAGATGAGAGAATATGTGTAATATATGTCCTAAAGTGATGGGTGAATTCTTGCAAGTGGCTTGGTATTTATAGCCAAACCAACCAGCAGTCTGGCGGATCCGGCGGAACCCTAGAATGGGTTCCGCCCTTGTACCTCCAAGGTTCCGCCAGGCTGACAGTAGGTTTTGCAATAAATCTTTCCAAATCAACCAAGGTCAGATCAACTTGTTTCTAGTCAAACACACATTGAATCAAAGTAGAATGCTTCCAAAGATGTGTAAGAACTTATGGTAAGCCAAACACACAAACTTACCATAAATGCATGATGTGATGTGACACTTTCTTATTTAAGAAATAAAAACAATGTTATGTTTAAAATGTAAAATCTAGTTATACAAGACTTAAAACTAAAGTGATTTTTTTACTATAAACTAAAGTTCATACTTTGTCATTAACAAAACTTAACAAAGATCGTAAAATATAAATAACATTTTAGGCGATATTTGTATTAACAATCTCCCCCTTTTTGTTGATGACAAAACATAAACTTTATTTATAAGTAAGCCACCAGTTTTAGTGTTAAGTCTTATAAAGTTTGTATTAAAACTTGTTTTTGCTAAGATGATGTGATATGCAAGAGTTAGAGAAAAGATGAGAACAAGTTTAATATTAATTCTCCCCCTTTTTTTTGAAATAAAAAGAAGAGTAGCGAAGCGGAACTATGCACGTGCTCCCCCTTGGTTGATACCCCCTAAAAGGAGTGCCAAGATGAGAAACATGGATTTTGAACCTACAAAAAAAATGTTAGTTGCCGCACAAGACAAGTGTAGAACAAGTCATGAAAGCTCTTTTTGTCTAAAACACAAATAAGAGTTGCGAAGCGAAATAATGCAATTCTCATGCTCCCCCTTAAATATTACTCCCCTAAATAGAGTATCAAGGAAGGGAAACATGGATAATGATCCTACAAAAAAGAAGGTTAGTTTCTAAAGCACAAGATATATGTATGCTAGTATAGCAATGCATAGTTTACTCACAATACCTAAATGGTCAACAAACAATGCATACCTTATAGTAGAATGAAATTCATTTCATGTAAAATTTGACTTTTAGAAAGTTAAAGACAAGAAATTAGGAAGTTAACATCCTACTTCTAAAAAAAAAAAAAAAAAAAACTAAGAACATAAAATCCTACATCTATAAAAGAAAACCATCATTTTTCTTAATGAGAAACATTTTCCAAAAACAAGGCTAAGGTTTTTTAAGGATGAAAATGTGTGTTGGAGGGTGTAGCGGGTTTCATTTTGAATGTTTGTGGAAGTGAAATGCTTTTGGTTTGTTGATTTGTGTCTTTGGTGCTATTATGGATGGGTCCCTATTGTTGGAGACTCTAAACTTGAGGTGGGTGAGACAAGGATTTTAGACGGTCCAAAATGTGGTTTAGGATAAACCTCATTTCTTCGGTTAGCTCGCGAATTTCCGTTTGACACCTTTCATTAATGTGAGCAGTTCTTTCGCAATGTCCGCAATCATGGCGGGAAAAGTTTGGTGGAAGAGAGATTTGATTTGTTGGTGGTGGATCATTTGAACTTGAAGGAGCAAATGTGGATGGTTGGGAGGTGTTTTTGGTTCCTTCACTAAATGAGTGTAACGTTGTTTGTAAAACCATAATATGGTTGATTTGAGAGTCAACCATACGTTTGAAGGCATGAAGGTGGTTTAAATGAGTGTCCATTTCATCATTAAGGTTTGGAGATTTTTCCCATATGGATGCTTCTATTTTCTTATAAGAAGGAAATAGAGATTCAAAGTGTTGGGAATGCTCTTGTGGTGATGGATGTTGTTTTTGTGGTTGTTGTTGTTGTTGTTGTTGTGATTCTTGTTGTTGCGGGACTTGTTGTGGTGGTTCTTGTTGTTGAACAAAGTGGCGGAAGCTTGGTTCTCCGGAAGGATTAACATGAAGGTCTTTGTAAATGGGGTGAAACACAAATGATTGTAGGTGTGTATGACCTTGATCTTGTGGAAAAATTGATGGTCTAGCATAACGGTAAGCCTAATTGTTCTAGTGAGTGAGAGTGGTCCTAATATGTTTGTTGTAAGAAGGAGGAACCTAAAGAGTAAGTTTTGTTAATGCATCATCCACAATTACCTCAAAAATGTCACCGGATAGTGAAAAGCGTACGATGTGACTCATTTATAAATAAGCATGGCCTATTTGGCAACTCAAACCCGTTTGTTTCAACCCCATCACGAACCCGTGCCAGCCCCTACTTCAGCTCCCAATAGTCATATTACCAGCTCTGGAAACCTATCCCAAATACACACATATCATTTGACAGTGACGACCTGAAACAACAACTTAATAACATTTCATTCATACCTCATTTTTCACTTTCACTTTTTGATCAACAACTTCCCTTGTTTTGTTATTATTTTTCTTTACTTTGGAATGCTCCACGTTTGCCGCAATTTTTTCATTGCCATCAGGCTCTGCTTCTATCCTTAAAAAAAAAAAAAAAAAAAAAAAAAAAAAAAAAAAAAAAAAAAAAAACCTCGCCACATTCCGACCCAACTATCATTAGAGGAATGAGGTCTTCCATTGTCCTTTTGTTTTGTATGTTTTTTAAAATTTTAGGAAAGTCAAAGATCGGAAATTTGGTAAAATATATAATCTGAGTAAATTTATACTTGAATATTTACCTTGAGAATTTGCTGAGTTTAGTATATTGTTTCCCATTTTGCTGTTGTTGTTTCCTTTTTGGTTTACGTATCCGCTGTTCATATTCGATGATGCATTGTGGCTAAGCAGTTGCATATCACCTAATAATCCACCTGAAAAAGAGAAAGTTCATGCAAGTTGAAATTTAGATGTGTATGCAATTTGAACTTTAGACTTATGTTTGCGTGTAACTGTAAACCACATGTGTTTCAATAACATTGTATGAAACTAACCTTCTATGTTCTGCTCTTGAATTTGTGGAGAAGCGCTGCGTGTTTCATCTTTATAATCACAAATGTAATTTTCATTTCTCATAGTGGGTATAACATTTTTTGAACAATGTTGGCTTTCAGAAAGTGAAGAGCTGCCTGCTGTCGTGTTTTTGTTCCCTCTGCAATTTTTGAAATTTATCCATGGTTCTTCTAATGCTGAATCTGCATAAGAGAAAACCGTGTAAGTTAATTTGTGAATATATTTTTTATTTTAATTGTTATCGAGAATTCAATTAATCAATGAAAAATAAAAATAAATAGATAACACAATTTTACCTTTCGTTTTTTTTGGGATTGCTGGCCATGTCTAGTTCATTTATAATACTTTTCCTTTTGCAACTTTGCGAATGTATTCTCATTTTCTTACTTTTTGGTACAATACTTTTACCACTAAACTAATCCGAATCATTTTTTGACCAATCAAAAGTATCATTTGAACTCGATGTCTGAGGGTTTACCTGATTTGCAAAGTGGAGCTGCAATCCAAAGTCTGATACGTTCATGCTGCTGCCCATACATCCAGGGTTCACCAACTGCCCATGATGGTCCAGAAAAGTTAACGCAACTCTGCTTTTGGCTGACCAGATAACAGACTCACGACACCCATGGCACTAAAAGGGAAAAACAAATGATGTATTAGAAAAGTTTAAACTTGCGTATGCTGATGTGATGACAATAAAATAATATATGTTTCAACCAAATCGGCGCTTCTTTTCTACTTAAGACATGCCATTATTTTCTTTAAAAAATTTCCTCTTTGAATTTTTGTTGTATTAAATTGACTATTCACTTTTAACTGATTTAGTGATGGAGTTTAAAGCTTTTTTTGAGTAGAATCTTTCTATGCTTTTTGTAAAAAGTTGTTGTTGTATTCTTGTGTAGAAAATTCCAAAAACCTTTTGTCCAAACAGCCTCTATCCAAAGCTTGTACACAAAATTTTGCGATGAAAATTCCAAACACCTTTTATCCAAACAACCCCTATCCAAATAGTTGTTACGCAAAATTTTGCGCAGAAATTTGATTTTAAAAGGGTTGTTTGGTTTCTGAATAATTTTGAAATAAAACGATACCTAAAGGGCTGCTGGATGCTGAAATTTAGTGCAATCATGTGATCTCAAAGTCTTGTTTGGACACTATTTGAGACAGTAAATTTAAAGTTCATTAAGCAAATGCAGTTCTCATTTTCAGGTGTGCTTTCGTTTAATTTGTAAACATATTCTCCACTTAATCCCAATATTATTGTATTCAAAAAATTAACTAACCTTTACAAAGCAAGCCGCAAATTGATAATTCAATATTAAGAACTTGCAAAACACACGTATCGCAAAAATAGAAGAAATTATTGGCTTTGAGCTGCTATAAAAAGAAATCATAACACCCCAACAACAAACTTCATATTTTTGTGAATACAATCCCAATATCAATTCATTAAGAATTTAGATTCATACACATTTTATCAAACACTTGATATGCATAAAATTCATCTTTAGTTAGTTAGTTACTAATATAGCTCATAATTTCACCATAAGTCAAAGATAAAAGCAATTCAATCAACAAATATATGACAATATAAAAACTAACTGAAACAATTATTGAACTCAATTTACCCATTGTATTAAGCGTCTGCAAAAACAAAAACAAAAACTTCATATCAGTCTAAGCCTGAAAACTCCAACTTAATTATAATCTTCACATAAATCATACAAAAGATAAAGATAGTTACTATTTTGAATTGAAAAAACAATACCCTTTTTATGTATGAAATCGGGAAGAAATCAAAATAACAATGAAGCCCTAATCTTAATCAAACCACAAATTGCTGTTTGGTACAATCAGTGTGAGACACAACTATAAAAAAAAAGCCGGCTACAGATCTTAGGAGGACCGGATGTGGATTCGGTGTTTGTTGATGATTTTTTGTCTGCGGAACATTTGTGGAAGATTCTAGGGTTGTGGTGTGTTTTTGATCTATACAATGGACTGGGTTATCATCGCCGGGCCAGGAAAAGAATGGGCAGTGGGCTAAGGAGGAAAACGGGCTTTTGGCGGGAAACTTGCAGGGCAAAACGACGTCGCATACCTTGTGATTTAATATAGTTGGTAATGATACTCCGGTAAATCTTTTGTAAATTAATGATGTTAGAACCGTAATATTTTATTAATTTAGCGAGATATTATTATATTAATAAATTAACAATTTATTAATTTGAAAAGGTTACACATATTATCTTTAAATTTTCAAATCTAATATACTATTTACAATGTATATTAGTTAGAGATGAAAAATAAATTAGAAAACAACTTCCAATTAACATTTTATGATTCAAGACATTGAAGAAATTAATAAATGTATACTAATAAATATTACAAGGTTTAAGGCATTAAAGAAATTGAGAATTTTTTTTAGTAATTATTAATTTATAGTTTTGTTGGGACTAATATATGTACATTGGGGTTTAAAAAAATTATCATCTTATTATTTTATCGATTGAGGTCGAAATTTGTACTGGTCTCAAGTTGGGACTGGACAAATTATTAATTTTATCGAGGTTATTAATTTATCGAGTATTAATTTATAGAGGTTTTACTGTATAGTTAGAGTCGAGTTATTTTAAAAACAAAAGATTCCTCACATACCAAGAGACTCATTCCTACCATCCATCTAAAAATAAATCAATTGTTGAGATTAAAAATCATTTTAATATTTCACTCATTTTTTATAATTTAAATATCTCTTAAACCGTTAATCGTTAAGCGAAAATAATTACACTATCGCGACGAACATTTAATTATCTTTCTATAGACGGGCACTATGATATACTTTGGACAAAAAAAAAAATCGTTTTTTCACATTTTTTCGTAGCCGAAAAATCACATGTGATATCACATGTGATATTACACAATATCACATGTGATATTAGTGTAATATCACATATGATATATCACATGTGATTTTTTCGGCTACGAAAAAAAAAAGTGAAAAAAACGATTTTTTTTTTTTTTTTTTTTTTTTTTTTTGTCGAAAATATGTCGAAGTGCCTATCTATAGAAGGATAACTAAATGCTCGTCGTAACGGTATATATTTTTTTCGCTTAACGATTAACGGTTTGAAAGATATTAAATTATTAATATTTGAAAAACAAATGATGAAAGTGAGTTTTTTTAAATTGTTGGGATTAATCTCATCTATTAGATCAAATAAAGATAAAGGAAGATGGAGGGTGAAGATTAGTTTCTTGGTATGTAAAAAAAGTTTGGTTCTCAAATGATCTTTCATCGTATACATTGGAGGTTAAAAAAAAAAAAAAGGTTCGAAGTTTGAAACAATATTTTGTTTTCGGATGTCACGTAATCTCAATAATTATATTACGATCCCGGTTTTGCTAACGACAACCCGTCAACCCTTAGGGCTGTGGTTAACAAGATGTATTTTATTACATTTTTATGAATAATTGATTATGAATGGTATAATTCCGAAAAATATGGGCACAATCCCGAAAAATATGGAACCACAACAACCAACTTATTGTGATTGGATGAATCAAGTCATTACAATGAATTGTAATAAAAATAAACTTGTTAACCACAACCCTAAGGGTTGTCGTTAGCAAAACCCTTAAGATATAACTTAAGTCATGTATAATGGTTATTTTTTCGTCGCCTTCGTGTCATGACCACACCTTCCTTATTTCTATCATCTTCTTAGAGCATTTACGATGCATAAAGTCTCTAAAGACTTGATGTATTCAATGTATACCACATTTAATGACTAAGACTTTGAGAAATGACGTAAAGTTTATCAATCTTTTATAAAAAGCTTTTCAAAAAGCTTTTAATGCAATTCAAAAAATCTCTTTCAAAAAGCTTTTTAGAATAGTTAAAAGTTATTGCTAATTTTTGCATTGGAGATGCTCTTGACACATTTACCCGCCCAAATAGTTATCACAATTACTTATACTTCATTCACAAGCATATCATACAACGTTCTCAGATAAAAAAAAATAATAATAATAAAAAAAAGATTACAATCTCCCTTTCAAAAGATGTTCACCACCGATTACTCCTTTTCTTCCCTAACGATGATAAAAAAAAATAAAAAATAAATAAATACTAGCATGTAACAACAATCATGCGTGAAAGAGGCTGAAAATTTTGCTTCACACGATATTTGTTACGAGCAGTCTTATAAAACGAAGAGTAAAGTTCATTTGTGAACTAAGTTTTTGTTACATACTGAGGGACAAATCCCTATCATCTATCTAGTTTGATCTAATGGTGGAGATTAACTTAAGATTTAATATTGTTTTGTTTTGTTTTTTTTTTTTTTTTTTTTTTTTTTTTGTCTTCTTTTTTATTTTCTAGTCAAGTTTGTTTTTTTTTCCTTTTCTATTCACGTGGTTTTTTTTTTTTTCTTTTTTCAAGCTTTTTTTTAATAAACATTTTTTTAATTCACTTTTTTTATTTTTATTTTTTTTAAAATAACGTTTTTTTTAATTCACGTGTATTTTTTTTTTAAATTCACGTATTTTATTTTAATTCAAGTTTTTTTCCCTTTCTTACGTTTTCGTCCGTTTTCATACGTTTATACACATTTTCGTCCATTTTCATTCGTTTTTATCCGTTTACGTCCATTTTTCATACGTTTTTACCCGTTTTTAGACGTGTTTTTACGCTTTCATGTGTTTTTGTCCGTTTCATACTTATTCATCCGTTTTCTTGTGTTTTCCTCCATTTTCATCCATTTTCTTTCATTTTCATCCTATTTTCATACGTTTTCTTCCTTTTTCATACGTGTTTTTATGCTTTCATATATTTTCTTCCGTTTTCATACATATTCTTCCGTTTTCTTATATTCTCGTTGTTTTTATTCGTTTTTGTCCATTTTTCAATATCTTTGGCCATTCTCAGACGTTTTCATACGTTTCGGAATATCACAAGTGATATTTTGTGATATTCAGAATATCACCCCAGTGATATACTAAATATCACAAGTGAAATTCGGAATACCACAAGTGATTATCTGAATATCACATGTCATATTTTGTGATTGTCTGAATATCACAAGTGATATATTGAGTATCACAATTGATATTCTGTGTTTTTGGCCATTCTCAGACGTTTTCATACGTTTCAGAATATCAGAAGTGATATTCACAAGTGATAGGTATTCAGAAATTCACAAGTGATATTCAGAATATTATTAGTGATATTCAGAAAATCACAAGTGATATTCTGAATATCAATTGTGATATTAAAAAACGTATGAAAAAGAACAAAAACATATGAAAGTGAAAAAAAACGTGAATTAAAAAAAACGTGAAAATCACTTGTAATATTCTGAATATCACTTGTAATTTTCTGAATACCACTTGTGATTTTCATGTTACAAAACATTAGTTGAAAATCACTTGTGATATTCAGAATATCACTTGTGATATTCAAAATATCACAAGTGATATTCAATTAATGCATTGTAACATTAAAATCACAAGTGATATTCAGAATAACACAAATGATATTTAGAAAATTACAAGTGATGTTCATGTTACAAAACATTAGTTGAAAATCACTTGTAATATTTAGAATATCACTTGTGATTTTTATGTTATAAATTATTAGTTGAAAATCACTTGTGATATTTAGAATATCTTCTGAATATCACTTGTGATTTTCTGAATATCACTTGTGATTTTCTGAATATCACTTTTGATTTTCTGAATATCACAAGTGATTTTCATGTTACAAAACATCAGTTGAAAATCACTTGTGATATTCAAAATATCACTTGTGTCATTGTGAGTATCAAATAATAATATTTTCGATATTCAGAAACGTATGAAAACATCTAAAAATGACCGAAAACATTTAGAAATGGACGAAAACATATGAAAATAAATGAAAACCTAAGAAAACGGATGAATACGTACGAAAACGTTTGAAAACGGACAATGATGTATAAAAATGGACGAAAACGTCTGAAAACGGACGAAAACATCCGAAAATGGACGAAAACGTATAAGAACGGACGAAAACAGATGAAAACGTATGTAAACGGATAAAAACGTATAAAAAGGATGGAAACATATAAAAATGGACAAAATCGTCTAAAACGGACGAAAACGTATGAAAACGGACAAAAAGGCCTGGAAACATATGAAAATGTATGAAAATGGACGAAAACATATAAAAACGGACAAAAAACGAAGGAAGAGGTATAAAAACAGATGAAAACATATAAAAGTAGACGAAAATGTCTGAAAACAGTCGAAAACGTAAAAAAACAGACGAAAACGTATGAAAACGGACAAAAAGGCCTGAAAACATATGAAAATGTATGAAAAATGACGAAAACATATAAAAATGGTCAAAAACGTATAAAAACAGGCGAAAACGGATGAAAACGTATATAAACGTACGAAAACGGACGAAAACGTTTGAAAACAGACGAAAACGTATAAAAATGGACGAAACGTATAAAAACGGACGAAAACGAATAAAAACGGACGAAAACGTATTAAAATAGACGAAACGTATGAAAACGGGTGAAAACGTAAGAAAACAGACGAAAACGTAAAAAACCAACGAATATGTATAAAAAACGAAAAAAACGTAAAAAAAACGAAAAAAAAATTGAATTAAAGGGAAAAAAGACTTGAAGTTAAAAAAAAAAGAAAAAAAAAAAAGAAAGAAAAAAAAAAGAAAAGAAAAAAGGAAAAAAAATAAATAAATAAGATAGACAAAAAGAACAAGAAAAAAAATATGAATTTAAGTTGTCTTATTAAATCTTAGGTTAATTACCACAATTAAATCAAACTAGATGGATGATGAGGATTTGTCCCTCAGTTTGTAACAATAACTTAGTTTATAAAATAACTCACCTCATAAAACGAAACATATAATTGCAATAAATATCGATTCTTTTTGAAAACTAATGCCTACGCACTAAATAATTGGTTATCTATTTATGCAAATATTGAGATTCCCATTATCATCTTGACTTTGACTGAAAAAGTCAATGTCTGACTTGGATGAAGCAGCTCGTTCTATGGACATCACTGCTGACGTTTTTTATACTTCTAAAACTCAACTTGATCAACGCAATAAAATAAAGATGTTAACGTATTTCCTTACGTCATTTAATTTTGCTCACCAAGAAAAGCTTTTTCATCTAGTGTTCTTGTTTCTTTGCTAGAATCACATAAATTTTACATAACGTTTTTTATACAATGATAGTGATTTGTAGATCAATGGCCAATTAAAAGGGATATAACAAGGGTTCTAACGTTTTTTATACAATGATAGTGATTTGTAGATCAATGGCCAATTAAAAGGGATATAACAAGGGTTCTAGAGCTTGAACAATATTTTTGAAAATGCTGAAATACAATAATCTAATTTTGAGGAAGCCAAACTTTGTCTTTTATTTATATTACTTTTGCATGTAAAATATACACACCTATACGGAGTCGTCCTAAATTTGGGAGGGCCATAACCCCCTCTTTTCCTTTTAAAAGATCTGTGTCATGTAAAATATTTTAGTATGCATCCGTTCCCAATGCATTGTGTTTCTTGTTTATTTAGTCCATCATAAATGAAAAACGAACTTAGTTTATACTTAATTCGTTTTTAACTGAAAATCGTATTTTTTTTTAATTAAATTGATTCCTTATACTACAACTAAAAGTGATTATGCACCTGATCACTTTTAGATCTGATTTTGTCTTTGTGTTTCAATTCACACTGTGTTGATTGTGACATAAGTTTACGGGACGACTATTCAAATGTTAATAATCTAAAATGGTTAAAGAAAATGTAAAATTGACGATACTGGAATTTAAACCACACAGTTTTACATGAAGTCTGAATAAAAAAATTGTAACGTTCTTGAGGTAATCCGTGGTTGCAATCATTAATAGCAGGGTGTCGAGCGAAAATGACGCATGGAGCTCGCATGCATAGAGTTTTCGACAGGGTCAAATTTTGCTAGTTTAGAGGAGTTTTCGTGAATCACATGAATTTCACATCGTGTAAAGAATGTCGTAAAAGATCTCATTTTACTCAAATTTACCATGTCGAAAACTTTTATGTTACAAGTCTTGTTTATTTTAATTTTATTTAACAAAATGCACCTAGTACTCTAGTTTTGGCTTGCCACTATTGTCGAATGCTATTTTGCAAGGCTGTCAAAATCGCGATCTCACGCATGATCGTTTTTGTCTTTGCAAGATCGAGATCGTAAGATCGGATCGCGATCCTACGATCCTACCAATTTGTCATATTTTGTAAATAAATGATATACGAGTCAAACTGTTTTATATCTTTACTCAACGTCAAAGATAAGTTCATATAATATCCTCTTGAAAATGACAAAGTTTAAATTGCAAACACTAAAGTAATAGTAAAATACAAAAAAGTCAAGTTTCAATCGTTACATTAACGATTTAGTGCAATAATATTACATAACATAGGTCCTAAATGTCTCAAAACATACGAGCCATCAACATGATTTCAAGAAAACAAACGTTTCATAAGTGGCATAACAAAACATACCTTTTGATTAGTTTAATCACAGTGAAGTAAAGTAAATTAAACTATTGAACACTTTTTAGACTATAATCTATTCAGAAAAGTAGAAAACTATGTATAAACTATAATCTATTTAGAAAATGAAACAATAGTGGTTTACTCATTAGACATTAGCAAAACACACATTTGTTTTTTTGGCCTAAGTAAGTGGGATGAACTTAAAAGATTAAAAAAAAAAAAAAAAAAAAAAAAAAAAAAAAAAAAAAAAAAGTGAACTCGGATCGCGTGTCGATCCTACGATCTTACGTGCGATCCTACAATCCTACTTACGATCCTACCTCAGATGCGATCCTACCACGATCCTACACGATTTTGACTGGTGTGCACGTAAGATCGTACGATCTTACGTGTAAACTCGCGAGTTTGACAGCCTTGCTATTTTGTACTCCGTTTCGGAACTTATGTATGAATAATGTTGACAAAAACTTTGTACATGCGTAAACATATTTTGTTACATTAAATACTTTTTCAAACTTTAACATGTTGAAAAAGAAAATAAATAAACACTTCTCAAGAATCCAATGATATTTACATGAATGAAATCTTGCATTGTAACTCCATGAATCTAATTTCCCCCTAAACTAATGAAATAAACTTTATCAAAAACCTAACTGGAAAAACTGTTGATGATTTGGTTGATACATCATTGGCATTTCATAAATGTCATGATTAGAAGGTATTGCTTCCAAACAATTATGCAAATCTTCCAAACTTAAACTATCAAGCCATTCATTCCCATCATCAAGTTCCTCTTTATGCATCAAACTTGCCGTTAGACCCACGTCGCGTTGTTCATTAGTATCCTTGAGTACTTTAGGCGGCAAGTCGTCTAGAAACATTACATCGTCCTCATTTTTACAACTAAACTCACCGTCTGAGTATTCAAATGTATCCAAATTCTCACTTATGTCACTATAACTTTGACCACTTTGTCCTTCATCTAAAGGAGATGTTTCATGAAGATCGTGAATATGACGAATGCTATTATCTTCTTGTGCTATGATCATCTCTTTCGGATTATTCTTCTTGTTGTAAAGGCGACATAGAACCCAATCATCTAACTTCATGTATCAAGACATACCAATGTTAACACCAAGACTTTTTATCAACATTTAATGAGTAACATCAAAAGTAAGTAATGAAAACACACCTTGGAGTGCTTATTAAGTCGATATTCATGCATGATCCAATTTGTCTTAATTCCTTTTGTCCCTTTTCCCGCGTAAAATACTAATGCTTTCTTAATCCCAACTGTCACCTTCGGGTCGGATTTTGACTTGATTGGTTTGTCCGCTCCGGTTGCTTTCCAGTACCCGTTACCTGTGACCCGATTTGGTTTTGACCCGTTAGGATATTTCCTGTCTCTTGGTGTGAAAAAGTACCATTCCTTTGTTCCGAAGAGAGCCAGTTCTACAAACATTTAGTAAAATTCTAATCAGTAATTGGTTGAGTTGTAACTTCGTGTTTGTCGATCTCCAAATTTTTGATCTTGTCCTTAAATTATTGAACTTACACTAGTCGTCCCCATTTGACATTGTGATTAATGTTTTAGTCTCTGGTCCCAACGTACGGCCAATAAGTCCGTGACAAAAAAGTCCTCGTATGCATGACATGCATACGAGGTCCTAACAAACATGGACTTAACGGCCCTTAGGCCCAGAGACTAAAACATTAAGCACAATGCCAATTAGAGACGACTAATGTAATTTCAATAGTTTAAAGACGAGATCCGTAATTTTGAGACAAATATATATATACTTAGAAATAAACTAAGCATACCAGGAAGCTCCCAAGGTTCATGTTTATAAAGATCAACATCCGCGATAATCGAAGGTGGTGAAGCGACACTAGCAATCGTTGACATGGACCGCGATTTATGAGATAGGTAGTGAACGATGAGCTCTTCGTCTGTCGGGTGAAACCGAAAACCAGGAGGCAAGTTTAACTCAGCTTCAGCATCTCTAACTGTTTTTGTAACATGTTTTGTTGGTGTTCTCATGTTTTACTGATATTAAATAACCAACTTTGAAATATTATTTGATACAGTAGTAGTAGTTTAGTACTTGGAGATTGTGGTGTGAATATGAATAAGATGAAGCAAATGAGAGGATTATATATACATGCTTTGAATTATTGGATTCATTTAATGGAAAATAATGAGAATAGTATAAGTATATCCCTATGACCCACAAACTTAGGTTCCACGAACGTTCATATGTGAAGTATAATGGCATATGTTATTTATTTTGATGTGCTATATTTTTGTTTTAAAAATATGAACTGAAAATGACGTTGTTGTTCAACATTGAATTTTATTTAACATTTACCTTCCATTTACTATTTACCAATTCTTTATGTCATTTCATACAAATTGAGTCATTTAAGTTTGTAATTGCCGTTCTAAGTGGATTAAATCTTTCATTTAAAATATTTTTGTAAATTTTATTTTTTACATGGATGTTGCACTCTTTTTGTTTAAATTTATAATACTATGGTAAAAAAAAATAAGTGTAAATACTTCAAGTAAAAGCAAGGTTCTAAATAGCGTGAGCCATGATGACATAGTCAAGCCTCACGCTTTAGAAGCTATAGAGAAGCCTTATCGTTTATAAGTCGTGACTTAAAGCGACAAAAAATATGAATATATTTATAAATTTAATACTATATATCATATTTCATATATACCGAGTTTAAAAAAAATGTTATACATAAAGAACTAAGTCATTAAATTATCCTTACATGTAATTTTCTTCATTTAAAAATAAATAAATAAAAACTTTGTCATCCAAGTTGAATTCAAAAAATAGTGTCACGGCTCACGCATTAGCATGCTTTGTCGCACATTTCCATGTCTGATCTCATTGCCACGCCTTAAGGCGACGCCATCAGACAATTTCTTATAACTTGGTTAACAAGACATATGTTGGGGCCCATATTTTCTAATGAATTGTTTTTGAAATTTATATCTTCAAACTAAACATTTAGAAAGGTCCATTCGAGTCAAAGCATACATATATGGAACAACTAAAAATGGAAAAAGAAAGCATGAATAGATTCGATAACTTTAACATAACTAATGTGTGTGTGAGAGAAATATTAGATTAGCCCTTTGTTCAAAAAATTAAAAGTCTCAACTTTATTTGACTAGATTCATTGTATCACGTTGTAAGAATATGAAAAAAGGTCAAGGATGTTGATTAGTATTTGTATATATTATACTTTTGTATCAAACTACAATTAGTTAAAGGTAAATGTAAAAAAAGTTAACATAAGGCTAAATATCTTGTCTTAAATATGTTATTTTTTTTTCTAAGACATTTTACTTACGTTCATAGAAAATGTGTATTCTTACGAATTTTTGAACTTGTGGATTAATGGAATTTGAGCAGATAATATAATGGGTGATGATATTTTCATTACTTTGCTTTAAAGATAAATAATGTGACAATTTATAAACCAATTATTTTGAAATGTACAAGATTTTTAAAAAAAATTACATTAGACTTTTAATACTTATATAGTTATAATACTCGTGTATACATGTGTTTTTGCATTATTTTTTCATTATGTGTTAATATCGATATACATTTTGTACAGGATTTTATTACCCGAAGGATATGGCTTGGTTTAACTGACATGATGTTTAGGTTGATCTTATTTAAATTTAACTGTTGATATAATATTTTATACATTATGTGTGTTTAATAGCACATAATGACCTTAAAAAAATATGTGTCGTTATAAAGAGTCCGGCGAAGCTCGACGAGAGGAGTCCGGTGCAACAACGAGCTTGGCAAGGCTCCGACGTGGAACGGCGAGGGTAAACGATGAGTTGCACCTTGTGTTCTAAAAAGAGAAGTAGAAAGAAAACATAAAAGACAACTAAACACACCCTTAGTTTTTCAATTGGTTATGAAATTAAGTGTGTTTTTTTCCCCCTAACTATATAAAAGATTTAACCATTTTAATACAAGTGACTATCATGTAAATAGAAAAAGAAATGTTTGAAAAATTATCATTTTCCTTTTGCTAAAACAATGTGTTTTTTGTATTCAAGTAAGGTCAAAAGGCGACTTAATAGGGGCCTACGGTGGGGAACCTTTTATTCAACAAAAGGATGTTATGTGGACCCCTCATTTAATTTGGCAGTTCAACTGAAGCCATTTTTGTCTACAGTTTATAACCTTTTGGATTTCTTGAAAGGGTTCATAGACCTTTCACAAGAGTCAAAACAAACTTACTCTCCGTGACGGCATGCTGTAAATTGTCAAATAAAAAATAACATTAAATAATACTACCTCCGTCCCAAAATTATAGTCCCTTTTTGATTTTTTCGGTCTTTCTTTTTCAACTTTGACTTTAAATATTTTTGTTTGTGTTATAGAATAGTTAATGAAAATTATACCAATGAAAAATGCATTTAAAACTCAATTCATTCATATATTTTACATCAAGTATTATGTAATATAAACAAAAATATTTAAGTTCAAAGTTAAAAAATAAAGACTGAAAAAGTCAAAAGAGGACTATAATTTTGGGACGGAGAGAGTAACTCATACTTATATTAAAAACTGAATATCATACAAAATAAAATTAATAAAAAATTACATGTTTCGTTTATCATAATTGCCATCTCGTTCTCTTCTTTATTTGATTTCGCACTAGTGAAACCTAATTTTCAAACTGGCCAATTGGATGTCACTGCTACATGAACTACTAACACCTAACAAGCCGTTCTAAAAAGGGAAAAAAAAATTAAAATAAGTATCATTTGTGTAATAATTTATAGGTTTTTATTACATGGCTTGTCTGTATCGTTATTACACATATAGTTCATATTTTCAAAATAAGGATTATATTAGTGAATATATAGTTTGAAAATTAGAGATTATTTATGTAATTAAAATCGAATAGACATTCTGGATAAACCGTACAGACAAAACATGTAATTTTTTCTAAAATTAATGATATATTAAATAAAGGATTAACCATTAAAACTAAAAGGTCATTGCTGAAATAAATTAGTGACATAACTAAAAGGTCATTTTCGTATAAATGGTTTCAAGGTATTACCATTAAAACTAACTACTGAATATACTAACGACTTTAAATTACCGTTGAATATTTCTCATATTTTGACTTTGAATATAAAAATTCAAAGTTTGACGTGAGACGAAGCAACTCGACAACGTATTATAAAATAAAAATACTCATACATCATTGCTTACGCTTTTTTATTTTGTGTTCCCACTTCCCAGTCCAAACACTCCCCAAGGGCCCAGGCCAACCCAGTCACGACAACTTATTACGAGTACTAGTATAAAATACATCGACTCAAAGTTTGACGTGAGACGATTTGTAATGATGTTAGATACTTTCATCATCGAACACAGTCACGACAAACGTCATTTTGGTCACGCGATATGTCTCAAAATAAGCGTTCACAATTTTGAAATTATTCTCTCCATTTCAGCATCTCTAACTCTTGTCGTTATTGTGTTGATCTCACATTATACTGCATGCATACTATGATGTGAAGTGTGAATATGGAAATTTTATGATCCACATAGGAGAGTTTATATACATGTGTTTGAATTAATATTGTATTCAAAGATGGTGTTTATGTTATAAAATTAAAGGTGACAAAGATAAAACAAGAGCATATATGATGTTTCCATGAAGATTCTAATCACGTGCAAAACAAAGTCTTTTTTTAACTAGTAGAAAAAATTCAAGTTTTAATTGACAAAGTTAATAAAGGTTGTTGATACAGTTAAACGACAACGACAATGAGACATACATGCAATGCTAGACACTTTAATTTGGCTTACAACACAATGTGACGATCATTATCGCTACGACATGAAGACTACTTTAAGTCATGTAATTTGTGTCAACTATGTACGACTAACTATAATACCACAGTCAACTTTCATGATCTCTCCTTTCCAACTTTCACGTGTGTTTTGTGTGTGCAACAATGCAGGACATAAATATGACACTTAGAAGGTATGGTGGTAACATCATCTTCTCTAATGATTTAAGAGATCCTGCAACAATGCAGGACATAAAGATGGGTCTGAATTACTCGTTATGCATAAACTTGTTAAAGCTTTATAAATCTTATTAAATACAAAAACATTAAATTTAGAAGCGGTTCAAGACTTTAGACCTTTTTATTCCACATAAGCATGAAACACATTTTCATTATGGTTAATAAAATGACAGACCTCTTTATTTTTTTTACACCTTTTTATAAACCATCATAACGGATGCTGTAAAGGGTGCGACTAAATAAATAAGGTTATTACACAAAAATTAATTGCTGATTATGATTGGATAATAGTTCTTATAAAAATGGATAAACTAGATGCTAATTCAGAAAATTGTGGATTTTCTATTGGATGAAATAATTATTACAACCTATTGTAATAAGATAAAACTTGTTAACCACATCTCTATGAGCATAAGCCAAAAACGTTCAGTAGATAGAAATCGCATTGATGATACTATTTTATAAATCAAAATCGTAAAATACTGTGAAAGAAAAGATCGTTAGAAGGATTTAGTCATTTTCTTAAAAGAAAACGATAACAACAACCCTTAGATTTGTTATTAACAACCAATTTTTCAAAAAGATTGCTAATATAAAGACAAAGATGTCAACCAATTCATCACTTTTAGCTTTGATGACCAATGAAAAAATGGATTGTATTTGTGTTTGAGAAAAAAAAAATGGTTGTTCACATTCATGATTTTGTTTGGATATAGTAAATATTCTATGTTTAAATTTCGAAAATCAGTTGTTGACAACAACACTTAAAACTGTTGTTAGCAAAAACTTTTGTTAAAATATAAAAATTATTAAAGTGAAAAAAGCAAAATCTTCTCCATCAATAAAATTTTGTAAAATAAGAATAATCAACAAAAATTTATCAATTTCTTATCTATTACAAGTTTACAAGAATATCAACTATCTAATTTTTACGACAATAGTAATGTTATAGACATTCAATTTGCTTTTAGAAAACCTTGACACAATTTAGATTTTTATCCACCATCTAGTTATATATTATTCATGATCTTTTAGAGAAAAGAAATCATTAAATAATCCAATTAGATTTGGTGGTTGCTATTAATGACGCTTTAGAATAAGATGATTACATATTGAGTGTATATGAGGTCATTGATGATACAAAAAGGAGTAATAAAATAAGATGAGTAGTTATTGGCTAATTGTGGGAAATTTGTCTACAAGAAAGTGAAGTTATGTGGGGCCTTCCTTTAAAGGTTGTAGTCCAAGACTCCAAGTAGGACCATTTGTCTAAAATAATATCTTTTGGATTCCTTGAAAAGATTCTTTGACCTTTCATGATGGTCCAAACAATTTTACCATATTTTCACACACAATTTTTCTGTGTTCTTTTCAATGATATATAGCTATATACATTGGATGTAAACATAAAAAGTTAAACAATATTTTGTTTTCGGATGTCACCTAATCTCAAAAATAATATTAAGATATAACTTAAGTCATGTATAATGATTCATTTTTATCGTCATCTTCATGTCATGACCACATCATCTTTTATTTTTACCATTTTCTTAGTACAATTACCTGCAAAATAGCTATCACATTTACTTAGGGGGTTGGCAACACATGCGGGGAGGCACGGTACGGGGTGGTTCCCGTGCGTGAACACCGCCGCCGACCATGCGGTACCGCACGGGGGAGGCCTTTTGCGGTGAAGATTACCGCACGAGAAAGAAAAAAATTGGAACGTTGGAGACTCAAAAAATGGACCATTGGAGCAGTAAACGCTTGTATGGTTCAAAAGAGGTTATGGAGATATGAAATAAACGGGAGGAAGATGATGACTTACAGTTTACTTCTAACCATTTGCTTTTATTTACGTATAGGTGCAAAAATGTTTACATAATTGACAATTTAAGCCCTTGTTTTATAACTTAATCATAAATAACCTTACACAGTTATTGTTTAAAAAGGTTTTAGATGTCGGCTAATGGCACTATATATTGTCATAATATTGATAGAATAAAAAAAAAAAAAAAAAAAAAAAAAAAAAAAAAAAAAAAAAAGTGAGTGAAGGGTGATGGATGTGATGCCAACAAAAAGTGAGTGAGTGAAGGAGAAAGTGGGAGAGTGATGTGGCATAACGGGATTGGATGTAAGTGGGTGAAGGGATTTGAGGTGAGAGGTGTGTTGCCAACCCCCTTATACCTCATTAACAAGCATACCATATAACGCTCTCAGATAAGGAAAAAAGCTATTACCATCTCCCTTTTAGCAGATGTTCACCACCGATTACACCTTTTCTTCCCTAACGACGATTGAAACAAAATACCATGTAACAACAACCACGCGTGAAAAAGGCCGAATATTTTGCTTCACATGATATTTGTTACGAGCAGTCTTAGAGCATTGGGTACGCTCATGCCATCGTTCTGGTGCCGTGGGGAGAAAGTGCTGCCACGTCAGCAAAAGTCTCTACGGCACCACATTCTAGTTGTAACCCTTGGTCCAAGAAAATGTGGTGGCGTCGTCCATTTTTTTCATAAAATAAAACATACATAATATTAATTAAAATAAACGTAATTAATTAAAAAAAAACACACATTACATTAATAAGTACATTAGTATATCATTTATCCCAAAAGATTGAGTTATAAAGGCCCAATATGAAATACAATTTTGGATGAATGTTTGACAAGCCCAACAATTAAACCTATTCGTTACTACAAACAAAGTAGCAGTCAGGTATTCTTCCTCACAGCCATACTTGCAAAAAAAAAAAAAAAAAAAAAAAAAAAATTGTCTTCTTCCTCACAGCCAAGTCTTCTTCACACACAAACATGAAATACACACACATAAACACAACACCCGAAGAAAAAAATAAAATATATATATATATAAAGGCCACAGCGTAGGCTGGCCACCACGACGCGAGAGACCGTGACGCCAACCACGGTACAGTGCGCCATCATTCATTTTAGGCTGGTGGTGAAAACGCGAGCAACGACACCACCGTACCTCATGTTCTTAGAAAACGAAACATATAATTCAATAAATATTGTTTATTTATTTTTTTATTTTTTTTGATAAACATAAATATTGTTTATTTTTGAGAATTCAAAATAACTTAGAAAAATACAAAATGCAAATGCACTATCTTATGTAAGGCCACTGATATTTACACGGAGCATTTCACTCCACACACGGGAAAATATGATGCTTTTACTATTATACCCTCAAAGCAATGTTTACCTATTGTTTCCGATTTTTAACTTCTACGGAGTACTCGTATCATTTAATTGGACCATATGGACTTTCTTTCTGGAATTTCCAGCTAGTTTTGTCATGAGATCAATATCGCAATCCTATCATGACCAAGAGTTATCAAACCAATCACATATATTCGAAAATAAGTTCCTGCATTCACGATCTTCAATTTCCTTTGAAAACTAGCTGATTCAAGTCTTATAATGGTACTAATCGGCTTTGGCACGGAATGTATGAATTTCATAAATACGCAAGAGGAAATTAAATTAAATGATATAAACTGAGCCAAAACTAAACCGGACCGAGCGAGTATCCGTAATTATAGAGCAACGATTTTACGCTACCCCGACACCAACAGAACAAGCAAATGTGTGATCTTGTCAACTGAATCGAATGGTTTAATTTAGATTACAAGAAGATTGATAAAAGTTCTAGGCATAGTTAATTTCCTATGTTTCACATAAAAGTGTACGAAGTAAGATACGTACGTTTCCCCGATACCAATGGCAAGTTAACATGATTCACAAAGCTTAAAATGTGTGATAACAGGAGTTATTTTATTGAATTAAAGGTTGACAACATGACAAATACTGAGCTACATATACATTACTCCAGAAAATGTAACGTTAACGAGGGAGTCTACTAGAATTGCGACGTCAAGAAACTTTAACATCAACAAATATTTTGGACAGAAACATGTTGATCCTTGGATAAAAATGCGTGGAGGCACAATAACTATTGATCCACATGCACCAGAAAATGGGTAAATAGAATTTTAAATGGATAAGAATGAAAACATGTATAAGGGCATAGTTGTAAAAGCACGTCTATTTTCTGTGTGCAATGTAAAATTGTCCGTAGAAATATCACTTCCCCTTAGGGGGTGGCAATGTTGCCTAACCATGCCTAAAACATAATTGTAATTAACCAATAGAATTAATCCAACTAATTTCATGCCTAATGATGCCTAAGTACATATTTTTAGTGGCAATGTTGCCTAACCATGCCTAAACATTATTTTTTTATTTCAAAAATTTATAATTATATTTAACAATTTAATTAAAAACATCAAATTTCATTAATAATTCAAATAAAAGTTACATAATACTTAGGAAAATAAAAACAAAACAAAAATTAAAAATAGGAAATCACTAGTCATCGAGGTATGATAAGTCTTGCGCCGCTACGTGCTCCGTAAGATCATATTGAAGACGGTTATGAATATCTTCGTCAAGTAACTCTTCTAGCACACTATCGTCATAAACTGGCGTGACCGGTTGATCCATTATATGAACCGGTGATATTGCCACACCATCGTCTTTTAAAATCATATTGCCCAATATAATACACGTATAAACAATTTGTCGAATCTTTGCGACGGTCATAGGTCGTAGAGGACGACTGAGAATAAACCATTTTCCCTTCAAACGACCAAAAGCTCGCTCGACATCCTTTCTTGCAGACTCTTGTAGTTTCTTGAGCTTCTTTTCCTTCGGGTTAGTGGGATACGGATATGCTTTAACATGAGTTGAATACTTAGGATAGATTCCATCGGCAAGATAATATCCACGTTTGTAGAGACGTCTACGTAAATAAAAAAAACTGTTTGGCGCCGTACCATTTCGCTCGGTAACATATAATGGAGACTGATTCAAAACATTGATATCGTTGTTTGAGCCGGACGGACCAAAAAACGAATGCCAAATCCACAAATCATATGAAGCCGTCGCTTCAAGCATAATAGTTGGGTATTGGTGATCACCTCTCTTATATTGGCCTTTCAAATATTTAGGACAATTTCGCCAAGTGAAATGTGTACACTCAATGCTACCAAGCATTCCAGGAATGTGATGTTTTTCTTCATGTACCTCGAATAACCGAGCAATGTCATGAGTTGTCGGCCTACGTAAGAACTCTCGGCCGTATAACTTTATAATCGCATCACAAAATTTATCAAGACATTCACCTAGAAAAAACGAAATATTATTTTATAAAAAAGTAACCAAAAAAATAACAAAATATTATTTTATAAAAAAAAACACAAAAATATTTTAAAAAAAAAACATAATAATAACGAAATATTATTGTACAAAAAAACATCTTTAAAAAAAATTAATAACGAATAAAAATAATAAATAACAAATAAAAAAAATTTAATAACGAATAAAAAAAATTAATAATAACCTGAAGTTCTTCGTGCCATGTTTAAATAGTCATCGAATCTATCCGGAGGTTCACCCGTTGCGAGTTGCCGTATTTTTGTAACGGCGTGAAACTAATCTTTCCAAACGCGTCTTGACCCTCTTGAAACCATTCGAATTGCGCTTCAATGTCATTTAGAATTTTTAAAAACAATCTTTTACTCATACGAAAACGATCACGAAAAACATCTTTGTTAAACTTTGGTTGTTCAACGAAATAGTCATTCATTAAATTTTCTAAAGCTTTATCACGAAAATGTTTTACATAACCACGAATGAAGGTAGAGCTTGCCGTGTCTTCAAGAGCTTCGTACGCGGCTAAAAAGGTTTTGATTGTACTACCGGATAACCATTCTTCGGATGAGTCGGGGGGAATAATTATCTCGTTTGAGGATGAACCCGATGATGACATGGTTATTAGAATGTAAATTGTATGTGTGATTTGATATTAGTTTAGATGTGAAAATAAAAAAGGAAAATGGTGAGTATTTAAAGATTTTTTTTTTTTTTTTTTTTTTTTTTTTAAGTCCCAAACGGATAAAAGCTTGCAACGGTAACAAATTCAATGCTTGCAACGGTCGAAATATTAAAAGCAATGATCCACACCGAATCGGTAAATCATGTCGTATTCCATGCCGATTTCATGATGCCGATCAATTGGCAATGTGTTGCCGATCTATACCGATCCACACCGAGCCATTGCCGAAAACGTTGCCACTGCCCTTATGTAATTGCTTGATTGAAACTGACTTAAATAATTGCTTATCTATTTATGCAAATATTGAGATTCATTAGCATCTTGACTTTGACTGAAAAAGTCAATGTCTGACTTCGATGAAGCAGCTTGTTCTATAGACATCACTGCTGACGTTTTCTTTTATATGATCTTTTTATATATCTAAAACCCCACTTCAACACAATAAAATAAAGATGATAACATATTTCCTTACGTCATTTAATTTGTTCACTAACACAAGTTTTTTCATCTAGTCTTCTTGTTCTTTTATGGCAGAAATTTATGTGTTGATTATGACATAAGTTTACGAGACGATTATTCGAATGTTAATAAACTAAAAGGTTCAAAAAATGTAAATTGATGATAATGGTATTTAATACATTCAGTTTAACACGTAAATTTGAATCTGAGTATGAAATCTGAAAATCTGTGGCGAAAAACTCTGACTCTGAATTTAATAATGTTCTTGTTTTTTATATGTATGAATGATTAGAATACAAAATGCTAATTTATATATCATTAAGAGGTAATAAGATCATTTTTCAAGTCTTGTTAGACAAAATATTTTTTAACCTCTTAACACATAAGGAAAAAGAGCCCTTAATTACCAAAAGCTATTAATGGTCCAAATTGTTAGACCATTAAAAGTTAGGGCAAATGATATTAAAAGGTAATATACTTGGCACAAATTCATCGAATGGGTAGTGAACTATTTTTTTTTTTTTTTTTTTTTTTCATTTTGAGGGTAATTTTCTTTCAAATTCATCATCTTTAGGGTATTTTGCAAAAATTTTGGACAATTTTGCCCTTCGGGAAAAAAAATTTTGTATTAGCTATGAGGGGCAAAATTGTCCAAAATTTTTCCAAAATACCCTAAAGATGATGATTTTGAAAGAAAATTACCCTCAAAATAAAAAAATAAAAAAAAATAGTTCACTACCCATTCGATGAAATTGTGGCAAGTATATTATCTTTTTTTATTACTTGCCCTTAAAAGTTATTAAGTAATTTTATTAAGAAACAAAACACGAATAAAAAGTTGTAAAGCTCTTGAGGTAATCCGTGGTTGCAATCATTTATAGTGAGGCGTCTAGCGAAAATGACACATGGGCTCGTTATGCCTTATATATGTGGTTGTCTGCAGGGCGAATTTGTGGTAGCTCCCGAAAGTTTTCATGAATCACATAAATTTCGCATAGTGCACTATGTTGTAAGATCTCATTTTACTCAAATGCACCATGTCGAAAACTTTTAGGTTACAAATCTAGTTTATTTTAAATTTTAACGAAATGTACCTCGTATACTCTAGTTTTTGTTTCCGCCACTGTTGTCGAATGCTAGTTTGTACTCACTCATGGAACTTATATGCCTTTCTTTTGGTTCCTTGCTTTCTATATGCTCTGTTTGCTTGTTTGCTTTTTTGCCCGCCATCTTTGCTTGCTTTTTGCATATTGTTTTCTGTCTTTTTTGCTCTCATTTTGGTTCTCTCTCTCACCTGTACACCTACATTTGCCGGAGCTCTCGCTGGAAGCAGTCTCTCTACTCCTGGGCTTACCCTGGGGTAAGAGTATGATCTGTCTATATTTTACCTCCCCATACTCTGCTCCGGCGAGATTGGGTTTGTTCTTGTTGTTGTTGTTGTTGTTGTTGTTACGGAACTTATATATGTATGTTGAAAAAAACTTTGTATGAGTAAAAATATTTAGTTGCATTAATATTTTTCCAAAATTTTACATGTTGAAAAGAAAATGAATAAACACTTCTCAAGAATCCAATGTATTTACATGTATGAAATCTTGCATTGTTGTAACTCCATGAATCAAAATAACTAATGAAATAAACCAACTACGTTCCTAAACTTATCAAAAACCTAATTGGAAAATATATTGATGACTCGGTTGATACATCATTGGCATTTCATAAATGTCATGATTAGATGGTATTGCTTCCAAACAATTATGCAAATCTTCCAAGCTCAAACTATCAAGCCATTCATTCCCATCATCAAGTTCCTCTTTATGCATCAAACTTGCCGTTAGACCCACGTCGTCGCGTTGTTCATTAGTATCCTTGAGTACTTTAGGTCGCAAGTCGTCTAGAAACATTACATCATCCTCATTCTTACAACTAAACTCGCCGTCTGAGTATTCAAACGTATCCAAATTGTCACTTATATCACTATAACTTTGCCCGCTTTGTAACTCGTCTAACGGAGATGTTTCATGAAGATCGTGACTATGACGAATGCTATAACCTTCTTCTTGTGGTATGATCATCTCTTTCGGATTGTTCTTCTTGTTGTAAAGACGACATAGAACCCAATCGTCTAACTACACGTATCAAAACATACCAATGTTAACACCAACACTTTTTATCAACAATTAATGAGTAACATCAAAAGTACGTAACGTAACTTATGTGAAAACACACCTTGGAATGCTTATTTTGTCGATATTCATGCATGATCCAATTTGTCTTAATTCCTTTAGTCCCTTTTCCCGCGTAAAATACTAATGCTTTCTTAATCCCAACGGTCACCTTCGGGTCGGATTTTGACTTGATTGGTTTGTCCGCTCCGGTTGCTTTCCAGTACCCGTTTCCTGTGACCCGATTTGGTTTTGACCCGTTAGGATATTTCCTGTCTCTTGGTGTAAAAAAGTACCATTCCTTTGTTCCAAATAGAGCCATTTCTACAAAAATTTAGTAAAATCTAATCAGTAATTGGTTAAGTTGTAACTTCATGTTTGTCTCGAAATTTCTGATCTTGTCCTTAAACTATCTTAATTACGCTAGTCATCCCTATTTGACATTGTGATTAATGTTTTAGTCTCCGGTCCTAACGGCCAATAAGTCCATAACAAAAATGTCCTCGTAGGACATGCATACGAGGACTTAACAAACATGGACTTCACGGCCTTTAGGGCGAGAGACTAAAACATTAAGCACAATGCCAAATAGAGACAACTAGTGTAATTTCAATAGTTCAAACTTCAAAGACTGAATCCGTAATTTTAAGACAAAGATACTTAGAAGGTGGTGAAGCAACGCTAGCAATTGTTGACATGGACCGCGATTTCTGAGATAGGTAGTGAACGATGAGCTCCTCGTCTGTCGAACTGTTTTTGTAACATGTTTTGTTGGTGTTCTCATGTTTTATTGATATTAAACCAACTTGGATGGGAGATTACTGAGGTTTGAATATGAATAAGATGAAGCAAATGAGAGGGTTATATATACATGCTTTGAATTATTGGATTCATTTAATGGAAAATAATGAGAATAGTATAAGTATATCCCTATGACCCACAAACTTAGGTTCCACGAACGTTCATATGTGAAGTATAATGGCATATGTTATTTATTTTGATGTGCTATATTTTTGTTTTAAAAATATGAACTGAAAATGACGTTGTTGTTCAACATTGAATTTTATTTAACATTTACCTTCCATTTACTATTTACCAATTCTTTATGTCATTTCATACAAATTGAGTCATTTAAGTTTGTAGTTGTCGTTCTCTAAGTGGATTAAATTTTTCATTTAAAATATTTTTGTAAATGTTATTTTTTACATGGATGTTGCACTCTTTTTGTTCAAATTTATAATACTATGGTAAAAAGAATAAATGTAAATACTTCAAGTAAAAGTAAGGTTCTAAATAGCGTGAGCCGTGACGATATGGACAAGCCTCACGCCTTAGAAGCTATAGCGAAGCTTTAGCGTTTATAAAATATTTACAAAAAGTAATATATGTATAAAGAATTAAGTCATTAAACTATGTAAAACTATCCTAGTTGAATTCAAAAATTGTCACGGCTCACGCATTAGCGTGCCTTGTTGCACATTTTCATGCCTCATTTCACATCACGCTTTAAACCGACGCCTTGGTCTACTGCGTAGCGTGAAGGTCACGTCTCGCGCTTTTGCAACGCCTTTACGCTGCTATGACGCGTTTTTTAAAACCATGAGTAAAAGTGTCATCAAACAATTTCTTATAACTTGGTTAACAAGACATATGTTGGGGCCCATAGTTTCTAATGAATTGTTTTTGAAATTTATATCTTCAAACTAAACATTTAGAAAGGTCCATTTGAGTCAAAGCAGACATATATGGAACAACTAAAAATGGAAAAAGAAAGCATGAATAGATTCGATAACTTTAACATAAGTACATAACTAATGTGTGTGTGAGAGAAATATTAGATTAGCCCTTTGTTCAAAAAACTAAAAGTCTCATGTTTATTTGACTAGATTCATTGTATCACGTTGTAAGAATATGATCAAAGGTAAAGGATGCTGATTAGTATTTGTATATAGAGGTGTGCTACACCCATATAAAGTTTACAAAATTTCAGCCACTCGCTGACGTGACATAGTGCTGATTGGTTGGTTTTCTGTTAAACCCTAAACCCTAAACCAACCAATCAGCACTCTGCCACATCAGCAAGTGACTGAAATTTTGTAAACCTTATGTGGATCTAGTATTTTCCTTGTATATATTATACTTTCGTATCAAACTACCATTAATTAAAGGTAAATGTAAAAAAAGTTAACATAAGGCTAAATATCTTGTCATATATATATATATATATATATATATATATATATATATATATATATTTTCTTTTTCCATTTTACTTATGTTCATAGAAAATGTGTATTCTTATGAATTTTTGAACTCGTGCATGCATGAAATTTGAACAGATAATATAATGGGTGATGATATTTTCATTACTTTGCTTTAAAGTTAAATAATGTGACAACTTATAAATTAATTATTTTGAATTTTGAAATGCATAAGATTTTTCTGTAAAATTATATTAGATTTTTAATACTTATATAGTTATAATACTCATGCATACATTTGTTTTTGCATGATTTTTTCATTATGTGTTAATATCGATGAATATTTTGTACATATTTTTATTACACAAAGGATATGGCTTGGTTTAACTGACACGGTGTTTAGGTTGATCTTATTTAAATTTAACTATTAATATCATATTCTATACATTATGTGTGTTTAATAGCACATAATGACCTTAAAAAATATGTGTCGTTATAAGCACAATCTCGTCTATTTATTTTCATGTTACAGTAACCCGTGAGATCGTGTCTTCATTTTGATATTTATATTACTGCTAATAATAATTCAAGTCGTATTTAATTATTAAACTTGTGCGTGGGTTCAACTTATAAAGAGCAATAACAAGAATTGTTATGTGTCGTTATAAGCACAATCTCGTCTATTTATTTTCATGTCACAATAACCCGTGAGTTCGTGTCTTCATTTTGAGATTTATATTACTGTTAATAATAATTCAAGTCATATTTAATTATTAAACTCGTGCGCGGGTTCAACTTATAAAAAACAATAACATGAATCGTTATTGAATTAAAAAAAATCTGGATCCTACCTTAATCTGATAAAGAGAAATAACACGAGGCGTTTGTATTGTCTAATGTCACTTCATTTACATTCAGAAACTTGTATTTTCCTTTTTATATTTATAATTCCATGTAATTACATTAATCTAATATATATTAATATATATTGATAATAATATTTATAAATAACAACAACATATATATTGTATTTTTCTTTTATAAAATATAAGGTATACGAGGTATTTATTAAATTTATAAAGATATTAAAAAACATGAAAACGTAAGTATATCAAAGTCCATATAATTTATTTAAAATTTAACAACTAAAGTTTTATTAAATTCTTTTTTTTTTAAACAAAATTGACACATGTGTTTTCATACTTTTAATTTTCATACGTTTAGCAAGCGTGTGACTATTTGTTCGAGCCATTACAAAAGTTCTTTACAACTATCTCAAGCTATTACCTTGTTATCACCTGTAAAGGGTTTCAACAATTTATAAGTACTTATAAATTGTTGAAACCCTTTATAAGTGATAACGAGGTGACAAAAGCGATGCTTTTCCATTGACAAAATATGTATTAATGTGTACTGTCTCATTCTGTCATAGTGAGTGTATTAATAAATAATACGAAAACCAATTAAAGCCACCTGATTAGCTGATAAAAGTATAAAAGTAAATTAGACCAATTTTTGATTTGCAATTCCTTTTTCTTTTAATGAACAAAGGTATGCAATTGAATGTAAGTAAATTTGAAATGTGATAGATTATAAATGTATAAGAGCACAAGGTGCAATGACAAGCTTGAGTTCTTCATTTGAGGTCCACGGGTGCAACATCATCTTAAATACTCTTCACAACTAACCCCTCCCCACCAACAAATAACCTCAACTTACTCATTTGGGGTCCATCGCTTACAACTTTATTTATTTTTATTAATTTCACTAAATAACTAAATTCATTTCATTAAATATAAAAATACATTACATTTAAATAATACAAATAATATCAAAAAAATCTATATACACAAACTAAACCGTATGTATATATCTCTAAAGTAACCAAAACTTTATACAAAATTTAAGACATTTTCAAGCCCATTTAAAGATAAAAGAAAAGAATTGCGCTTCTTCTTTTTCACACACACTTTTATTTACACAATTGATTGTAGATCAGGAGGAAAAAAAATAAAAAATAAAAAAATAAATAAAAAAAAAAACCAAAACTGACTAGGATGTTAGAAACTTAGCTCGTCGTGCAGACGAGTAAGTGGGAAACGGCGAAGCTCGACGAGAGGAGTCCAGTGCAACAACGAGCTTGGCGAGGCTCCAACGTGGAACGGCGAGGGTAAACGATGAGTTGCACCTTGTGTTCTAAAAAGAGAAGTAGAAAGAAAACATAAAAGACAACTAACACTCTTAGTTTTTCAATTGGTTATGAAATTAAGTGTGTATGTTTTTTTTTTCCCCTAACTATATAAAAGATTTAGCCATTTTAATACAAGTGACTATCATGTAAATAGAATAAGAAATGTTTGAAAAATTATCATTTTCCTTTTGCTAAAACAATGTGTTCTTTGTATTCAAGTAAGGAATCAAAAGACGAGGAGGGGCCTACGGTGGGGAACCTTTTTATTCAACAAAAGGAGGTTATGTGGACCCCTCGTTTAAATGGGCAGTTCAACTGAGACCATTTTGTGTCTACAGTAAATAAACTTTTGGATTTCTTGAAAGGGTTCATGGACCTTTCACAAGAGTCAAAACAAACTTACTCTCCGTGGCGGCATGACTGTAAATTGTCAAATCAAAAATAACATTAAATAATAACTCATATGCTTATATTAAAAACTGAAAATCATACAAAATAACATTAATAAAAAATTACATGTTTCCTTTATGTGGCTTACTTAAGATCATAATTGTCATCTCGTTCTCTTCTCTATTTGATTTCGCACTAGTGAAACCTAATTTTCAAACTGATCAATTGGATGTCACTGCTACCTGAACCACTAACAACTAATAAGCCGTTCTAAAAAGGAAAAAAATATAAAATAAGTATCATTTGTGTAATAATTTATAGTTTTTTATTACACGGCTTGTCCGTATCGTTATTATAACAATATACTAAAACCCAAAATTTGGGTGCTTCAAAAAGTTGTACCAAAGAGCTTTTGAAATAGTGAAATGTGCTTCAGTTGATGGTACCTTAGTGTAAAATGAACAGTTACTTTAGTGTAAATGAACAGTGCCAACCACAAAGTTAAAAATCTCCCATTATCACTTTCATTGGCATCTGCACAAAAATTTCTCCATATCTCTCTCGATTCTTCCCGTAGCTCCCATATCTCACTTTCATTACATCAAAGATCCAAAGTTATTTTAAGTGTTTTCGTTTCTTAATTTTTCTGATTTTTTTGTGAGATTCAATTTTTCATATTTATAACGATTGATATCAAAATTTTCATATTGTAAGTCTTTGCGGTTCTTAATTTGATGAAATTTATATCTAATTATGTGTTCTGCTCTTTTCTTACAGGAGATACGGGGGGTTCAAGTTTTGGTTGACTATGGAGAAACACTGACAGAAGGCCCTTTGTGTTTTCAAGTTGAATTAGGATGTGCGGCTATGGTTGTGGTTATAGCGAGTGGTGAGTGCTTATTCACTCACTATTTTATGGCCAAATACCGACCTAAAACAACTTATTTGAGCTAACAAATGCCAAGAAAACACGTGTTTTTATGTTTGTGATGTGCAGGTACGGATATTACGAAAAACGAACAAAACAAAGCAAAAACGGGCACGAGAGTAGGAAAAGGTCAGAAAAGTCAAGAGCCGAAGCCGGGAAAGAGTTTTCAAGTTAGGATCACTTATATGCTCAAATTGTCAGAATCTACCCTTGAAGAATCAAAACTTGGCAAGATTAGCCCTTGGATATATTTTTCAAAAATGGTAGAAGTGGTCCTCTAAATTTCAGAATTTACACTATTGATCCTTGAAGATATAATAACACAAATCTGTTAGTCCATATATCTAAACCCCAAAGCCCAATCCCATATTACCCCAAGCCCATAACCAATCTCAAAGCCCATCCAACCTAAATCCTATTACCAATTCCGCTGACCCGGTCCAATAGTCAAACAAAAATAAAAAAAATTACCCCGTACAATCACTCCCGCCCCCCTTTTTACCTAATACCCAGAAAAGACTATTCACTGAATAGTAAACAAGAACCCTAGGATTACCATCCAATAATTACCCAACTCCCACCAATTATTTACCCAATTAAGGGTATAAAGGACAAATCCCCACATCCCTGACACCCTCTGACACAAAGAATGACACGTAGAAGCTGTTTATTGGCCTGAACGCGTCACCACAAGGAATTCAAGGCTGTGATTGGTCCAAGTGAGTCAGAGGGGATCTATCAACGGATATTCCAAGGAGATTCCATTCTAGAGCCTTCTCAAGCTACTCCCTCATTTCAGCTATACATGGAAGGCCTCACTCACGATTTTGTGGTGTTAGATATAGGAGTAGTGATAAAGTAGTGGTAGGAGTAGGCTAGATTAAGTAGCTTAATAGATGTTAGCTTAATTTCAGCTTATTTCTGAATTCAAAAGTTGTACTCATTTTCAAAGTTCCAATAAAAGGTTCATTTTAATTCTACGCAATTTAATTTTCCAAGCAATTTGTTACTCCAATTCTGTTTCTAGCTTTCTTTTTCAAGTCTCTAAAGCTAATCTAATCTTCAAAATAGTTTTTAGTGAAGTTTTCTCTAAACAAAATCTGCCTGTTATGTTGAATTATGGTCGGGTCAACAAAAGTCAGAGGTGATTGGTGATGGTGATTCTGATGTTTCAAGGTGAAACTGAGGTAGTAGTGATGAGCCTATCAAAAGATAGGCTATGTTTCAGATTATGATCTTATTACAGTTAGGATTTCCATACTTTGTAAGTTTCATTTTACAATTTTCAAGTAGTAAGTAGATTTCTATATGTAGTGAATCTTGTCTGCTTGTTGGTTTAATTCTATTGCTTAATTGTTATTTGGCCCTTCTTAGTTAAATTTGAGTTTGATCGATTTGTAGTGATACTAGTTAGTTGGTTTGAGTTTGGACTACAGTTGTAATTGTTGGATTCTGATTCTTAATTGTTAGTGAGTTGTAGTTGAAGTTTTTGATTAATCTTATCTCTATGAGTGTTAAGATAACTAGTTGGAGCTTATTGATAGTGAGTTGCAGCCTAGAAGTATTAATTGTAGTATAATTTTCACTTTAAGTGGTGTTTGGATCTGAGCATTTTTGAGAATTGCTGTTGTCGCTTTGCTGTATTATCATCACACAATAGTCACCTTAGAGTAAGAATAGAATACTATACCATTAAAATCAGTAGTTGCTTTAGAAAAAGTCAATAGTTAGGTTTAAAATTTCATTTACAGTCGGTAAATGTAGAATTCAGATAGTTTATTGGTAATAGCAGTTGCATATTAGTTCACACAAGCTTAATTTAGTATAGTGATAGTTTAATAATTCAATTAGAAGAAGCTTTGATTAACTGAATTTGGATTAAGTCAAATTGTATAAGTCTCAAAATAGTCAATTGACTCAGCTTTTATGTTTCTTCATGCTGCTGATCTTGGTTCCATTTAGACTAGCTAAGAGGTAGATGTGATAAGGATTTTGCATTTTATAGAATCTCAGTAGAGTAGTGAAGCAATTGCTCTCATAATTCTTTAGTATAGAGCTTATTTGGACTAGCTTTTTGGTCTTGCTTTTTAGTAATTTGATCCGATTTTCTGTTTTGAGAGTTGGCCTGCTAGTGCTATTTTACACTTGTACTTTTGCTCTTGTGGTTGTTCTGAGTTAAGATTTAGTTGATAAGGTGTTGAGATTGAGCCATTTGCTTTTTGCTTATATCTGATTGTGACTGAGCTTATTTAGTGGCTTATTTCACTGCTTATTGCATGTATCTTATGCTTCTGTATGATCTCTGTTCATTTATGAGCATTTCTGAGTTTAGTATTGCATATTACATCTATGGTATCAGTTTGGTAAATTTTTGTGGCAAGTGCTTATCAATAAGCACTTGCCATAAGTTGATTTTGGCTAAATAAGCACTTTTACTCTTTTTTTTTTTTCTTTCCAAAATTTTTATGCAAGTTTATTATAATATTTTAGATTTTCTGTAAATTTTTCATAATTTTCTGAGTTCATTTACTATTTTTCTTAATTTCTTTTAGTTAAAAATCACTTTAAATCATTTTAATTACCAAAATTCCATAAAAATAAGAAAAAGCTTTGAAAAATACAAAAATATCTTTAGAAAATCTTTTATAATATTTTAGAATTTTTAGAATTTAATTTTCATTTTTCCAATTTATTTTTCTATTTTCCTTATTTTTAATTCAATTTTAATTCTAAAAATCAATTATAAATCATAGAAAATAAAAGAAAAGTCAAAAAAATATTTTTCTTTTTCTTAAAATTCTTTTTATTAGTTTAAGATTTTTAAAAAATATTTTCAAGTTCGTAGGATCATTTTTCGATATACGTTACGTTTTAAATAAACGCGGTTGCATTTCCGTTTTCACGCTTTCAACATTTGTACATACCTAGCTTATATATTCTTCTTATTTCATTATTTCTTATCATAATTTGAACTCTCAAATCATATTTTTCATTTTACCACTTTTCACGACTCGATTTCTGATGCGTGGGAATCGCAACAGGCTTTACCTCTCGAGGGATCTCGAGAAGCTTACAACCCCCACCAGGCAGTGTACCTGATCGTTGTAGTATAGTATAGTGACAAGTACCGGGGGATTGATCGTTCAGCTTAGGAATAGTGTCGCTAGGATTAGAAAGCCTAATTACTAGTTCTAAAGGTGAGGGATGATTATTTTTGTATTTTTATATTTTTATGAAAGCAAGTAAAATCTCGGGGTTTTGAAAGAGTGGGCGGAATTAGTTGCTATTCAACTAACCCAAAAACTAAGATGCAATTAAAATAAAATACTAAAAATGTAAATAAACTAATTTATACTAAGGTTGTGAGCAGTAATTGGAGAAAATGTGTTTACTTATATTTCACTACTCCCTAGATATCTTTTACATGTTAATTACTTGTTATAATTGCATGGATGACGGATTGTATTCCTTAATACCATTCATGGGGTGGCATACATAACTCCCCAATTCTATGAGTTCTTATCTCCTCCTACACCATGCCCAGCACAACTATATGGATTGTAAACAGTGGCTCATGCATTAAATACAACCAATAAAGACCTAGTACGCCTCGGTTCATGTTTCTTAAGACGTTCAAGCATGTTACCATTTGGAGATCTGCCAGTTTTCTTAAGCCTAACATATAAATCATTCATCCAAGAACAAGAATAAACAAGTAATCAACACATAATCAATATCTAGGTTTCATTAGATCTAAGCAAACACAAAGGAGATCTAGCCTAGCATGATAGAATTAAGATAAGAACAAGATATAGACAACCAACACATAGACATATTGATTGAATTAGAAGAACACTTATCTTGATTAATCATGCAAGGTATCAAGGGGTTGGAACCCTTGAAAAACCTGTAAAGTTACAACAAAATCGTCTTTAGGGTTTCTCCCAAAACTTCTCTCCTTAAATGTGAAAAACTAGAAAACTATATATAGGAAAATAGGGATGACGGCGTCAAGACAAACAATGTGACGCCGTCACCTCGCCGCCAAATACTTCCTCGGACGGCCTTGATCTACTTCTGACGCCGTCAAGGCCTAGGCCGTCACACAAATTACTCTTGACGCCCTGTATGTGACGCCGTCATCAGCTACGGATTTTAATTCTTGGGGTTTTGACGTCGTCAGGAAAACTCTTGACGCCTTCATGAACTACGGATTTTAATTATTGAGGTTTGACGCCGTCAGGGAATTACTCTTGACGCCGTCACCTACTGTTCCCAGCATGGAAAATTGAGACTTTGCCGTTTTCTTCACTTTTATGCTCCAAAAACGTCCAAAATGGCTTCTTTTCCAGAATTCACTCTCCAAGTACCTAAAATCACAAAAGAAACGATTTAGGGCAATATTTGATCAAATAAAGTCGGATTCGGGCTTAAATGACCCCCTAAAAACAGATCATTTTTCGCCTCATCATATACCCTTACACTTGAGATTTGCTTGTCCTCAAGCAAATGCGCTTTTATTCTACTCAAAAGGCAAGTTAGGGGTCATTTAACACTAATATAAAAGTAATTACAACAAATAATCGTTCCACCAAAGACCAATAGACAAGCACGGAGGTCATACACAAGCACCTCACAAATAGTGTTTAGATACTCACATCTCTCGGGTGTAATAAAGTGTAAATTACAATATGGAAACGGAAGATATCTCTCACTACCTGTCATAGAAAAATAGATTACCATAGGCTTGGGAAAGGACCAATAGATTACCACATGGCGTAAGCACCTAGGATAAACTATCAAAGAGGTCTTTTAAAGGGTTGTAACGTTAGGTATAGGGATATGAATTACACGGTTTTGTTGGATAAAGGAAGTTTTTACTGGTGGCGAGTTAACAATCTTGGTTAATTACATGTACAATATGGCGTTGCTAAGCCAAGACTAGACTCGACTTAAGCTAATAAATGAAAAATAACAAAAACATAGAATAAACATAGAATAAAAACGGGATGGTAGTCCGTATGTTTTTTCTTTTTCTTTTTCTATTTTTTTTTTTTTTTTTTTTGCATACACTCTTACCCTACCATCCAAAATAATACATCATAGGGGATGAGAATTCCTCTTACACTTGAATTTTTACATACTTTACAATAAACTAATCTAATGACTCGAATTAAGAAAATCAAAACACTTGGAGCACTTTTAAGATTAACGTACATATGGAGGTAATAAATGATGTTCTTCCCCATTACTCCATAAATAAGTACTTACCCATGAGTCCCAATCGTCCTAAAACAATATGTACAAGGATATGACTCGACTTAGCAACCATGTAACCAATTAGAAAGTTAACTTAGGGTTTAACAAATAACAATAATGCACTAAAAATGAGCGCATACACGGAAGGCTAAGGCGATTTGGTTGTATATTTAAGTGGGGTGTAACAAATTCTTCCTTTAAGTAAGATGCTTAAAGTTAGAAACGAAAAGATAGGCTCGGAGGGGTGTACTAGGGGTTTCGTGTACTAAAAATGAGTACAACGCTAAGGGTGTGGGAAAAATTAGTTGACTTAACTAGTCAAGTAATATGACTTAAATGGTCAAGTAATTATAAAACGGGTTTAACACAAGGGTGATCCTAATGCCTCTTATCATGTAGTAAATCCTACTACACGAATGTAGTCTCACTAGCGGTCTCGGGATGCATCACTAACGCAAGTTCTAGAATCTAAATGCTACCGATACACTCATAAGCACTAATAGTAAATGCTTTTCCTATCAAATCTAAAGGCGAACCTCACATATTTGGGCGGAAAATTTTTCTGAATATACGGTTATGTGCTAGTCATACAATCTCCTATCCATGAGACGCTTGCTATGGCTAAAGTTTCACTCCTAAATGTTGTAAAAAAATTTTAAATTTGGCGCTAAAATTGCACTAACAAGTATTTCTCATAGTTTTATTACACATCTACCATTAAACAAAACAAACTCAAGCGAAAGTGCATATGTAAGGTATCATCATTTTACCCTCCCCTTACACTTAAGATAAACATTGTCCCCAATGTTCAAGTAAAGAATGTAAAAGTGAAAAAGTAAAGAGAATGAAATCAAATACTCCCCTGATTCGCTCGGTATGGATTATAGGTTGGCCAGGTTAAATCTTCCTCCAAGAAAATGAACAATCAAAGCTTCCCTTCCAGAATATAAATCATCTTCTTGTCATACATAACCTGTAAATCCTGACAAAAATAGACAAGACAACCTCGCGTAAAATCGGCGGCATCCTATATAAGTTACTAAATCCTAGAAAACAAAGTAAGATATAATGCTTGTGGAATGAAGTTTGCAGATTTCCTGGAGATTATAAAACTTAATAATTCACAAAAACCATAAGACTCCGTTAGAAAAACAAAACCGGTAAAATTTCCAGATTTTAACTCCTGACGCCGTCAAGAGTAAACCTCTGACGCCGTCAGAATGGACCTGCAGAAATTCTTATGTCAAGTTTCCGGAAAATTTCTGGAAAAACTTGGTCCTACTTCCTGGAAAATCCTGCAAAACTTCATTATGACTCAATACAAGAATTTGACTCTAACAAATACGAATATACATGCTCATTTATTATTGTGGAGAATCATGATCGGTTTGTTTCTTAAAAACATATTTGGGGTTTCCCCTTACACTTATTTTTTGCAAAAAATACTTCTAGGTGGAGCTAAGACTAGGCTAAACAACAAAGTAAAGTATTTTCACATTTTAATTGAGAAACATGATCAACCAACGATAAAAATAAAGCATGCATACGGAAGCAAATAACAAACAAACAATTAAAATCACACAAAACATGGGTTGCCTCCCAAGAAGCGCTTTTCTTTATTTACGAGTCTTGTAGCTAGACTCAAGGCTATGGGTTACTACGTGATACGGGTGAGTTCCTCATTGAGGATATCCTTGGGATCAAACTTAGGTTTCAACTTCCTATCGGTTTCCTTAGTATGGTATGACCTTTCAAACTTTTCTCCATCCGGATCATACAAAGTCATTCTAATATGCCATGACCCGTCACCTTCTTTAGGTGGCTTGTCCCACCTCCATTTACACTTATCTCCTTCTCTTTTCCATTTATTCCTTTCTATGTTAATGGGCATTACGCTTAATAACTCAATCATCTTCCTAAAGACTAAGGGGTCCTCAAAGGGGTCTAGCTCTTCATCTCTAGCTATGAGTTGTTCTACCGAATGTGTCTTTTCAACAAAGTCTTTTTCTAGATAGAATGGGCATTGAGGTCCTATAAAGTTCATTTCTATCCAAGGTCCATATCTAGACGGTCTCCTATTCATCTCTACCCAATGCGGTGTCGGTTCATCATCACAATCATAACTATGCTTCTTTACATCGTACACCGACCAAGTATCACCTTCACCTACCGCTATCTTAGACTCCTTACAATCTATCATGGCGCTAGCGGTTGCTAAAAATCCTCTTCCTACCAATAATGGGCATGTAGTGTCACTAACCATGTCTAGGACGTGAAAATCCGCTAATATAGTTAAGTTTCCTACGTGAACAACTACATCCTTAATCATTCCAACCGGGTGGGCAATACTCCCATCCGCTAGCCCTATCAATACCTCCGTTTCCTCTAACTTTCCTAGCTTAAGAGCGGTGAATAAGGATAGGGGAATCAAGTTGAGGCTTGACCCTAAATCGGCTAGTGTGTCGAAAGCTTCGGATCTTCCTATCTTACAAGGCAAAACAAATATACCCGGATCATCAAGCTTTTTAGGCAACTTGTTTTGAACGAAGGCGGTCCCATTTTTATCTAGCTTACACTTCTCATATTTTTCTAGGAGGGCACTATAGTAAGGAGCACGCGCTAAGACATCAATGACGGGGCGTTCAAGGTGAAGCTCTTTGAATTCATCGTCAAGGTCTTGCGTAAGAGGTGTTTCAACTATGCTTTTGACCGGCTCTATAGTGGGTGTTTTATTTGATTGGTCCTTTTGGAGAACTTGGTTTTGTTTGAAACACGTGCTCGTTGATTTGACCGAGTAGTATTGTGGACATGAAGTGGGTGACGAAACTGAAGATATGGAATTAACGTTTAGTTTCGGATTCTTGATTGTGTCGCTTGGGAGTGCTCCCATTTCTCGGTCATTGAGAACTTTCAACAATGCATCAATTCTAGTGGTCATCTCGCTTTGCTTTTGTTTGAAATCGGCTTCAAACTTAGATATGCGAGCTTCTTGAGATGTCATGAACTTTGACATCAATCCTTCAAGATTTTCGGTACTACCATAGTTATTAGAAGGATTGTTGTTGAAAGTACGGTTGGATGGTGGACCGTTTGGTTGGTAACGATTAGGCGGATTGGAAGAATTGGATTGATTTTGTTTCCACCTAAGGTTTGGGTGATTTTTCCATGAGGGGTTGTATGAATCATCGTAAGTGTTTGGCTCGGGCTTGAAAGTGTACCACTTATCTCCCGCTTCGTCGGTACGCGTGGATGCGTAGTCCGCAAAAACTGTTCCGGGGAGTTCCACACAATCACGAGTGTCATGGGGACCACTACATAATTCGCATGAAGAAGTGATTTTGTTCACTTGGCTTGAAGGCTTAGGAGCATCGTAAGATTTCATGAGAAACTTGACTTGGTCCTCAAGTTCCATGATCCTACGGTCGGGAGTGCTAGAGTTGTTCGAAGGCAAAGATATTGCCTTGACCGTTTTGTTCAAGTCACGGGGATCGTTCCAACTTTCGTTGTCATAGAGAGCAAGATCTTCTATGAGTTCCCATGATTGTTCCGCACTAAGATCACGTAGCTTACCACCGGCCGATTGGTCAATGGCTTGCCTCGTGGAGATGTCGATATGGTCATAAAAAATTTGGACTTGGAGCCAAAGATCTATGCCATGATGAGGGACTTTTTGGAGTAAGTCCTTGAAACGAGTCCATGCTTCATAGAGAGATTCATTTTGACGTTGTTGGAACATCAAGATGTCATTCCTAAGCTTAGTAGTTCTCCCCGGTGGGAAAAATTGAGCAAGGAAACGAGTGGTGAGATCATCCCATGTGGTGATGGATCCCGCGGGTAAACGCTCAAGCCATTGACTAGCTTGATCCCGTAGAGAGAATTGGAATAGGCGTAAACGGGTAGTCTCTCTAGTTTCAACACCTAGGTCTATGGAATCTACGATTTTGAGGAAGTCCTTAAGATGTTGGTTTGGATCTTCGGAACGAAGTCCATGGAATGCACATCATTCAGAGTTAGGCCCAAAATAAAATAACAATAGGTCCAAATTTAGTTATCAGAGTTTAGAAAAATAGATCCATAAACCATGAGCCTTGGCCGAGCCTTCCATTCCAAGCATGCATCTCATCACTTAATTACCTGAGAAAACGTGCTAAAAGTCAGCTTTCGTTGGTGAGATCATAGGTTTAAATTCATCTAACAATATAGTGGACATATACGCAAAACGCTTGCTAGCTAGACTAAGGATTCGCTAAAAGCCTGCGGATACCCTCCGCTCCAACATAACATACGGATACCCTCCGTACTAACATAGATATTCGGGTAACCCCCGCAATACCAATAAATACTCGGATAACCTCCGACGTATTAATAACCTATAGGTGCACACTATAGTATCTAAATAAGTCAACCTTGAATAGTACACACAACATATATGTGACTAAAGCTGACAATTCCAAATAACCAAATAAGCCAACCTTGAATAGTACACACAACATATATGTGACTAAAGCTGACAATCCATCAATAACCAAATAAGCCAACCTTGAATACTACACACAAAACTATGTGACTAAAGCTGACAATACATCCTAGTCCATACGCATAGCAAGTTTTGGAAAGAATATAAAAGCGATAATAGTCCACATAAAATAATTTGCACGTTTCTCACCCCAAGTATTGAAAACATAGTTCAAGAAAAAGTGGGGCTATGACTCACCTCAAGTCCAGAAAATAGCAAGAAGAAGTCGGTAGAAATAAGATGTATAGTAACTCACGAAACAGCAACTACGGACTTGGCACGACCTAACAATATTAACTTGTTCAGAAATCATTTCCTCAAATTTATAATATTCCCAAACCCGGACGAGAATCCGTTTTATTTCCGAAAATCCATTTCGTATTAGTTTGGTGTGTTTGCGTTTGGTATCCATACGGGTGGTGGGTCGACTCAAAACAAACCAAAAAGATCACATAAAGAATAATAAAATAAACTATGGATCTAATATTAGCCCAATATATCATTTAAATAAATCGCCGAAGTTTATCAAGTCCGTCGATTTGATAATCCCCATATTTATTTACGTAACATACCGTTCCAAGATTACACCAACCTAAAGCACATAGCACATAAATACTATATAGTACATATCATAGTTTAATAAATTCCTCATATATATCGTCAAATTGGCCAGATTTCCCGATATATACACTCGCAATTTATTACACTTTACATATACCACAACCTATGGGCGTCGTAGGATACGATGCCCATTAATATATTCATTTCATATAACCAAATAACCCGGTTCAACCTTACGGTTAAGTGGTTATTTAGTTATAGAAAACGTTTATATTAATCGTCATATATCCGTGACAACACGAACGTCACAAATAATAACTTACCTGGACTCGAGTGACAACGACTCCGCATAACTCGATAAGTTTACCCGTTATATATACAAAATGCCATTTTATTAAACGTTTAATAATTGTCGGGAGTTTCCCGTTTTATAACAAAATTTTATAATAATAATACGTTCGATAATATTACGCCACTTTCGTAGCCTAATATATATATCTAATTGTATTATTTATAATACGACTCGTGATTATTATTATTATTAATATACGCGCCTATATAATTATATATACGTTATTCACGTCTATATATTCATATAAACGTTTATATTATCAATAATTGTTATTACGAGTTTTATTATTTACATTTTAATTGTAATAGTTATCGAGTCATACGAAATGGTCACATGTCCGAGTCATGACTCTCGGCTCATTGTCCAAGTCCAAAGTAATAACAAATGTTATAAAACAATATATCTCCGTCCAATCAATCTCAATCCACGAGCTACAACAATAGGGTCCGACTACGGCACCCGACTAACCTATCTCCGTCAATCTAATGACCGTCTCACAATCGGTCCCCAATCACACTTTTCGTCAACAACTCCTCAAAACCGATATCCATTGTCGAGACCAAATGTGGTCTCGACCCACAAGTATTCCGCCAACAATATCCAACCAAAACCAAAACCAATATATCAACAATAATAATAATGAAGAGAATATAACAAAGGTCCATATTCGGGTTGGTTTACCAAGCCAACCCGAGTCTCACTCGACTCAAAAGAGTCTCGGTCCAAACCACGAGCACAACGGCTCGAACCAAACATACAAGTAACCAAATAAACTCCCACGAGCACAACAGATTTGCCAACCGACCCATATGGTCTTCGGCAACAACAATAATAATGCGGCTAAGAGCCGCGACCCACAAAAAATAACGAGCCCATGGCTCGAGTCACGACCAAACGAGAGCCCCATACGGGTCTCGACTTGGCTATATGAGCATCCATAGGTGACCCCGAGACCTCATGGGTCTCGGTTAGGCTCGGATCGAGAATCAAGCCCTCGACATCAACCAAACTACCACAACCAATGATCAAAGCTCCTCCAAATGCTCGAAATAAAAATAAGCCGAGAGCATAGGCTCTCGGTTTCGAGTCGACCACCTCAAAATCCAAAAACCCGGATACCAAACATGATTTTTATTATCAAAACATATATTTCCAACCAAAATATTTCGATTCCCATCAAAATCATCCGTGTAACCACGGTTTGGTCACCATATCGAGGTACCCAAGGTACCTACACGAGTTCACTCACCTTCTTGGACCTCCAAACGTATAGATCTTGTAAAAATAACAAAAACTCGAACGGATCTTTAAGGATTTGGTGATGTTAATGGTAGTTTTAGGGTGTGTATGATATACCAAATGAAAGAGGGTGAAATAAGGAGTAATATGGTGGTGTTCGTTTTGCAGGGTGGTCGGCGTAGTGGCGGTGGTGGCCGGATAAGGTGTTCGGAGGCTAGGGTTTATAAATGGAAGAAGACGAGGGAGGTGAGAGAGATGTGAGTAAAGTGGTGAGGGTGGTGTGTGAACCAAAACCAAAGGGACCCTATGTAGTTAACTCTTTTAATTTTTTTTTTTTTTTTAAAGTTAATAATAATAATAATAATAATAATAATAATAATAATAATAATAATAATAATAATAATAATAATAATAGTAATAATAATATTACTACGGTGTGGAGCGGGTAACGTGGGTAAATGTAAAAACATGTGGCCCGAACCCGAACTCATTTCAAACTTCAATATCTCTCGAAAAACATCTCGTAAATAATTAAAATATAGTCGGACTCGTAAGACGAATTATAAAATTTTCGTTAGGTAAACCTAGTGCCAGAGTCAACGTAGTACCAAGTGAGAATTTAAGAATACATCACCGAGCATTAAATCAAAAATGAATTATGAACATAATTCACGAATTCCATAACATCATTAATTAAAAATTATCCATAAAATAGGTCTTACAAGTTCGTTGTGAAATAAAATTTCAAATAAAAATTATAAACGAACTTTAATCGTAATGCGGGTTTTTAAAATAGCTCCCTAAACTGCCGGTTGTCACATCCTCCCAGTCTCAGAAGGAAACCCGTCCCGGGTTTCACTCGGAAAAATTTCATCTACGAAGTGAAAAGCTTCGGATATCTCTTCCTGAACTCGTCCTCACGTTCCCACGTAAATTCTGGTCCATGTCGGGAATTCCAACGAACCTTGACGAGCGGAATGCGACTTCGCTTGAGTCGTTTAACTTCACGGTCTAAAATCTCAATTGGCTCTTCCACGAAATTCAGTTTCTCATCAACACGAATATCCCTCATTGGAATGACGGGCATTTCATCGGAAAGACATTTCTTCAAATTACTAACGTGGAACACGTCGTGAACTTTACTCAGTTAATGTGGTAATTCCAACCTATAAGCCACGGGCCCAATTCTTTCTAAGATCAAGAATGGTCCAATGTAGCGTGGGTTGAGTTTACCACGTTTCCCGAAACGTATCACACCTTTCCAAGGCGAGACTTTCAGCATTACTTTGTCTCCAACCTGGAACTCTAAAGGTTTACGTCTCTGATCGGCGTAGCTCTTCTGCCTATCCCTGGCTGCTTGCAACCGATCACGAATCTGAGCCACTTTCTCAGTAGTTTCCAAAATAAGTTCAGGGCCTGTGAGTTGGCTATCTCCAACTTCTGCACAACCAATAGGCGAACGGCACTTTCTGCCATACAAAGCTTCGAATGGTGCAGCCTTAAGACTTGTGTGGTAGCTATTATTATAGGAGAATTCCGCAAGGGGTAAATACTTCTCCCAGCCTTTACCAAAGTCTATGATGCATGCACGAAGCATATCCTCTAACGTCTGAATGGTCCTCTCACTTTGACCATCGGTTTGGGGATGATATGCAGTACTCATATCAAGTCTCGTCCCCAAAGCCGTTTGAAGTGATCGCCACAAAGCTGACGTAAAACGACTATCGCGATCCGAAATGATAGATATCGGGACTCCATGACGCGAAATGATTTCCGTCACATATAACCTCGCAAGCTTATCCACACTATCATCTTCACTAATTGCTAAGAAATGAGCAGACTTTGTCAGACGATCCACAATTACCCAGATAGCGTCACAACCGCTAGCTGTCCTCGGTAATTTGGTAATGAAGTCCATAGTAATCCGCTCCCATTTCCAGACTGGAAGTTCTGGTTGCGTCAGTAATCCTGACGGTCTCTGGTGTTCAGCTTTAACCTTAGCACATGTCAAGCACTTACTAACGTACGATGCTATATCTGCCTTCATGTTTGGCCACCAATAGAACTTCTTAAGATCCTGGTACATTTTATCGGACCCAGGATGAATAGAGTACCTTGACTTATGCGACTCATGCATAATCAAATCCCGAATTCCTCCATACAACGGTACCCAAATCCGATCTCCAAAACATAATAATCCATCAGAATGCTTAACAAATCCTTTCTCATTATTAGCCATCCCAAATATATTCTCGGCAGATCTATTTTCTGCTTTCAACGCTTCCGTTTGATCTTCAAGTATTTGAGACGGTAATGGCGATACAATAGTCATTCCCAATGACCTAACTCGTAACGGTGGTATTCTTTCCTTTCGACTAAGAGCATCAGCGACAACGTTTGCTTTACCAGGATGGTAGCGAATTTCGCAATCATAATCGCTTAGCAACTCAATCCAACGTCGCTGTCTCATATTGAGCTCTTTTTGATTCAAGATGTGTTGTAGACTTTTGTGGTCAGTAACCACTACACACTTGGTTCCATACAAGTAATGTCTCCATATCCTTAAAGCAAAAACCACAACACCTAACTCCAAATCATGGGTGGTGTAGTTTTTCTCATGCTTTTTGAGCTGTCGGGAAGCATAAGCTATCACCTTCTCTCGTTGCATTAACACGGCACCCAATCCTTTATGTGAGGTGTCACAATAGACGACGAAATCCTCGTTACCTTCTGGTAACGCTAAGATAGGAGCACTACACAACATCTTCTTAAGCAATTGAAACGCTTCCTCTTCTTTATCTCCCCACTCATACGTAACACTCTTTTGAGTCAATTTGGTCAATGGTTTAGCTATCTTTGAAAATCCCTCAATGAATCTTCGGTAATAACCAGCTAAACCCAAAAATTGATGCACTTCGGTTGGGGTTGTAGGTGCAGCCCAATCTTTTATCGCCTCAATCTTAGCAGGATCCACATGGACTCCTTGTCTATCAATTACATGACCCAAAAATTGTACCGTTGGGATCCAGAATTCGCATTTCGAAAACTTGGCATAAAGTTTTTCCTTCCTGTGCAATTCTAAGATGAGTCTTAGATGCTCCTCATGCTCCTTCTCACTCTTTGAATAAATCAGAATGTCATCGATGAACACAATCACGAACTTATCTAAGTAAGGCTTACACACACGATTCATGAGATCCATGAATATTGCCGGTGCGTTAGTCAACCCAAACGGCATCACCTGAAACTCATAATGCCCGTAACGGGTTCTGAAAGCCGTTTTCGGAATATCTTCCTCGCGAACTCGAAGTTGATGATATCCCAATCTCAAATCGATCTTCGAGTACACACTCGATCCTTGGAGTTGATCGAACAAGTCGTCGATCCTAGGTAACGGGTATCTATTCTTCACCGTTAACTTATTCAACTCTCTGTAATCAATGCACATACGAAACAATCCATCCTTCTTCTTCACAAATAAGACTGGGTTCCCCAAGGTGAAGAACTTGGTCTTATGAATCCTTTTTCGGCTAACTCCGCCAATTGTTTCGACAACTCTTCTATCTCGGTAGGTGCAAGACGATAAGGCGCTCGTGCTACAGGTGCAGCACCAGGTATCAACTCAATCTGAAACTCCACTTGTCTAGTCGGCGGGATTCCTGGCAAATCATCAGGAAACACATCCGGAAAATCACGAACTATAGGCACATCTCCAATGCACCTTTCCTTCTTCTTCGTCCCTCCTTTCTCAGAAATTTGAGCTAAGAAAAGGTAACATCCCTTCTCCATTAGCTTTGGTAACTTCGTGCAAGAAATAACTGCTAATCGGGATGGGCTCCTAGAATCCTTTCGATCTCCTAATATATTTAGGACCTCCTTTCCGTAAGGTACACGCACAATCTTCTCGTCGCAGAGTATGTGAGCACGATACTTCGACAACCAATCCATGCCAATGATGACATCAAAACTTCCTAACGTGACGGGTAGAAGATCTATGTTGAAAGGATGGTTCAAGAAATTTAACGTACAACCGCGAATGATAGTATTAATCCTTTCTATATTCCCGTTAGCTAACTCAATATCATATCCAATTCCTAAGGCCATCGGGGGTTTCTCAAGTAAGGGTGCAAACGTAGTGGACACAAAACTCCTATCGGCACCAGTATCAAATAGTATGGAAGCATAACGATTATTGAGAAGGAATGTACCAGTAACGACGTTCGGATCTTCTCCTCTCTCGTTCCCGAGTGCATACACTCTTCCCTGAGCAGCTCCAGCTTCCACACGTTGGTCCCCATTATCTTGTCGTCCACGGTTTCCTCCAGCTCCGCGGTTTCCATGATTGTACCCATTACCACCCGAGCCTTGATTTCCACGGTTCCGCGATTCTCTACACTCATTCCTATAGTGTCCCTTCTTTCCACACCCATAACAAGTAACATCTGCCTTATTTCTCATCTCAGGAGTAGCTTGAACCATAGCAAGAGGTCGGGCTCTACAATCCCTAGCTGTGTGTCCTTTCCTTGAGCAATTCTGGCATTTCACACTACACCATCCAGTATGATGCTGGTGGCAACGATCACACTTGGGTGCATTACCGTTCTGATTCTTCTTATCTCCATTCCCAATAGCATAAGCCTTAGCTTGTCTCTTGCTTCGGTGATCATTACTCTTAGAGTGACGGTCTCTCTTTCTCTTTCCATTCTTCTCCTTATCAGCTTCTTCTAATTCCAACGAATCCATAAGTTGTTGAGCAATTGTGATTGCCTCATGGATGTTTGCAGGCCTAGCATAAATCACATCATTCCTCGTAGCTACAGGCAACCCATCAGTATACCTCTCGATCTTTTGAGTCTCAGTTTTCACCATATCTGGGCACTACAAGGCTAATTCCTGGTAACGACGATTGTAAGTCGCCATATCATTACCTTTTACCTTGTGGTTTCAAAACTCAATCTCTAGCTTCTTGACCTCATTCCTTGGGCAATAAGTCTGAATCAGCAAAGCCTTAAATTGCTCCCAAGTCATGGCATAAGCTACATCACTCCCAACTGCATTTCGGTAGTTGTTCCACCAAGTCAAAGCTTCATCCTTGAAGGTAAAAGAAGCAAACTTTACCTTCGCATTCTCCGCACAACCACTGACATTGAACACAGACTCAGTCTTCTCAATCCACCTAACCAAGTAAACCACTCCTACAGTTCCACCAAACTCAATAGGTCCACAAATCTTGAATTCCTTGTAGTGACATCCATTAGCACGAACAGGTGGAAAAGTTCCAGCAGAATTGTTGGAATGATTTGACTCAGCTAGTAGTTCAGCAACTCTTTGCTCCACAAGTTGATTGATCATTGCTTGATCCACAGTAGGTGCATTAAGTGGAACATGATCATTGTCTCCCTGAACATCAACATTTTGATTCCTGTTGTTGCGGTTAGTAGTGTCCAGGTTGTCAGGAGTAGGGGTTTCAACATTTCGAGTAGGTCGGCGTCCTCGGCGACCAGGAGTAGTCACAGCAGGACCAGTTCTGGTAGCTCTAACAGGGTTTCGTCGTGTTGCCATTAATCTGTAACATCATACAAGTTCATGAGTCTCCAATAGAACTTATCAATATGCTCAACAAGAGTAATTCAACGAAGCTAAGTCGTGGAAAGAATAGCAACAATACACCACGCAACGTCAATAAAGTGAATAAGGACTCAATTTCCATAACACCCAAAATCACATAATACCATATACTAATAACCATCAACCATACAATAGCGATCTAACATCGTTCCAACTAACGGATAATACAAGACGTACTAATCGTTCCAAAAGAGACGAATACTGAACAAAATACATCAAAATATGATAACTAGCTTTTCTAACCGAACACTCCTCGGTTAAGAAAGCAACAAGACAACATAAACCAATCAACTAGCCACGCTGCTGGCGGAGTCTACTCAACTCCTGCCTCAAGCCATCAAGATCCCTCCATAACGATCCTAGCTCCACGCTATGGGTGTCTCGGTCTCTCTTGAGGTCAGCCACCTCCTTCTCGAGCTCGGCATTCCTTTGCCATAGCTTGCGGTCAGCCTCACGAGCAGTAACAAATCCTCGCTGCAAACTATCAATATGCTCGTGGACCTCCAGCAAAAACTCTCCTCATCTCAGCAACAAACTCAACAATAAACTCAGCAATGACCATCTCAAGTCGGTCAGACATCCGCGAGATCCTCTCGCCCTGTGCAGTAATCTGAGCCCACATCCTACCAGTCTCACCTAACTCTGTATGCTCAGCAGAAACCTCAGAAGGCGCATCCGACGCCACAGGACTACCAGGTGGTGAATCAAACAAAAACGGATGATCAGGTGAAACCGGCTCTAACAGATGTATCGGGGAATCGGGCTTCGCAGAATGAACTGAATGTGCTAGCGACTCATCATCATCAGGCATATCCTCCTCCTGAGGATCATCCTCTTCCCAATCCTGAGGGTCATCATTCTCTTCCTCATCTTGAGGGTTATCATTCTGCTCACCCGCGTACTCCTCGTCGAAGGGGTACTCCATCACTCGTCATCTCCGAGCAGGCGAACCATGAGGCGATAAAGTCGGCGACGCGTACTAACAATAACAATTCTTAATAACGACATGTGCAAAGGAGGCTATGATTTGTGACAGCGGCGTAGGGTAGGTGTAAGTGTTTCAAAACAACTAAATCACAACACATAATACCATACCAAAAATACTCATCAAATAGTTCAATCATATAATCTCAATAAAAAGAATTTCAAACACCGCATTACTAAAATGTTTATAAAACATATAGACCATATAATTCCTCGAAAACGCTATCTTATTACTAAAATCCATAAACCTCAAATCATCTCAATAAGTCTCAAATCTAACAATCATCTCAATAATCTCATAATACCTCAAATAATAGAAGATGCTTCGGCTTGGCGGGCTGGCGGGCGGTAGTCAAGGATCATTTTCTATAAATATACGGTTATAGTTTAGGCGTTTATTTACCTAGTTCTATATAACCTTGGCTCTGATACCAATCTGTAACACCCCCAAAATTTGATACAGCGGAAGACTCAACAAGCTTTCGGGGTGCTGCGGGGTTTGGTATCCAACACAAGACAATATAGAACGAGATAAAGTAAACATAATAAAAACACAGCCAAAACGGGGTTTTAAGGTTTACATTTATCCCAACATCATTCAGAGTTAGGCCCAAAATAAAATAACAATAGGTCCAAATTTAGTTATCAGAGTTTAGAAAAATAGATCCATAAACCATGAGCCTTGGCCGAGCCTTCCATTCCAAGCATGCATCTCATCACTTAATTACCTGAGAAAACGTGCTAAAAGTCAGCTTTCGCTGGTGAGATCATAGGTTTAAATTCATCTAACAATATAGTGGACATATACGCAAAACGCTTGCTAGCTAGACTAAGGATTCGCTAAAAGCCTGCGGATACCCTCCGCTCCAACATAACATACGGATACCCTCCGTACTAACATAGATATTCGGGTAACCCCCGCAATACCAATAAATACTCGGATAACCTCCGACGTATTAATAACCTATAGGTGCACACTATAGTATCTAAATAAGTCAACCTTGAATAGTACACACAACATATATGTGACTAAAGCTGACAATTCCAAATAACCAAATAAGCCAACCTTGAATAGTACACACAACATATATGTGACAAAAGCTGACAATCCATCAATAACCAAATAAGCCAACCTTGAATACTACACACAAAACTATGTGACTAAAGCTGACAATACATCCTAGTCCATACGCATAGCAAGTTTTGGAAAGAATATAAAAGCGATAATAGTCCACATAAATTAATTTGCACGTTTCTCACCCCAAGTATTGAAAACATAGTTCAAGAAAAAGTGGGGCTATGACTCACCTCAAGTCCAGAAAATAGCAAGAAGAAGTCGGTAGAAATAAGATGTATAGTAACTCACGAAACAGCAACTACGGACTTGGCACGACCTAACAATATTAACTCGTTCAGAAATCATTTCCTCAAATTTATAATATTCCCAAACCCGGACGAGAATCCGTTTTATTTCCGAAAATCCATTTCGTATTAGTTTGGTGTGTTTACGTTTGGTATCCATACGGGTGGTGGGTCGACTCAAAACAAACCAAAAAGATCACATAAAGAATAATAAAATAAACTATGGATCTAATATTAGCCCAATATATCATTTAAATAAATCGCCGAAGTTTATCAAGTCCGTCGATTTGATAATCTCCATATTTATTTACGTAACATACCGTTCCAAGATTACACCAACCTAAAGCACATAGCACATAAATACTATATAGTACATATCATAGTTTAATAAATTCCTCATATATATCGTCAAATTGGCCAGATTTCCCGATATATACACTCGCAATTTATTACACTTTACATATACCACAACCTATGGGCGTCGTAGGATACGATGCCCATTAATATATTCATTTCATATAACCAAATAACCCGGTTCAACCTTACGGTTAAGTGGTTATTTAGTTATAGAAAACGTTTATATTAATCGTCATATATCCGTGACAACACGAACGTCACAAATAATAACTTACCTGGACTCGAGTGACAACGACTCCGCATAACTCGATAAGTTTACCCGTTATATATACAAAATGCCATTTTATTAAACGTTTAATAATTGTCGGGAGTTTCCCGTTTTATAACAAATAAACTCCCACGAGCACAACAGATTTGCCAACCGACCCATATGGTCTTCGGCAACAACAATAATAATGCGGCTAAGAGCCGCGACCCACAAGGGTCGAACCACAGAAAATAGCGAGCCTATGGCTCGAGTCACGACCAAACGGGAGCCCCATACGGGTCTCGACTTGGCTATACGAGCATCCATAGGTGACCCCGAGACCTCATGGGTCTCGGTTAGGCTCGGATCGAGAATCAAGCCCTCGACATCAACCAAACTACCACAACCAATGATCAAAGCTCCTCCAAATGCTCGAAATAAAAATAAGCCGAGAGCATAGGCTCTCGGTTTCGAGTCGACCACCTCAAAATCCAAAAACCCGGATACCAAACACGATTTTTATTATCAAAACATAGATTTCCAACCAAAATATTTCGATTCCCATCAAAATCATCCGTGTAGCCACGGTTTGGTCACCATATCGAGGTACCCAAGATACCTACACGAGTTCTCTCACCTTCTTGGACCTCCAAACGTATAGATCTTGTAAAAATAACAAAAACTCGAACGGATCTTTAAGGATTTGGTGATGTTAATGGTGGTTTTAGGGTGTGTATGATATACCAAATGAAAGAGGGTGAAATAAGGAGTAATATGGTGGTGTTCGTTTTGCAGGGTGGTCGGCGTAGTGGCGGTGGTGGCCGGATAAGGTGTTCGGCGGCTAGGGTTTATAAAAGGAAGAAGATGAGGGAGGTGAGAGAGATGAGAGTAAAGTGGTGAGGGTGGTGTGTGAACCGAAACCGTAGGGACCCTATGTAGTTAACTCTTTTATTTTATTTTTTTTTTATTTTATTTTTTTTTTAAGTTAATAATAATTATAATAATAGTAATAATAGTAATAATAATAATATTACTACGGTGTGGAGCGGGTAACGTGGTAAATGTAAAAACATGTGGCCCGAACCCGAACTCATTTCAAACTTCAATATCTCTCGAAAAACATCTCGTAAATAATTAAAATATAGTCGGACTTGTAAGACGAATTATAAAATTTTCGTTAGGTAAACCTAGTGCCAGAGTCAACGTAGTACTAAATGAGAATTTAAGAATACATCACCGAGCATTAAATCAAAAATGAATTATGAACATAATTCACGAATTCCATAACATCATTAATTAAAAATTATCCATAAAATAGGTCTTACAAGTTCGTTGTGAAATAAAATTTCAAATAAAAATTATAAACGAACTTTAATCATAATGCGGGTTTTTAAAATAGCTCCCTAAACTGCCGGTTGTCACATGGGATGACGGGTTCAAAGATGTTACCACCTTCCATGATGTCGGATGGTAAAGAGTTACTAACAAAGGCACGAAAAAATAAGATAGATTAAAGAAGACCTAAAAATAAAAATAAAATCTTACTAGAAAGGAATCTAGCAAGTAGATCTAATAAAAAGAAATCCTAACCTAGACAATAACTATTCCCCGGGCTGCGGCGCCAAAAACTTGATGCGTGGGAATCGCAACAGGCTTTACCTCTCGAGGGATCTCGAGAAGCTTACAACCCCCACCAGGCAGTGTACCTGATCGTTGTAGTATAGTATAGTGACAAGTACCGGGGGATTGATCGTTCAGCTTAGGAATAGTGTCGCTAGGATTAGAAAGCCTAATTACTAGTTCTAAAGGTGAGGGATGATTATTTTTGTATTTTTATATTTTTATGAAAGCAAGTAAAATCTCGGGGTTTTGAAAGAGTGGGCGGAATTAGTTGCTATTCAACTAACCCAAAAACTAAGATGCAATCAAAATAAAATACTAAAAATGTAAATAAACTAATTTATACTAAGGTTGTGAGCAGTAATTGGAGAAAATGTGTTTACTTAGATTTCACTACTCCCTAGATATCTTTTACATGTTAATTACTTGTTATAATTGCATGGATGACGGATTGTATTCCTTAATACCATTCATGGGGTGGCAAACATAACTCCCCAATTCTATGAGCTCTTATCTCCTCCTACACCATGCCCAGCACAACTATATGGATTGTAAACAGTGGCTCATGCATTAAATACAACCAATAAAGACCTAGTACGCCTCGGTTCATGTTTCTTAAGACGTTCAAGCATGTTACCATTTGGAGATCTGCCAGTTTTCTTAAGCCTAACATATAAATCATTCATCCAAGAACAAGAATAAACAAGTAATCAACACATAATCAATATCTAGGTTTCATTAGATCTAAGCAAACACAAAGGAGATCTAGCCTAGCATGATAGAATTAAGATAAGAACAAGATATAGACAACCAACACATAGACATATTGATTGAATTAGAAGAACACTTATCTTGATTAATCATGCAAGGTATCAAGGGGTTGGAACCCTTGAAAAACCTGTAAAGTTACACCAAAATCGTCTTTAGGGTTTCTCCCAAAACTTCTCTCCTTAAATGTGAAAAACTAGAAAACTATATATAGGAAAATAGGGATGACGGCGTCAAGACAAACAATGTGACGCCGTCACCTCGCCGCCAAATACTTCCTCGGACGGCCTTGATCTACTTCTGACGCCGTCAAGGCCTAGGCCGTCACACAAATTACTCTTGACGCCCTGTATGTGACGCCGTCATCAGCTACGGATTTTAATTCTTGGGGTTTTGACGCCGTCAGGAAAACTCTTGACGCCTTCATGAACTACGGATTTTAATTATTGAGGTTTGACGCCGTCAGGGAATTACTCTTGACGCCGTCACCTACTGTTCCCAGCATGGAAAATTGAGACTTTGCCGTTTTCTTCACTTTTATTCTCCAAAAACGTCCAAAATGGCTTCTTTTCCAGAATTCACTCTCCAAGTACCTAAAATCACAAAAGGAACGATTTAGGGCAATATTTGATCAAATAAAGTCGGATTCGGGCTTAAATGACCCCCTAAAAACGGATCATTTTTCGCCTCATCAATTTCGCAATTCGAAAATTCACGACTCCATTCTACCTTCGCTGGGAAAACGACTCGGAAAATACTTTCACCGGTATTTCTTCGGAATAATTTTATACTACGAAACGACTTTATCAGCGAGGAAAGTGTAGTTCGAAGTTGTGTGTATCAAGTGTTTGATGTGGTAAGCTTCTCTAACTTCGTATTAGTAAAAATGGACTTTTGCTTAATTTTTTAGTTGTGCAGGGTGTGGTTGGTTCATGGTTGAATAGCTGTGCATACATGAGTAGTATATACCAGATTACTAATTGGTTCATTCTTCTTTTGTTTATTTATAGAACCCGCATTGATGTGTTAAGAAAATACAATTCTAAGATATTGGATTTTGTGTCTGAATAATCGACAAGTGGCAATGGAGACCTAGGGCATTACTGTATAGTACTAAACTCCTTTCAACCTTTTTATTCATAAGGTTTACGATGTACTTGGGCTGGACCATATCATCTTGACTCCCCTTTTAGCATTTACATCCACATGATATTAGCAATACATATTGAACCATTGCTTTGATCTTTTGTATGCGTCCTTCTTTCTATAGCATCAAAATATGTCATAAAACTTGAATGATGATACCTTTTGTTCAATTATTTACAAGATGGCTACTTTTCAAATTTATTGCACAGTTCTGATAATATTAACACAAATTTCTTACCAAGGGAAAGGTGTTTGCTACGGATGTGGACGTACCTGACGACAAATCAAGGAAACCAGTTTTAGTTAGGCGAGCAGCAAGGGAGAGAAAGTTGCAGGAGCCATGGGGAGGTATGACCTTTGGAAACTCAATAAGTCCACATGGCTCCAGGCTTCAAAGAGGCAAGGTAACTTCCAGATTTCCCTTGGTCTTGCATCAGTTATTGTGATTGATCTCGAAAACAGGAATTTGAATGTTTATATCAAAACCGTAGTTACAAGGAAATTGACCCATAAGTTGCTAGGCTTCACAGTCATGGACTTTGTGTATACTATATAAGTGTATAATGGTGGTGGCAGCAAAGGTTTTTTTTTTTTTTTTTTTTTTTTTTTTTTTTTTTTTTTTTTAATTGTGAATTTGTAGGACGGTGGCAAAGTTTGTCATCAAGAACACCAGCAACAAACTTTAGCAAATACGGTTATGCAGGGTAAGTTTTTTTTTTCTTTATTCTTCGACTAAAATATGTGTAAATAAAATTATTTTAGGAAAGTGTTTGACGTCATATTAGCTTGCATACAGATGTACATAGGTAAGCATAACTCATAAGCGGCAATGTGGCAAAAACAGGTTGGTCAGAAATTTGGTTAAAAAGGGTTCGCTAGGGAGCTTGCGTTGATCTAAATTCAAGTAAAAAAACAAAGAGCCACAACTCAAATTTGTCAACTGACTTCCGGGGACTGAAGTTAGACCTGTATGATATTCGGTCTCTCAGCTGAAAAGTAACGGCATAATAAATGGAGTTGCTCACCCCAGTAAGTAGCACTCTTGGATTAAAATAATTGCCTTTTATATGATCAATGCTTTTCATTTTTGGGTCAAAACGGCCATTATTGTCTTCACACGATATCTGAAGACCCTGACGAGCATTATTGTGTTGTAAAGAACACATGGAAAATCATGGGGCGATAACGGTAAACCAAGAGTTACGTTTGAGGTATTTGAGAGAGACCTGAGGGTGGGGAGGATGATGGTGACGTTGTTGGGGGCATGTGTTGTAAGACTGGAATGGAAGAGACATTGAAGGGTGTCGATAATGGTGGTGGTGATGGTGGGGCCAACAGTATTAAGAAGAGACCGCAAGAGAAATCCGATGGTCGGGATAATGTTAGCGATACTGGTAGGGATAAGAAGAGAAAGAAAGAGCAAGATAAAGAGAAACCATGGGGTGAGGGTGGTGGCAGGGGTACTAGGGACGAGGGTAGGGGTACAGTTTTCCGAATGACGAGGATGTGAGTTTGCAGTGCCGAAAGGTATGACTCCATTCCCTTTTAACTTTTGATATAGTTCCTATGGTTTCACTGTTACATCATAGAAAGTCTGTACTTATAGTTTTAGTTTGTAAATCTACTTCGTGTATCTCATAATGATTACAATTATCTTTCCAAGAAATACTATATATGCCCAACATCTTTGGATATGATTTTTGGAATTGATTATGTCAGGATCAGATAATAAGTGTTGGTAAAATATGAATCATGTTTAGACATGTCCATGTTGCTTGAAATTGACTAATGATGATTTAAAAACTAATTGCTTAATATAAGAGTATATAAATTATTTGAATCTGATCATTGCAAATCAGTTTGCTGCCACCTAACTTCAAATTGACAAAAACTTATAAAGTTACAATGATTACATAAATTACCTTAAAAATGCACATCCAAATCGATCCTTAGGTACCCTATACAGTAATCAACATTGCAGTTTGTGATAACCCAAAGTGTAGTTTTATACTGTAATACATAAATCTCAAAAATGTTGTCATTCTGAAAGTTAAATTGTTATTGAACATCACAATTGACCCAACCTGTTTTTACCCCTACTAACAGTTCTTTTCTTTCTTTCATTCAGGGTAACTATTACTTTAAACTGTTATATCTTTCTGTAGTTGTTTTCTAATTTTATACGTAGTTTTTCGTTGGCAGCATTGCCTGCATCTCATGTAATCCACACCGTTGGACTGACCCGATTAACTGATGCTTACAGGTACCTTTTTAAAGAAATTTATGCTAAAAAAAAACTTTGAAGGCTGAAACGTGACAGAAAGAAATGTTGAATATCTTCTTCAGCTGTGGTGTGTGGTACCAAAGATTGGCAACAAATAGCATATATAATTTTGAATGCGGCTTCCAACATTACAAAGATATTTTGTAGTAAGTTGTGACTCAATGAGATTCAAAAAACACTATTCTAGAGTTTATGATGCAACCTTCCACATGAAAAGTCTGTATAACAAAATGGTAAAACAACAATGATAGGATATTATTTTAGGGGTGGCAAGATGACCGTATGACGGTTATAATAATCTTTGAAACAGGCCCTCAGGTACGAAGTGGGTTGTATTGTGGAACCAGTATCCTCAACACTCTGGCACATGAAGTTGCAAAGGATACCCAAAGTTCGTTCTAGACCATGCAGCAGATGCGGCTCCACCAATGTTACCAGCAATTCCAACCGAAGAAACAGCAGCCACATCTTCAGCAGCCACAAAAACACCGGACCATAAATCTGCTTTCAGCGAAATCTAAGCAGAAAAGTTGACTCCACCTCCCGTCTCCAGTGAATCTGCAGGAAAAAAAGAGGCACCAAAAGACATAGGGTCATCGTCTGTCAAAAAATAGTTGTTTAAAAATTCAATAAGCGCCCAAAACAACTTAAGGATCGAGGTGCATTTCTGAAAGATCTTATTTAAGGTATTTTTTCACCTTATTTTTTCGGCTTATTTAATTTTGGCTAGAGTTGTTTGCGATTCTTGAATAAAAAAGAACAGATAGTTAACCATTGCTGAAAAAGTTTAGGCAGAGGCTTACACACTCAATATACACGTTTTGGCTTAAAAAGTTTTAGTATGGCAACTTGCATATAATGGCTTTATTACATTTAAAGTTACATCATCGAATTTTAAAGGTGAACGTAATGTATCATAACATAAGATATTCATTCACGATGGAAAATTGTGTTATATAGTGTAGATAATACTTATGCAGAAATAATGTGCGTTTGGATCAGGTGACTTGAGAAACAATGAATGTTTGCGAACATTATCTTCTTGGTTTATTATTGTTTGTTTATTGGTTTATATCTCATATGACAAACGTAGAAGTTATGCTCATTATCAACCAATAAGGATGGTCGGAATCCCCTTGGCTCTTTAAAATGGCTGCCTACATACATAAATGTTATCCTTAGTATATAGTTATATGTAGGAACTGGAATATGATTTTTTGGACACAGATTTAAGTAATGTCGAGCAATATGTGGATCTCACATTCATTTGCTATGTTTTGGGTTGACCCATTTTGAGCTGCTACTCAATCCACAATATGATCGTCACAAGGTAATTCTATTGCATATCTTATTGTTTTTATATAACTATTTTATAATAATATTATTAGGATCTAACAAGAGTATGTTTTACTGTTTTTATAGACCTAAGTACCATCATCCAAACAGCAACATAGTGGCATTTGGTAAGATCTGCTTTTCAAGCCAACGCTTCAACAATCTAAAGAAAAGGTAAAGGAGCTGAAATGAGAGCTTAGTGTTCCATATGTACACAAACTGAAAATTTTGCTGGATCAAAAATGTTATTGTATGAGGTGCACAGATGTTATAGAAAAATGGTGCCTTAGTCTGTTGAACTGAATCAAATTTATGCATTGGTTACAATTCAAAATTGCTTGAGCACTACATAGGTTGACATCTTTTAATAACTTTATTAAAGCATAATGTTAGTTTGCCTATACATCCTAGATATACAATTGACTATGCAATAAAAAAAACTTGGTTAAAATAATTGCTACACAGTCGCCCCGCAGCAACGCGCGGGCAACCCTGCTCGTTACACATATAGTTCATATTTTCAAAATAAGGATTATATTAATGAATATATAGTTTGAAAATGGGCAAATCGCATAAAAGTGTACTAAACTTATACCCGATTTCAATTTAAGGTACTCAATTTTATTTTTCCTAATTTAATTTACCCAACTTTTTTTTGGATGCAAATGTAGACAATCAATAGGTTAGCAGGTTACCTTCTTCTTCGAACTGATTTTCCGGCGACCCATTTTTCGGGAAACAAATCTCTCCGGTAACAACATAAGTTTTTGAAACTGAAAAAAAGTTGTCTAGCATATATGTCAAAATCAAAACAATTATAGACACGTTCTTTCAAGAAATTATTACACACGAGATAGGAAATATATGAAAAGTTTACTTGACTTTAATAATAAGCAATTAATACGAGAGCTACAAAGGTACCCACAAGCCAACAAGCCATGCCATACTATAAAGTCTGTATAAAGAAGCTTTAGTTTGTCGTGGTTTAAATACTTTTAAATATTTAAGAACCTGCAAATACAAAAGTAGCAGTGGAGTATCAACGACCCAAAATTTATTCAATTTGGTGTATCAACGTCAGAAAGATTTGATGCTGGAAAAATGGGTCGCCAGAAAATTATCTGGAGAAGATGGTGACCTGTTAACTGGTATAAGGTGACCTGCTAACCTATTGATTGACTACATTTGCAACCAAAAAAAGGTTGGGTACATTAAATAAGAAAAAAAAAAAAAAAAAAAAAAAAAAAAAAAAAAAAAAAAGTAAAATACCTTAAATTGAAATTGGGTATAAGTTGAGTACACTTTTATGCGATTTGCCCATTTGAAAATTAGAGATTACTTATGTAATTAAAATCGAATAGAGACGGCGAGTGCATTCTGAATAAACCATACAGACAAAACATGTAATTATTATATATACTAAAAGGGGAAATGGTTCACTGTAGCAGCTACAGTGTTTGCCACAGTGGATGAAACAGTGAAAATGTGAGGTCGGGTACTGTAGCAGCGGTACTGTAGCAACAGTTTTTTTTTTTTTTTTGATATTTGGAAAAAAAAATGATATTATGATTATTAAAAATTTTCATTTTTTTTTGTAATATTTGGAAAAAAAATGATATTTTGATTATTAAAAATTTTCATGAGAATACATTTTTGACAAGATTTGAAAAATCTATTAACAAAATTCATTTAAAATGCCACAGTGGAAGCAAAAATAGTCTTTTGCAATTTAGTCCCTAAGCCCTAAGGTGTAAAAAAATAAAAAAATAAATAAATAGCACGACATTTCCGCAGCAACGCGCGGGTTCCTTCGCTCGTTTTTTCTAAAATTAATGATATATTAAATAAAACCATTAAAACTAAAAGGTCATTGCTCAAATAAATTAGTAACATAACTAAAAGGTCATTTTCATATAAATGGTTTCGAGGTATTACCATTAAAACTAGGGCTGTAAATGAACCGGACGAATACGAACGGAGCCCAGAATAGTTTACTTTGATTGTTGGTGGTTAAGAACCCAGAACAGGGTGAAGATAATCAATAGCCTAACTACGTACCAATGAAGGTTACCGGATATCACTTGGAATCGTGTTATCACTTTCCAAAGTAAACTATTCGACCCTAATGCCTGGGTATCGCGAATATCTACTTGGGATAAGACCAAATGTTGTTAGAGATTTAGGCACAAATCAATAACCCTTCGTGTATAAGTGTTATCTGTTTCTGTATGTCTTTCATGCTTTATTTGATTTCCTATTTATAAGAAGATACTCATGGCTAGTCAAAATGAAATTATGAGAATTAATCGGCCCATTAATCTCCACATAATTATCCCCATTATAGCCTAAAATAGTGGTTACATGACCAGTTAAACGAGGTCATGAGTGCAGATGTAACTGCCATTTGAATAGGTCAAATCAGTTACAGCACTCAATTAGCAGAATCAGCAGGATCCTGACACAAGTAGCAGGAACCAGCACTCAGCAGGAACCATCAGTAGGAACTAGCACTCAGCAGAATCCTACACAACCACTATAGAGTCAGGGGAATCAGTGACTTGATGGGTGTACACTCCGTACCTCCAAACCCATTTCCAAGTATGATTAGATCCCTCAAGTGCACTAAATTTTTTAACAATCCTCCCCAAATTTAGTTCACTTCCTTTACATGAAAATCAAACATAAAACAAAACATATGCATAAACGAAAATATCCTGAGGATTGAATTTCCATCTTAGTACATTACACATTCAAATATTCGAGAATCGGGGTGTTCTAAGAATTGAACCCTTCAACCCATTTGAATACCTGAAGATAAAATACACATACATTTTCAAACACTTTAACACTCCTGACACTATACAAGCCATGTGTCCATATCCAATTCATAAATGTTGTAAAAGCTAAAAGTCAATAGCTTCCTGAAGCGGCAAAACTTCAACATTTACATAGGTGGTTCCTCTTTATTCATGCTCCTGCCAAGCACTTTTTCAAATAAAATTAACCATTAAGAAGTAATGACTTCATCCTCCTTTTCAGCAGGTTCTGTGCACAACCTTGGGATGTAGTGTAACACATGTGCTTGAGTACACTTAATGTTCTGCTTTCCACATTGAACTCAGCTCCCAAGTTTCCTCATGAGGGAGTTGGGTGTCTTAGCATTCAGTGACTAAGTTGGACTTTAAAGCCATCCCTTTAGCAGACTTTATAACCAAGTCTCTAGCAAGACCCTTCGTCAAGTGATCAGCTAAATTCTGTTGAGATCTAACAAACTCTATAGAAATCACCCCATTCATGATAAGTTCACGAATCATGCTATGCCTGACACCTAAGTGTCTAGACTTCCCATTATACATCTGGCTATAAGCCTTTGCCAATGTAGCAGCACTATCACACCGGATAAAAATAGGTGCTATAGGTTTAGGCCACAATGGAATCTCAAGAAGCAAGTTTTTCAACCATTCAGCTTCTTTACCAGCAGCTGCTAAGGCCACAAATTCTGATTTCATTGTTGAACTGGTGATGCAAGTTTGCTTCTTGGATGCCCAAGAAATTGCACCTCCACCAAGTAGGAATACCCAGCCACTGGTAGACGAATTGTCTTCAGTGATACTGATCCAACTTGCATCATTGTAACCTTCCAACACTGATGGATAACCAGTATATGTGAGACTATAATCCATAGTTCTCTTCAAATACTTCAGTACCCTCTGAATTGCTTGCCAGTGCTGAGCACTAGGATTACTAGTATACCTGCTCAGTTTACCCACAACAAAAGCAATATCAAGCCTTGTACAAGTCATGACATACATCAGGCAGCCAATCACACTAGAATACTCAAGTTGAGATATAGCTTTGCCAATATTTGGCATAAGCTTCTCAGTGGTATCCATAGGAGTACTCACTGGAGTACAATCAAAGTAATTAAATTTCTTCAGTACCTTATCAATATAATGAGACTGAGAAATTGATATACCATTACTTTCATGTTTGATCCTTATACCAAGGATGTAAAACCTACATTTTCATGTCATGATGTAATGACTAAATTACCCTCCAATTTGAAATTTTGAAGAATTAAGTACGTTTACCAAACAAGCCCGAATTAAAAAACGGTTATCGTACGATCACAAACATGGACATGTAACTTCAAATAAATCACAATTAAACTACTACAACATTATGAAAACTCAAAAATATGAAATTTGGATTAAGAAACGAATATTTCACGCTACGTGACCTAACGGGTCCAAAAACATTTAAACTTGTACACAACTTACAAAATAAATACCATAATATTGGATCGAGACATGAGAAACTATGTCGTTGTGAAGATTTTTGGAAGAACCTCCCCGAGCATGAGGAAATATTTGTGACGATCTTTTGTGATTTGCTATGTCTTCGTCTGACTTTGGTGACTTTAATTTCGCGGACGAAATTTTCTTTTAGAAGGGAAGAGTTGTAAAACCCAGATTTCTTGAACACGTTAAATACCTAAAATACCCCCTAATCTTGAACTTAACAAATAAAAATTCAAGAACTTACGATAACTTAAAAATTTGCATAACACATTTTGACAAGATGAGACCAAATCATGTATATATATCATTTTAGAGAATACGCATATCACCTTTTAATTTGTACCTTGCTCTATTTCTATACCAAGAAAAGAAAACGCTTCACTCCTTTTTGAGAAGATATAATGCATGCCTTTTTGTGCAAAGATCCGATATTATCAATATATATCACATTTAAAATGTTGCATGGGTCTACTTTATATCAGGCATCTCTATCAATCACCAAAAATTCGGTATAATCAACCTCAATTAACCATGATATACGATGCAATTAATACTCCTATCATCAAGGCATTTCCTCATTTGTTTGAATCCCCTCTATCTCGTTTTTAATAAACGACCCTCACCTCTCCCATTTGCTTCCCATTTCGAACACTTGGAATCAATATATACACACGCAACGACAATCCGATCCATTTTGTTATCAAGAAGCATGATCATAAGCTAGTAAAGAAAGGATTTGGATCGTGGCTTGAGTTCTTTGTGATACGCATCTCTCATCCTTACTTCTACTTGAACGATCGGACTCTAAGGTATCTCCAAAAAAATAAATAAATAAATAAATCTATTTGGATGCTCTCCTTGTTTCGTATAACAGTTGCCTCGCATGAATTATATGATCACTTAATTAGTTTTGTTTCGTTATTATAAGAATTATACGAAGGTAGATATATGCATGTCACATAAAAAAATAATAACCAAACAAGACGTATAACAAATCGTATATGTGTCATGCTATTTGTTTATGTCGTGAATATGTCCTGTTGTGTCTATGGCTATTTGGTGTCGCGTATTCCATATCGACCCCTAGAGCACATGTTTATATAACTCATTGTAACCTCTCGTGGATTGTCATATTCTATCATATATGAATGCAAGTTATTTAGTTATAAACACATAGGTTATATTTTGGCCCATGCAAATCTCCATTTAAAATAAATAAATAATATGGTGACTACATAATAGAAAGACTCAAGTATAAATCAGTAGCACTATACGAATATAAGATTAATATTCAAATGGAAAACTAATAAAGAAGATCAACGCTTTACATCATCTTCATGAGTTTTAAAATGCATATTTACAGGTCCCTGGTTTATAAAGCTGGTTACGAATAAATATTATAGAATTCTAACTTTACGCTCTTGGTCCTTGTCTAATTTATGTTTTCAAGATTACTCCAAAATTTTAGTCTAGTTATTTTGCCTTTGACGTAATTATGTTTATAAGATGTTCGCCTCAAATCTTGTGGTCAATCTAATTATGGGAAGCTGCTAAATATGGAAAATTTCTAAAAAATGGAAAGATAACTAAAAGAGGTAACTTGAGTAATTCGGACTTGTCTCGATTCATATCCATTCTCTTCTAGGTTCGGTGAAGCGGGAGTGACCCATTCTCTCTTTGACTTGTGACTTGCTTGTGCAATTGGACTGAGGTACAGATATTCCGTACTCTTTCAGCAAGAGTACAACTATTTCTCTCATGACTCTTCTCTCTCTCTTTTATATTACTTGATTGAACCATTGACATTGAACCCTTGATCTTGACCCTTGACATTGAACCCTTGATATTGACCTTTGACATTGAACCCTTGATATTGACCCTTGACATTGAACCCTTGATATTGACCCTTAACATTGAACCCTCGATATTGACCCTTGATATTGAACCCTTGACATGGATATTGATATTGACCCTTGATATTGAACCCTTGATATGGAACCCTTGACTTGAACCTTTGATTATTACTTGACACTTGTACTTGATATTGAACCTTGACCACTTGACCCTTCAGTATTTTACCCAGGAGCTACTTGTTGTGGAGTAGCCACAACCATAGCATTGATGCACCAATGTTATGTACTCTAGTGGGGCCGGAGAGATGTCCCCCACCGTCCCTGATTCTTGTTATCGACTGCTGCTATGATTATTATTATTGGCCTGCAGGGGCGTATGGATGCATCCTAGTCTTGTCTTGACTTGTTACTTGCTTGGACTACGACCATCTTGATTATGATTTGGGCTACATGATATATTACTTGGTGACCGGGCTTGTGTTCATTGCAGCCCCTCACATCTTGGGAGTTGATTACTCCAACTTGGGATACTTGACTTGATACTTGTTTGTGCCTGGGGTTAAATACTGAAAGCTTTGACACTTGATACTTGACACTTGCTAATTCTTGGTACTTGACCTTTATTAATTCTGGAAAACCTTGAAACTTGTTAACCCTTGATACTATACTTGTTAAACCTTGATATTATACTTAACCCTTGACATTATACTTGACGATCCTTGAAACTTGTTAATCCTTGCTATTACACTTGACGATTCTTGATACTTAACCTTTGTGACTTTTCATACTTAACCTTGATAGTCCTTTGATATACCTTGTGACACCATATGTAATTTGAATTCATACTCTCTTGTCTTATTACTTGATGTGCTTGTTATTTTCATATCTGTTCACTTAGCTTTTTATGCTCAGCCGCATTTTTTTTCAATGCGCCAGGTACTTAAGCTAGGATGCGGGGTTTAGCTTTGGGAATGAGAGAGTGTGGACCAACCCTAAAGTTCCTTGAATTATGGACTTTGTTTCATTATTGTATTTTCCTTATTTAGGGATTTTATTTGTAACCTTGGTACTCATTGTATTGTTAAAGTATTAAGCTTGTGTTTTACTCTGTTGGACACTATTTATTGTGATATCTTTACCCTTGATGGGTTAGGGTGTTACAAAGGATAACATCAGCCTCCCACATGTCCTTCATGGAGAACCTTGATGACAAAAATTCCTTTGTCAAGTCGACCTGATTTTGGTCAGTGCCAAAGATCAGCATGTCATCAACATATAGACAAATGATGACTCCTCTACCAGATTCATCAAATTTGCTATATACACATTTGTCAGCCTGGTTAAGAACATAACCATTAGACAAAACCACTTCATCAAATTTTTGATGCCATTGCTTAGGTGCCTGTTTCAGTCCATATAAAGACTTAATCAGTTTGTACACCTTGTTTTCATTGCCAGGCAAGATGAAGCCCTGAGGTTGGTTCATATAAACCTCCTCCTCCAATTCACCATTCAAGAAAGCTGTCTTCACATCCATCTGATGAATAATCAGATTGTGAATTGATGCCAAAGCAATCAGCAGCCTGATGGTATTGATACGTGCCACAAGGGCATAAGTATCAAAGTAGTCTATCCCTGACTTTTGTTTAAAGCCCTGAATGACTAGTCTAACCTTGAACTTTTCAATAGTTCCATCTACCTTCATTTTCCTTTTGAAAATCCATTTGCAACCAAGAGGTTTGCAACCTGGTGGTAGATCAACCAACACCCAAGTGTTATTGCCCATGATGGAGTCAATCTCATCATTTATTGCCTCTTTCCAGAAAGCAACATCCTGGGACTTCATTGCTTCTTCAAATATTTTGGGATCATCCTGAACAATGAAGCAATAGGAATATTGGTCAGAGACCTCATTCCTTGTACCTTCAATTAAGTATAATTGAAACTCAGGTCCAAATGACTTTGGAGTCCTGATCCTTTTGCTCTTCCTGAACTCAGGTTCAGGTTGTTGAATCACAACCTCATCATGGGCCTGAGATGATAATTCATCAGGGACCTCTGATACACCAATGTCATCAGTACCATTTGGAATCCTGTGACTTGGTCTAGGGACTGATGAGAATCTATTCTCATCAAAGAGTGCATCCCTTGATTCAATTATTGAGTTAATTGAAACATATTCATTAGGTTCAATGACATAGAACCTGTATGCCTTGGAATGCTCAACATATCGAACAAAGATGCATTCAATACCTCTTTCACCGAGAGTTTTTAACTTTTGATCAGGGAGTCTTACAACTGCCCTACAACCCCAAACCCTGAGATAATTCAGGCTGGTTTCTTCTTAGTCCAGAGTTCATAAGGGGTAACCTTGTTCCTTTTATTTGGAACCCTATTTAATAAATAGCAAGCTGTTAACATAGCTTCACCCCAGAACCCTTGACTCAGTCCTGAATAGGACAACATGGAATTAACCATCTCCTTCAGTCTCCTGTTCTTCCTTTCAGAGATACCATTTTGTTGAGGAGTATAGGGAGCAGTCGTTTCATGGATTATACCAACAGACTGAAAATACAAAGTGTCCATGTATTCACCTCCCCTATCAGTCCTAAATCTTTTGATCAGGGACCCAAGTTGCAATTCAACTTCAGTTTTAAATACTTTGAATTTATCTAATGCTTCATCCTTGGTATGTAATAGATAGACATAACAAAACCTAGAAGCATCATCAATAAATGTCACAAAATACTTCTTATTCCCCAAGGAGGGAGTGGCATGCAAATCACACAGGTCACTGTGTATAAGCTCCAAGAGCTTAGTCTCACGTTTTACACCCTAAAAGGGTTTCTTAGTGATTTTGATCAACATGCAAGTTTTACACTTTTTAGTGTCCATGTCAAAAGCTGGGATTAACCCATCCTTAGACATATCTTGCATCCTTTTATAGTGTACATGGCCAAGTCTAGCATGCCACAGAGTGGAGTCATTCAGTTTAGAGGTTGACATAAAGGCCGAATTAACAATGTCAGTGACAACATTAAGCCTGAACATTTGATTACACAAATATCCAAAACCAATAAACACACCATGTTTAGATAAAATAAATTTATCAGATTCAATAACTTGTTTATATCCATGAATAGGGCTCCGTTCGTGTTCGTCCGGACAAATAATTTTAACCGGACACGGACGCTTAAACGGACATATTTTCTTGTTCATGTTCGTTTATTAAGAAAATGAATTGTTCTTGTTCGTTTATGTTCGTTCATTAAGACACTAAACGAACGCTAAACGAACATAAATGATCGAAAATAAATGAAAATAGACAAATAAACATAAACTTTATTGAATTATTCATAATATATTGTTTTATAAGTGTTGCTTTGTATAAACAAGCCAATTTTTAAAATTATAAAACTAAAAGATATGATATATGAACAAAATAGATAAATAAACATAAACGAACTTTAACGAACGCCTAAAAGGACGTTCACGAACATAAATGAACGAACTAGACTTTTGTTCATGTTCGTTCATTTAACTAAACGAACGTAAAATATTGTTCATGTTTGTTCATTCAATAAACGAACGAAAATAAACAAACTTTTTACCGAACGGTTCATGAAATATTCACTGAACGTTCAGTTGATTTACGGCCCTAATTAAAACTAACTACCGAATATACTAACGACTTTAAATCACCGTTGAATATTTCTCATGTCAAGTAGGCTTCATTTACTATTTTGACTTTCAATATAAAAACTCAAAGTTTGACGTGAGACGAAGCAACTCGACAACGTATTATAAATTTAAAATACTCCTACATCCATTGCTTACGCTTTTTTATTTTATGTGTTCCCACTTCCCAGTCCAAAGCAACACTTCCCAAGGGCCCAGGCCAACCCAGTCACGACAACTTATTACGAGTACTAGTATAAAATACATCGACTCAAAGTTTGACATGAGACGATTTGTTATGATGTTAGATACTTTCATTCATCATCGAACACAGTCACGACAAACGTCATTTTGTTTACGCGATATGTCTCAAAATAAGCGTTCACAATTTTGAAATTATTCACTCCATTTCAGCATCTCTAACTCTTGTCGTTATTGATGTTGATCTCACATTATACTGCATGCATACTATGATGTGAAGTGTGAATATGGAAATTTTATGATCCACATAGGAGTGTTTATATACATGGGTTTGAATTAATATTGTATTCAAAGATGGTGTTTATGTTATAAAATTAAAGGTGACAAAGATACAAAAAGAGTATATATGATGTTTCCATGAAGATTCTAATCACGTGCAAAACAAAGTCTTTTTTTTACTAGTAGAAAAAATTCAAGTTTTAATTGACAAAGTTAATAAAGGCTGTTGATACAGTTAAACGACAACGACAATGAGACATACAGGCAATGCTAGACACTTTAATTTGGCTTACACAATGTGACGATCATTATCACTACGACATGAAGACATCTACTTTATGTCATGTAATTTGTGTCAACTATGTACGACTAACTATAATACCACAATCAACTTTCATGATCTCTCCTTTCCAAATATTATTTAGGCAAATTGTTTCATGTTAATTGTCTACAGTCTACTGCTAAAATAGATGGGAAAATTTGATCACGATTACCACAATACACTTACTTGAAATGATCATTACAACCGGAGACAGACTCAAGATTTTTGTGAGGGTGTTGCACAATTTTTTCTTGTATGATTATGAGTACTAAAGTTGCCCAATGAAAAACTTATCTAGAATATTAGGGGTTGCACGTGCGAAAAAATGACACATTTTATCAAAAATTTACACTTCATGACCTAAAATGGGGTGTGATCCGTACTACACCCGGCTCCCATGTGAGCTCGTCCTTGATTACAACCATTTAAAAAAATAATAACTAATTAATTAAATGTAACACTGTTATTTTATAAAAAGTAAGACAAGATAACTAGAATTAATTATACTTTACTTAAAGCGTGTAATTTTGTTTATAATTCAATCGTGTAATTTTGAAATTGATCTCAAAATAATATTTTGATTTAAGTTAGCATTACTCTTTTGAATACTATCAATACCCATTGGTGACTTCCTGCTTGTTGCGCAAGCAATGAACCATTATTATGACATGAGTTGGGGTCTATTCATGGAATCTTTTTTTATGTTTATTCAAACTAATTAAACATGCAGAAAAGGGTCAACAACCAAGTCCACTTCCTCCGTTCATTGAATCATTGTATATTTTGGAACTTATGAATTATGACCCGTCATATTTGATAGGTTTATATAATTGAGCAATACTACATTCACAAAATATTTATAAAATTATACTTACAAAATAATTTGACATATGTAGTAGTTCAATCATTTTGCATGATAATCTCTCTTTCTTCTTTCTTACCCTCACAATTGGTTATCAAGTCATTGTGTGTATAGACTTAGGATAAAATGAGAAACATAATTAAGATGAGAAGAATGAGAAGAAACTACAACCACAAATATTAGATGCACTCATAAAAAATAGATGCATCTCCTATTATATATATTTCTTTATTTGACATATGTGGTTATAATTTTTTCTCACTCTTCTCATTTAATTAATTTATCTCACTAGATCCATACTTTGTGTGTATAAGTATAATTTTGTTAACTTTTTGTGAATATAGCAGGGTTCTAAAAGGCGCGCCTTAGCGCCGCTAAGGCGTGGCTTCGGCGCTACGAAATAGACCAAGGCGTCGTCTTGAGGCGTGGTGCCTGATGAGGCGTGAAAAGGCGTGGTAAGGCGCGCCTTAGCGCGAGGCGTGACGCCTTATTTAGAAGCTTTTAAAGAATTTAGTAGTATTTTGGCTAGAATTTGGGCTTTTTATTTTTTAAAAAATTTAGTAGTATTTGACTTTTTAGGCTGAATTTTCTAATTACAAAAATCATGAATTTTCTAATTACTACTAGTATATAAATTTATAAAAAAAAAAAAAAATATGTTGCCTTGAATCACGCCTTATAAAACGCCATAGCCTCGCTATGACTCGTAAGGCTTGAGGCTTGGCTTCGCCGCCACGCCTTACGCTATTTATAACCTTGGAATATAGCAATTTCTCTGTATAAAAACATTAAATTTTCACTTGATTGTCTTTCTAATTATATTTTCTGATGATGATGTATTTGAGGCATTTTAACATTATTTCCTTAATGATTTCTTTTAAACAAAAAAGTCATTTGGCATTTCTTCGCCGAAGTAAATTATTATTATTATTATTATTATTATTATTATTATTATTATTATTATTATTATTATTATTATTATTTCGTCCTCTGCAAGTCAAATTTGTTTCTAGTACTACTTTACATCGTTTTCACTTCAAAATCACTTTCGAAAATAATTGTGATGCATTTAAATGAATAGAGATGCATCTAATTCAAGTCGATGCATCTCAAATATACCATTATAGTCATTTCTTATTCATTTTATTTTAAGATTTCTTCTCGCTATATCCTTATCTATTTTTGTTAACGGCACTTTAGAATAAGATGATTACATATGGGGCGTATATAAGGACTGAGGTCATTGATGATACAAAAAGATAGTAGTAATAAAATAAGATGAGTAGTTATGGGGGGACCTTTCTATAAAGGTTGTAATCCAAGACTCCAAGTAGGACCATTTGTCTAAAATAATACCTTTTGGATTCATTGAAAAGATTCTTTGACCTTTCATGAGGGTCCAAACAATTTTACTATATTTTCACACACTTTCTCTCTTTTCTTTTGAATGATACAGTATATAGTATATAGCATTGCATGTATATAAACACTCCTATGTGGATCATAAAATTTCCATATTCACATCATAACAAATCGTCTCACGTCAAACTTTTTGAATGATACACCATCTTTGAATACAATATTAATTCACAAAAATAGTGTTAAGATATAACTTATGTCATGTGTAATGAATCATTTTTTCACCACCTCCACATGTCATGACCCTATTATCCTTTATTTCTATCATCTTCTTAGCACATTTACCCGTAAAATATTTATCACATTTACTTATATACTTCACTTAAACACAAGCATATCATACGATAATTTCATATAAAAAACCATTACCATCTCCATTTCAACAGATGTTCACCACGGTTACTCCTTTACTTCCCTAACGACGATTGAAACAAAATAGCATGTAACATCAACCACGCATGAAAGAAGCTAAAAGTTTTGCTTCACACAATTTTGTTATGAGTAATCTTATAAAATGAAACATATAATTGCAATAAATATTGATTCTTTTGAAAATTCAAAATAACGTAGAAAAATACAAAATGCCTACGCACTATCTTATGTAATTGCTTTTATTGAAACTGACTTAAATTATTGCTTATCTATTTATGCAAATATTGAGATTCATTATCATCTTGACTTTGACTGAAAAAGTCAATGTCTGACTTGGATTAATCACAATAAAATAAAGATGTTAACGTATTTCCTTACGTCATTTAATTTTGCTCACTAAGGCCAGTGACAATGCATCATCTTTTCGGCTGTCACCTCAGCTTTCTCTCTCTTTAACTCATATTCATCTCTCTCTTGACAGTGGTGACCCATATTTTTTTTGTTGAATCTTTTTGTGTGAATAAAGAGTGCTTTATTCTCGACCCATTTTCAAGATTTTTAGCCGGTGACCGATATTGGCAATTTGCTCCACAGTGGGGGCAACCGATCTACATATCGGTCAACCCATATTGCCAACCGATGATTTACGACCCACTGCTACTAGCCTAAGAAAAGCTTTTTCATCTAGTGTTCTTGTTTCTTTAATTATGACAGTATTGGTGTGTTCATTTCAGCAAGCATCAGTGGCGGAGCTAGAAAAAAAAATTGAGATAGCCGAAACAATATTTTTTAGAAAAAAACACTAGATGTGAGTGCCGAAATGAGTTATTATTATTATTATTATTATTATTATTATTATTATTATTATTATTATTATTTTAACAAATGAAATCACGAAAAAATATACAAACGGGCTTAGGCCTAGGGGCCGGGACCCTTCTCGGTCCCTTAATAGATCCGCCCTTGGCAGGATGTAACGAGGGTTCTCATGGTGTTGCAAGAACCTGATAGAATTTTGTTACGTATTATTATTTTTCCTAAAAGAAAAAATGCTAAATCTTTTAGAATGCATCCGTAAACAATGCATTACATTTCTTGTCACTGTTTAGTGAGTCCATCAATAGGTGAAACACCAACTTAATTTTCACTTAATTTGAGAAAATCGTATTTTTTTTGTTAAATTTATTCCTTATATAGTACTACAACTAAAAACCATTATATTGTGCACCTTCGGTCCTTGCATTTCAGTTCACACTCTGTTGATTGTGACATAAGTTTACAAGATGATTATTCAAATGTTAATAAACTAAAAGATTAAAGAAATTGCAAAATTGATGATAATGGCATTTTAAAGCTTACAGTTTAATACGAAGTCTGAATAAAAAGTTCTTTATGTAATCCGTGGTTGGTTGCAATCGTTAATAGTGAGGCGTCGAGCGAAAATGACACATGGGGCTCGTATGCGGTATGCCTCATATATGTGCTTGTCTGCAGGGCAAATTTGTGGTAGTTCCCGAAAGATTTCGTGAATCACATGAATTTCGCATCGTGTATAGAATGTCATAACATATCTCATTTTACTCGAATTCACCATGTCGAAAACTTTTATTTTACAAGTCTTGTTTATTTTTTAACGAAATGTACCTCGTGTATTCGAGTTTTGGTTATCGAATGCTACTTTATACTCAGGTTACGGAGCTTATATATGAAAGTTGACAAAAACTTTGTACATGCATAAACATATTTTGTTACATTAATACTTTTCCAAACTTTTACATGTTGAAAAAGAAAATGAATAAACACTTCTCAAGAAGCCAATGATATTTACATGAATGAAATCTTGCATTGTAACTCCATGAATATAATTTCCCCCAAAACTAATGAAATAAACCAACTAATTATCAGAATTCCTAAACTTATCAAAAACCTAATTGGAAAAAATGTTGATGATTTGGTTGATAAATCATTGGCATTTCATAAATGTCATGATTTGAAGGTATTGCTTCCAAGCAATTATGCAAATCTTCCAAACTCAAATTATCAAGCCATTCATTCCCATCTTCAAAATCCTCTTTTTGCATCAAACTTTCCATTAGTCCCATGTCGCGTCGCTCACTAGTATCTTTCACTTGAGGTCGTCGCAAATCGTGTAGAAACATAACATCGTCCTCATTTTTACAACTAAACTCGCCGTCTGAGTATTCAAATGAATCCAAATTGTCGCTAATGTCACTATAACTTTGACCACTTTGTAACTCATCTAACGGAGATGTTTCATGAAGGTCGTGACTATGACGAATGCTATTATCTTCTTGTGGTATGATCATCTCTTTCGGATTGTTCTTCTTGTTGTAAAGGCGACATAGAACCCAATCGTCCAACTACACGTATCAAAACATACCAATGTTAACATCAACACTTTTTATCAACAATTAATGAGTGACATCAAAAGTACGTAACGTAACTTATGTGAAAACACACCTTGGAATGCTTATTAAGTCGATATTCATGCATGATCCAATTTGTCTTAATTCCTTTAGTCCCTTTTCCCGCGTAAAAAACCAATGCTTTCTTGATCCCAACTGTCACCTTCGGGTCGGATTGTGACTTGATTGGTTTATCCGCTCCGGTTGCTTTCCAGTACCCGTTTCCTGTGACCCGATTCGGTTTAGACCCGTTAGGATATTTCCTGTCTCTTGGTGTGAAAAAGTACCATTCCTTTGTTCCAAACAGAGCCATTTCTACAAAAATTTAGTAAAAATCTAATTAGTACTAATAATTGGTTTAAGTTGTAACTTCCTGTTTGTCTCGAAATTATGATCTTGTCCTTAAATTATTGAACTTACGCTAGTCATCCCTATTTGACATTGTGATTAACGTTTTAGTCTCAGGTCCTAACGGCCAATAAGTCCATGACAAAAAAAGTCCTTGTATGACACGCATACGAGGACCTAACAAACATGGACTTAACGGCCTTTAGTCCCAGAGACTAAAGCATTAAGCACAATGCCAAATAGAGACGACTAATGTAATTTCAATAGTTTAAAGACGAGATCCAAAAAGGGCTATCGGTGCAGCTTGTTGCTCGTTTGCCTTCAACCACTATGTAAATTCTATTTTGATGAACGTTATTTGTAATGCATCCAACCCGCTATCATTACTCAATATATACACAACTTAAAAATAAACTAAACATACCAGGAAGCTCCCAAGGTTCATGTTTGTAAAGATCAACATCCGCGATAATAGACGGTGGAGAAGCAACACTAGCGAAAGGTTCCATAGACCGCGATTTATGGGAAAGGTAATGAACAATGAGCTCCTCGTCTGTCGGGTGAAACCGAAAACCAGGAGGCAAGTTTAACTCAGCTTCAGCATCTTTAACGGTTTTTGTAGCATGTTTTGTTGGTATTCTCATGTTTTATTGATATTCAACAACTAATTTTGAAATAGTATTTGATAGTTTTGTATTTGGAGATTATTGAGGTGTGAATATGAATTGAATAAGATGAAGCAGATGAGAGGATTATATATACATGCTTTGAATTATTGAGAATAGTATATCCCTATGTCCCACACATATAGGTTCCATGAACGTTCATATGTGAAGTATAATGGCATATGTTATTTATTTTGATGTGCTATATTTGTTTCAAAAAGATGAACTGAAAATGACGTTGTTGTTCAACATTGAATTTTGTTTATACCTATCGTCAATCTTAGTGGATTAAATCTTTCTTTTAAATACTTTTGTAAATGTTATTTTTTTTTCATGGATATTGTTTCAAATTTATAATACCATGGTAAAAAGAATAAATATAAATACTTCAAGTAAAAGCAAGGTTCTAAATAGCGTGAGGCGTGACGGCATGATCAAGCCTCACGCCTTAGGAGCTATAATGAAGCCTTATCGTTTATAAGGCGTGGCTTAAAGCGACAAAAAATATGAAAACATTTACAAAAAGTAATATATATATAAAGAATTAAGTCATTAAACTATGTAAAACTATCCTTACAAATAATTTTCTTCATAAAAAAAATAAATAAAAAAATAAAAAACCTTTGTCATCCTAGTTGAATTCAAAAATTATCACGGCTCACGCATTAGCGTGCCTTGTTGCACATTTTCATGCCTCATTTCACACCACGCTTTAAACCGACGCCTTGGTCTACTGCGTAGCGTGAAGGTCACGTCTCGCGCTTTTGTAACGCCTTTACGCTACTATGACGCGTTTTTTAAAACCATGAGTAAAAGTGTCATCAGACAATTTCTTATAACTTGGTTAACAAGACATATGTTGGGGCCCATATTTTCTAATGAATTGTTTTTGAAATTTATATCTTCAAACTAAACATTTAGAAAGGTCCATTCGAGTCAAAGCAGACATATATGGAACAACTAAAAATGGAAAAAGAAAGCATGAATAGATTCGATAACTTTAACATAACTAATGTGTGTGAGAAAAATATTAGATTAGCACTTTGTTCAAAAAATTAAAAGTCTCAAGTTTATTTGACTAGATTCATTGTATCACGTTGTAAAGAATATGATAACATGTAAAGGATGTTGATTAGTACTGTATTTGTATATATTATACTTTTGTATCAAACTACCATTAATTAAAGGTAAATGTAAAAAAATTAACATAAGGCTAAATATCTTGTCTTAAATATGTCAATTGTTTTTTCAAGACATTTTACTTACGTTCATAGAAAATGTTTAGTTAACACTAAACCAGAATTACATAAAAATTGTTTCAATAGTTTGAAAGTGAACGACTTTTGTATCAAACTATCATTAATTAAAGGTAAATGTAAAAAAAAATTAACATAAGGCTAAATATCTTGTCTTAAATATGTTAATTGTTTTTTCAAGACATTTTACTTACGTTCATAGAAAATCTTTAGTTAACACTAAACCAGAATTACATAAAAATTGTTTCAATAGTTTGAAAGTGAACGACTTTTGTATCAAACTATCATTAATTAAAGGTAAATGTAAAAAAAATTAACATAAGGCTAAATATCTTGTCTTAAATATGTTAATTGTTTTTTCAAGACATTTTACTTACGTTCATAGAAAATGTTTAGTCAACACTAAACCAGAATTACATAAAAACGAGCATGGTAGTCCACGCGTTGCTGCGGGAGTGCTTTGGTCCATATATTTTGTAAATTTTGCTTCTTTCAAGCAATACATCAAAAGTTACGTAACAAAAGAGTAGACATGAGACACATATTTAAAAACTACATAGTGGTATGAAAATATGATTTTAAAAAATTTTCAGTTTGAATCCTAGCATCACTTGGCAATGATGCAACCTGATAAAATGGAGAGTGTAGGAGCTGGTGCAGGGAAATCTGCAAATTACAGTACATGTTGAGCAAAAGAAGTTATGGCTACAAAGCAATGGCTAGAAAAGAAGTTGCTATAAGTTTGATTTCAATAGTCAGATTATACCTCGATGCCGCTTGGAACATTCTCTGTTTGAGGTCTAAATCCATCAACAACACTAATGGTCTGAGAGGTCAATGTCACATTTTAAAAGACCAATCACAACATTATGGTAACACCTTTTTGAAAATATACATTGCATGTAGTAATTTACAGTAGACAATATTTTGTATAAAATTTTTCATTACCTCATAAACGCAAGGGCTTTCCGTGACCAATTCATCATATTTTGAGACTTTTCGTCGTGCTTTCTTCCAAGAGTGTATTATGAAGATTCAAGTCTTTTTCTTTCTGAAATTCAAAATAAGCGGTTATCTTAGAGTGTATTCCACTACGCTTATCTTTAAGTGAAATAAGAAAATAAGTGGTGCTATCAACACTGAAATGGCCTATTTCCAAACACTTAAATATAAGCAATCCCAAAGAGCCTACATATACGTACTAATTTATATTGAGCTCGATCATCTTTCACCCGTATGACCCATTTGACCCGTTCCCCTTTTAGCTCACCTAATATACGGTGTGTTGTAGCATTTTTAACTGGTACTGAACCACTAAATAACCCAAAGTAGTCCAAAGCTACCAAGTTTTGGACCATGTTATCTAAATAAAGCATAAGCCTTTTCAATATAAAGTATAAACTGTGCAAAGCAAAGGCAGATACTATCTCTCGCATTATGTTTGACACAACATAATCAAATAAGCCAAAAACACTTGCAAAATCGTCGCCAAATATGTATCACAATAACAAAAAAACATGAGGTCGCTTAGTTATGAAGATCAATAACTTACGATTGCTAATAGTTTGACATTCAAATAGGAAGGCCGGTCCAAACAGTTATTAAAACATATTATATTCTGATATCTAAGACTTCATTTTAACTCAGTGGCTAGGATTTCCTTACAGTTAAACATAAGCAATCCCAAAGACCCTACAGATACGTACTATTTTTTTGTTTCATTGTTTCTATTGAACAGGTCATATCATCACTAACCTGCCCAGTACAAAAGCATCTTTTGTTGATCAATTTCGATGTTTGTCTCAATCGCTTTCAAAGTAGACTAAATACATAATATAAGTCCGACAGAACAACTGCAAACAAACACATCATATGTCACACTATGGGAAAAAATGGTAACTAATAAAATTTCTTTCACGTCAAATATGGTCAATCAAGTCCATGTAAAAGTTACCTTCCTATTTTTAGGGCAATGTTGGAACTAAGAGGGCAAAGGAGCAAATTCAAGCCAACATGCATTAAAAATTCGAACATGAGTACTGAACCATCTTTCTTCGAGTTATGAGGCAACTTAGTTAAGCTTCTGGTCTATTCATAAGAGAGAAATGATTATGATGAGAGCCATAACCTTGAGTTTGTACCTCATTAACTTTCACAAAATCTCAACGATGTCCTCCATGGAGTCTGCTCTGGAGAAGTGGCCTGCTAATAAACACAAACAACCACACTTCAAAACTCAAAATAGCAACAAACAACAAATTTCACAATTGTTCAAGGTTTATAAAACACTCACAACCTATATGTGTATGATCATGGTCCATTGAATTTACCAAAAATGGCAAGAACTACTAAACTTGAATTATATGTTTAAATATTAACCTCGTAACAAATTAGAAATTCAACATAGGCATAGGTTGTGACATTTTAATCAAATAAAAAAAACTTTCATTCAAGTATTTCATCAACCATTTAAAATGTAAAATATTTAAGGAAAATGGTGAACGTCAAACAATGCTCTGTGCAAACTATTGAAACGTGAAGTGGAACCAAATACTGTGTGCACATACCATGGCTGTAACCAAAACACTTACAGTCTAAAATGTAAAACTACTAAAATGTTATGAAACAGGCGCTGTTAAATAGCCACATATAAAAATAAGGTCTACGAACAGTGAAGTGGTACCAAATTCTCGCAATGGCTGCAACGAAAACACTCACAACCCAAAAAGAAAATTAGTACACATCCTAAAAGGGGTACCTGATTATGCAATGGTACGAACTCGGCAAGCAATCCTTGACGTTCACCATGTTCAGCTTTATTAATATGGATATTTGCTCCTGTAATATGAATAGTATACATCGCTCAATACCAATACTTTCTACATAAATAAAGAAAAATATACATATAAGCACATCACCTACATTTTTATCAGCACTCTAAAAAGTTGTCTTCTTCCATATAATTGAGAAAGATTTCATTGTTCCATGTAGCATATTTAAAATCACCTCTGGTGGACCAATAGGAAGATGAATTAAGGTGATACATATTCCGTAATACAAATGTTTTGAACCCTTGGTTTATTAATTGTTAATTTCTAATAAGAACTCTTTAAGCAATGAATGATTAACCTGCATAGTTGATAGGAGTGCTACACGTGTTGCATCTCTTTCAGCTATAGAAGCTCGCCTAACATCAACTTATGTTCTAGCTATCTCCAGAATCAGGAACACCACGACCCCTGTCCTACCACCACCATCGCTGCACCTGATGCACCAGCACGTCTCGCATAAAACAACTATGAACAAAACATCATATATGATAAGTAACCAACAAATGTACAAATATAACTAACAATATTTGAATTATAGCTAGAATAAGTTGCTAACCGATGTCATATCACGAACTTGGTATTCAGATATATCCGGTCACCATCTTGCTGACATGCTTTTGGTGGTGCGTTTCTAAAAGCATCACCACAACCTCCACCCATTCAAGCACTTTCACTTATGGCCAGGGCACTTTCATCCGGTACCAAATAGCAAATCCACGCACCTCCCTATTGATACAATAAATGATTTAATATCATGAAAACTGAAAAATAAATTGTATACTAACATCAACAAACCAAAAGTATTTAACAAATCTAGCAAAAACGCTAATATTAAACTTAACAGAAAGAAAAGAAAGACAAACCTTAGGATACTCAACAACCCAGGCATCTTTACGGGGGAAGAAGGTGGATTGAATGAGAAATAATGGACTTTGAATGTGTTGGTTAATCTTGAGTATTGTTAGCATTTACATGAATGTAAGATCTGTAAAGATCTGTAAAGATTAAAAAAATTGAGGTTGGAATGAAGAATGTAGCAAGATCTGGAATGATCTTTACGAATAAATAATCCAAAACTGTGTGGTATGAGTTGTTTTACACTGCAGTTAGTACATTGGGTATTAATTAGTCATGCGCATAGTACCTTCAAGCCATATGTATCGTACATTCCTTAAACACCAAAGTAACATGTGTTACTCTTTGAACAGTTATGAACAGTTGCCACAATATGTATTAAAGGACACAATTTGAACGGGGAACGGGCTGCACTGTTGCTAAAGCACTGTAGCAACCGCTCCTCATTAGTAAATCGACCAATGACAGCATGTTACGTGGACCATTAAAGTTTAACTAACATAGACCAACCAATAAGGTCACAGATCTGATTGATAATTATCCCATAATAAAAAGGCATTGTACCCCGTTTACACACGGGTTTTAGTATATAGAATAATTGTTTCAATAGTTTGAAAGTAAACGACTTTTCTGTTATTATTTTTATGACTCGTAAGGTGAATCTCCAAAACTTTTTTTTTAAACGGTAACTAACTATCTCACAATACACATATCCAGTGGCGAAACTAGAACATTTATTTTTTAGGGACCGAATTTATTTTGGGGAGGCCGAATCGAAGATTTGTTTGTAACATCAACTAAATCTTTTATATAATAAAAGAATTACATCATTTTGGAGTGTTTTTGAAAATCCCTTCTCATTGAAAAAAAAATTAGAACAATAGCAGAGCTCAATTTTGCCACGTAGGCGAAATCGAGCAACATGATTGGTCAATAAAAAGTCAAAATTAAATTGATTTTGGTTAAACTTAATAAATTTGATGGAGAAATTTGGTTAAGAAAAAAATACATAAAAATATAGGGGTCAAATTTCTGAAAACAAAAACTTAAAAAAAGAGGAAGTAATTAATAAAACTTTAGTGATTGAATTTTAAATAATTTATATAGAGTAAAGTGTAAAATTGCAAGTTTACATGTTTTTTAATAACTTTATAAAAAACACAAATAACCCCTTACACTTTATACCCCCTATACTTTATAATAGTAACTTTGTTTAAAATTACATGAGACTTTCATCCATTAAAATTACAAAATTTGGTAAATATGCGAATTAGTTTTAATACACGTTAAATATTTTTTTAAAACTAATGTTAGTTTTAAACTTTTATCCATTAGAATATTTTTTTAAATAAGGATTCATTTGGTAAATATGCGAATTAGTTTTAATATACGTTAAATATTTTTTTTAAACTAATGTTAGTTTTAAACTTTCATCCATTAGAATATTTTTTTAAATAAAGACTCATGTTACTATTGAAAGTTTAATTTATACGTACACGGGTTTGAAATATGGCTAAATTATTAGTTACGGGAATATAAATATCAAATGGTAAGCACGATACTGTGATATGAAAATAAATATACACGATTCTATTTATAACAACGACTCATGAAATTGTTATTTAAAATTTGTATATGGATATCAATAAAAACATTTTAAAAACTTTACGGAGCATATTTTAACTTCATCAACGCTCATTATGTGCTACTAAATTCACACATTTTATAGAACATGATATCAATAGTTAAAGTTAAACAACAAAATCAACCTCAACCTCAACCTCAACATGTCTGTCAGTTAAAAACGTTATACAAAGCTAATTATTAAAAAAAAACAAACAAACACATGGGTTAGATAGTCATTGTTTAATATATAAGGTGTTTTCCTTAAATTATATTAAAAAAAATGCACGCATCACAATTCTTATTTGATAACAATCACCTCCTAAAAAATTTAGATAAAATAAAAAATAAAAAAACGTAGGTGTTTTCCTTAACTTTATTCATTGACGTGATGTTTTATTAAAAAAATATAAAATATAAAAAAACGTAATAGTTGGCCGTTGTAAACGAATTAAAAGTATGTACATGAGAATTATTCAGCAAGAATATATAGTTTTAATCAGGTTATTACGTTACTATACCGCGATAATGTTATTGAGTTGGTAATCACAGATGTGAGATATAACCATTATTCTATACTTATGATTTATGTGTAAACCTCTTTTTGTTTCTGAATAGAATCCGAAAGAGACCTCAACAGAACATTGGCTTATGCCTTATCTAGCTGATAGTATTTAGTAACTTTTTTTTATGGTTTAACTTTTTTGCTATACACACCAACTTTTAGTAACTCTTTTTTATGTTTTGTTGAATACTTTTACACTTAATATTTGTGTTTTTACTATAAACACGCTAAGCTATAATAGAATTAGTTGTGAGTTCAAGGGTTTTTCACTAGGCTTCTAAAAAAAGCTTATAGCTTTATCATACACTTATTGTGTTATGGTAATTGAATAAGCCAATAAGCACTTTTAAGAAGCATAACCAAACACCTCTTTAGTTCTAATATGAAGTTTTCTTATTTGATGTTATGACTAACTTTGTTGTTATCCTCGCTATAATGCAACACATTAGTGGTTTTTGCAGTTTTATTATCTTATCACACAAACTAAAGTGTAATGCAATTTGTTGTGTGCGTTTTTTAGAGGAGGATTAAGTATCAACACTTGATTGTCGTGGAATGATTATCTACGCCTGCTCAAGTTATGAATGAATAATTTAGTTGAGTTGCTGATTTAGATAATACATGAATGTATTTTAATGTACCAAAGATGTGTTTTAGTGCCAATATACGGAATTTTATGGTAGGAATTTTTTTCAGAGTGTAATTTGTCTTTGAATGAGTTAATGAAACTTAGCAGGTGTTTGTTATCATGGATAACACTATAAGTGTCAACCAACGGTCTAAAATATGGGCGTCTTTTACTTTGATGATTTAGACCAATTGTAAAGAAAGTTGTATTAAAGTGAAAGGTCGGTAAGAATTCAAACAATCTTAAAAGACTTGCGAATATACTTTTTGTCATTTTTTCATGCATTTATAATTTAATTATACAAGTAATAATAATTTCCTTATATAGTTCGGGCTTAGAGAAAAATTATTCTTATACATTATACATAAACGTAAGATTAAATTTGAGTTCTACCCATTACATATTTTTTCGTTTATCTATATGTAATAAAGAAGCTATAGTGTAAGCATCTATGTTAATTTAGTAATTTTATGATCAAACATGAGAAGTAAATAACACAAACTTATGAAAATACAACTTTCTAAACAAAAAGGTAAATTAGTAAAAATGGTGTGATGGTTATTCATAATTAAGGAAATGAATCAATCTTCAAAGCTATCTAAATATGCTACATATTTTAACGAAAATATAAGTAAAAGAAATAGCACAATTACAAAACACATCGTAAATTGATAGCACGGGTTTGCAAAACTAAAAGCATATATCACTAACATCTCATGCAAGTCAAGTATTATCATGAGATTTTACTTGAATAATAAAATATAATTTTTAATCCAAAAGCATTCTCCTAAAATAATATGTAGGTTATAACATATATATATATATATATATATATATATATATATATATATATATATATATATATATATATATATATATATATATATATATATATATATATATATATATATAGTCCACCAAGTAAAGTTATTTGAAACATGTTAAGTGGTTTATTTCTTAATCGATAATAATAAATAATTAAAACGAAATTTTAAAAACTCTGTGCGTGCACATGTATTATAACTAGTTACCTCTAAAACATATAATATATACACTAGATGCCGCAATTTTTTTTTCTTGGGGGGGGGGGGGGGGGGGGGGGCTGAGACCCTCCCCTGCCCTTCATAAGACCGCCTTGCACATATCTCACATGTTATAAGCATGACTATAATCCGATAGCTCAAGTTATTTACTGATTTAATGGGTTTTCGGTCAAAGACTTGGTGTTTCAATTGGCTATAAAATAAAGTTTTTTTTTTTTTTTTTTTTTTTTTTTTTTTTTTTTTTACTATATAAAAGATGTAACCATTAAATGTATATAACATTTCTCGGTGGCACAAGCTCCAACAACGAATAAATTATGGAGTAATTTTTTTTGGCAAACGGATGTTGGCACAAACGAATAAACTAATATTCTTTTGGCAATACACTATAAAGCAGTATGACAGCGACATATTCAATTAAACTACTATTTTTTTTCCAAATTGAGGAGCGCAATAAATAAAATATTATGTTCTAATATATTAGTAAAATAAATAAATTTTTTAATATTTACGACTTTTGTATATAACAAACTTTATTTGTCAGATATCTAACAAATAACTAGCGGTTTTTTGAATTAAAAAAGTATTGGCAAAAATGCCTCTCAATAACGAACAAAACAAGTCTAATATTGATATATTTTTAACGTGCGTACAATTTTATAAAAAAAAAATTAAAGTTTAATACATATATAGTTTTTAAATAAAATAACTTTCAAGATGCACCGTTAACCTACTAAATAACTTTTAAAATTATCATAAATTTTTTTTAAACTATAAGGGTCAAAATTAGCCCCACCGCAACACATTAATATGGTGCCGACACAACACTCATTCAAAAAAGGACGTCGTACTACAATTACAAATATAACTTGACACAACATTTATTTCAAACAAATACAACATGTGTCGGTAAAAAAATACCACGGTCTCGCAACGAAAAGCCTCGCCCAAACATTCACAACTGTTGATCATCAACAAAAATATTGGTAATGAAAAAGTATAAAAATGTATTTTAAGTTATCTAGACTCATTCTTACGGAATCTAAAAATTCAATGACCAAAATTTAAACTGCTAAAAACAGCAAGGTGTTCTAAATAAAATGGAAACTGTCTTGCCAAAACGAAAGTTACCCCGCCGCAACGCGGCGGGTACATCCACCTAGTTTTAATACAAGTGAATATTAAGTAAATGAAAAGATAAATAGAAAAAGAAATGTTTGAAAAAAATATCATTTTCCTTTTGCTAAAACAATGTGTTCTTTGTATTCAAGTAAGGAGTCAAAAGACGAAGAGGGGCCTACGGTGGGAAAGCTTTTTATTGGCAAAATTGCATATATATCCCTTCCAAAGTAAATAATTACATATATATCCTTTGTACAAGTTTTTTATACACATAATACAATGATTTTTATGCATGCTTTGGATATATATGCAATTATGCATTTTCAGAAGGATATATATGCAAAAACCCCCTTTTTATTCAACATAAGGAGGTTATGTGGACCCCTTCATTCAAACTTGCAGTTCAAGTTCTGTCTACAGTATAACCTTTTGGATTTCTTAAAAAGGTTCATGGACCTTTCACAAGAGTCAAAACCAATTTACTCTCCGTGACGGCCTAACTGTAAATTGTCAAATCAAAAATAAAATTAAATAATACTCCGTAAATACTTATATTGAAACTGAATATCATACAAAATAAAAGTAATAAAAAAAAAAATACATTTTTCATTTATGTGGTTTACTTAAGATCATAATTGCCGTCTCGTCTAGGGGTGTAAACTAGTCAAACTTTTATCAAGCAACTAGAGCTTTTATCGAGCTCAAGCCCGAGCTCAAGTGCAATAAATTGGCTCGAAATATATAATGAGTCGAGCTCGAGCTTTTGATACGGAATGGTGTATATGTTATTTTGTTCGAGCTCAGTTCAACTGGAAATACTAATACATATATATATATATATATATATATATATATATATATATATATATATATATATATATATATATATATATATATATATATATATATATATATATATATAAGGGATGGTTAATGTGAGATCAAACTTAAAGTTATAAAAATAAGATCTAGTCTAAACAATCACATAAACCATTTTATAAATAACTATATTGGCAATAATACAAAAAAAATAAAATATTAATACGAATTAACATTTTAGCAACTAATAACCAACTGATACATGAGTTTGAATTAGTGATACACAACTATAAATTTACATGTCGAATCAAAGTGTATCACCTTAACCTGATACATTACATGTCGAATCAAAGTGTATCACCTTGGTTTCGTCAATTTAAAAAAGAAAACAATCGGAACTTTAACAATTTTAGTTGCACTAAATAAAAAATTTAATTTTATTTTAACGAGTGTGTCACTTGTCAGATTTTAGATGAATCTTATTTTTACAACTTTAAAATTGATCTTATTTGATCTATATATATATATATATATATATATATATATATATATATATATATATATATATATATATATATATATATATATATATATATATAGTTTACTGTTGAATATTTCTAATGTCAAGTAGGCAATGAAAAATATTTAGTAGATCCATTTGCTATTTTGACTTTGAAATAAAAAAACTCAAAGTTTGACGTGAGACGAAGCAACTCGACAACTTATTATAAGATACATCATTGCTGACGCTTTTTATGTGTTCCCACTTCCCAGTCCAAACATACCCCAAGGGCCAGGCCAACCCACAAGGGGATCACGATTTGTTATGATGCAGATACTTTCATCATCGAAATCAGTCACGACAAAGTCATTTCGGTTACGCGATATGTCTCAAAATAAGCGTTCACAATTTTGAAAGTATTACCTCCATTTCAGCATCTCTAACTTTTGACGTATTGAGGTTGCTCTCATATTATACTATGCTGCATACTAAAATAGCTAAAGTTGAGTTAAATATGATCTATATGGTAACTTTCAAGTGTGAATATGGAAATTTTATGATCCACATAGGAGTGTTTATATACGTGGGGTGCAATTAACATACGATTCAAAGATGGTGTTTTATGTTATATATACATTACTACGTATGATGTTTCCATGAAGATTCTAATCACGTGCAAAAAACAAAGTCTTTATTTAATTATTTTTACTACTAAATAGAAAAAGTTCAAGTTTTAATTGACAAAGTTAATAAAGGTTGTTGATACAGTTAACGACAACGACACATACATGCAGTGCTAGACACTTTAAGTTTTGCTTACACAATGTGACGATCAGTAGTTAAGTTATGAATACGACATGAAGACATCCACTTTATGTCATGTTAATTACCTTGTGTCAACTATGTATGACTAACTATAATAACACAATCCACTTTCATGATCTCTCCTTTCCAAATTATTTATCCGCATTTTGTTTTCAAATTCTTTCAAGTTAATTGTTTACTACTAAAATTGATAGGAAAATTTGATCACTATGTAATTTTGTTTATAATTCAATCGTGAGTTCATGACCATTGCTAACTCTTTTCACCATAAAAGTATATAAAATTTGATTTGATTTAGCATTACTTTATTGAATATTATTATCAACATAAAATATTTATTTAAACTAAAATATTTACATGAGTTGGTTAAACTAAATGGGCATGAGAGAATTTCTGCTTGTTACGCAAGCAATGAACTATTTTTGTGACATGAGTTGGGTCCATTCATGGAATCTTTTTTTGATGTATTCAAACTAGACATGCACAAAGGTTTAACAACCAGGTCCACTACTCGCATTCATTGTTTGTACATGATTGGGAACTTATGACCCGTCATATTCTATATATAGAAAGAACGTACGTTAAACTTTCTCTTAATTGTCTTTCTATTTAAAATTTCTAATAATAATTTTGGAGCATTTCAATGGTATTTTGTTATTGATTTCTTTTTAAACAAAAAAAGTCCGTTGGGTTTTTTTTTTTTTTTTTTTTTTTTTTTTTTTTTTTTTTTGAATAATAACTTCTTTAGCTATAAGCATAACCAAAAAAAGTTTACTAGATAAAAATGGTACTGATGATACTATCCTAAAATATTATGAAAAAAAAGATCATTAGAAGGATTTAATTAGTCCTTTTCTTAAAATATGCTAGTATAAATTATTACTAGAACGTACTTGCGCAATGCGGCGGCGAGTACCGTGTGATTATATTTTGCGTTATTTGGTTACACGTTTAGTTGTCTTCATGCTTTATAAGTAGAGATATTAGAGATGGTTAAGGTAAATAATTTTAGTTTGAACAACCAACCACTTCCTAACAAATTAATTTTGAAATCTTTCCATAATAAGCAAAAAAATCTGAATTTTAAGTCGTTCTAATTATATAATAGTCCCAAATGCATTATATAGTAGTATATATAGTGAAAAAAACAAAATCTTCTTCCTCTATAAAATTCTGTAAAAATGAGAATAATCACCAAAAATTTATCATATTAACTATCTGACTTTTACGATAATAATGTTTTAGACATTCAATTTGCTCTTAGAAAACCTTGACACACTTTAGACAATAGAAATCATTAAATAATCCAATTAGGTCTGGCTGTTGTTGTTAACGACTAGAATAAGATGATTACATATTGAGGTGGTGTTTGCTTTTTAAGAGGCTCTGAATCTGAATATGAACCGCACATCTGAATTTGAATCTGAGGCGTAAATGTCTGAATCTGACCGCATCTGAACGGAGAAAAAAAAAACTCATGTTTGAATACCACATTTGCTTGCTCGTACTAATTTTTTTTGGTTATTTTTGTGGCAACGAGAAAAAAAACAAACACAAGTGTATAAACGGCCAAAATGTCAAGTCTAGAGCATTAAGATCTTACTGCCTCTTCCGCATCTGAACGGAGAAAAAAAAATCTCAAGTCTAGACCATTAAGATCTTACTGCCTCTGAACGCGTCTGAACGAGAAAAAAAAAACGGTATAAACGGCCAAAATGTCTTACCTCATCTGAACGGTTTTTAAATTCAGAGGCTGTTAAAAGTCTCTTTTTAAAAAACAAACACAAGTGTATATGAGGTCATTGAAAAAAAAAAAAAAAAAAAAGGTAATAAAATAAGGGTGGTGGCAATGGGCATGGTATGAGCTCGGTATGCAGGCATACCGCACGGCAACACTATTGCCACCTCTGTGGCATGGTTGCGGTTTGGAGGGCAGCGGCAAAGAATGCCTCAACGACATGGAAGAGAAAGGGGATGCATTTGACCGTTGGTAGCATTGATTTTGGAATGCTGAGATGGAATATGACCGTTGGCCATTAAAAAAATAAAAATAAAAATCTTTATAAATTACCTACAATTTACACAAACAATTCACATATTTCACACAAACAATTCACATATTTTCACACAAACAATCTTTTTTACAATGTTTTCATCCTCTTCTTTTCCATCCGACGAGTTATTTATTCCCGCCGACTCTTCCCGTTGATCGAAAAGATTCGAATACTCATTTATACGTGTATTATATTTCACAATATGATTTTAAAAGACGACCGTGTGGCAATATCACCGGTTCATATAATGGATCAGCCGGTCGCGCCAGTTTATGACGAGAGTGTACTACCGGAGTTACTCGACGAAGATATCCATTACCGTCTCCGATATGATCTTACGTAGCACGTAGAGGCTCAAGACTTATCATACCTCGATGACTAGTTATTTCATATATATTTTTTTAAGTATTATGTAATTTTCTTTTTATTATTAATGAAATATTATGTTTTTATTAAATTGTTTAATAAAATTTATGAATATAAAAAATAAAAAAAATAAAATTAGGTGAGGTATGAGATCAGGGTTGCAACTAAAAATGTATGATGAGGTATGATAGAGACATGAATGAGGTGTAATGATATTATTAATGGATGGTGAGATATAAGTGAGGTTTAGGATCATGACTGCCACCACCTAAAGATGAGTAGTTATTGGCTAATTGTAGGAGACTTTGTTTACAAGAAGTGAAGTTATGTCGGACCTTTAAAGGTTGTAGTCCAAGACTCCAAGCAGGACCGTTTGTCTAAAATAATACATTTTGGATCCCCTGAAAAGATTCTTGGACCTTTAATATAAGGGTCCAAACAATTTTAATGCATTCATTTTTCTAGAAACCCATGATTTTCTCGGGTCTATAAGCTAGTTTTAATATATTTCCCTTCTTGTTACTTTTTTCAATACTTTTTTCACACATAAATTTCCTTTTTCTTTTTTTTGGAATGATATACATTGGATGTAAAAATAAAAAGTTCAAAGTTTGAAACAATATTTTGTTTTCGGATGTCACGAAATCTCAAAAATAATATTAAGATATAACTTATGTCATGTGTAATGATTCATTTTTTCGCCACCTCCATGTCATGACCATATTATCTTTTATTTCTACCATCTTCTTAGCAAATTTAGCTGTAAAATAGTTACAACATTTATACTTCATTTAAACACAAGCACATAATACGATGCTCTCAGATAAGAAAAAAAAATCATTACCATCTCCATTTTAGCAGATGTTCACCATCGGTTACTCCTTTACTTCCCTAACGACGATCGAAACAAAATAGCATCTAACAATGATCATGCACGAAAGAGGCTGAAAATTTTGATTCACTTTTTTTTAATCAAGAAAGTGACTTACATTATTTATTTATTTTTTTGAAAATTGACTTTCATTGGGGAAATCCAAGTCCAATTTGAAACCCGATGGGAGGAAAACCTTCAACTTAAGCCGCCCGAAGGCACGACACTTAAATTGAAGTAAACCCTGCCTTCTCCAGATTCGAACCCTTATGGGTTGAAACCTTCATTGAAGGACTTTGAAATCGTACCGACAGGGCAGTGGTCCACAAGGGAGGACTTCCCGGTTTGGTCACCCAAACCGGTACTACTCTCCACTAGGCACACTTAACTGAATAAGACATGCCCAGTGGACCACAAGCCCATTGGTAAGTGACTTACATTATTGCTTATCTATTTATGCAAATATTGGAGATTCACTAGTATCTTGACTTTGACTGAAAAAGTCAAAGTCTGACTTTGAAGAAGCAGCTCCGTTCTATAGACATCACTGCTGACGTTTTTTATATTTCTAAAACTCCACTTCAACACAATAAATTGATGTCAACGTATTTCCATCTAGTGTTGTTCATCGATCGATGAACAGATTGTTCATCGATCGCTACTGTTAATAGGACACTACTAAGATACATGAATGGATATGCATACGTGGTGAAAACGTATATGCAATAAAGCATATACATGCTCAGAATGTAAAAGTACATTTAACGTGCATTCCGTAAGAACATTCAAATATACGAATTCATGCTCGGGGACAAAGTATGATCAACGTCTAAATATATTATATATTTGACGTAAGAACTATATTTGGCCAAGCTACATATACCATGACGTATCCCAGCGGATAAAGAATATATTCGACTGCAAGATTCTTATCTTATGAACATATTGAAGCATTCACTCCCCTATAAATAGGAAGCTCGTAAGACATCGAAACACACATTCACAATCAACTATCTCTTTCTCTCTCTATATATATGAAATATATTACTTTCATTTACAACCTCACTGACTTGAGCGTTGGAGTCTAATACGGGGAGCAAGTCCCGGTTTACTCCTAACGTATTTTTCTTGATTGATACAGATAAACAGGTCACTCATTAGGCGATTAGCACCCTCACCTTGAACCTGTGAATTAGCGTATCATCAGTGTTCTCATGTTTTCTTGAGGTTTGAATATGAATAAGATGAAGCAAATGAGAGGATTATATATATATACATGCTTTGAAAGTTTGAATTATTGGATTCATTTAATGGAAAATAATGAGAATAGTATAAGGATATCCCTATGTCCCACAAACATAGGTTCAATGAACGTGCATATGTGAAGTATAATGGCATGTGTTATTTATTTTGATGTGATATATTTGTTTTAAAAAGATTAACTGAATATGACGTTGTTGTTCAACATTGAATTTTGTTTAATATTTACCTTCCATTTATGATTTACCATTTCTTTATGTCATTTCATACAAATTGAGTCATTTAAGTTTGTGGTTGTCGTTCTAAGTGGAGTAAATCTTTCATTTAAATTATTTTTGTAAATGTTATTTTTTACACGGATGCTGCACTCTTTTTGTTCAAATTTATAATATTATGGTAAAAAGAATAAATGTAAATACTTCAAGTAAAAGCAAGGTTATAAATAGCGTGAGTCAACAACACAAACATAATAAATCGAACAAGTTACACCAATCAACCGACTCGATGACCAACGTCTACACTCGGATCAAATAAGGATATCATAAAGAGAATATCTAACATACCGAGACACAGCTCCAACACACCAAACCTGCCAAAGACAATGACAGTAAGGGCAAATTAAAAATTAATTATGTAATTAAAATCGAATAAGGACGATAACGAGTGTAAGTTAGGATAAACCATAAATACAAAACATGTAATTTTTCTAAAATTGATGATGGATTAAATAAATTAGGGACATAACTAAAACGTCATTTTCATATAAATGGTTTCAAGCTATAACCATTAAAGCTAACTACTGAATATACTAACGACTTTAAATTAGTGTTGAATATTTCTCATGTCAAGTAGGCAATGAAATGAGAGATTCATTTGCTATTTTGACTTTGAATATAAAAACTCAAAGTTTGACGTGAGACGAAGCAACTCGACAACGTATTTATAAAATAAAAATACTCATACATCATTGCTTACGCTTTTTTATTTTATGTGTTCCCACTTCCCAGTCCAAAGCAACACTCCCAAAGGGCCCAGGCCAACCCAGTCACGACAACTTATTACGAGTACTAAGCTAGTATAAAATACATCGACTCAAAGTTTGACGTGAGACGATTTGTTATGATGTTAGATACTTTCATCATCGAACACAGTCACGACAAACGTCATTTTGGTTACGCGATATGTCTCAAAATAAGCGTTCACAATTTTGAAAGAGTATTTTCTCCATTTCAGCATCTCTAACTCTTGTCGTTGTTGATGTTGATCTCACATTATACTGCATGCATACTATGATGTGAAGTGTGAATATGGAAATTTTATGATCCACATAGGAGTGTTTATATACATGGGTTTGAATTAATATTCTATTCAAAGATGGTGTTTATGTTATAAAATTAAAGGTGACAAAGATAAAACAAGAGTATATATGATGTTTCCATGAAGATTCTAATCAAGTTTTAATTGACAAAGTTAATAAAGGTTGTTGATACAGGGGTGCGTTTGGTATTCGACTATGGGAATGACACTATAATTATAAAAGTGATTAAATGTGTTTGTTTAAGATGAGAGGCCCATAACTATGTTAATGAATGATAGAAATGCTCTATACTCTATATACCTCAAAAGGGTAAGGTATGGATCTTTCATACCGAGGGGCCCACCACTACTATCAAAATCATTCCCATTGTGATTGAGGACGGCATACCAAACGCACCCTTAAACGACAACGACAATGAGACATACATGCAATGCTAGACACTTTAATTTGGCTTACACAATGTGACGATCATTATCACTACGACATGAAGACACATCTACTTTATGTCATGTAATTTGTGTCAACTATGTACGACTAACTATAATACCACAATCAACTTTCATGATCTCTCCTTTCCAAATTATTTATCCGCATTATGTTTTCAAATTGTACAAAGTTAATTGTCCGCTACTGAAATAGATATGAGAATTTGATCATGATCGATTACCACAATATCCTTACTTGAAATGATTATTGCAAACATTGTTGAAAATAATAATTAGTTAGTTGTGTGAGAAGCTTTCTAACCAAAATGATTGTGGTTCAAGTCCTGCATAAGACATGTGAGATAGTTGTGGTTTGTATATTGTTAGATTGTTAGTTGCATTTTTTTTAAATAGTTAAGTATAACACTGTTATTTTATAAAAGTAAATCCACTCAGTTACAAGTCCCGCCATAAGAGACTTGTAACCTGTGTGTTTACAACCCACTGCCAAAAGTAATATGTTTAAGTAAACAAATCATTTGCGGAACACGAGATTTTCAGTAGCAAGACAATATAACAAATACAATGTCACAGCTAAAAATAAGATATACAATGCCTAAAGCTCATGACCCTGAAGCTCGGCGTAATCGTATGCAATCAAGCATAAAATGCCCCAAGTAAGTGTTTGCCAGACACTCGGAAGTAATCCGAATGATATGCGTCCGTTTAACAGGTTGGCGCGACCAACTCGGACGGGGTGTCAACCCAAATAGATCTATCCACAGCATTCGTGCTCACACGCATGTAATTAACGGTTCATGATAAAGGGGACTTCAGTGGCAGTAATTGGTAACTTAGGCAAAGTAACAGTTTTATATTTATGTCCGCAAAAGCAAGAACTTGTGTTCATAAGAAAGAAATCCATGATGGAATAAGTAATTCATAATGTATTCAAATAATCAATCAAGTATTTCAACCATCCAGTAATGTTTGAGAAAATGAATCACGTTCAAGTAAAACAAGCATTGAATTTAAGTAGTAGCGAGCATGTATCTTCCCCAAAACAGTTGTAAAACAAGTAAAAGTAGGGGTTATGAACTCACCTGGTGCAATAGCTACGATGACAACAATGAATACACAGAAATGAGGCACGATCTCTAACCGCAACCTAATATGAATGATATGATCTAATGTAAGAAATGAAATGATGCTACACATGCAAATACGTATGTTATCGATACCACTCATTAGTTTTGATAATAACGTTTATCGTCGAAAAATATATTTTTGACGTCTCGTTTGGTTAATAATCACTTTTCATGTAAATATGTTGAAACGATACTCCACGATCCTTGTTTGGTGTTCTATAAGTAAATATAAGGTTTTCGTCGCAAAAATAACATTTTCATTACTTGAAAATATGCCCAAAATGACCTCGCAAAACAAGTCGCGAAATGTTGTACGTTAAGGGTTAGTGATGAAACTCGGCGTTTTTGAAAACCTTGTAACAATATATTGAAGTCGTGTCATTTAACTTTTGGTTATACGGGTCTTGATCGATGAGAAAATCGACTCTTATTATTGTTACTTGAAAGTATTATGTTCAATACTTAGAAAATTTCATTATAGTAAAAGCTGTCAAAATATATATATAGTTTATCGGGTATATAGATGAGGTCGTAGTTTATTCGTTATAAGTCTATTCGACGAACGGCCAAATGATTTGAAAAGCTTGTTGGAAGATCTTGATTTCATAAAACTACGGCTCGGACTCAAATTGATCCAATCATGAAGAAAAACAGCCAAGAAAGTGGTGTCTCGCAAAGACAGTTTTGCGGCAAAATAATAATAGAAAAGCTAATGGAAATTTGTAAAAATCGTCTAAGTTCAAACGCTTGTATCTTTTTCGTTATAAGCTCGTTTTCTACGCTCTTTATATCCCCGGAATCGTGGGATGGCATACTAGTATATTTTTGATAAGTCGGGACGGCTAGATCAAGTTTTAGGCCTCGAAACAGTCCAGGAAAATCGTGGGACAGCAAGTAATTTTTCAGAAAATAGTTTTCGTCGTTAATATTGGAAATATCATAACTTTTTCGTCGTAACTCGGATTTTATCCCCGTTTTCGGACATAGTTTCGTCTCGGAATGTATTTTCTAAATCTTTGGTCCAAAATTACACTCTAGACCCTGAGTTTCCCACGATTTACAAAAATGGACAGTAGCTTTATATAGTTTGTAAAAATCAACTTTTTTAGTTCAAGACTTGTTTAGATCTTACCCAAACTATCTCAAATCAACTCTACAAGTACCCAATCCTACCATACACCTTCTTAGGGTGTCATGGGGTCCTAAACATCACCAATCTTAGTGGATCTAATGAGATTACTAGTGAAACTTATAGATCTATGTTTATAAACAAAAATAAACAATAAGTGGTATGGATCATAGTATATTTGCATGTTTTTGTTAATAGATCATGAAAATATATAAAGTAAATGTTTAAAAGAGTAGGAAAGATTATTAGTAACTTACTTGAAGGTTTGATGAGTTTTTGGAGAAGATTATATATAAGTAACCTAGGGATTTTAGCACAAAACCTCAACTAGATTATGATTAGGACTTGATCAACACTTGATTCTTGAAAAATGATGGGTTCTTCTAGTTCTTGATGGTGGGTCGATTTGTGTATATGTGTAGGAGGTGATTATATTTTCTTTGCAACTAAAAATAAGTTACTAGTTTCATGTATATATATATATATATATATATATATATATATATATATATATATATATATATATATATATATATATATATATATATATATATAACTAGATATGGCCAAATTAGTCAAACAAATACACAAGGACTTAGTCCTTGTGGTTTGCCGAAATTTATGGAAAAGAAGGGGACAAAGTATGGTTCATGCTATCAAAAATTTATTACCATGTTTTATGGAAATTTCTTACAAGTAAGAAATATATATATATATATATATATATATATATATATATATATATATATATATATATATATATATATATATATATATATATATATATATATATATATATATAGTAGGTAACCAAAGGGGGGGGGGCTCAATAATTAAATTTGGAAGAAAAATGGTTTTTATCTGTATAAAATGTATATATATTAAATGTATTGGGTAGTAAAAATATGTATTGGGTATTAGTTTAGTAGTTAACGAAAGTTATACGTAATTAAACGTAATATGTAAAGAATTTAACTTGGTCGTCGGAAAATATTTTTGGGACTTTTGTAATAATTTTGGAAGTATAAAAATACCCTAAAAATAATTGTTGAGAAAGTCGGGTATGTCGAGTGTTATATTTTTGAATAAAAATTAACGTTATGTTGAATTTAAAACCGTAAGTATTTAAAGAATAGAAATTTGTTTTATAGTATAAAATTATGAATTGGGGAAGGAGCAAGGTACCGGAGCGTTGTGGACTAATAAATGAATGTGGTTAGTATGTGCAAGTATTATTTAAACATTGTTATGTATTAGGTGTTACCGGGGTACCGAGTAAACCAGAAATAAAGTTTAACTGTACCAAATAAAATGTGATGACGTTGTAAAAATTATAAATTTACATTCCTGATGAGAATTGGGTGTTAAAATATTTATCGGGTTGAAATAACACAAACCGACAGAGTTATAAGCTCCGACCGTGAAATATAGTAATTGATTTCAAAACACCGGGTAAATTAATAATATAATTTTTATATCATTATAATAAATATGAAAATATGTTAGGGTCGTAGTCGGGAGTATTGGGTATCGTTCGTAGTAAAAACTGAGTGGTAACGTTAATTACAAATTAAGCATACGTATATAGAAATAATGCATATCCGTGTAGGGCCTAAAATGTGATGATGATGTAACCGAGGATATGTAGACTACTCCAGTCTATATGACGTGTCATTAATGAATGATGCATGAATTTACAGCGAAACCACATTGGTTACGCGAATTTGAAGACCCGTAAACTCAGTTTACGATGAAATGAACGGCAATCGTGAATAGTGATTTCCTTCCGGAAATGAATAGAGTTATATGAATAGTAAAATTCTGAAACACTTCTCGGAATCACAAACTGACTCCGAAAACGATGAATAGTAAAATGATAAATAGTGACCGGTGAATAGTAAATGATGAATAGTAACTGATGAATAGTGAATAGGAGAAATGTCCTGAAAATGCGGGTTGTTACACCCATTTATTAAAAATATGCCGAAATGACCACTTCTCTTGTTGTTTAAAATAAGCCGCGACACACACCCTTTTTATTTATTATTTGTGATTCAAAAATCAAACAGAAACATGCATGCATTAACTTCTTGACATCAAAACGTGAATCTAAAAACAATATTTTAGTTTAACAGCTTCGTTGTTAAATAAAGGTTTCAAAAAGGACTAAAATGACCGAGACATAGGTGCAAATATATAAATCAGATTAAAAGTCTCAAAACGGAATTATAGATCGATATAACCACTTCATAGTTTCATGATTTAAATATAGTTTTCTCATTTATGTGCACAACTGATTTAGTAAGATATGTTATTAACATATTAGCAGAATATCAAGATTCATGTCCACGTCACATACCATGCATTCATTTAAGGTTGAGTTAACCGGACCCCCTCTTGTAGGGAGGGTTTGTGGAAGACATGCTGCCGCCGCCTGTACTGTCTGCAGTAAAACTTATACATTTTGAATAAAGTAGGCGGAACCCCCATGGTAGGGAGGGTCCGGTTAACACAACCCTTCATTTATTTCATTACAAGTCAACACAAACAATCATGCATTTATTTGTTAGCTCTTTTAAGATTTGATGTAACATTGTATAAGTCAAACGATAGGTAAATCAAACCATACGAATTTCATGAGCAGATATAAAATAAATATCGAATGAGATAAGCTTCATAATCGTTATTTATGTGTCGATCCAACATGATTTTATGTTGTTGTTCCATGCGATATATATGTACATATACACAGCCGATTCATATATGTATACTAGATGATAAGTTTATAATTTCATGCGGGTTTTATTTTGATTTTAAATGTGCTGTTATCCAGCCGATACTCGAATACGCGACACGATCAACAAAGAAGAAAAAAGATTGAGTAAGGTTGGATTTGTTACCCTTGTAGCTTGAATCGAAAAGCTGAGAATAGGGAACCAAAACCAGAATCAAATGCACGTTAACCCGGCCGAATTTCTAAACGAAACCCTCCTCTCGTACAGCCTTAACCCACCGAATCAATACCATATAAACCTTTTGAAACGGAACCAAAACCCACGTACACGCCTCTCCCTTCGAACATAATTAAACCCCACGATCAAACACCCTTCGAAAAGTAACCAATCACGATCACGACCACCCTTGCACGCCTCGAATCGAATGGAAAATGGATCAAGAAAAAGGTAGCAGCCGAATGGAAACTTTCTTTAGGGTTTGTTGAAGTTTTTGTTTAAAATGTGTTGAATGGTGCAAGGGGTGTGAATATTCGGTTATAAAAATCAAATCGTGTAGGGGATTTCAAATAGGTAATGTTGTGTGTCATAATGGTGATTGAGAAGTAATTTAAGGTTAATTAGGTAGTGATAGGGCCAAATCATGGGATGGTGATTGAGTGTTAATTATCATTAGAAGGTTACCATAATTTGAAAATGTGTGCCACATAAGAAAAAATTAAAAATTAAAAATCGGTCCTATGTATAATCTTTTAACGTGTGATGTTTATTTCGGAATATTTGTTGTGTCAAATTTACTTTATATCATAGCTTAAGTTATAGGTTCAAGATTTAATAGTACAAAGTTTAGGAAAAAAATTCAAATTATATGGGAATTTCGGAAAACTGACGGGTTTTACAATTCTTCCCTTCTAAAAAGAAAATTTCGTCCGCGAAATTGAAATGAAGAGAACAAACGGAAGCGTACCAATTCACGAAATGAAAAGAAAGTGATTAACTTGCTTGGAATAGTTTCTCCAAAAGAATTTTATCGAATGGAAAAATTTCTCATGACTCGATCCGAACAAAATAGGATAGCCCCGACTCTCCACAGAAAACAAATTTGATCTGACGAATACCAAATGAACATGAAATAGATGATAGTCGAAATCTCATAAAGAGATACATGAACATCAGATGAATCTGGAATAAATACGGGAGTGATGCTAGGGGTAGAAAATTTCACGAATCAAATCGGGTTTTGAACGAACTAAGGATCTTGCTAAAATCAGAGGAGCATATATCAAATTATCAGTCATACCAAAAGTCTCCTAAAAAGGTTGGTAACCTAATCGTATTAACAATTAACTAAGCATAAATCGGAGTATCGAATCATATCAGAATGTATAATGGGATAGGTAGGATAACCGCACGGATAAGAATGAATCTAAGGACTAACGTATTAGGAACCAAGTCTTCCTTAATGCCAACACGTGTAACTCTTCTGTACGGACACATCATACGGGGCACACAAATTCCTGCCTAAACTTTCAAACTTCCTCTTCCACAATGACAACAAATCAATCAGTCATTGTAATCAATTCCAAACATTCACTGAGCGGCTTCTCGACTTAATTCAACCGAAGGTGTTCTACATTTCCGTTCATACACTATTTGAAAGGACAACTCTGTCACTTGTATGCCATTGATCTTAATGAGCAAACATAATCAGACCACACACTTTTCAACTTCCTGCTCAACACTTGAGTCTGGTCCCTCAAGCCTGTCAGTGAAAAGCATTCGTATACTTGAGTCTGGTCCCTCAAGCCTCCAGTAGTTCTCCTTGGTATATGAAGTAAAACGCAAATCTCTGACACGATCACTGCAGGTGCGCCATGTACTTGAATAGTCTTCTACCGAAGGATTTATGCCAACTTGCTAACGGAATACACACTCTAAGAGGCAAAATGAGCTGACTTAATCAAACGATCCATCACCACTCAAATTATATCATTCTTCTCAAATGTGCGAGGAGGTTTCGTTACAAGGTTCATGAAAAGTCTAATCCTACTTCTAAGTTGGAAAGTCCATAAGTTAAAAGAACTCCCTTGCATGTTGAAGTTCAATCTTGACCTGTTAACATACTAAGTACATCGTCACTAATGTGATCACAACCAGTATTATGCCATTCCATCTGAAAATTCTACTTAGATCTCTTATACATCTTAGTACAACTAAGAGGGATAGAGAATTTAAAACTGTGCCTCAATCATAACAGCTTCTCTCCAGTCCTCTAACATAGATCATAGTTCGCCATCTTGCTCCTGAGCTTCTAAGATTTGTAATTGGATTCAACCTTCATGTTCGCCCTAACACAACTTCCCTGAGTTCTAAGTCTTGATTTTCTTAAGCTCAGTCTCCAGGACAAACCGAAACTTCAAATTTCTTCCTAAATGCATCTGCCACCAAATTTACCTTGTAAGAGATGTCCTCCAATCTTAAGAGCAACCACACTGCCGCCAATTCTAAGTCATGCATTGAATAATTCTCCTCAAACGGTTCTAATTGTCTTGATGCGTAAGCAATAATCTTCCTGTGTTGCATAATGGCATAACCAAGTCTCTTCTTGAAAGGTCTCGAAATTGGTACTACCTGAAAGTATGGAAGTTGAAGCTAACTTCTATTTCAGCTTTTTTTTTTTTTTTTTTTTTTTTTTTTTTTTTTTTCTCAAAACTCTGTTCTCATCCAAACTAAGCTTCTCTTCTTTACTCATAAAATTCATCAACAGTAATGCAAGTCGTGAACATCTTCCAACCAATGTCATGCTTCTAGAATATAAAAATGATCCTCATATTTCCACATAATACGAAAATGATTCTCATGTTTCCTTCTTCATCTCTAAATGTACTAAGATGTCATACTATGACAACTTTGCCTAAGTACTCACGAAAACACGATTCATCACGTCCATAAAATAGTCAAAGCATCAGCTAATACTATTAGCATCATTAATAATCATAGAGACTGTTACGAATACGAAAGAAAATTCTAGGAATACTTCAAGCCATAAATCCATCTAAAGGAAAAAATCCATGTACTAAAATTGATCAGATACATCGCCGATTCAAGGTAGGGAATGATGGTCTCTAACAGAAATACGGTTCAGCTTTCAGAAGTCAATACAAGTCTCCTGCTCTCATCCTTCTTCATTGCGAATAAAACTGAAGCACTCCAAAGAGATACAATAAGACAAACAAACCATTTCATAGATTTTGGTTGCCACTCCTCCAGTTCTCTCAATTCGGCTGGTGTTGTTCAATATGGAGTTTCATAATCAGGCAAAACATTGTTCTAATACGGATATGGTTCTGTCTCCTCAAACTTTTACTGTTCTCAGGCACTGCTCAAAGATATCCCATGATCCCCATAAGTTTAAGTTATATGATGTAATTATTATTACGTTGGCCAGGCGTCATAATACTTGCATCATATAAACATGCCTTTATGGAAATCATATTCAACCTCGAGTCGTGACTAAACAATCTCTCAGTGCTAGGTCAAAGCGAATTCACAACCTGGTGTAACTCTTAGTGGTTCATTCAGGGATTACATCAGAGAAATTCCGATTGCCAATTGATTCTCAAATGAGATTCATCCCATGGAAAACAAGAATAGATGCTAGGAAAACTTCATAACCGCGACAGTAACGCACGAATTTTCCAGGGTGGTAAGGATAACAAAAGTTTAACAATCAGAAGTCATGGCAAAAATACATTAGAGTAGTATGACAATAGTTAGCATCTTGATGCTCAGTCCACCAGTCAATATCAGAATGACAATCGAATTTAAACTTTCCAAGGAAAAAAAATAGACCAGCATAGCAAATCTTGTGAGGAATAACATTCCTACTCTCGTGGTTGATCACCACAAGATTTCTCATATGAATACAACTGGATAAGGCAAAATCTAATGGTGTAGGAAAACTCAAATATGCTTATCAAAAGTAAGAGATTTCACAGAACGTGTCAAACACGTCATGATCATGGAAATTCTCAGAGTGCCTGTAGAGGCATCTAAAGGGTTAACAAATGAATCAGAAGTTGAAATCAAAGAGAATAAAGCTTATGTAATGTCAAACATTACCACAAAATTATCACCGCATTCTAAACTTACTTGGTCACTAAACTTATGTTAGGCTTCAAATCTCCAGAAGGAGAAATCCAAAAAGGCTCAACTAAAAGTAAGACACGAATCAGAATGATGCGGAAGCAACGATACCTAAACAAATTCCCTATAGTCTACCCAATCCTCACCGGTCATAACTTAAGTTTCAGAGTGGAAATCCTAACGCAAGTTCTCAAAGGTTGTTTCATAACTCCTATTGTGCAAAACTTAGCGGGTCTAATACTCACAGATCATAGCCTAAGCTCTAAACCTGTCTCTGATACCATAATTGTAACACCCCAACCCGATAAGGGCTAAAGTGTAACATTATGGGGTCAAATCAGAACATAAGCAAGCAGAATACATTAATAATACAAGGTTCACGAACAGTTCTAAAGAAAAGATAAAGGACTAATTCTAAGCATTACAACTTCCAAATTAATTACAGGTAAGGAACCAAGAAGGAAATCTCTAAGTCTATCTCTAATCCATGGGGAGCTATCAACAGTGTAGTCCGCTAAAAGCTCCTAAGCACTCTTCTCCCAACCCAGCTTCCTTCTAAGAACCTGCCGCAGGAAAAGAAATGCGGCTGAGCTTAAAAAGCCCAGTGAACAGATATAAACAAACGGAACTAATAACAAAAAGAAAACGGAGGTGAATACGACATAAGTCCAAGCGAACATGCTGAGAAATAAATCAAGAATATGGAAACATGGAATATGATCAAAGGAAATACGGATAATGGATATCAAACAATCAACGAAAAGAAATGAGTCATAAGCGTAAGCAAAAGAAATAAAGCAAGCATAAGTTAATCACATTAGAGATGACAAGATAATAAGATCACAGAAAAGTAGAACTAATAGGAATGCCCAACAAACATATATCATAGTGTACACAGGAGTCATGACCTCCATTGTACCAAATGTGAAAGGGGTGTATTGCACACACACCAAATATTACTAAACAAAGTACCTAGGATGCATCCATACGCTCCCTGCAAAACAGATATATATGCACAAAGCTCTAGGCTAAGTAAACATATACAATAATAAATATAGGCCTGAATAGCTATAGCATAATAGGGAACGCTGTGGACAAAAACCCACCTCCACAGATAGTGTCAATACCACTGGTGCATCAGTGGCAAGGCCATGGACTCCCCATGACTGGCTACAAATTTATCAAATAATGGGCAATAAATAGGGCAAAGGACTGCTATAAGAATAAGGACTATAGCATGCAACAAATATCAAGCAAATTATAACAGAAATGGATCGATCAAATATGGATCATACAAAGGGATCATAGCAATGGTTCAAGTCAAAGGTCCAAATCAAAGATTCATATCATGAGGTTCAAATCAAAGGTTCATAATAGCAAAAAGGTTCATAGCAAAGGTTCAAAATTTGAAGTTAAATACTCAAAAGATGTGAAAGAAAGTCATGAGAAATTTTAGAGAATAAAAGAGATTAAGGACTTTAGAAAATTATTTATAACCTTTTTATCGTAAAAGTATTCCTTAAAAAAAAACACATTTCATAAAAGTCATAAAACCTTCATATAAAACTGGCATCGAATCGTAATCATATAAATCATTTCAAAAATAGTTTTTCTCAAAAGTCATCAGGTTATATTTTTTTAAAAGGGTCTTCATATGAAATTATACTATCAAATGAACCAATGATATGAGGCGTATAAAGATCAAAAATCTTAATAGTGGCGATGGAACGTATCATGAGTCATAAGAAAAGCTTATATCGAAAGATGTGCATGAATCATGAGAAACCTTAAGAGATAAGGTCAGAATATCTGTACCTTAAGCCGCAAATGAACCCATATCAAATAAAGGATAGGAAGTTACTCTTTCTTCAGCGAATCTACATGAATTAATGATCGTCTTATTAATTTATTTTAAAAATCAGATTACTTATTTTAGTCAGCTTTCCATTTATAGTAACCTTCCATTTAAAGTAGCTTTCCAAAAATAGTAACTTTCCAAAAATAGTACAAAGTTTAAAAAAAAAATTCAAATTATACGAGAATTTCGGAAAACTGACGGGTTTTACAATAATTGCAATAAATATTGATTCTTTTTGAAAACTAATGCCTACGCACTATCTTATGTAATTGCTTTTATTGAAACTGACTTAAATTATTGCTTATCTATTTACGCAAATATTGAGATTCATTAGCATCTTGACTTTGACTGTAAAAGTCAATGTCTGACTTCGATGAAGCAGCTCGTTCTATAGACATCACTGCTGACGTTTTTTTTTTTTTTTTTTTTTTTTTTTTTTTTTTATTTTTAAAAACTCCACTTCAATACACAATAAAATAAAGATGTTATCGTATTTCCTTACGTCATTTAATTTTGCTCACCAAGACAAGTTTTTTCATCTAGTGTTCATGTTTTTTAACGAAAAATGCTAGAATCATATGAATTTCACATAACGTTTTTTGTACAATGATGTGTCATGATGATTTGTACATCATTAGTTAATTAAAAGGGATATAACGAGAGTTCTCGTCAGGGACGAGGCTTGAATAATATTTTTGAAAAAGCTGAAATACAATAATTTAATTTTGAAGAGCCAAACCATGTCTTTTATATATATATATATATATATTTTGCATGTAAAATACACACACTTATACATAGTGTCCTAAATTTGGGAGGGCCACAAGTCACAACCCCCTTCTTTTCCCCTTAAAAGATAGAGTAAATAACACCGTTCATCCCTGTGGTTATATCGCAATCACTTGTTTCTTCCATCGACTTTATTTTTTGTATGAACCGTCCTTGTCTTGAAAACTGTAACACCAACGGTCCTTATCAATAACACCAATGGTCCTTATCCATTGAAAACTTGTAACACCAACAGTCCTTATCAATAACACGAACGGTCCTTATCCATTGAAAACTTGTAACACCAATGGTCCTTATCTATATCGATAAGGACCGTTGGTATTACAAGTTTTCAAAGTAAGGACGGTTCATGCAAAATATAAAGTCGAGGGACAAAACTATTGATTTTGTTATAAGCACAAGGACGAACGGTGTAATTTACTCTAAAAGATATGTCCATGGTTCTCGTTGTGTCATGAGAACCTGAAAAATTTTTGTTTCATAGTGCTATTCTTCGTTTAAAAAAAAAAAAATAAAAAATGCTAAATCTTTTAGCATGCATCCGATCCCAATGCATTGTACGTGTTTCTTGTTTAGTTAGTCTCATCATAAGTGAAAAATGAACTTAGTTTACACTTAAACTGATCACTTTTAGCTCTGATTTTGTATTTGTGTTTCAGTTCACACTGTGTTGATTGTGACATAAGTTTACGAGACAATTATTCAAATGCTAATAAACTAAAAGGTTAAAGAAAATGTAAAATTGATAATATTGGAATTTAAACTTTAACATGAAGTCTGAATAAAAAAATTGTAAAGTTCTTGAGGTAATCCATGGTTGCAATCATTAATAGCAGGGCGCCGAGCGAAAATGACGCATGGAGCTCGTATACCTCATAGGGTTTTCGACAGTGTCAAATTTTGGTAGTTTCCAGGAGTTTTCGTGAATCACATGAATTTCGCATCGTGTAGAGAATGTCGTAAAAGATCTCATTTTACTCAAATACACCATGTCGAAAACTTTTTGGTTACAAATCTTGTTTATTTTAACTTTTTAACGAAACGTACCTCGTATACTCTAGTTTTTGGTTCCACCACTGTTGTCGAATGCTATTTTGTACTCACTTATGGAACTTATATATGAATGTTGACAAAAACTCTGTACATGTGGAAAAATACATTGTTGCATTAATATTTTTCCAAAACTTTTACATGTTGAAAAAGAAAATAAATAAACACTTTTCAAGAATCCAAGGATATTTTACATGAATGAAATCTTGCATGGTAAATCCATGAATCAAAATTCCCCTAAACTAATGAAATAAACCAACTAATCAGAGTCTCAGAATTCCTAAACCTATCAAAAACCTAATTGGAAAAAATGTTGATGATTTGGTTGATACATCATTGGCATTTCATAAATGTCATGATTTGAAGGTATTGCTTCCAAACAATTATGCAAATCTTCCAAACTCAAACTATCAAGCCATTCATTCCCATCTTCAAAATCCACTTTTGGCATCAAACTTTCCATTAGTCCCGTGTCGCGTTGCTCACTCGTATCTTTCACTTGAGGTCGCAAGTCGTCTAGAAACATTAGATCGTCCTCATTTTTACAACTAAACTCGCCGTCTGGGTATTCAAATGTATCCAAATTGTCACTTATGTCACTATAACTTTGACCACTTTGTCCTTCATCTAATGGTGATGTAACATGAAGGTCGTGACTATGACCAATGTTGTTATCTTCTTGTGGTATGATCATCTCTTTCGAATTGTTCTTCTTGTTGTAAAGGCGACATAGAACCCAATCGTCTAACTACATTATCAAAACATACCAATTTTAACACCAACACTTTTTACCAACACCTTTTATCAACATTTATATGAAAACACACCTTGGAATGCTTATTAAGTCGATATTCATGCATGATCCAATTTGTCTTAATTCCTTTAGTCCCTTTTCCCGCGTAAAATACTAATGCTTTCTTAATCCCAACTGTCACCTTCGGGTCGGATTTTGACTTGATTGGTTTGTCCGCTCCGGTTGCTTTCCAGTACCCGTTTCCTGTGACTCGATTTGGTTTTGACCCGCTAGGATATTTCCTGTCTCTTGATGTAAAAAAGTACCATTCCTTTGCTCCAAATAGAGCCATTTCTACAAACATTTAGTAAAAATCTAATCAGTAATTGGTTGAGTTGTAACTTCGTGTTTGTCTCCAAATTTCTGATCTTGTTCTTAAAGTATTGAACTTACACTAGTCGTCCCCGTTTGACATTGTGATTAATGTTTTAGTCTCTGGTCCCAACGTACGGCCAATAAGTCCATGACAAAAAAGTCCTCGTGTGCATGACATGCATACGAGGTCCTAACAAACATGGACTTAACGGCCCTTAGGCACAGAGACTAAAACATTAAGCACAATGCCAAATAGAGACGACTAATGTAATTTCAATAGTTCAAAGACTAGATCCGTAATTTTGAGACAAATAAAAGAAACTAAACATACCAGGAAGCTCCCAAGGTTCATGTTTATAAAGATCAACATCCGCGATAATCGAAGGTGGTGAAGCGACACTAGAAATCGCTGACATGGATCGCGATTTCTGAGATAGGTAGTGAACGATGAGCTCCTCGTCTGTCGGGTGAAACCGAAAACCAGGAGGTAAGTTTAACTCAGCTTCAGCATCTCTAACTGTTTTTGTAACGTGTTTTGTTGGTGATCTCATGTTTTATTGATATTCAACTACTAGGTACTAACTTTGAAATAGTATTTGATAGTTTTGTATTTGGAGATTATTGAGGTTTGAATATGAGTAAGATGAAGCAAATGAGAGGGTTATATATATACATGCTTTGAAAGTTTGAATTATTGGATTCATTTAATGGAAAATAATGAGAATAGTATAAGTATATATCCCTATGTCCCACAAACATAGGTTCCATGAACGTGCATATGTGAAATATAATGGCATGTGTTATTTATTTTGATGTGATATATTTTGTTTTAAAAAGATTAACTTAATATGACGTTGTTGTTCAACATTGAATTTTGTTTAAAATTTAGCTTCCATTTATGATTTTACCAATTCTTTATGTAATATTTCATACAAATTCAGTCATTTAAGTTTGTAACTGTTGTCATTATCTTTCTTTTAAAATACTTTTGTAAATGTTACTTTTTTTTTCATGGATATTGCACTCTTTTTGTTCAAATTTATAATAACAAGAGCAGAGGGTATTTTAACTTGGGAGATGAGTGAAACTTTTACTTTCGTTCGTGAAACCCACGTTAACAACACTGCCTCCTGCTTTAAAACCAAGTTAAACCTCCACGTTAAAGCTTTAACATGCGTTACGGTGTTGTTTTTTTTTTGTGAGTTAAGGTTTAACTCCCATGCCGTGTGGTGTGTTAAGGTTTAACTCAGGTCTTTTTAGGTGAGTTATGATGAAAGTGAGGAAAAAAATTTTGAGTTAAAGTTAAGTTATAATAAGAAGTGTTGTTTTTATTTAATATTAAAATTTAAAGCTGATATGACACTGAGTGAAACTTTAACCCGAGTTACCAAACCTTAAATAGGAAAAAGAATAAATGCAAATACTGCAAGTAGAAGTGTCATCGACAATTTCTTATAACTTGGTTAGCAAGACATATGTTGGGCCCATATTTTCAAATGAATTGTTTTTTATTTTTATATCTTCAAACTAAACATTTTTAGAAAGGGTCCATCCGAGTCAAAGCAAACAAATATGGAACAATTATTTAGTTCATTTGACTAGATTCATTGTATCTCGTGGTAAGAATAATATGACGAAAGGTAAAAGATATTGATTAGTATTTTTATATTTTTATAATTTTGAATCAAACTACCACTGACTATATATCTTGTCCTAACTCCTAAGTTTTTTTTTTTTTTTTTGTTTTTTTTTTTCAAACTATTAAAAAAAGTATAATACTTGTCATCGTTTGTTTTTCTGGGTATCGAACAAAATTTTTTGTTATATAGGTACATTTCTTTTAAATTTGTCATTTTTGAGGTATCTTACTAGAGCCGGCAATTTTGACACGAAACCTGTTAACACGACACGACACGACCTGCTTTTAACAGGTTTCGTGTCGGGTCTTAACAGGTTTCGTGTCTTAACAGGTCCGGACCTGTTAAGACACGAATAAAATTAACAGGTTTCGTGTCTTAACAGGTCCGGACCTGTTAAGACACGTTAAGAGACCTGTTAAGAGGTATATATGTCCAAATCCCACCTATATATACCATGTTATAATATTTTAGGGTTTCACTACCCTTTCTCTCTCTTTCAGCCGCACCCACCCAACTCCTCTCTCTCTATTTTTCCGGCAACAAAAACCGGCCAACGCACCACCACCACCGCGAGTGGTAACGCACCTCTACCACCATCAGACGCCAAATTTGATCCTCTTTCTTTTGAACTATATCACGCGCCGTATAACTCACCCAAACACTCTCTCACTTGAAGTTTTGGTCACGAATTCTACAACATCACCACCCTTTTTGTGTTTTCTTGATACTTGAAGACCAAGGTGGGTCTAACTCACCTTTTAGGGGGCGTTTGTGCCTCGATTCGACTCAAAACCTTAAGATTGGGAGTGTTTTTGGAAGTGTTTGTGTGTGGTATGAGTGTTTGAATTCGGTTTGGGTGAATGGGTGATGGATTTGGTCAGGGATGGTGTTGACCAATGTGAGTATTATCTCAACTTACTGATTATTTTTATATGAGCCACTTTCATATAAAAAGAAATTTTATATGAAAGTGGCTCATATAAAAGGTGAACAAATACGATCTGATTTCAGATACAAAAGGTGAACAAATACGATCTGATTTCAGATACAAAAGCGTTAAGGAGGTCGTATATTTTGGTTAATAGTTGTCAGGATATGAGTTATTTGTATTTGCTTGTGGATAATGCTCGAGTCAGGGTAGGAATCTCATCTTGCTCTATTGTCTTTCGTTTTTTAGTTATTAGTTTGTTTATTTATGGTCATAAATCCCATCTACGTTTAAAAAATGGACCTATGCTAATTACTCATGAAGAAAAACAGCTTTAGTCTTTCAGATGCCATTTCAAAAAAAGTCAACCTGGTCAAAAGTTACTTACAAGTGAGCTCAGGTCATGTCACATTGTATTAGAAGTTTGAAACTTGTGAATGTTGGTTACCTTCAACTATGATTCTTGAAACTTCTATGGGATTTTTCTGGCGTAAAAAGTTGGCTATCTAAAATTGAAATCAGATCGTATTTGTTCCTCCAGAAACTGGCCAATTTCTAGTGCAGGCTGATCCACATATACTTGTTCCTCCTTAAGTTTTAAAAGAAATTTTAGATGTAGCAGTCATGCTTAATAAGATATTGTAACTGCAATACTAATCTAATCCTGTATTTGAATAAGAATTAGGAAGTTGTATGAATTAAATAGACTTTGGGCCACTTTCATCCCATTTGGAACATAAAGAATCCAAATTATAGAACTTGAGAACAAGCAAGAAATTTACAGTAATTTAAGTTTTTAGAATCATAGCAGTAACTCTATTCATTACTGGTCTCAATTCGTTGCATTTTATAAAGCACAATTTATTCATTTTCAGGCTGTTAGAATTGGAGATCTAGAGCTGTTCAAAACCACAGCAGAGAATTGGAGATCTAGAGCTGATATTGATTCAGATTGCTTATTTGGCGAAAGAAAAAGAAAAACAATAAAAAGATGTGCTTATTTAGCGAAGATAGAGACGAGGATGATTGTTGTTCTAGTTAGTATTTTTGTTCTAGTTAGTATTTTTGATTCAGATTGCTTATTTGATTCAGATTGTTGCTCTAGTTAGTATTTTTGCCTTGTTATGTATTTGGTATAAATTTAGTATTTGCTTCTTATGTATTTGGTATAAATTTAGTATTTTTGTTAACAGGTCCTTTAACAGGTTCGTGTCGTGTAACCTGTTAATTTTCGTGTCGTGTTCGTGTTTGAAAAAAATGACACGAATTGTTATCGTGTCGTGTTCGTGTTCGACTTTAACATGTTCGTGTCTTAACAGGTTCGTGTCGTGTCGTGTCGTGTCGGATCTGTTATGCCAGCTCTATATCTTACGACATTTTTGCCCTTTAATTTTTTTCTATTAGCTGAGAGGGGCAAAAATGTTATAAAATGTTGCAAAATACCTTAAAAAGGCTGAATTTGAAATAAAAATACAAGAAAAAGCAAAAAAATTTATTCCCTATCAATAAAAACAAATGATGTTAAGTATGATATTTTTTTTAATCATTTGCTCTTGTTTTTCAAGACATTTTGCTTACGCTCATAGAAAACGTTTACCTAACACTAAACCAAAATTACATAAAAGATATTTCAATAGTTTGAAAGTAAACGACTTTTCTGTTATTATTTTATGGCTCGTTAGGTGAATCTCCAATACTCCTTTTACAAGAAGTAAAAATAAACGATGTGTATTCTTACGAATTTTTAAACTCGTGCATGTATGAAGTTTGAACAGATAATATAATGGGTGATGATAATATAATTACTTTGTTTTAAAGTTAAATATTATGACAATTTATAAATAAATTATTTTGAAATATTTAAGATTTTTTTATTAAATTATATTAAATTTTATAAGACTTATATAGTTATAATACTTGTGTATACACGTATTTTTGCATGATTTTTTTCATTTTGTGTTAATATCGATTAATATTTTGTATAGGTTTTTATTACACGAAGTGTGTGACTTTGTTTAACCGGCATGGCGTTTAGTTTGATCTTTTTTAAATTTAACTATTAATATAATATTCTATATATTATGTGTGTTTAATAGCACATAATGACTTTGAAAAAAATATGTGTCGTTATTATATGTACAATCTCGTATATATATTTTCATGTCACAGTAACCCGTGAGGTCATGTGTCTTTATTTTAATATTTAAATTACTATCAATAATAATTTAATCTGTATTTAATTGTTAAACTCGTGCGCTGGTTAAACTTAAAAAGAGCAATAACATGAATCGTTATTGATAATAATATTTATATATACGTTTAGCAAGTGTGTGAGTATTTGAACGGTACAAAAGTTCTTTACGTCATGTTTCCTGTAATAAAATTTGTTTATACAATAAAATAAATAAACAAAGAGTAAGATTGGATTAATGTGTGACAACAGCGATGCTTTTTCCATTGACAATATGTATTAATGTGTAATGTCTCATTCTGTGCATAGTGAGTGTATTAATAAATAATAGATCATTGATGATATAAATATTAGAAAGTCTATCCTAAAGAACACTGCAATATATCTTTTATGTTTTTCTTACTACTTATACTTTTATCCATTAATAATCTATCACATTTCAAATTTACTTATATTCAATTGCAATCCTTTGTGCATTAAAAAAAAAAAAAAAAAAAAAAAAAAAAAAAAAAAAGGAATTGCAAACCAAAAATTGGTCTAATTTAGGTTTATTGGCTAATCAGGTAACTTTATTTACCACATGGCATAATCAAGTTATCGATTGATTTACTTTGTTTTCTCGAAAACTTAGGTGTTTTTAGTTGTTGAAAAATGAGAAATTTCTTAGAAAAGTATTTTGAAAAATACATAGAAAACAGAAACGTGTTTAAAAGAAGTATTTTCTGAAATTTCTCTACTGAAAGCAGAAACCTGTTTTATGCTATTATAACTAAGATTTAAAGAACTTGAATATAGAAATCTTTAAATTTAAAAAGGTTTTTTGAAAAAAGAAGAGTTACTCCGTAAAAAAAAGAAAAAAAAAAAAAGCTTTTCTGCAACTAAACGCACCCTTAAATTTTCAATTGGATGTGAAATAAAGTTTTTTTTTTTAACTATATAAAAGATATAACCATTTTAATACAAGTGACAATTAAGAAATGTTTGAAAAATTATCATTTTCCTTTGCTTAAACAATGTGTTTTTTGTATTCACGTAAGGTGGGGAATCTTTTATTCAACAAAAGGAGGTTATGTGGACCCTTCATTTAAATTTGCAGTTCAAGTGAGACCATTTTTGTCCACAGTTAAACCTCTTTTGAATTTCTTGAAAGGTTCATGGACCTTTCACAAGAATCGAAACAAACTTATTATCTGTGACGGCGGGACTGTAAGGGCATGTTTTTTTTCTTTCTTTCTTTCTTATTGAATGGATTGACTCCACTAACTATTTTATATTATTAGTTTTGAGATGAGGCTCATAAATTTTTTTTAATAGGTTTATATTCACAGGGATAAAAACATATCTCCTCCCTAATAAGAAGCTTAGATAGATGTGAGACTCATATAACTCTTAACTAACAAAGAAAAGTAAACTGCCCCAAAATTGTCAAATCAAAAATAAAATTAAATAATAACTCATATTAAAAACTGAATATCATACAAAATAAAATTAAGAAAAAATTTTTGTTTTGTTTCCGGGTGGTTTACCAAAGGGAGGTGATTTGCACACTAAATTTTTTGATTATTTCACAATTTTGTACAACACTGTAATGCACATAAAGTATACAGTACAACACTTTAATGCACAAAATATGGTGAAATAATTAAAAAAAAATTGGTGTGCAAATCACATCCCTTTACCCAAAATCACACTCGTCATCTTTTCCTTATTCGATTTTAATTGCACTAGTAATACCTAATTTTTAAACTAGCTGCATCATGGTCTTTATTTAAAAAGGTAAGTATCATCTGTGTAATAATCTATAATTTTTTATTACACGGCTTGTCCTTATCGTTATTACACATATACTCCATATTTTCAAAATAAGGATTATATTAATAAATATAGTTTGAAAATTAGAGATTATTTATGTAATTAAAATTGAGGGCTCGTTTGGTTTGTAGGTGAGTTTAAATTTGAATTTGAATTTGAGAATGATTTGAAAGATTTGGTAAAGGTTTGAGAAAAAAGTATGAGAGAGAAAATATATTATTATATAGAATAAAAAACATTATTTGAAAAATAGAAAAGTATAAAAATAAATACTATAAAAGCTGAATTCTATGTCATGTGAGAGAAGAATTAAAAAAAAAAAAAAAAAAAAAAAAAATTATAAACATCACACCCACCAATATTGCCATGAATCAAACAATGGGTGTACTGACAACTTTTTATTCCTGGACCCACAACCAAAATTAAACCAAACGTTTGTATTTAAGTGTGATTCCATTATTTTCATACCAGACCACTATAACAAACAGCACCTGAATAGGAACGGGGAACGTGATTCTGGATAAACCATAAGGACAAAACATGTGATTTTTTCTAAAATTAATGTTGTATTAAATAAGGGGAGTGACATAAATTTTTTTTTTATAAAAACATCATTGTGTACAAGCTGTATAGCACACTGTACAATATTTTAATGCACAAATTATGTTGAAAGATTAAAAAATTGTGGTGTGCGAATCAACCTATTAAATAAATTAGCGACATAACAAAAACGACATTTTCATATAAATGGTTCGAATGTATAACCATAAAAGCTAACTACTGAATATACTAACGACTTTAAATTACCGTTGAATATTTCTCATGTCAATTAGGCAATGAAAATATTAAAGATCCATTTGCTATTTTGACTTTGAAATTAATAAAAACTCAAAGTTTGACGTGAGACGAGGCAACTCGACAACTTATTATAAAATACATCACTGCTTACGCTTTTTATGTGTTCTCACTTCCCAGTCCAATCACTCCCCAAGGGCCCAGCCCAACCCACAAAGGGATCAAGATGTAAGATGTAGATAGAAAGATAATAAAAAGATTATTGGAAAAATTGTAAGTTTAGGTGGTGTAAGTTGTAAAATAATTATGATAGCTGTTGTAATATTTTTTTTATCATCGTATTTAGTTATTATATATGCTTTCGCACAAGTCCTTCATTCGCTCAATTACAGCACTCTGACAGGACAATTTATATTGATAAACATACATATAGACATTTAAGATGGAAAAATGAAGTAGTATAATATGATGTGATGGACTATAATATAAAGTAATGTAATGTAATGTTGGGAATGTAATGGAACAAGGGGATGCCCACGCCGCGTTGCGGCGGGTTCATGTACTACATTTTGGTCTCTGCAGTTCCAAACTAAACACCTTTCAGGTTCCAAACCCGTGTATTTGAGCCTCTAAAGTAGTGCATCTCAGACCCCATTTCAGCGCCTAAACACGGCAATCGAAACCCCCCAAAGTCACCCATTTCAGTCCCTAGGTGAGCCCCCAAACTCACCCGTTTTAGCATGTAACCGCACAAACGGCCTTTGAGCCTCGATTTCTTCCCCCAGACATACCCGTTACAGCCCCCCCATTTTAGGCCCGTACTCATCCGTTTCAGCTTCCAAACCCATCCATTTTAGCCTCTAAACCCATGTGTTTCAGCCCCCATTTCAGCACCAACATGCAACGATTTAAGCTAACTTCTTTTTATTTTCTTCTTTACCACAATATTGTTGAAATGTATATGTGATACTTCGAGGCGTGTATGTAAAATATCATACTTTTGTTAAATGCTACCTTGCAAAGAATTCTCAGTAGGCATTACTCCCATGTCTGCAATCTATTTTTCAACCTCCTACAATCCAGCTTTAAGCGACGGCTCATACGCGTCCTGTATATCCCTCTCGGTTACCTGAATACGTACAAACTCATAAATGCCAACCACGTTTCTAAAGTTTTTTTAAACAAAGAATAGGTGTTGCAACACACTCATAAGCTGCTTTTTTTTTTTATAACATACAAAATTTCCATGAACATAAAGCAAAGAAAGGTTTAAAACAATAATTAAACATCAAATTGACAGTGCAAATAACTACTATTAATATCTGGAACAGCACCCAAACGCTAAATTAACCGACAGCCTCTACTTAAACTGATATTCAACTCAGACAAAAGAACATTCTTATTACGCATCCCATCCATGTATATGAAATTACATTTTAAAAATTAGTCGGTAGGCTGACAAATGGCAGTAAAGCATTTTTAGTTGGGTTAACTTTTTCGCTATATCAGTGACTTTCGTATGATTGAGATAGCATTTTTTTTTTTTTTTGGTAGTATAAGACAACATGAGTAAGTCAATCAGAATTCTATACGGGAAGTACATGAGTAATTATTCGTAAGGCCACATCATACCAATCACACATGAGTAGCGTATACCTTGAGTACTAAATCATCAGCATCCGCCTCTTTTGCCTCCTCATTTTTTCCTCCGGCAGCCTAGTTTCGATACAAAAGTCAATTAAAAAAATATAAAACACTACTTGTAGTAGTTTAATCAGCACACAACTGTGAATCACTTATATGCAATTTAAAAGCATTCAACAAAGATCCATATATCCAATTTAAACACCGAGAAAACATAAACAATATTAATACCTGTACCGAATTCGCAAACCCCCCTCCTTGCCCACAAACCATGACCAACTCCGGTGGAGGCCAACTCTACTTCTGCTATATATACAGCCGGACAGTCACCATAACCGCCCACCGCCTCCTTCAATCGAAGTTACCTGACCCATTTGAATCCGTTCCTTTTTAGAAGAATTCCAAAATCCTAATCCTAACCAAACAAAAGAAAAAATCTCAAGATTACTGGAACCTAAAACCAAATTTGGAACAATCTAAAAAAAATACTTGAAACCTGAAGATAATCTTGTGCGCTTGGAATATGAATACAACAATTAATCGATATGGAATCTGGTAAGACAAAGGGGGTGTATGTGTAGGATTTTGGTAAGCGAAGGCGGTGACTCACGGTTTTCCCTTGGGCTGAGAAATTTAGAATAGTGGGCTGAGAATAAAATTCTTTTTTATTCATGACCGACGTTGTAGATTAGTATAGTTATATAATGTAATACATCATAATATATTGTGATAACGAGTTGGAATACCCGCGCGTTGCTGCGGGGCATTTTCCGTAATATTATTATGCATTACATATACACATACAAACTTGATACATTAAAGGTGAACAAACTACCAGAGATAATAAGTCAAAAGATGTTGTAATGCTGTGATCTTGCCAACTCTTAACATAAAATGTAAAGCATCAGAATCAACGAATTTTATGTTGTTCATATGTTTGACACATCTTTAGTCGTGGTTCCAGGCACATTCCAGCACACTTTCCAATGGCGTGCGAAACACAAATCCACCGGGTACTTAGATTCAACGTCACCATCAACTCTTTGAATTAGCTAACTTTTATCAGCTGCGGCTTTTTCAGTGGTTGGCAACCTCAGTCCTGCAACGGTGCAACCTGTGGCATACAAAGATATGTGTTAGCTCAGGAGGTGAGAAAGGGGAGGGTCATGCAAATTCATAATGGGTCAAAACAGGATGGGGAGGAAGCTCTATGGCAAATGCATGTGTCCTAAGTTTGCTACTGCAATATTACATCATAAATGTATAAGAGCATATTTATCTCCTTATACTTGTCTAGTCTCTTATAGTCTTATGACAGTTGACTGCAAGTCTTATTAATTTTCTACAGCATCAAATAATTAGCACTGCAAACTCATAGTATGCATAAGTTCTTATAAAATGTTAAACCAACAACATGTAGGTCAGATATGGTCATCTAAACTGGTGAGTCTTGAATGATCAAGCTAGAGTTTGTATGGGCCATCGACAATAAGTTACAGAATAAATATACAACCTAAGGCTCTTAAAATGTGAGAATAAATATTTGTCAAATGATATAAATAAAAAGTACTTAGTTAGCTAAGAAATTATGATTTGCAAGAAGGAAAGATATATCCTCTAAATTAGTCCAAACTTTATGTGTAAGAGTGATAGCTGTTAGCGTATAGCACTTCCACATTATACAGAAAGCAAATTATAGCATTACGAACCGATCATGAATTCATGATTACCGGCGTGTTTGAACATTTTGAAATCTTTAAACATTGTTCTGAACACCCGTTAAAAACATCTAAAACCTCATAATATGACACCCAAAAACCCCATAAAATATTGTGAAATAATACGTCACCTGTTATTATATGTCCAAATGTGTTTTTGTCTTGGCAAACCTTCATAAATTCTCGAACTTCTGTCCAAAACCACGCCCAACTATATTAGAACTCTGCTACAATATCACATTAAGTTTGCATAGCAGAAACATGTTATCACCATGAGAGCCTGACCCCTCGCCAGGATTAGGAATCTGATTTTCCGAACTGCTTTGCAAATTAGGCATCGCACACCGCTGCTACACACGGCTTGCGCTCCTCTGATTTGCTGCCCTGCTCCTTTTTTTAGGCGGCTGCACACATCTATTGTCAAGCCTATCATTCATTTGTGCATTACCATCAACGGATGCCACTGCTATCAGACAAAAACAATGGAGAAATGTATTTGAATTTTGTATTTAAATAGCCGTAGCTCCAAACATGAAGCAATAAATGTTTATCAATTAAAAAACTGCGTTAATCGTAAACCAAATTCACAGGAATACTTTCGCTCGCATCATGGCTCCGGTCTTCAGCAGCAAAAGCAACTGCATGGTCTAAATTAGTGTGCAATTTATGTTTGTCAGAACGTGGTCGCATTCTGCGTCCACCAACCTCAGTTTGCGTGGCAGGAATTTCTTGAGCAACCTCGATACTTGTTTTGTTATTTCTGCAGCTCGATTGCCCAATGACATGTGCACCTGTTGGTGTCAAGATCAAGGAAAAGTTGAAACGGTTATTCAATCTTGCAACAAAGGCATATAGGCGACCAAGCTGTTATAAAGTTAAAAGTTAAGCCAGGAAAAAAAGAAAGTGTACCAGTCTACCTTGACTTGCATCAGCAAGGAACACTTCATCAGCTGGGCCAACAAAGTGGGTTGAATTACCCTGCATATTAGCTTTCATCATACGCTCCTCAGTACCGCACATGGATGCTTTATAGATAGCCTCTGTGTTTTGTCGCCTTTTCTTCGGAGCCCTGTCACTATTTCCAGTACTCGTGCCAATGTTACCTCCTGCAGATGTTTTCACCATAAGAGGAAGAGGGATTTGAATAACCAAAGAACTGGTTTGGAAAACTATCTGATATAAAGTAAAGATAGACTGATATTGAACAAACAAATTTTATAGTATACTGCAAAGAACTGGTGTGGGAAACTATCATTGACACACCAACAACAAATTTTCTCAACTACAGAAACCAAAAGCATCATAACTGACAGAACTTGACAACAGTGTATAAGTAAGTGCTCCTTTAAATCAAAACATAATGACAAATCTAAAAAATTGCACCTCAAATTATCCACCACGCAAGGTAAAAAAGCACCCCTCAAACCATCCTATCATAAGAAAGTGTAATATTAACTAAAATTCCATTAACTGAAACTTCAAACGTAAGATCATAAAATTTAAAAGAGCATAAAACAATAATTTGAAACCTATCACCAATCTTGAAAAGCACCTTAAACCATCCTAACATAAGAAAGTGTAATAAAGCTTATAAATCCGTAACTCTAAAACAGAAGCCCTAATTTACTTCGATTAAAAAAAAAAATACAACACCAGCTAAAATTCCATCAATTGAAAGCGTAAGCCTAACATCATCAAATTAAAAGAAGCATAAAACAATAATCTCTCACCTATTATCAATATTGTTTTCTTTAAAAACGAAATTGATCAGATCCACCTTTACCTAATCCCTAAATTTTTTTTGGTCTAACCTGATCTAACAACATATAAAGGCAGAAGAAAAAGAGGGCGAGAAGATGTGGCTATCAAAAAGCCTCTCACTGTAGCTGGTGATACCTTTATAACACAAACACATTCCTTAAATTTAAACCATCATCATTTAAATAAGACCTACTTCAAACCTAGTGAACACATTCCCTGAACCCATCTCCTAAACCCATAAATAAAAGTACAAACTAAAAGATCATACCTTGAGCTAAACTTTCTATAAAAAACACGGCGCCGGGTGCGACGGCAATGGTGCAGCGGCGGAACCTCTTCTCGCTTCTTCATCAACTGAAATGGCCAATGACACAAACACATGTTATCACCACATACCAAATAAACACGGAAAAAAAAAATCAAAATAATAAAAGCACGTGACTGTAAATCAAACCTTTTTTGGTTGTCATTAATTCATTTTAAGAGTAAGAAACCTATGAGTAACTTTTCAGCAAACCCCATTATCAACAACACGATAAAATCATAACAATATCTAAAAAAAACTTGATTACCTGTTCAAAGCCAAAGGTTGCCGAAACGTATTCATCCAACAAAACACATAATCGGCTCCATGGTTGAAACCGATTGCATTTCTTTTGTGATTTCCTGTTACAAAAGAATAAACCCATAATCAAACAAAACCCCTAATAATCTCAAATAGTCAAAACCAAAAAAATTGAATCTTTATAATAATAAAGAATAATAAAATTAGCAAAAACCTAATTTTTTTCCTCTTGATCATTTGTGGATAGAAGATATAAGACTACTAAGCAGCCACTTTTGTATAAGTAAAGCGTATAAGGCTACCTTGAATCACATTAGAAACATAATCGCAATTATTTGCAGCCTTCCATGCATTCTCAGAGTTGACACCAGTGTTATTCCTTACATTTAACAATATAAGAACATAAAGTGTAGGAAAAAAGTAAACATAATTGAAAAAACATCTACCTAATTCCTTGAGCTAAAAAAGTTGGCCAATGGCGTATGTGATTGAGACTGACCACCATCATAGTGAAGATCCAAATTGCGTTTTGTAATATGGTAATTCTGTTGTTGAATATGACCTGCAGAAACCAATGAACTGCATAAGCACGATAACTTCACACATCGTAAAAAAAAATAAGAGCATACACAATTTAAAATGAACCAACCTTGCGGCAAATTATCATTTATTATGAGAAGACCAGCATCAAAAAACGTTGGAACACAGTGGTGCAAGAAATTGAGAATGACAATGGTTGTGTAACGGTATTCGCCTAAAGACAAAAAAAATATGTCAAGAAGTCATGGGTATTTCCTTTTATGTAAGCATAGTAAATGTCCCTAAATGATGTTAAACAATCTAAACACCGTAAATGATGTTAAACAATCTAAACACCATAAATAATTATAACAGCAATAGTTATTTAATAGCTATAACAACAACAGGTTATCTAACCATATTAAATGACACCAATAAAAATCTTAAACATAACCCAATTGCAAACCCAGAAATATTACAACAATGGAAGATCCATAAACCAAAAAAAAACATAAAAAGACATAAATAAACAAAAAATTAACAAATCACACCTAAAATGAGTTTTCCAAACGCAATTTGTTGAACCAAGAAACGTGCGCCGTCTAGTTTGATCTAATTTTTTTGATCTACAAAAGTAACCCAAAACTAATATGTAGCTAGAAGAAATGGTAGTGCTGTAGCAATGGACAAATGGCAACGAAACAACCACAATCTGATTAAAATATTACCGTTACTGTGCGTTTCACTGTACATCCTCTCACAGACAACTGTAGCATAACAGTAGCACATATTTTTTGGGTTCGGAGGTGGGTTAATCGCTGGTGGATTTATCACCCAGTCGGACCCTCTATTAAAGAAGCGGATGTGAGTGATGGAGCACAGTAACAGTCGGGTACCAAATTAACATATTACAAAATGGGCTTCAAGTAACCCGACCCAAGGATAACACCAATTTGGCTTAAAGCCCGCTTATTGTTATATTCTTATAATTATAATTATAATTATAATTATAATGATACCAACCATCAGAATAAGAGTGTTGACTAGTACATTTTTATTTTTTATTTGCTCACTTCAATGTATAATTTTCAAAAACAGTATATGATAAATGTACAATTGCTTAAAGCATAGTTTAAAGTGTGCAAGTCAAAAATAAAAGTATGCAAATCATTAGCCTTAGAATGACCATTATAAATCCAAGCCTTCAAGCTTAGTGTTGACGATATACAAATATTTAGAGTTATATAAGCAAAACTAAATTCGTAATTTAGAATACTATTTATTTTATCTTCTTTTGTTTGCTATCTTTATGCTCAACGAGTGTGATAAGTGACCACAAGGAATTTTGTGATACCCATCATTGGTTAAGAAATCCTGCACCTATTTATTTATTTTGTTTAATTTTTAATTTAAACTGTTAACGACTTTGTTTTTCGATTCAAACAGGTTACGGCTTAAGATCGCATGCTTATGATTTTGATCGAGCTACTTGCGACACTCATACTTGTGGTCAAACGTGCTTCGATAACAAGCCTACTCCTGGAGCAGAATTAGTATTTATATCGTGTTTTGGCACCGTTTGTATTTGTTGCATGAGTAAAAATTGTTAGTTCATTAAGTCTCATGCAACTTTAACCAATGCAATATAATATTACTAAACCTACATAAAATTTGTGAGATCATATATATAAATATATAATCATATTATTATTTTTTTCTTTGCTGAAAATCCATGAACACACAACAGTTCATCATTAAGTCTACATAAATACTAGTATACTATCTCTTGTTGTGTGAGAAGCTCCCCAATTAAACGGTTGTGAGTTCAAGTCCTACTTATGACATGTGTGATAGTTATGTTGTATAATTTTTAAGATAATTAGTTGTCGTTCTAAAAAAAAATTAAGTCTATATGAATTGCTAAATCCTAACATTATCAATCAATTTTTTTTGCAGACTTACATGTGTATGCACTCTCATTAATTCAGTTAACCTTTTCAACATGGGACATGTTATATGTAACATCTAAAATACAAGAAATACCATTCTTTTGTTTTTTTTATTTATATTTTATTTATTTTTCATTTTTTTAATAATTTTTTTATTGTAAAACTATGTTACTAAAAGTACGGAACTGAAAATTTAAAGTTTAACAAGTCAAAAATATTAAACTGACAGAAAATAGGAAACGGAAACTGATAAAAAACTGTGTTATACTGTAAAAAATGACAAAGGCGAGGAAGGGGGGGGGGGTTGGAGGAGGGCGGAGAAGGTAGAAAGTGAGTCAGGAAGGATTGATAATACCACCATTCAACATTCTTAAAAGATTATTCCTCTTAATTGTTACTGCACTTTTTAAATTTCACATGTTCAGCAAGCGTGTGACTATTTGTATGAGCCGTTACAAAAGTTCTTTACGTCATTTGGATGAGTGACAAGTTTGTGTGGTAGGCGCATTGTTAGGGTATTAGGGCACTGGCAACCTTGCGGGGGAAGGGCATAGGCAAAGAGTGCCGATCGGCATGCATGGCTGCCAGCCACTCGACAAGCCCCATTCGATGCCTCAAACGGCATTATTCACCATTTCGGTTTGATTGTTTCCAAGACACAATATAGACGTTGGCATTTAATTAAAATGGGAGGAATAAGATGACCACTTAAAATCAATGTTGAGGCAACCTTAAGTATAAAATGTGTTAGAGGAACATGATTGGTTGTTTGCATCAAAAGTTGAGGCAACCTTAGGTAAGGTTGCCACCCCCTTAGTTTATTAGGGTTGTGGTAAATAAAGGTATTTTAAAAGTTAAAGTTATCTATGTCGATTATATTTCATTAATGTTATGTTGACTAAGGTATTTTCATCTAACTATAATTTTTTTTAACGTTATGTAGGAGTGAGCATGAAGTGGTTTGAGGAGGTTTTTGGTAAAATCAAACCCCGAACCAAAAGGTCGATTTTATGTTTTTTAAAATCAAACCCCGCACAAAAAGTTTGGTTTGATTTTTCGGTTTCTGGCTTTTGGCAGGCCGGTTTCGCTTTTTTTCAGTCTTCTCATTGAAGGGCCATTTTTCTACAAGTTTAAAATCACTTTCGCAAACAATCACCGCATGAATTTAGACAAAGTTATCGAAAAGATAAAGATTTGTCAAATAGGTAAATACGATAATAATGGTACCAGAGTCGTCTCATGATTTTCTTAGGCCTAAAGTGAAAATATGAAATGAAACATTTTCGACAATAATTTTTGTTATTAATTTAAATAGTTTAAAGGACTTGTCAATAATTAGTTACATAACAAATTTGGATATCCGAAATTTTCGACGATTGTTTTATGTTAAACCCAGTATTTTAGCTAAGCTTTTTCATATCGGATATCTGAAATTTCGGATAACAGATTTATATATCCGAATATACTAATATCTATAATCTTTGGAAAACTTTTAAGAGATCTGAAACTGACATTTCATAAAACACAACTTTCTAAAATTCTGATAAAACTCTCGTCTTGTTTAAAGTTATTGTCACATAAAATGTTTTATCAAAAAACATGGTTTGTCGAAAATTTTAATTACTGGGTAGCCACCGCAACGCGCGGGTATCCTGTTAATTTATTTCTTGAATATAGTCCTAATCTATTTCTTAAATATGCTCAAGGTTGAAACATTAAGCGATATGGAGTGATGGCTTAGATAGCACATGGCCTCACATTTAATTGTAAGACATGGTTTGAGTCTATACAATATAAACAATGATTACCAGATTTTTTTTTTCTTCTTTTTGACAATGCTCCCATGTATTGATATAAATAAAGTAATTTGTGTTAAGACTAGTAGCAACATATAAAAGTCGAACTATAATTACATAAAGGAAACGAAAAGAAATTTTAGAGGAGGGAATGGAATCTCACAATAAAAATCATAGAATGGGAAAGCTATATGTAGAAATATGTCTGGACGTGTTTTAAAAAATAAGCGTAAAATAGGAAAAGTCTATGCTATAAGATGGTCCCCATTCTCAGGCATCTTATATGTACTTCGGGAGAAGGTGCTAACTACTAAGTGGATGATCAAGTATCCCGATTGTGCTTTAAGTTGAGGCTCACATATTCTGGGGCCGGTGTAAAGTGACCTGTTACCTTAAAGGTAACTCGTAGGGTAGTATTTCCAGCTTCAGTTATTACCGTATCAGTGGAGTCGTATTTAACATGCAGAGATGTTATATCCAGTGTTTCCACATCTACATTTGTTTTAGCCAAACTCAAGTTGGCTACAAACAGATAGACGAGGTAACACCGGATCACGATTGATACCGCCAGCTTTGTCAAATAACGGGCTCCTCTGCGACAGTTGTTTCTTGCAACTCTCCGGTTAGAATCGAGGTAATTCCAATACTAGTTCACCGTGAACTCAATCGCGAAGTCAATGACAATGTGTTCGATGCTCATTTTATTGAGTTTGTGTCTAAAGGATTATTGAGTGATTTTTTGTAGGTGAAAATTTGTTTCAATATGAGTTATGAAAAGAAGTATTTATAAGGTTTTGTGAAGTCTTTACAAATTAGTGGCACGAACTTTATCGTTTGGAGATAGTCTGATAATGAGTCACTTTTAAAATAAGATTCTATCTAATGGCTAACATTGTCGTCACTAAGACCTTAGGAAGTAGGGAAAAAAAACCAAAAAAAAAAAAAAAAAAAGCAAAAAACAAAACAAACAAACCCTATACATGGGTTTATTACAAGCAATTATAGAATCGGAACTTCATTTTAACCACTTTAAAGATAAATGTCATTTTGAAAACAAGTAAATTTCTCTATCAAATAATTTATTCTTAACTGCCAAAAATATCACAAACCCTCACAAACATAGACATTGAAAAACACATATGACATGCATATATATACTTCTTAAATTCGAAAAGCTAGGCCCATTTATTTGCTGTTTACATCAAACTTATTGATATTACTAAATGTTATAAAAGGCGTGAGGCGCGTCTCAAGTCTTACGCGTCATGGCGGAGCCTTTGCGTTTCTTAAGGTGTCATTAAAGCGGCAAAAAAATATTTATAGATTTATGTATTTATAATTTTAGATCATATTAATCATACTATATTAGATATTTAAACTACTACTTACTATCTAATTACCAGGCCCATATACCAAATAGCTCAAATTCCAAATACTAGTTCAAAATAGTTCAAAAAAAAAATAATAATAACATAACAAATAAAAATAAAAAAATAGTTCACGCATTTTTGCGCCACGCCCGAATGAGCTGCCAAGGTCCATATTGTGGCGGCGAAGCCACGGCTCATGCCTTGGCGACGCCATTGCGGCGCCTTGGCGCGCCTTTTAAAACACTGATATTACTCGTACTAGCTAATGCTCGTCATTTAGTCATTTACATCTTAATGGGCGTATCCCATCAATGGGCAACAATCTGGAATATCACAACTAACAGTTGTACGTTGGAGATGAGTAGGAAAAATAAGGAACATCCTCTTGTCTTGTTTCCACATGAAGTCCACAACGAGTCTGATATCTGCTTTTCCTTCTTTTAAGTTCTTGCGGAAAAGCTCGAATTGTTCTTGTGATAAATGGGTTGGATGAGACTCGAAGCTTGCTGCTATCAAAACTTTTTTTTCCCTAATTTATGCTTTGGTTTCAAAATATATTATCAACCTATGCTTTTTTGCATGTAGTCTTCTTTATTTATGCTTTTTGATTAAATATATGAAAAATTAAAATGTAGGTCTCTCTTCTTTTATTTTCTCACTATCTTGTAATGACAAATATTATTTTTTGCAAACTTTTTAAAAGTTAAAGTTATCTATGTCAACTATATTTCATTAATGTTATGTTTACTAAGGTATTTTCATCTATTTTTTAACATTACGTAGGAGTGAGCATGAAGCGGTTTGAGGAGGTTTTTGGCTAAAATCAAACCCCGAACCAAAAGTTCGGTTTTAAGTGTTTAAAACTAAAACCCGCACTAAAAGTTCGGTTTGGTTTTTGGCGGGTCTGTTTTCGCTTTTTTCGGTCTTCTCATTCAAGGGCCATTTTTCTACAAGTTTGAAATTACTTTCGCAAACAATTACCACATAAATTCAGACAAAGTTATCGAAAAGATAAAGATTTGTCAAATCGGTAAATATAATAATAATGGTATTAGAGTCGTCTCATGATTTTCTAAGGCATAAAGTGAAAATATGAAATGAAACATTTTCGACATTAATTTTTGTTATTAATTTAAGGGCAAATGACAAAAAAATCATCGAACTTGACACTTTTTGTGATTGTGTGTGGCCAACTATTTTTTCTTATTGTGTGTACTGAACTTTCAAATTTCGGTTATTGTGTATATTGTATAGTTTGTGTGTATTCTGCCATGTAAAATAACCATTTTACCATTTGAAATTTAAAAAGATTAAGGATAAAATTGTCACAAAATACACATAATGATCAAAATTTGAAAGTTGAGTACACACAATAAGAAAAAAATCGTTGGCTACACACAATCACAAAAAGTGTCGTGTTCGATGTATTTTTTTTGTAGTTTGCCCTTAATTTAAATAGTTTAAACTTGTCAATAATTAGTTACATTGCAAATTTGGATATCCGAAATTTGCGACGATTGTTTTATGTTAAACCCACTATTTTAGCTAAGCTTTTTCATTTCGGATATCTGAAATTTCGGATAACAGATTTATATATCCGAATATACTAATATCTATAATATTTGAAAAACTTTTATGAGATCTAAAACTGACATTTCATAAAACATAACTTTTTAATATTGTAAGAAAATTTTCGGATAATCACCTTAAGATGATCAGAATCACCAGCTTCAGCTTATCCCGAGGGCCTCTATTCTCGTTGCGTCTTGGTCTTGGGGCCATCTGTATCAAATAACATATACAAATGGTTGACATAAATGTATTTTCTTTTTGTGGTAAAAAAAAGTAAATGAATTGAATGTGTTAGTTGCATGCATGTAACTATGTTAGTTGCTTACATTGAGATGATTGCGACCGTAGTATACGTTCTCTGCAAATTCGAGGGCGTAGTCCATCACCACGTCTAAGCTCATTTTGTTTCGTGGGAATGTACCTTAGGAAGCAAAGGAGTTTAGAGGTGAGATAATTATAATCACAAAAGAGAAATTAACACAAAAAAAGATTGAAAGGAAAAGATGGTGGCTCTCCTTTATTATAGCAGTCACAATGAATAAGCATAGACTCAATCTAGCTAATACATCAAAGTTATACGTAGTAATATTTAAACTGTAAATATTCAGTAATAAGTTGAAATCAAATATAAATACGTAGATAGTTACCTGAAGAAAAATGAGGAATGGATTTGTTAAGGGTTTAAAAGAAGGATTTGCATGAAAGAAAGAAATGGGCTGCATGTGGCTATATTATGTACAGTATATACAAAGAAAACGCGTATGATGACGACAACTATTAGGGTGCTTGATTATTATTTTGCTCTTAATTGTTGATTACCTTTTTGTTCAAAAAAATAAATAAAATTCTTGGCTGCCTCAACCTTTTATTTAATATAGCATGCAATCATCCTTTTAACTATGTTTCTTTAGAAAATTTAATAACTACATTTTTTTTTAACTATTTAGTTCGACATTTTGGCCAACAACCACAAAATTTAAACCAAATTCAAATCCTTGTTTTTGGAAAGGTTGTAACTATCTCTCTACTACTTATAATATGCATGCATATACATTTTTTAAACTTAAAATGCTTAAAACTTAAATAAAGTTGATTGCCTATAACTAATTGCTTATTATAACTAATTCGGTTTAAATAAAAAGTTTTTAAAATACCCTTTATCAAAAGAGATAATTCAATATTTACCCAATCTAAATATGAAAATGTCATATGTACCCAAAATATAAGTTTTTGAGTATACATGTAACCAATGTTTTGAAAATCAGGTTCGAAATCAACCTGGTCGAGTTACCGGGCACCGGGTCAACCGGTTCGGCCGCTGGGTCAACCCGGTTTTTAATTTATTATTTTTTGACTGGGTCAACCCGGGTCAACCGTTTCGACCACCGGATTAAACCGGGTTTTTATTAAAAAAATTTTCAGAAAAAGAAACCCAGCCGGGTTTTGAGAACCAGGTTGACCTGTGTCACTAAAAACCCGGCGGGTCTAACCGGTTAACCCGGTTTTAGAAACCCGGGTTTTTTGATCCGTTTTTTTAGCCGGAACTGATCGAACCGGTTAACCCGGCCAGGTCGACCCGGGTTTCAAAACACTGCATGTAACACATCCCTTTATTTTCATATAAATAGTCTTAATATATAAACTGTTTTAAATATAGCATGCATAGTTTGGTATGTTGTAAATGTGCGCACTAGTAACATTCTTATGACAGTTTCCATTTAGCAATCACATTTTTTACATCAAGAAATGATTTAAAAAAAAATTGTATTTTGACTTTGAGTTAAAAGAAAACTTTAAGTTTGACTTGGGATACAGTGACTACTGAGGTTTTAATGTTTTACGCGTTCCCACAATCCCACTTTCGAGCCAACGGACTCAAGGCCCATTGGGCCCAAGGCAAAAAGGGATCAAGTTTATTACAGTATATATTTACTGACATTATAAATCGTCACATAAGCGTCATTTTTCTCATCTAAGGTATCCTCCAACATATTTTTATTTAATTCGATGTCGTTATCTACTCTTTAATCTTTATACATTTGGTTCACGTTGGTCGTTTATTAATTATTACAACTATATTTTCACGGGATGATAACTCACTACACGAAATCCTTGTTTGTGACTAAAAGCAAAATGTCGCTAACTGCATAAAATTTAACGGGTGCTCATTTTTCAGCGGGATCACCAATTCTATCTAAAACCATATTACAAAATAGTCACCAAAGTAAAGTGTCAGTATGCTTGTGGATTTGGTCGCCAAACCGGTGAAGTTGTTACTAGTTTGATTAAATGAGTGACCATGAAGCACATCGTAGATTAAAAAGGGGTCACTTTTTTAGAAAATATTCTTACAACTATTTAAAGATTTTTGATAGTATTTCACGATAAAAATTAAAGCCATTCTCTAGTATCTAATGATATTTACATGAATGAAATCTGCAGTTTAGTTCCTTGATTCTAAGTTACCCCAAAACTCATGGATCAAATACTCATAATTCTAAAACTGATCGATACCTAATACTGGCTGATTTAAGTTATCGATCATTGGCATCTCATAGATGTCATGACTAGTAGGCATTGCTTCCAAATAGTGGTGCAAATCCTCCAAACTTAAACCATCAAGCCAATTGTTCCCATCATCAAGTTCCTCTTTTTGCATCAAATTTTTGATTAGTCCCACGTCGCATTGGTCACTAGCAACTTTTGTTTTACTCGAAGGTAGAGGCTCCAAGTCACCTAGAAACATAAAGTCGCTATCAATGGTACCACCAAACTCACCGTCTGAATACTCAAACGAACCAAAACTGTCGCTATTGTTGCTAATACTATTCTCGCTATGAACTTCATCCAAAGGCGAAGTAGGATGAAGGTCGGGACGACTATGACGAATGCTATTATCTTCTTGCAGTATGATCATCTCTTTCGGATTATTCTTCTTGTTGTAAAGGCGACACAAAACCCAATCGTCCAACTACACGTATCAAAACATACCAATATATCAAAAACACATCTCTTAAAAAATATACAAACGTGACACGTAAAATAAATGTTATAGAAAACACACCTTAAAAGGGGCAGGATGTCGATATTCATGCATGATCCAATTTGTCTTGATTCCTTTAGTCCCTTTTCCAGCGTAAAAAACCAATGCTTTCTTAATCCCTACTGTCACCTTCGGGTCGGATTTTGACTTGATTGGTTTATCCGCTCCGGTTGCTTTCCAGTACCCGTTTCCCGTGACCCGATTCGGTCTAGAGCCGTTAGGATATTTCCTGTCTCTTGGGGTGAAAAAGTACCATTCCTTTGTTCCAAACAGAGCCATTTCTAAACAAATAAAAGAAAAGCTAATCAGAATTACTTAACTTGTATATCATTTAGCAAGAGTCAACGTTGCTAGTTATCAATGTTTAGCAAGAGTCAAAAAAAAAAAAAAAAAAAAAAAAAAAAAGCATACCAGGAAGATCCCAAGGTTCGTGTTTGTAAAGATCAACATCCACGATAATAGAAGGTGGTGAAGCGACTCTAGCAATAGTTGACATGGACCGCGATTTCTGAGATAAGTAGTGAACGATGAGCTCCTCGTCTGTCGGGTGAAACCTAAAACCAGGAGGCAAGTTTAACTCAGCTTCAGCATCTCTGACTGTTTTTGTAACATGTTTTGTTGGTGATCTCATCTTCTATCGAAACTGAAATTGAATCTTTATGTTTGTATGACGAAAAGGTAGATGTTGTGTGTGAATATGGAATTTTGTTGATGAGGATAAAATGGAACAACCCATGAAAGGCTTTTATACGAGTCATAGATTTGAAGTGTTCTTTTGGACAGTGACATAGGAAACACATGATTTTGCAAGTATCTTGTGTTGTATCGACAAGAATGGGGTCTACTTTCTTATGGTCGGTTCATGATTGAAGAAGGTTCTTTGAACATGCACGTGCTAAACTTATGAGGCAAAACGTAGTCGACTTTCTAATTTGTCGTGCTACATCATCAGCATCAATAAATAAGGACTTATGGTAAAGTTGGTATTAGCATAATATATACCGTTTTATACTCTTATTTCATTTGAAAATTATTGTCCTTCAAATACCATTTAAATAATGAGACCACGACACCACTCAACGAGTTGAATATAATCTCTACTTATTAAACTCTCTTTTGATGAGTTAAAATTTAAAATAGACAATTATTTTTGGACATCATAAAATGAAAAGATAGACAACAATTTTAAAATAAAAAAGTACATTTTTTTAGATAAGTTATCATTTATTCTCGGATAAATACAAGACTGTTTACATCTTATCTATTTTATATTTTGCTCTGACAAAATTGTGATGCCCTTGTCGGTTTTTGAGAGACTTTTACATATTACTACTATCGTCTCAAAATTCGTCAGGAGAGAAAAATCATACAATTTAATGAAAGTGGATCATTATATTTTTCAATCGATCAAATAGTTAAAATTAAAAATGTATAAATATTTTGAGATATCACAAAAATAATAGTATTTAAACTATAATTTTGAGATGGAGTGAGTAATAAAAATTAAAAGTTATATATATATTTGAGATGAAGTGAGTAATAATAGTTTTATTACTTTCGTGTTTGATACTTTTGGTTTCTTTGCTCTTGAGACGTACTGCATTCCTCAACAGAATTCAACGAGTTATGCATAGTAATGTTATGACACATATATCCACAAATGTAGTTTTCAAAAGTACGTATAAGTTTTGCAATCCAAAAAAAGCTAGCGGTGCAGCTTGTTACCTGTTAGCATTCCACTTTTATGTAAATCTAAAAGTTAATTCTTAATAATACATATCAATAATATATTTTTTGTCAACCATAAAAGCTTCTAGACAAGTTCAACTACGTCTAGTTGGTAAACGTACTTTGCTTCTTGTGTTATTATGAACTTGGTCGTAAGAAATTTCAATAGATATAATGAATTGTACGTGGATGATTTATGACTACGTGTTCAGTGACAATTAACGAATGTTGTGAGGACCACTGACCTCTTCAGATTTATTGATAATTCGATATATTAGAAACCTTTTGCCCTTTTGGTGTTTTTGAAAGGTTTTATTAACTTTGACTAGTGTGACTTGGAAGCTCGATTTTAAGCCACTAGCTGACTAGTGATGTTATTATCTCTTTCCAGCATGACAAAATAGAATGAAAGCCCACATCACTACATCAGATGATGTAATTGCTTACGTCAAGTCTAATCGTCACTACAAACGTTTACTCACATTGTCTCTTTCGTGCTAACAATCATATATCGACTAACAGGAAACACGACATGATTTTGTAAGTATCTTGTGTGGTCTCGACAAGAGTGGGGTCTACTTTGAAATGTAGTCCACGAATGAAGAAGGTTCACTGAACTTGCACGTGCGAAACTTATGAGGCAAAAACTTAGTCGACGTTTATATTTGTCCAGCTAGAGTGTCTATTAATGAATTAGGACGTAGAACATTGGTTGTCTTAACACAAATAACATAAAAAAGTGTTACTCTTTTAGTTTCAAAATTATTTAGAGAAAAAAATTACACAGTTTAATAAAAATGAGATTATCATAATTTTCAATCATTTAAATAGAAATATTTCTTTGCTAAATTTTCTTTTTATTTCTTAAAATAAAAGGTGAACAATTATTTTGAGATATCTAAAAAAAGTAATATATACTATAACTTTGATACGGAGGAAGTAATATATATCAGAATTCTCACTTAACACCACCACACAAAATACCCTTTTACCCATAACACTATTAACATCACCTTTCTCAAACCCAATATTTTAATTTCTTTTACATTTTTTTCAAACAAACTAATTTTCATTCATTAAAAATAAATTATAAAATATAATTCAATATTATAAACATTTTAAATAAATAAATACGTATAGTAAAAAAAAACCCCCATAAAATAGAAACACACAAAAAAACCCATTTATGGAATCCAACTACTAATCAAACAAATGCCCATTAAAACACACATTTCTTTCTCCACTTCAAAACACACACAAAAAAACACATACAAACAACTATCTAAATCTGAAAAAAATGAAAAAGAAAAAGAGCAAATCCAATGCACGTTGGTAAGTTAACTTACAAACCAATGCCACACACTCCGGTGTGGTAACGCCATTATCGTAGGTGCCACGGTCGGACCAATGTCGGCTCTTGCATTATCACACCTAATGCTCTTTTGGTAAAGTTGGTATATGGAGTGTGATATTGCTACCTCTATCCTATAATAAGTGTTTACATTGTTTTTTTAGGATATCTTAAAATAAATATTAATTTTGTATTTCAACGAATGAGAAGAGGTTTTAGTGAGAAAAATATGATATTTGATTAGTGGAAAATGTAGTTAGTAAAATTTTCTAAAACTTTATGCATATTGAAAGTGAAAATTTGTTATTGAACGGTGAGAGTAACATAATATGTAGATCCGTTTTATAGTCTGTCATTTCATTTCAAAACTATTGTTCCGTACAAAAAACATATTGTTTAAAAAATAGACTATAACACTACTTAAACAAATAAATATAATTTCTTTGCACTATACTCTCTTTTGTTGAGTTGAAGTAAGAGGTAAACAATTATTATATAACATCTCAAAATGAGAAGATGGATAATAATTTTAAAATGGAAGGATTATAATTTTTTTGAGAGAACATGTCCTTTTACTCATTAGACTGTAAGTTGGCTCCAAGCCCGAATGTAAGTTTGACACTTTTAGGGTTTCTATACATGTATCCTTATATATCGTAATAATAAAACATGTAACTTACAGAGTTTACATTGTTTAATATGGTATCGGAGCGGGTATGATTTAAGACCTACTCGTCTGTCCTGAGTCGCCGCCTCAATGCTACCTCGTCAAAACCGTTATTTATCCGTAAAAAGAAAAAAATAATAATAAGTGCAGCCCATTGTTTCGGCCAAACTCCCAAACTGTATGGAGCTAACTGATGAGGTCAGCGACCACGACTTCATAATTAAATTCCAAATAAAAACATACATGAATCATAATTGTAGCAAAAAAGATGCGCCGTCACGCAACAGAAAAAATATATGTATTCAAAAAATAACAATCGCTTACTATTCTGCTTACAATTCCCAACCACTTAGAGTTGGCTGACGTCGTTAACGGCCATGAATTAGTAATTAAATTTTGAATAAAATCATACCGGAATTGGTGCCTCCACCGGTCGGAAGCTCCATCACGCGCCGTTATAAGTTAGGATAGTCGTTGAAAAGAAAACAAAATCACCCTTTTTCGGATTACGCGACTGGATACCTATCAAAGTCTTGATTCTTTATCAAGATAGCTATCTTTAAATTTGTTTTTATCTTTAGTTTGTTTGTTTTTTTTTTTTATTAATTATATTTATTCTCCAATTTGAGTTATCGTGATTTCGCCGCTCGAATTACAATAGAGTTTTAGATTATATAAGTTGGCCCAAGCTCGAATTTGAACTTGGGAACCATTAGGGTTTCTATGCATGTATCATTTATATCATATTGTTAAAATATATGACCTACGAAATGTACATTGTTCAACATTACTCTCACTTAAATACATGATTGTTTACATCTGAGCTATCTCATATTTTGCTTTGACAAATGTCCTTGTCGGTTTTTGAGATACTTTTTTATACTAATAGGAATTAGGAGTTAAATCTATTTTATTCAAAATAAAAGCTAGACATGTAAGTTCAACTGCATCTAGTATAGTAAACATACTTTGCTTAAAGTGTTATTATGAGCTTGGTTGTAAAAAATAGGTTATTAAGAACAAAACAAAACAAAACAAAACAAAAAAAAAAAAAAAAAAAAAAAAAAAAATCCCACATGTAGCTCCTCTAATTTTTTTCATTTTATTTTTTATTTTTAATATTTTATATAATTTTCTTTTTATTAAAAAACTGAAAATACGAAATAAAATATAAAGTTTAACAAGTAAAAAGTATTAATCTTGCAAAAAATACAAAATGATTTTAATAAAAAAAAAACTACGTTCAAAGTTAAATAAATAAATAAATAAACTTATGTTTTTATTTATTATTATTATTATTATTATTATTATTATTATTATTATTATTATTATTATTATTATTAATTTTTGTATCAGGAGACCAATAGTAGAATCATTTGAGTAGTAGATATATAACAAATCGTACGTGGATGATTTACGGCTGCGAAAATTACTGCAGAGGCTTCTGCAGTAATTGGTTGCCTTTTTCAATGCTGGTTTTTTCTTTACTCCTTAGAAGGCCTCCTAATTCGCTGTAAAGTGTACCAGAAATACAATATGTACACGTGTCGGCTTCTCGTTATTAAAAAAAAAAAAAAAAAAAAAAAAAAAACATATCTCACATATCCATTGCAGTGAAATACAATAGTAACGGGCCCACTCCACCTCTCTCTTATCTTTTAGACCCACTTTCATAATAAAAAAATATACATTTGTATTTCTGGTTATGGTTGCAGCGAAATACATCAAAGGAGACCACATGCCATCGATTTTAATAAAAAAAAAATGTATTTCTGCTTAGAATTGCAGCGAAATACACTTAATGGGGACCACATGTCACTTTCAACTTTTTACAATTTACTTTTTCAACCTTAAACTTTTTAATATTTACAAGCTTTTTATATAACAAATTTTATTTGTCAAATATTTAGCAAATACATAGCAAATTCGTTGATAAAAAAAATATTGTTGGGAAGAGCTCTAAATTACGAACAAAACGAGCCCAATATTGATATGTTTTTGACGTACGTACGATTTTATCTTTAACGAGTAAAGTTTTATTAATAAAGTTTAAAAAATTATAAAGTTTAAAAAATCTTAAACGAGCCCAATTATAAAGTTTAAAAAATTATAAAATTATAAAGATTAAAGAGGTCGCTATATATTAATATGTTATACAAAAAAACTTTATTCGTTACAAAAAACATATATACTAATAATTTTGTTATGTATGTTTTTGAAAGTAAAGGTTCATTGGACAAAAAAAACTTTATTCGCTATATATTTGCTAAATATTTAACGAATAAAGTTTGTTATATAAAAAATTCTAAAGATTAAAGAGATTAGGTAGTATGTATGTATAATATTTTATTTATGAAAAAACTTTCATAACACACTTTTTGAGTCAAAGACGTACAATTCTATGAAATAGGAGTATCGTTTTATAATAAAAACATAAACATTCATAAACTAAAAAATGATAAACTGTACAATTCTATGAAAGATGAATGCCTTTTTTTTGTCCAATGAACCTTTACTTTTTTAGTATAATTGTACGTTTTTTTGTCCAATGAATCTTTACTTTCAAAAGCATACATAACAAAATTATTAGTATATATGTTTTTTATAACGAATAAAGTTTTTTTGTATAACATATCAATATATAGCGAACTCTTTGATCTTTATAATTTTATAATTTTTTAAACTTTATAATTGGGCTCGTTTAAGATTTTTTAAACTTTATAATTTTTTAAACTTTATTAATAAAACTTTACTTGTTAAAGATAAAATCGTACGTACGTCAAAAATATATCAATATTGGGCTCGTTTTGTTCGTAATTTAGAGCTCTTCCCAACAGTATTTTTTTATCAACGAATTTGCTATATATTTGCTAAATATTTGACAAATAAAGTTTGTTATATAAAAAGCTTGTAAATATTAAAAAGTTTAAGGTTGAAAAAGTAAATTGTAAAAAGCTGAAAGTGACATGTGGTCCCCATTAAGTGTATTTCGCTGCAATTCTAAGCAGAAATACATTTTTTTTAAATCGATGGCATGTGGTCCCCCTTGATGTATTTCGCTGCAACCATAACCATAACCAGAAATGCAAATATATATATTTTTTTATTATGAAAGTGGGTCCAAAGATAAGAGAGAGGTGGAGTGGGCCTGTTACTATTATATTTCGCTGCGATGGATATGTGAGATACGTTTTTTTTTTTTTTTTTTTTTAAATGACGAGAAGCCTACACGTGTACATATTGTATTTCTGGTACACTTTGCAGCGAATTAGGAGGCCTTCTAAGGAATAAAGAAAAAACCAGCCTTGAAAAAGGCAACTAATTACTGCAGAAGCCTCTACAGTAATTTTCGCTTTACGGCTACGTGTTCAGTGCAATTAAGGAATGTTGTGGGGACCTCTGACCTTTCTTCAAATTTATTGACATATACTAGCAGAAGTTTGGACCCTCTTTTTGCCCTTTTGGTGTTCTTGAAAGGTTTTATTAACTTTGACTATAAAGTTAAAGTTTGACTTGTGACTTGGCAGTTCGATTTTAAGCCACTAGCTGACTAGTGACGTTTTCTTCTTCCAGCTCATCAATATAGAATGAACACTGAATATCCACATCTGATGATGTAATTGCTCGCGTCAATTCTAATCGTCACTACAAACGTTTTTTCACATTGTCTCTTTCGTGGATTTTATGAATTAGTTGTATTGTAGGTCAACTTCAATTGTTTACTGTGTTTTTGGTTTTTCAGATCTTACATGTGTTCCACGGATCTGTCATAGTCTTCGACCTAGTAATGAAAGGACGACGAACGTAAATTAAGCTTATTTTTGTTTGGACAAATACGAATAACTTACTTTTAGACCCTTATGGCATTAACTTATAAGGTTGTGCGTAATGGTGACTGTGGTTATCACTTTCAACTTAACTTTCTCTCACTACAACATTTTTTTAACAAAGTAAGTGTAATAAAGTGACCGTAGCGACCACAAGTAAAATGCCTCATTTAACATAAATACATCCCACAAAAATAATTTTAAAAAAACAGTCACAAACAATTTAATGAACAAAGGGGAGGATTCGATCGAGTATACGACTGATGTCATTTATCACTAGGGAGACGCGTTAATTGGGGGTGGGGGGGGGGGGGGATGTGTCCTAAGTGACAAAGGACCGAAAGATCGATCATCCAGTATATTGCGGATGTTCTAAAGAACTCTCACAACAAGAAGATAGTGTTAAGTTTGATATATTTTTAGACCATTATTCCTATAAAGAACTCTCAAAAGAATGAAGCACGAGGGCATACATTAAGAAAATACAGCATGGCCATCAAGATGAGGACCGATTAGACAATAAAAAATGGGGAAAGAAAGTCACAACAACAAAAAGAAAAACATCAAATAATCTATTAGGAGGGGCCACGTCTAAACTGATATTGAAAGGCTTTGACACCAAACACGCCAATTTAAGATTGAAATCGTAGAAAGATATCGACCTTAGCTTTTCATGCATATCTTCAATCTTGGAATGGATAACCTTCTTTCTCTAAAGTCCATATACACCAAAGAACAATATAATGTAGCAGACACAATTAAAGATAGTTTTCCACAACACGAGATATTAATCCAAATAAGTTCATATATTAAATTCATAATTGATACGTTCTCAGCCCTACTAGCTTAAACATTTACACCATATAACTAGAGATTCTCAATTAGAGGAACATGCGCTCTCTAGTCTCGAGAAGATCGCCACATAATATATTTTGAACTTGAGAGTAATAAGTTAAATATTAGACCAGCCGTAATAGATGTTGGAAGACCGAATAACTAGAGATTCTCAATTAGAGGAACATGCACTCTCTAGTCTCGGGAAGATCGCCACATAATATATTTTGAACTTGAGAGTAATAAGTTAATTAAATATTAGACCAGCCATAATAGATGTTGGAAGATAGCGTTGTTCTTATTACATAGGCAAGGGAGCACACGGTTGGGAAATTTGCAAGATTCGGTCTAAGCCAAGATTTTTTTTTTTATTTATTTTTTTTATTTTTATTTATTATTATTATTATTATTATTTTTTTTTTGTGTTTTGGTGGGTATTTGTGTTTAAGTGGGGTAGGCTTTAGTGGTGAAGTAGCTTGTCTTATTACAATAAGTTACGTTGGTGGTGAAGTTGGATGTAGAGAGAGCAAGTTGAAGTGGCACTCAAATGATGATAGTAAATGCGGTCTAGAAATCTTCTTATATTTCGGTCTTATACATGATCCACTTCAAGTCTTATACGGAGTACATGCTATGATCCACTTCAACAGGAATGCTTTTAATTGACAAATGCAATCCTGCACTAGTCACATAAAGTTTGCCACTAAGATGTTCAATTAGCGCTCACTTTTCGTCCCTATAGGTTTTCATAATACAGAAATAGTCACGAGGTACTTTAGAGTACTCCCTAGTAATTTAAATAACTTCACTTGCCGAGTGTTAGTATATCAAAGTCCATTAATAAGGTATGTAGTCACTATTAAATTGTCAATGCATTATTTACTACTACATGGTTACTTGCTATTGACTTACAGAGACCAAACATGGTTACTGAGACTCCATCTCCATCTGTATAATTTGTCACTAGACAGTTGAAGTCGTCACTAATTTGATTAAATGAATATGAAGCACATCATTATGTGTACTATTGGTTACCAAAAATGGGTCACTTGCTGTTGACTCTTGAAGACCAAAAAGTAGTCACTTTTTAGAAGAATATATATGATAACGAACTGAGATATTTTATACATATTGAAAAGAGAAAATACACATACTACTCTCTACTCTCTATAATTCAATGATATATATTTACATGGATGGAAATTGGAAACTGCATTTTAGTTCCATCATTCTAATGTACGTACCCCAAAACTCATGGATCAGATACTCATAATTCCTAAACTGACAATTCCCTAATACTTGAAGAAAAAATTCTGCTGATTTGAGTCATTGGCATCCCATGAAATGTCATAACTCGTAGGCATTGCTTCCAAACAGTGGTGCAAATCCTCCAAACTGAAACCATCAAGCCAATTATTCCCATCATCAAGTTCCTCATTTTGCATCAAACTTTCATTTAGTCCATTGTCCCTATTATCTTTAGTTATAGTCGAAGGTTCATGCTCCAAGTCGCCTAGAAACATAAAGTCACTATTGATGTTACCACCAAACTCACCGTCTGAATACTCAAACGAACCAAGACTGTCGCTATTGTTACTAATACTATTCTCGCTATGAACTTCATCCAAAGGCGAAGTAGGATGAAAGTCGGGACTATGACAAATGCTATTATCTTGTGGTGGTATGATCATCTCTTTCGGATTATTCTTCTTGTTGTAAAGACGACACAAGACCCAATCGTCTAACTATAAATATCAAAAAAAGCACCAATGTCAAACACATTACTTATAAAATATAAACGTGACACGTAAAATAAAACGTGACTGAAAACGCACCTTAGAAGGAGCAGGATGTCGATATTCATGCATAATCCAATTAGTCTTGATTCCTTTAGTCCCTTTTCCCGCGTAAAAAACCAATGCTTTCTTAATCCCAACTGTCACTTTCGGGTCAGATTTTGACTTGATTGGTTTATCCGCTCCGGTTGCTTTCCAGTACCCGTTTCTCGTGACCCTATTCGGTCTAGAGCCGTTAGGATATTTCCTGTCTCTTGGTGTGAAAAAGTACCATTCCTTTGTTCCAAACAGAGCCATTTCTAAACAAATGAAAAGAAGCTAATCAGAATTATTTAACTTGCATATCATTTAGCAAGAGTCAACGTTGCTAGTTATCAATGTTTTAGCAACAGTCAGAAAAAAAAAAAAAAAAAAGCATACCAGGAAGATCCCAAGGTTCGTGTTTGTAAAGATCAACATCCGCGATAATCGAAGGTGGTGAAGCGACACCAGCAATCTTTGACATGGACCGCGATTTCTGAGATAAGTAGTGAACGATAAGCTCCTCGTCTGTCGGGTGGAACCGAAAACCAGGAGGCAAGTTTAACTCAGCTTCAGCATCTCTGACAGTTTTTGTAACATGTTTTGTTGGTGATCTCATGTTGTATTACAACTGAAATTGAATCTTTATCTGTATCTTATAAAAAGGTAGATGTTGTGTGTGAATATGGAATTTTGTTGATGAGGATAAAATGGAACAACCCATGAAAGGCTTTTTATACGAGTCACAAAATTGAAGTGTTTTTTAGGACAGTGACATGTGAACACATGATTTTGCAACTATCTTGTGTGCTGTAATCTTGTGTGCTGTAGACAACTAGACAAGAGTGGGTCCACGAGTCCACGAACGAAGAAGGTTCTTCACGTGCAAATTTTATGAGGCAAAAATTCTTATAATAACTAAAGTATAATAATATATGGTCTTTTCATTATTCTTTTGTCGACGTTTATATATGCCGTGTTACATCAGTGTCTATGAATAATGGTGCGTTTGGTTTCCTCTTAAGGGAATCAAACTATGAAAGTGATAGTTTGTGTTTGTTTAGAATATCTGGTTTCCTCTTGAGGGATGTTTTTCTTTTAACCGTCTCATAAATTGCATTGACAAGATTCAGTATTGTATTGGTTGACTTTTTGGAATATTGTTATATCTTATCGTGAATGATATAAGGTACATGTTCAATGACAATTAACGAATGTTGTGGGGACCTTTTGGTGTTGAAAAGATTTTATGAATGATTATTGAATGATATCGGTAACTTTAAAGTTAAAGTTTGACTTGGGACTTGGCAGCTCGATTCTCTGACTGACTAGTGATGTCTTTTAAAATTCCATGGTTACCCCATCCGTACAATCTTACAACCCTAAATGCCCCTTATTTTTTTATTTTCTCTAAATACCCCAAAGGGAGAGGGTCGCTTCAGAATGTTGGGCGGATGTGTTTAGATAGTGACATGTGTCCCTATACATGTCCCCACCATGTACCTTCATGGGACTATTTACAATATGTACTTCTTGGGCGACTGGACCCACATTTTTTGGGCGACTTATTTTTTTTCTTTTTGTAAAAAAGTTATGAACTACATTTTTAGTCCTTGTGATTTGCTTGATGTTTCATTTTTAGCCACAACAAATTTACTTTAAAAAAACAACTATAATACCAACATTCTTCTTGTATCACTAAAAACACGAGCAGATCTTTCAAGATCCATCTTCAAGAGTTCAACATGTCTGTGCTGATCCAATATTGACCTACTTCTATAACTAAAGAAACAAAGAGTAGTAAAAACTACATATAAAATGTTGTATAATGGAGTTAGATTTTAATTCTCCCCACATCCATTTGAAATCATTCTTGTCTTGAACTTTTTTGACAACTCTTAAGCCCACATTAAGAAAAATAAAACATGAAAAAGAGAAGTATGTTCATTTCCTAGATCCATCTACACATTCTCTTTAATCATCATACACCCACAAACAAACAACTAAAAATACAATTTAGTGCACACAAACAAATATATAATCTAATCTAATTTATGTCTCATAAAACATAAATCCAATGGACCAAATACAAACAACTACGGAGTATATATTTAATTAGAGCATAATGAAAACAAGGAACCTTCTCTTCAACTCCAAAAGCCACCTTTTTTTTGCACCCTTATATATCAGCCACTCTCCAAGCCGATGTAGGCGTTAACGGCTCACCTCTATCATACGTATAAACCGGCGCCACTTGAGCCTGAGCCCCAAACCTTTAATTCGAAGATCTTCAAGAGTTCAAGATTAACTATAACTGACTCGATGCATTTTCTGAATCTTGTGAACAAACAACCATTATCGATCTTCAAGAAGATTAACTTCTTTCACTATCTGAATATCAAAGAAAGAATAAAACAAGGTTTTTTTTTTCAAGATCTGCTCGTGTTTTTCAAGAATAAAACAAGGTTGTTTCAAGATCTGCTCGTGATTTAGAAAAAAAATGGATGAATCTGCGAATTGCTTGGTAACTTTCAAGATCTGCTAGTGTGTTTTTATTTATATATAGTATTCAAAGTTATTAGTCTAAGTGTGTTATTATAATGGGTTTTTGATGAGTGATTTAAATAGAGATTTGAGATGAGAGATAAAGATAAGATTTGAGTGGTTATAAAATTTTAAAAAGTTGAATTAAAAATGAAGTACCTAGCAAACCACAAGGACCAAAAATGTACTAAACACAATTATTAATCTTTTTTCACAAAAAGACAAAATAGTCAAGTCGCCCAAGAAGTGTGGTCCCAGTCGCCCAAGAAGTACATGTTTTAAGTAGTCCCATGAAGGTACATGGTGGGGACATGTATAGGGACACATGTCACTATCTAAATACATCCGCCCAATATTATGAGGCGACTCTCTCCTTTTGGGGTATTTAGAGAAAACAAAAAAAAGAGGGGCATTTAGGGTGAGTGGGTTTGTACTATTGGGGTATTTATAGAATTTTCCCTATTTTCAGCTCATCAAATTAGAATGAAGTGATGAAGTCAATGAACACTGAACATGTACATTTGATGATGTAATTGCTTACGTCAAATCTAATCGTCATTACATACGTTTCCTCACATTGTCTTTTTCGTGTAATTTATCAATAGGAGGTGATTTGTACACTATTTTTATTTGATATCTACTACAAAATTATGCATAGCGGTGTTGTACTGTGTGCATTACTAGTGTAATTTAGTGGTGTATAGCAAAAAAAAAATGGTGTACAAATCATCTCCCTTTATCAATTAGTTACGGAGCATATTATATTTCAATATATATTGTTCAAGTGTTTTTGTTTTGTAGGATGATGTACTCTTATGTGGATATAAAATGGGAACTGATTTAGGACACTTAAATCAATACATTAGATACTTGTATATTATTGATATTTTTGCTTTAATTGCATGTAAATTAAAATGTTTAAATAAAAATTTTGAGTGTTCAAATCACCTCAAATATAAAATTATGATATAAATATTTATTAAACTCTACTTCAAGTGATTGAGAGTGATGAAAACTCGTAAAAAATAAACCTAGATGGTTAAAAAATATTTTTATCATCATGTTTAGTTATTATTAAGGATGGCATCGGGGATCGTACTTACCATCCCTATTCCCGTTTCTTACTCCCATTCCCATCCCCGCTCCCATCTCCATCGGGGAATCGTTTTGCATCCCCATACCCATTGGGGATCAGGGATCCCCACGAGGATTAGGGGATTTTTCGGACCTTATGAATTAAGTATAAAAATTACAAAAGTTATCAAAAATATAAAGGATTGGCCTATAAAATATCTCAAAAAGCATTGTATATAGCTGGATTAATTAAAACGTTATTAAACTTTAAAGCATTGTATATATTGAAATATCACAAATAATATAAAAATGGAGTGCATCGAATGAATGCATGCAGACAAAATATTTGATGGATAATACATAGTTAGTACTTAACATTTTTAAATATTTGATGATTTTGATAATTTAAATGTCACATACACATACAAATATACTTCGAGTATAATACTTGTCAATACTCATTACCATATACATATATATTTAGTATTAATATACCTATTTGTACATTTAAAATTTAGGGTTCGGGTTCGAGGTCGGGGATTTATGTTATCCTCAACCCCTCCCCATCCCCGGTTTCATAATTCGGGGGTTCCCCGTCCCCATCCCTGGTCAACTCGGGGATCCCCTAGTCAACTCGGGTTTAGGGATCGGGTCTCCGTCAGGTACAGATTTTTTTGCCATCCCTAGTTATCATGTATATTTTTGCATTTAGGCGGATCCAGTATTCTAAGCCACCGGGTGAACAAAAACTTTTTTACTAGTATAAAGGAAATAAACTGAACTAAAAAGTATGATTTTATTAAAATTTGTAAACAAATTGGAAATACATGTATTTCTTTTGACAAGTTTTTCTAACTTGTGCCCCTAGCACACAAAAAGTACATCATAAGTATATAGGGAACCACATAAAAGTATATTTGTCTTTACTTTTATGTGGATCTCTGTGTACTTTTTCGTGGGCCATTGTATACTTTTAGTGTGTTTAACTTGTGCTCTTAGGACACAAGTTAGAAAAACCCTATTTTGATATATTAGTGGATTAACTAAACACGACATGCATGTATTTGTGTGACACAAAAATTCGAGACCAAATTTAATTCGTAAAAATTGAGAGTTCTAACGAAAATTTACATTATGACAAATATCCATCGAGTTCCCATGAAGCTTTTGCATAAGGCTTTTGTTAACTTAGCTACAACACCATCTGTTATCGCCTAAAGCATCTCTAATGAATATCTTTCTTTCAATCTTTCTCAAATATACAAATATCTTTAACTTACTGTTAACCTTTATTTCAGCATGTGAACTCATTCTCAAATTTCGTCTATTCTCACGTTATATAAATTCTCAATTGGTCGAGCAATACTAAGTTCTTGATTTTTTAACTTGTCTTCAACCTATTGCTCCATTGTTAAATGCTTTATCTTAAACTTTTAGTTATTGTAATTTTTTTTTTTTTTTTTTTTTTTTTTTTTTTTTTTTTTTTTTAAAAAAAAAAAACTCATTGGAGATGCTTTTAGTGACAAATACACAAGTCATGTAAAATGGGTTTATATGTTACGTGTTAAGTGACAATTAAGAATGGGCACAATGGTGAGTACACATGATCACGGTAACATACCGCATAAAAATCATTTATTAAAAATGTTCACACACACAAGTTCCTCACACTACTCGATCAAGTATATGACGAGTCTTTGCAAAATACCATGTTGAACGTGTTGCTAAAAACAAAGTAATGGGGAACACATTCTTTTGTCGGGGTAACCGAGCCTCACAATTGAGTAATGCTAGACCCACTCACAAAATTCACACAAAAATTTACTCGTTGACGTGTTAGCGTGTGATTAGTGCATTTTCTGACAATTTCTCTCTCATCACTCTTATTAAATCAATCACTTGATAAAATGTCAACGAATGAATTTTTTGTGTGAATTTTGTAAGTGGTTCTTGCATTTCTCCTCGCAATTATCCATTCGGTCAACCCACTAAAAGAACTAAGGAATATGGGACCCACTTCAAATTTGTGGAAATATTAGATAAGTCATAACTGGAAGTGCGGAACCTCTTTTAAAAAAAACTTTTGGTTTTGTCGAAAAGGTTTATGTAGTTTGACTCTTTCAGTCAAAGTTTAACATGTTGGCAACTCTTATCCATTGGCTGACTAGTGATGTTTTTTCTTTACAGCTCATCAAAATAGAATGAACACTGAACATGCACGTATGATGATGTAATTGCTTACGTCATATTTAATCGTCACTACAAACGTTTTCACACATTGTCGTTTTCACATTCTATGAACTAGCAGGGTACCCGCACGTTGCAGCGGCGGGTAACCTGAAATAAAATTTTTCAATAATTAATAAAAATGTCACGGGAAGTCATTCCGACACTTAAATTTGCTTGGTCACAACCTTGTGTATCGAGTCGAGTTTTATTGAGTCGAGTCTTGGTCACAAGTTCATGTCTAGGTTAAGATAAAAGGTTGTACATTGTGTTTAAATGATTATAATATTGGGTGTATGAGTGTTTTTAATGCTATTAATGTAGAATGAGGGTTGTACATTGTGTTTAAATGATTGTAATATTGGGTGTAGGGGTGTTTTTAATGCTATTAATGTAGAATTCTTAGGAAAGTGGTATGAATTTCGATTCATGCTAGTTTTTGTTGTACACAATGCTTTGGTTGTTGTAATTATGAAAATTGCTTGCTTTAAAGTGTTGTAAACCACGCATTATTTTTTGTACATCTGAATTTTTTGGAGAGAGAGTCCTTCCTCCATTATAAGTAGTATAGATTAAATTTACGTCAATATAAATTGTTTACGTGTTTTGGTATGTCGGACGATGTCTTCCTACGTGGATTATAAAACGTCGACAGGATATATAACTTGAGTTTCAATTCAGTCTTTTCAATAAAAAAAATTCGACAATTATGTCATAAAAGAATGTACACCCTCATGAAATGAAATTGATGTATTTTTTTAATGAAAAAGAAACTAACTTATGGGAGGGTTGTGTGGTACAACCCTCCATATATTGTTACAGCATGGGTTTTGGTTAAACTCATGGGCGGTACTACAATGAGGGCAGTGAGGGCAGTGGCCCCCACAAAGTTTCTAGTAGATGTTAAGACTTTTACCAATTTTGATTTTCTTTGGATGATCATGGTGTGCAATTTTTGTTCTGTCCATAAGAGAATAAATAGTATAATGGTTAAGGACATTCTTTGCTTTCGGTGAGATTTAATGTTCGATTTTTGTGCTACCCTAAATTTTGTTATTAAAATTTTTGTTTTCTCTTTCTCTATTCATATTAATATCGATCAGGAAATGTAAGTATGTCCTAAATATTGTCCATATAATTACAACTAGTTTAGGTTCTACCTAAACAAGTTCACTTTCATTCAAAGTAAAATCGTTGTCATTACATCAACAAAGGCCAAGTTAGTGACATGACATGACCTGACCTGACATTTACTTTCAACTTTTGCCCCCTCTTAAAAGATTTTCTGGTGCCGCCGCTGGTTAAAACGTACGACCCGCGATGCATAACGTATACACCGTCGATGCGTACAATGATTGAAACCTTTCCTATAGGAGGTCCGAATAACTTGCCCCTTAAGATATTACAACCAGAAGGTATAATGCATACATATTTTAAATCTTTTATTTATTTATACTACTACTACTTCTCTATTTGAATCGCTATAATTATTTTCTTATTAACAGCTGAAGAAAACAAACTTTACATTAGAGCAATTATACAGGAGAAAGCAATAACAACAAGAGACTTAAACATAACTTGAAAAATCATAGCTCGCGGGTTAACAGATCAAACACTTCAGGAAGTCAATTCTAGCGAGCATCTCTTCGAGCTCCATAACTTGTTAAGCAAGATAAGCTAATTAATTAGCTTCTAAAAAAATAGTACACTCAAAACATCGATATCAATTAGTTTAACGACAACTTTTCTGATAAGTGACTCAAATAACAAGTTAATAGGTTCATGTGATATAAGTGAAGTCTCATAGATGTTAGGATTAGAGTCATGGTTGCCTATAACTCGTAACTCGTTATTATGCTTTTTACTAGGCGAATGTTATTAGTGATATTGCATTCGATGAGTTTATAGGTCCAGTTTTATCTTAGTTTCAGGGCTGTCCTGTGGATTTTAGAGGCCCTGTATCATTACTTTAATTGTCTTTGTGTTTGGTTTGAAATATATTACCTTCAATAAGTGATAAGTTCATAATTTAAAATTTGAAGCTTATGAACTTTTCAAAAGTTTAGTAAAACAATAAACTGATTATATAAACTTAAACAAACATCCTATTGAAATACAATGACATTCGTTTCGTAAATGTTAGAAAGTAACTTAAACTCTTGGGTTTGTTTTGTTTCGTAAGTTGTTTATGTTAGAAAGTAACTTAAACTCTTGGGTTTGTTTCATAAATTTTGTTTTTGATAGATATTAGTTTTTGCTATGTTTACTAATTGAGTCGGTTTATGATTTTGTTGTTTTTAGGTCATTGGTTGCTTATAAATAAGCCAATGACATTCGTTTTCATAGTACGGAGTACCTTAAATTAGAATTTAGTACTTTTGCATTAAAATTTTGTTGTTGACACCTTTAAATTTGGTTTGGTAATTTTGAATAAAAGGTCCGTTTTATTTATTGATTTTAATATTTGTTTAGCTTTTAAATCACCCAATACTTTTAAAAAAGGAGGTGATTTGTATATCATTTTTTTGCCATTCATTATTAAATTATACATAGCGGTATTGTACTGTATGTATTACTGGTGTAATTTAGTAGTGTATAGTAAAAAAAATAGTGCAAATATTAACCAAAAGGGATAAAAAGTACTCTAGTAAATAAGGTTGATAACCTTCCTATCTATTGATTCAAACAAAAATAAAACACTTATTTATACATTTCAAACTTGATTTTTTTTTTTTTTTTTTTTTTGAAAGGTGACTTTTTCCATATATGGTTTAGAGTCGCACCTGCCAAATAGCAGACCCTCATCCACCACATACCCAGACTATGTTGTCTGAACCGGGCCCACGCTGGCGCAGTGGGGATTTAAACGGCTTTCGCCCGGAAACCGTACCGCCTCCACACGAGATTACTCGCTGGAGAAACGGCCGGATGAAAACCGGGGCCGGCTTGGATTCAAACCTGCGCAGCTAATGGCTTACAGGTTCTCCTCTTCATTGCCTGATATCTCCGGAACATATGGTCCACAAGTGGACCACAAGTGAGAACTTCCCGGATGGTCACCCATTCGGTACTACTCCCACTTGTGGCTCGCTTAACAAGTTAAGCCCTACCCACTAGACCACAAGTCCTTTGATACATTTCAAACTTGATAACATTTTCAAGAAGTTATTTTCCCTCACATTTTATTCCTACATAAAAAAACATGTTTAGAACAACAACAACAAAATCAATAATTTATTCATTACTAGACCAATGTACCACCATAAACCACATATACCAAACACATGGGTTTATGTTAACTCGGGGTCTCGATCTTGACAACCTTTTTATCGGTCGATTAATCGACCTTTGTTCTAACTTAAACCACTTAAAATACGCAACTCAACTTTTTTACCATAAACCAAACAAGAATATATTCATTTACAACACCATGATCAACGCTTTTTCGTCTCGTAAACGTGTTAACGAGTCGATTTTTATTTACAACGAGGCGAAAAATAACGGGTTAAAACCCGATTTTTATACTATTCCTTTTGTTTTAAAGGGTGTGATTGGGTTAAGGGATAGCGGGGTGTGTTTGGGTAAATGGGTTCATTGCGAAAGTATTGTTTTCGTGTTGGATTGTGATGTGAATGTAGGGTTATGGTTGGTTAAAATGTATGCAAGTTTTGGGTGTGTGAGGGATGCAAGGAAGGTGTTTGATGGGATGTGTGTGAGAGATTTGGCGATATGGAATGCGATGGTTTCTGGGTATTGTAAAGTGGGAGAATTTGAGAAAGCGCGTGAGTTGTTTGAGGCTATGGAGGAGAGGAATGTGGTTTCGTGGACGGCTTTGATTGCGGGGTATGCTCAGGGGGATAAGGCGTCTGAGGCTGTTGAGGTTTTTAGGAGGATGAGAGTTGATGGTGTGAAGCCTGATGAGGTTACGATGGTGGCTGTGTTATCGGCTTGTGCGCAGTTAGGTGCTTTAGAGCTCGGTGAATGGGTTCGTGGATATGTAGATGAATATAATTTACGCAAAAGTATGTCTCTTAGTAATGCACTTATTGATATGTATGCGAAATCAGGTGACATAAAGAAAGCTATGGATGTTTTTGAAAACATGAAGGATCGATGTGTTATAACTTGGACTACTATCATTGCTGGATTGGCTTTACACGGTTTTGGAAAAGAAGCTCTTGATATATTTTCAAGAATGGAAAAAAGCCGTGTTAAACCAAACGATGTTACACTTATTGCAGTCCTGTCCGCTTGTAGCCATAGTGGTTTAGTAAAATATGGCCGTTGGTATTTCAACAACTTGCTTCCAAAATACGGGATTAAACCTAGGATCGAGCATTATGGTTGCATGATTGACTTGTTGGGTCGAGCAGGATGCTTATCCGAAGCACAAGAAGTACTAAACAGCATGCCTTTCGAACCGAATGCTGCTATATGGGGTTCACTTCTTGCAGCATCTAGACTTTATAAAAACGTTGATCTTGGTCAAAAGGCTTTGGAACACTTGGTTAGATTGGAGCCTAATAACAGTGGAAACTTTTCGCTTCTTTCAAATATATATGCTGCTGAGGGACATTGGAGTGAGTCAGGATCGATTAGGAAAGCGATGAGAGATAATGGTGTGAAGAAGATATCCGGGGCGAGTTGTATTGAGTTGAATAGTAGAGTTCATGAGTTTGTTTCTGGAAACGGGTCGCATCCTCTACCTGAGAGGATATCTGAAGTTTTGTCCCTGTTAAATAGACATATGGATTTAAAAAGTATGCATATTTAGACTCATGTCATGTAGAAAAAACATTACTGTATATATTTACAAATGTACATACTATTTGTCATTTAAAACATGGAATAGAAAAGGTTGCTTTGATTTTGTTTCTTTGGAACTACAAAAAGACAGCTTGGTAAGCCAAGCAGCTTTAAATTTATGGAAAATGTAAAAACTTCTTAAGAACTGTCATAAATTACTGTTGGAAGTTGAAACAATAGATGTTTTTGGACAGACCTTTATGACTATAAATACTATAGGAAATCAGGTTTGTAGTGTATAACTTTCAAAAATGAACTCAGATGAAGTTGCGAAGATCCTTCAAGAGTTTCCAAAAACCATGTCAAATTTAAGCATCACCGACGCAGACACTCCTGTGAAATATGATTTTCTAGACACCGAGTGGATCCAGAAACCAGGAGGAGTATTGTTAGAACGTTACCCCGATGAACGTGTTGCTTCAATTGGCAGGTCAGTCATGCCTATGTTATCCTCGGGTTTTGACGCACAAGGAGTTGCCAACATTTTTGTATTAGCTTATCATCTTAAGGCACCAGGTACCAGTTTTGACTCATATATCTTTAATCCAGATCAAATCTTACCAGTAACTGAAGGTACGCCGGTCAGTGAATTTAACGACTTTTTTGATTTTGGAATGCGTAATCCTGTTGCACTTGAAGCAACTGCTGATCCGACACGAGAGGCTACTGTGTACTCATACATAGCTGCTTCATTGCTGCGTTTGTTCGCCAAACCAGCGTCAAATTATGTGAGTTCATGGTTTAATATTGTGAAAAGCTTTTCTAAATTTTATGATGAACCAATGAATGTAGCACTACCTAATCCCGTTGAGTTTCAACTCCAGAAAATAGTAAGTTCTTTTGCTCGTGAAGCAGAAAAAGTAACCTTGTATCGCTTTTTGTATATGAGTAATTCGGATGAGAGTCATAAGGAAATGAAGAAGTTTTTATATGATACTCATCTTTGCACTATGGTATGCACATTGTGAGTATCATTGAAGGGCTTTGTGATGTTTTCAAGTGTACCCCAGAGTCCATTATTATTGCTATGAGTTTTAATTTGACGCCCGGTCAAACGAAGTGTTTTGCTTGTTTATTGAAATTAATGGCTCAAAATGATGAGAATCATCAAAAGAAAATGTGGATGTATGCAAAGCTATTTGATGAAACTTTCATGTATCATCTTCAAACCAAGCCGACCAAAATTCTGATCTATACATTCGCTGAGGCACTCAGATCTGCGGCGCCCAAAAAACACAGGGGGATTTTGCACATTTCTTCACTTGCAGGTCTTACTCCACGTGTTAAAGGATACTGCGTTAGGATTGCTCAGGCTTTTCTTAAAAAACTCAGTAGTCAAAACAATGAAGGGGCATCAACTTCTACAGCTTCTACGCCTGCCTGCGGATGCTAGTCTTCAAGGATCAAGGATTAATCGTATACGTGACAAGCTAGCAGTGTTTATCTTACAAATCGAGTGTCATGATTTGGGACGATACTCATATCTGATTACTTGATTAGTAGTAACTGTCTTCTTTTCTTATGTTTGTCTCTTTAATTGTTACTGTACCTGTTATGAACTCGTATTTTAATATTTGTGTCCTTTTGTTTTCACGTTTGATGTTATGGTAGATTTTGGGCTTGATGAAACTTAAGTGATCTGCGTACTTTCTATTTGCTTCATGGTTTTTATTTGTCGGTGCCATATATCTAGACTTTCTGGATTTTGCTTCAATATACGTATTGGTCTTTATCTGTATTTCACTTCTACAAATGTATTGATTCTAAGATTTGGCGAAAATGGGTGTGTTTTGGTTTTGGCAAAACATGTTGTTTTGGTGCATGTTGGGTCATATTGGGATTGTGACGAAGTGGGAACTTTTTGCTTCTTTTGATCATATATGCTGCTGAGGGTGATTGAGTCCGGATTAATAAGGAGAGTGATGAGGGATAGTGGTGTCGGGAGCGAGTTGTATTGAGTTGTATGGTAGAGTTCATGAGTTCATTTCTGGAAACGGGTCATATCCTAGATCAGAGAGAATACTTGAAGGCGAAACATAGAAAACTTAATTGGGCAAGGTGAAAATGGATGAAAATGGTCTACGACCACCTAAAGTGTATTCATTAGTTATATAAGGTTCATTTAAAGAGACACAAATAATGTATCACGCAATAAGCAGTTCTATAAGCAAATCCAGTAACCAGCTAATCCAGTAGCCAACTAATTTAACAAGCAATTCCAGAGTCTAATTTAAATATCAATCCAAACAACGTCTAGACTAATCAGTAAACCAAACAGCCCCAAAATAACAAAACAATCAAAACGGTCCCTAATGTGTATAATAAAAGCAGTTCTTCGGTGAATCTAGACAATATTCAGTGAAGCTAGTTATCACTAGGGTCGAGGACTGCTCCCACGAACAAAACAGCTCTAGAAGTATCTTCTCTTATCATGAACATGAACGGATGGTCAGCCACAAAACTTATCGGGTTTGGGTCGCGCCCACCGCCAGCCATAATACACCTTGTACAGGCAGCAGCTACGGTTCCTTTTTCGTCCACTTTGATATAAGAAAACTGAGTCATTTTCGACACATAAAGCATATTGTCATAGAGACCTCTCATATCTACTATCCCACTAAGCTCTTTATTTGTTTTTTCAAACGGCAGTGTTAATCCCATTTGTTCCATAACATTGTTAGGATCAAATTCACAAGTTATTTTGAACTTGGGTATCCATAGGTCAGAAATCCATACCGATTCGAGGTCAAAATCTCCATGGAATAAAGCACCATCAGAATGAAAAAGTTCAAGCAGATTCAGCAATCCATCATTCCTATCTGGGAGAAAGATGTACATAGAGTATTCGTTTAATCGGTCATTACTTTCATATGGTAATTGGATCATCTTGTAGCCGTTGAAGGTACCATAATCGAACAATCCTCTTTCACCAGTCATGAAGGGGACTGAAACCTTCTTCCCGTCGATCAAATAGAAATATTTATTCTTTGTCATCCTCTCAATAAATGGGTTAGACCATGCTCCTTTAAAGTACAAAGCATTCGCCAACACTATCAAATCATCTTTACCGAAGCCATTAACTATTGTGTCGATTAAACCCTTTGTTACCTTGTGAACCCATTTATTTATTTTACGGACTGCTTCATCACACTTCACCTATATATAAACCAATCTTGATTAACTACATTAAATTAAAGTATATAATTTCATAGATAGAAAGCGGAACACTTTTACATAAATTTACCTTGTTATCGAAGTCTACATATCTGGCTTCTGTTTTGTAAACAGTTTCAAGAACCTTCTGGTAAGAAGATCTAACAGGTGCCACTTTGTTGTCTACCCAAATACAATTCACTAAACTGAATTCAAGATCCTCTTTTCCACCCTTGCGCTGTTTCGATAATATGTTTGAAAATAATATGGATGTAGGTGACTCAGAAAGAAGTTGGTCAATGCTTTCATGTCCAAGAAACCCTAATAATTGTTTCAAAGTTTCGCCTTCGGCTCCAGCAGCCAGCATTCCCAATAGGATATCAAGTGACAATGGTGAACAAACAAAGTTTCCATTCTTGAAACCGTCGTGTGCATCATCTAGTAAAGTCTTGGTCGCAACCTGTTTATGAAATTTATGATCATCGTAAACGCTACTACTATACATAAATAATACATCTTTCCCTAATAGTGGTGGTTCACACTCAAAATTAAAAGACACACACTACAACAAATAGTCAAATTTTACACTTTTTTCAGCTAAAAAAATACACGCTTTTAAATGTTTAAAATATCAAAGTCCACACTTCCTTAATGCATGGACAAATGTTGCGTGAATAAACATTTGCGAATGTGGACAAAAAAGTTAAATGTTCAGATGAAGAAGCATGGAACAAAAAATCTAAAGTACACATGTATAAGTGTGAAAGAATAATATATGTAGAAATCATATTGCCAAACAAATCACCTAAAATACTCTCTACATCTAAAAGAGTACCCCCTTTTAAACAATTTTTACGCTTGGAAGCGTACCCCCTTTTAAATAGTGTGATTGTTTGTTACTAAACATTGATAAGTGTCTAAGCTTTTCACACACGTATAACCGTGGGCGGATAAAATCATGTTACTACACGTTTGTAATTGTGATTATATTTTCACATCTTAATTATAATGTGTAAATGTATAAATATAACCCGTTGTACAAGTTGCCCGGTCTATTTTCGAATTAAAATTACCTCCTGATCTAAAAAGTGACAACCCATAGGGCAACGATCTAGTCATATAATTCTCCCTAAATATAAGTACACGTCGTCTTCGTGTATAAATAACCGTGTATAAAAAGTACAACTATTGCTTGACAGTGTAATAATTGTAGTTTTCTAATACGACCTAGCTTATAACATATACATTCATACCAGACACTTATCAGGGGACCAATGAAGTACGTATAATTGTATTAGAGTAAAAAGCTAGGTCATGTAAAATGTGAATCAAAAAAACTTACAGTGGTAGTGTTTGCTGACATTGTGGATGTTGTAACTGTCTTCTGTTTCTTATAAGACCTTGGCTCGAGCTCGTTACTATAGGTGATCTGGTTTCCAGCCATAGGATAAATTTACGTACTTTAGCCTATAGGGTTTATGAAAACCGACTATACGAATTAATGAAGTACGATAATGTGTATTTATAGAGGTGCAAAAGCGGGCTGGGCAGGTCGGGCTTGGACCGGGCCAAAAAAACCCGGGAATTTTTAGTTCAAAAAAACCCGGGCCGGGCTTAAGGCCCAGGCCAAGATAGTTGTATCGGCTTTTGTATATGAGTAGTAGCTCGGATGGAAGTTTTTTTTTTTAATATGAAGATTTTTTATACGATGATTGTCTTTTGTATAGTGGTATGCATATTGTGTGTATTATTTTGGGGTTTTTGGAAGGGAATGATGTGAATTATAGGAGGTGGAAGTGGAGGTATGGGAGGGTGTTTGACCAGACGTTTATGAGTTATTTACGAACTAAGACATGTCCTAGGCTGGTTTATATATTGCCGGAGGCGCTTAGGTCTGAGGAACCGGAGAAATATAAGGGTATTTTGCAGATTGCTCAACTTGCGGATTGTGGCTCAGCGGCTTTTGGAAATTCTTAAGTCATAACCCTTGAGGTGCATCTAGCTCTACATTCAGACCCTACTCTTAATGGAACTAGGCTTAATAGTATGTGTGACAAGCTACCTATGTTTAGTATTTTTAAGTTGCGTGCCGTGATTGTTGGAATATATGAATAATATAAAACAATAAACATATAAACATCAAAAGTACGCAGCGGAATAGATCAAATACAAATAATAAATTAACCGAAATATAAATGATGCGTACCTCTTGTTTCAAGCAAGAACAAGAACTTATAAACCCTAGATGAGGGCTTATATGGATCGACTAGGGCTAGTCACAAGGCAAGATCACCGTTAGCAAAAGTATGCTAACACTTCGTTCTCACACACACGTACTATAAGCGTTTCAATGGAAATGCTAGATTCGCTTTACACGAAAAGATTAAACTATTGGTCCTATCAATCAATAGATCGATTAGACACAAAGAAGGAGATTAAGAAGATTAGGTTGCTATGGAACCAAGGGATGATAAAAATGAATGAGAGGGGGTCTCATTATATACTAATCAAGATGCTTGGAGCAAAAGCTATCCCAAAGCCCTAGGGAGAGGGGGGAGGCCGGCCATGGGTACACAAGGCCCAACCCGAACCTAACTTTCACTCTTTGCCAAATCTAGTCCTTCATGTTTCGTCTAACGGTCGTTAGTTACCGTTAAGTTTATATTTCGTGTATTTAATAATTATTCGTCACTAAAACAATAATTATTAATTTATTGAAACTCATACGTAAAGTGTGCAATCCCGAAGTCTCGAGTTCGAGTCCGGTCATGATATATTAATTTATTATCCGTTAAAACTAACAGCTCCCACTCGGATATAGATTAATGTAACAATGACAGTGGTAAGTCTAGCATAACACGCCAATGTCCCCAGAACGATCTCGAGTATGGTTTCCTGGAAAAAACCACCTTTGATGATTCATCATCATACTTATCCTTTTGATTCTAATACTATGTTAATTTGGATATGGATTGAAGTCATTCCATAATTAACTAGTGTTTCTCGTTATTTATGATTAAGCAAGATTACCAACTCTTCTGAACGTATTCCAGATAGACCTTGGGCATGGCCATGCAAACATCTTGTTAATCCTACGAGCGGCCAAACAGTATTATACTTCAAAACAAATTTGAAGGAACCAAATCCTGTATTGACTACAAGCATAACCTATGAACTTCGCATCACCTCTGAAAATAATCCTTATAACTACCAGTTACGGATAGCGTTAGATTATCTCACAGAAAATGAGCTACATCCACAGTAGTTACCTGGTATCTCAAGTCTGAGGATAAATATTCATGATTTACTATAATGACAACATCCATAAGTACAATCATGCATTGGGATTTTGTCCTATATTCAAATTTTCAATTATTGAATATCATGTGAATTTGGCATGTCTACGCACCAATATAATTTATATATATTATACCAAATCTCACATTTGTCTTAGTTCAATGATACTCCCATATCATTAATTGACAACGGACAATTTAGAATAACTTAAGTTATTCATGGATTAAACATGTAAATATAGGATACAATATTTATGAATAGAAATAAACATAACACAATACTTCATTTCATTCGAATAATTATTGTTTACAATCCTTTATCCAAATACTAACCACAGATCTACATGAAACTACTAGCTAAACGAAGTCCAATGCTATCAACATGTCGAGTAAGCTTTTCCTTAGATAAAGCCTTCGTAAATGGATCAGCTAGATTGTTATCTGTGTGAATTTTGAGTAGATTGATTTCACCTATGTCGACTTGTTCTCGAACATAGTGATATCTTCTTGGAAAATGTCTGGCGCCCTTCATAACTCCAGGTTCATTGGCGAATGTAACTGCGGCAGAGTTGTCACAATACATATTAATAGGTAATTCAATTGACGGCATAATACCAAGCCCCGAAATGAATTTCCTGATCCAAACAGCTTCCATCGCAGCTTCCGATGCAGCAATATACTCAGCTTCTGTAACAGACATCGCAATTGTTGTCTGCTTCTTGCTCTTCCAGTCAACTGCTCCTCCATTAATAACAAAGACATAACCCGTCTGAGACTTTGTATCATCTTTAACAGTTTCAAAGGACGCATCACAGTAACCTGTAACATCAAGTTCTGCTTCTGGATTTCCCCCATACACTAGGAACATTTCTTTAGTATTCCTTAAATACTTAAGAATGCTTTTAACAGCGTGCCAGTGCTTTCCACCTGGATTCTGTTGATAACGACTGGTCATATTTTGTGCAAACGCCACATCAGGTCTTGTGCATCTAACTGCATACATGATAGATCCTACTGCTGAAGCATACGGAACCTTCTTCATGATTGCAACCTCTTCAGGTGTTGAGGCACATAGTTTGCTACTTAAGCCATGTTCCACTTGCATTGGCAAATATCCTTTCTTGGAATTTTGCATATTAAATCTCTTCAATACTTTATCAATGTAAGTACTTTGACTTAATCCAATCAACCGCTTTGATCTATCTCTGTAGATCTTGATTCCAAGGCTGAATGTTGCTTCTCCTAAATCCTTCATAGAAAAACATCTACCAAGATAAGCTTTAACTTCGTTTAAACTTGGTATATGATTTCCTAATATTAATATGTCATCGACATATAGGATAAGGAAAGTAACATTACTCCCACTAGCTTTCTGGTATACACATGGTTCATCAAGATTTTGACTAAATCCAAAACTTTTGATTTCTGCGTCAAATCTCTTATTCCATTGACGTGATGCTTGCTTTAATCCATAAATGGATCTTTTAAGTTTGTATACACGGTTTGGAAACTCTGGATTCACAAACCCCTCAGGCTGCGCCATATAGATGTCTTCATCTAGGCGACCATTCAAGAAGGCGGTTTTGACATCCATTTGCCATATCTCATAGTCATAGTAGGCAGCTATGGCTAAGAGAATCCTAATAGCTCTAATGTCAGCTACAGGAGAAAATGTCTCCTCGTAGTCAACACCAAATGTTTGAGTATAGCCTTTAGCTACCAAACGAGCCTTATAGATGTGTACAATGCCATCCATGTCTGTTTTCATTTTGTAGAGCCATTTACTTCCAACTACCTTAGCATTTGGAGGTAAGTCTACTTCTTCCCAGACTTCATTGTCTTTCATGGACTGCATTTCCCCATTCATAGCACTCTGCCATTTCTCCTTTTCAGAACCATTTATGGCAGCCTTATAACTAGTAGGTGATCCCCTGTTATCGTTTCCTCACATACTGCGTTAAGACATAGACGTTCGGGTGCTTTCACAGTTCTTGAAGATCTGCGAATGGGTACCACTTCCACTTCAGGTGGAGGACCTAAACTTTCAGGTTCCACAGGAAGTGCGCTACTGTTTTCAGAAGGTGATGTATCTTCATCTTCTAGATCATAAACTCTCCCACTGAATTCTTGAGATATAAGATTCTTTTCAAAGAAATCTCCATACCTAGCCACAATGACTTTATTCTCTGGTGGAAAGTAAAAGTAGTAACCCATTGTTTCCTTTGGGTATCCTACGAAGATACACTTAACAGATCTCTGTTGGAGTTTATCTGGTGAATCACGTTTAACAAACGCGTCACAACCCCAGACCTTTAAGTAAGAAAAGCTAGGAGCTTTTCCTGTCCATAATTCATATGGAGTCTTATCAACCTTCTTTGTTGGAACCATATTCAATATGCGAATAACAGTTTCAAGGGCATAATCCCAAAAGGATAAGGGTAGAGATGTAAGATTAAACATTGATCGTACCATGTCTAGCAAAGTACGATTTCTCCTTTCAGATACACCATTTTGCTGTGGAGTATAAGGAGCCGTGAGATGCTGGACTATACCACACTCAGCTAGATAATCTTTAAACTCTTGGCTTAAATATTCACCGCCTCTATCGGATCGAAGTGCCTTAATCTTCTTACCGAGTTGTAATTCTACTTCACTTTTGAAAACCTTGAAGGTATTAAAGACTTCATGTTTATGTTTAAGTAAATAAACATAACCATAACGACTATAATCATCCGTGAAGGTTATGAAGTAGGTAGCACCACGTCTTGACACATGTCTAAGTGGACCACACACATCAGTGTGTATTAATCCAAGTAGATCTGTTGCCCTTTCCACTTGTGGTGAAAAAGGTTTCCTTGTCATCTTCCCAGATGTTGCAGCTTTTGCATGCGATCCTTGCCTATATGAGCAAGACGACAGTGCCAAAGATAAGACGAATCCAAGTTAGACTTGATTCTCTTATTGTTAATGCTATACACAGAATTATTTCTATTGGACATGGAATCTTCCATATCAATTTCAAACACACCATTTATTGGAATTGCATTAAAGTAAAAAACATTATTTAAAGAAACAGAAATTCTATTATTAATAAATGTGTGAACAAAACCATTATCCAATAACAAAGAAACTGAAATGACACCCCTAACAATAGAGGGTGCAAAGTGACAATTATTCAATACTAGTATCATCCCCGAAGGTAAAACTAAATCGAAAGTCCCTATGGCTTCAACTGCTGCACGTACTCTATTTCCTACGTACAAGTATCTTTCTCCATAGGCCAGCTTCCTTGCTCCTCTAAGTCCCTGCGACGTATTACAGATGTGAGTACCACATCCTGTATCATATATCCAGGAATTATTCTTACGAGGAAAAGAAAATAACTCAATCATAAACATACCTGAAGTGCTTGCGACGTTACCAGGCATTTTACTTTTGTTGAGGCGCAACTCCTCTAGAAACAATGGACAGTTTTTCTTCCAATGACCAGGAGTGTTGCAGTGGTGACATTTAGCCAAATCCTTATTGAAATTTTCCTTCTTCTTCTGAAAAGGAGGATTTTGCTTTTTAGGCTTCTGTTGGTGGTTTGCAATCTGCTTGCCTTTACCAGTACCATTGCCTTTACCCTTGAAGTTCGCATTATGCGGTTTGTTGGGTTTCTTGGTGATCCTACCACCCTGTATTGCCATTACAGCTGGTGTAGGTGCCTTCTTGTTCAGGCCTTTCTCATAGTCAATAAGCATTGCATGAACTTCACTTACTGTCTTCCCCTTGCAATGCATATTGTAATTGCGTACAAACTCACTATACAAATCCTGATTAAGGGATCGTAGAATGAGACCAATACATACGCTTTCCTGATATCCGCAGCCAAGTCGCTCCAATTGGTCCATATAATGTTTCATGGACAGAAAATGGGCACTCACGGATTTTCCTGCTTCCTTCTTACAATTATGCAGAGATTCTATTAAATCATATAATTCTGCAGCAGGTGGTTTCTCAAACATTCGTCTGAGTTCATTGATCATGTCCATGGGACCAAAGGGCTCAAACTGTTTATGCAATTGAGTATCCATCCCAGCCAACATGAGACAAGCCACATCATTGTGCTTCTCATATTCAATTTTGTATGTATCCTTTTGGGCTTGGGTTGCATCTGCAGCAGGTTCAGCAGCACCAAGATAATCATATCTTCTGGCCATCCTTAAGGTGATTCTTAAAGATCGATACCAGTCATTGAAATTTTCACCAGTCAACTTGTCGCGATCAATCATTTGCTTGAACGTAGAACTCATGTTGCTCATATTAGTGTTTTCAGGTGTAGCCATTTCTACAGAAAAAATTCAAAAGTTAGTACTTTCGATAATTAAATTTCAATAAAATTAAATACCCTAGGTTCATAAACATATAACCATTTTAATTTTACATTGAAAAACTAGGATCCAAATTGACATAAGTTCATCACATCAGTTGATCTGCTAGTGATGACGTTATTCAATAAGGTACGAGACGTGTCCCAATTGCCAATATTCAATTGCAATTCCTAGAATCGACGGGATTTACATTAATTGCCAACCGCAGTTGCAATGTAAACATGTTTTATCCCCATCTTCTTATGCCTTGAGTGATCAGTTCCCACTATCAACTCAATTAAGTTAACCAATTTAAGAAACAACAAACTTACATAATGACACCACACCAGTTGATCTGCTAGTGATGAAATCATGTAATTTTCCCTTCCATTGCAATCTAGTCAGGTTACGCCCTGGCGTAGATCCAATTTCAGGTGTTTCCGTTTCATTGGATGGCATATAACTTAAATTTAAGGGTAGTATTTTTGATGTGTGTAATCAAAATATATGTACAAAGATGTCATGCATTCATCTTGTAGCATATGTTTCATGTAAAAAAACTTTTACTCATTAGTTTCTTTACGAGCTTAAATCTCCAAACTTTTGATTGAGGCGTTGAGAAACTTACAACTTTGCCTTAAGTGCTTCGTAGTTATCATGGATGTTAGGTAAAGACTAAAATATGACTCACGGGCGAGCGGTAAGCCAGAATGGAGGCTCACTAAGGCCGCAATTTAATGCGTAGCCATCCTTATACCCACTTTAATAGTTTGTCATAATTAGTTCCACCTTTCAACCACTTAATACAGTCGCGATCAATCAACCAAAAGTCCAAGATTTATTAAGTAAGCTCAAAACAAGATTTCACCATTATTAAGTCCGTTTAATATTTTATTTATTGAAATTACCCTTTGTTACTATCATGTAAAAAACATATAAAACAAAAGTAATAAAATAAAATAAACAAACAACAACAATAATGGTCATGCAAATTAAAATCAATATTAAAACACACTATTGATTTAATACACGATTAATAGGGTCTTCCCTAATATTATAATTAATCAAATTTTAGTAATCTTTATACATAATATTTACTAAACAGTTTATCAATTATAATAAAATCGCATAAATAAGCATGAAATCAAACAAATCATAATCCATAACAACACATGCATAGTGTGTCATGAATGCCCATATTGCACATATTATACAAATAAGCATGTCAATCAAGGAACGCAACCAAACGGCATATCTCAATATCCATACACATAAATTACATGCAACCTAGGGTTTCTACAAGTTTTTATTACATAATTCATCAAACCCTAATTTCTTTTTAAATAAAAAAAACTTTCGACATATATATAAATAATTAAATAAATTCGAAATAAAAATAAAAACTAGGGTTTATGAAAAAAATAAAAACATAAGAACACCAAGCATGTTATAATCAAACGATTCAATTTTATGTGTTTCGGTAATTCATTATAATGTATTAACGGCTCTTGATGCCACTGTTGGAATATATGAATAATATAAAACAATAAACATATAAACATCAAAAGTACACAGCGGAATAGATCAAATACAAATAATAAATTAACCGAAATATAAATGATGCGTACCTCTTGTTTCAAGCAAGAACAAGAACTTATAAACCCTAGATGAGGGCTTATATGGATCGACTAGGGCTAGTCACAAGGCAAGATCACCGTTAGCAAAAGTATGCTAACACTTCGTTCTCACACACACGTACTATAAGCGTTTCAATGGAAATGCTAGATTCGCTTTACACGAAAAGATTAAACTATTGGTCCTATCAATCAATAGATCGATTAGACACAAAGAAGGAGATTAAGAAGATTAGGTTGCTATGGAACCAAGGGATGATAAAAATGAATGAGAGGGGGTCTCATTATATACTAATCAAGATGCTTGGAGCAAAAGCTATCCCAAAGCCCTAGGGAGAGGGGGGAGGCCGGCCATGGGTACACAAGGCCCAACCCGAACCTAACTTTCACTCTTTGCCAAATCTAGTCCTTCATGTTTCGTCTAACGGTCGTTAGTTACCGTTAATTTATTATCCGCTAAAACTAACAGTGATTGTCCTCTTTTAAATGTTTCTCTCTTTTGCGTGACTGTTGATGCTACCTATTATGAAGTCTTATCTGAAATTTTCATCTGTTTATTATATATCATGTGTCTGATAAAGTAGAAGAGCGTCATGTTGATTAAACTAAGGTGTTGTACTATCTTCATGATACGAAAATTGTTGGCTATGCTGAGCATGTTAAGGGAGTATTAAATTGTTCATGTCGAACACATATATACTTGACTTTAAGAACTAGATGTTCCGTTCAGAAGTGATAATCTGATTGAATTGGAGCCTTATTTTTGGTATAATAATCTGCAAATGAGCATTGATAACATCCGCGAGGGCAGTAAGGTAGAGATTGATATCTTTTACTTGAAATGCATCTTTTTGGAAACTTTCGACCCGTTTCACCCTTTATCTTCTAAGCCAGATATAAAGTCTTGCCAGAATCGACCCATTCATATGTAAACGGGTCGAGATTGCTACCTTTTAAGAATGCTATATGCACTAACTATAGTTATGCCAAACAAGATATATTTATAAATATACAATACTACTTGTTGCTGTACAGTATCTTCAATATATTTACCTTATACAAAACCTTAATACAGTGATTCTTCCTCAAAAATTAACTTATCAAAGCTTGGAAGAAATCAGGCTCGTAACCCAAGTTTCCAAATCCCAGTCCTAAAAGAACGATATTGTACAATATCATAATATTTTCTTTTAGAAGATCCGACACACCTGGAACATTGGCAGCTAAGTCCTCTTTCAACTCGTATGCCTTTAAATCCCACGTTTCATGTGTTGATTCTTGTGATATGACCGTCCCATCAGCTATGTTAACATAATCATTCTGATAACAGGTGTCGCTTATGGCATCAGGCGACATGATCTGACTAGAGATGTCACATTCGGTATATGAGTCATCCACACCTGTCATTGATTTTGTACTGCCATTTGAAGAGATCAGTGAAATGTAGTCATTTCCCTTTTTCTTCCGTTCCCGAGGGTTACTTATCTGTACAGGAGGCGGGATTGGGAGGACCCGCTTATTATTGTGTAAGTAAACCCACTGGTTAGCCTCTGATACGTTTGCAGAACTAAAGTCTGTATCGTGGCTGTATACCGTGTCATTATCCTCCGCATGCATCTCATTCAATTCTACCAAGCAACTTGCTCTTGAAATACTGCTTGAGTAGCTTTCTGTCATATTCTTTATCGGAAAGTTAACAGATTCTGCACGAGATACTGGTAACCGTTTTCTTCTTGTGGGTCTGATTTCTTTTTTAAGCAAAGTTTGATGAGCCGTTCCTGATTTCCGTGTACTGCAGACTGTGGGCCTCATAAACCTTGGGACCTTTGATGATGGGGGTTTAACGCTAGTTTTAACTGTGCTTGGTTCTAAGACTGTTTCGAGTATCTCGTTTGAATCTGATGATGTCTTTGTTAGAGAATTTAATTTCTGATTCAGTTTCTTTATTTCTTTCGTGAATTTGTCACGGTTGTTTTCAATCTCTTGCATCTCTAGTTGCAGTTTATTCATTGCCAATTCCCTCATTTCCCTTGCTTCCTGTTTCGAAATTATGGATCAATCAGATGTGGCAATTTTGACCCATTTATGAGATAAGTCAATCTGGCTTATATTTTTCTTGAATGGGTTAAAAGACAAAAAGTTACTAAATTCAGCTAAAACGAAGACGGGTCAAACGGTCTGATGAACTTACATTTGGTTCAGTCTTCCCTAAGCGAATACTTCTCAAGCGTAGTGCAAAATTTAGAGAACAAACAGTCTCGCATAAATCTTCTTCTTTAGGACTGACATGAACAAGCATCAGTGTTTTGGAATCCTCTCCTATAAATAACATAAATGAGTTTGTCTTTAGTATAATCGTACGTTTTTCTATCTCTTATGTAGTCAACATACATATGAAAAGGTTGTTGGTAAATCTGAACACTATTACCTAACGAGTCTTTAAGCACTTGTGTCAACTTACTGTTCCTGTAAGCACAAGTACACTTTACTTTAATTTGTATAATGGATCAACATTTTAGCGTTTTTTATGTTGAATTACCTATAAGGTATGTGGCTGTTTTTTCTTTGAAGGGCGTTGATGACATCACCAAGCGCGGAAAGAGAGAGATTGATAGCTTTTCCTTCTTCAAATCTTCTTCCCGATGCCTTTGTTTTTAGAACACGTTCACTTCCTCCCAAGTCAACCATCCAAATTTTGTTTGTGATCTTTCGCCTCTCAGTGGCATCAGAACAAGTCATTGACATGCGTATCATGCTGCAAAGAACCAATAAAATTTTACAAATTCATGACCATGATTTTGGGATATTATTAGTTCTTGAATTCAGGAGAAGTGGTACCAGTGAGATCTACTAGAAACTTTATTGGAGTTTGTGGATGCAGTTGATCTAAGTTGACTTCCGAGTCTATAGAGGCTAATTGCATGGTTGAAGTTGCTAACTTGAATGGCTACAAGATTTTCGATCACAATCCCACCGTTGGGATCCGTTTGGATGGAAAGACTGCAAGTAAGAAAATTTCGATATACGCAATCATCAAACTACTAAATAGAGGGAGTGAGTTTGTGTTTGTATATATGTTGCCAAATATTATATGCTTTGGACTTACCATGGGGGCATCGGGTCAGTTGTTTTTCTCGCTTGAGGCACGAGCAAATCTTTCAGATGACCAAGGTATATTTCAAGCATGCTGAAACTAAATACAAACTTATGGTTGCTATCTGCTGCTTGTTTGAATAAGGCCTCGATTGTGCGAGGCACTACCCCTGGACAATCTGGATTTCCTTCCTACAATATGTATTGGTTTCAAGGAAAAGAAAAGAAAAAAACAATACTACAGTATATGCATAACTGATAACGACATCAGAATGTTACCATGGTGAAAGTTTTGCCTGTGCCTGTCTGCCCATAAGCTAATATGCAGACGTTATATCCATCCAAAGCCGATTTAATAACTGGTTCAATTTCTGAAAATACTTCATTTTGTGATGAATCGGGGTGAAAAACCTGGTCAAAGTTGTACAGTTTCGTCTTGTTTTCAGTAAAGTTAAGTACAATGCCATTTGAATCCATAGGAACAACAGGCTTTTTATGGCTATAGTTCTCGCCATTTATGGTGGGTCTAATGCGGCAGAATACACGAATGCTTCCTGAAATGTCAAAAGGTATCTTGATTATCTTTGTTAGAGGTGGCAAGATTGATGGGTTGGGTGAGATGTGAAACGGGTGACTTTAAGAGAATTAAAACGGGTCTGGCCGGGTTGTGCTGATCCATAAACACTTTTTGGTCCATTATAGTTTAGAAAAACCGGTTTTATTAGGATTGCAAAAACAATATGTTTATGATTAGTATAATAGTCAGAATCTTTAATATTACAATTTAGGAGCCTAAATGCATTAAATGTAGAATTTGAGCACCTGGACGGCTCGACCCACTTCCCCTTTTAGCTACCTTTTTTTATGTGACCCGCTTGAGATATTACACAACCCAAAATGACCCGTTCATAAGATTCAATTACCTTTCAGTTGTAGAAATTCATTGAGAACTTGCCTTCTTTGTGCATTCAACCGACTAACCTCTTCATTCAGGACGGAAAGTTCAGCTGCTCAAAGTCAACAAACCGAATTTTGATTCACATACATATTACTAAAGACTTCATATATGAAAAAAACACGATGTTAGTGAAAGACTATTTACCTTGAATATTTGAAATGAGAACATCATCAAGATCATCGTCACGACCATTAGCTGAATCATGATAATCATTCTCATAATCAGCTGTTGATGGCAAGCTTTTGATAATGTCGCATACAGTATTAGCCCATGTTGCATTAGTCTCGCTCTTGAATCCCAATAACGAATAGATCGTCTGAGATAAGCTTCTGAAAGATTTCTTGGTGCTCTTCATATTTATCACATATTGTTCATATAATCATGTGAAAAAAAGCTATCAATACTTAGTTAAATTTTTAATGCTAGATCAGATTCCAGACACTTAATGTGTAAAGAACACACCCCATAAATATTGGTGCTACACACTATGCATAATCATTATGGGATTTAAGAAATAGGTGTTGAATTAGCCCATAATTAAAAGCTGACCCACTTCACTATAGGAAGTTACCCTCTCATTCTCTCTTTTTAATTTGTCAAAATCACCACCTACAACAAAGTAAAATTTTATAGCTTGGATGCTAAGAAAAAGTTTTAATGGGCAGATAGCATAAGATGGTCTTCTAGGACTAAACTATGTTACGGAAATGGTCAATTATGACCAAGATGAAGATACTTAAAAGTTAAGATTTGATATGAGAAAAAAAGGAAATGGTCAAAATATGACTAAGGCAAAGATGATCATAAAGTAATAGCTGAGAATTTGGAGTGAAAACAGTTTTGAGTAACTTAGGATGCTGCATAAAACCTTTGAAAAACAGTTATTTTTTGTTTGTTGAATTGTCATAGATTTGGAACAACTGTAGTACTAATGTTTGTTGAAATAATTAAGATTCTTTGGAAGTATCCACACATGTGATGACATGAACACAGGGCCAAATGTCATGGTTGTTCATGGCATGCTTAAATGTAAAGAACAGACACTTTTTGGATTGTGGCTTATGGACAGAAACCATCCTTTCTTGACATTTATGATTATTAGAGAGACAGGAAGATATTTCCGTCACGTTTTAAGCGCGAACTTGCACACACACCACGTACACATCTGTCTACGATGGTACTTGAACCCATAACCGTTTATCTACCTCACGAATGTTGCTAGAACAAATGCCCGTCGATGAAATTTACCTTGAGTTTTTTGTCCAAGAATGTAATTAAATAGAAGATGACACAATGAGGTTGCCAACTACATAATTAAACCACGATTAAGGTACCTGTTGCCATGTTTTTAGTCCACGCTAACAAACTTTAATCCATCATTGAAAAAAACATTCTATCTTTTGCTATAATAATAACCTTCATAATTTAATACTGTCTAGGTTTTTGTCTTCAAAAAGCTACCAAAACCAAATAAAAAAAATGAAATGACATCTAGCTCAATGATGCGGGCATGCAACGTAAAGCACGATGCTAGGTAGCTCAATGTTATGAGACATACAACGTAAAACAAAGGTCATGTGGCCGCCAAAGGGCCAGTTAACCTTTTTAAAAGATGAACGACTAGAAGCAATTATTGCTTTAACCAAACAATTCCGAGTTACAAATTACCCAGAAAACATTCACAATGATGAATATAAAATGGTAGCCAATAATCTTAACAAAGTGAATACCAATGGTAAATTATATGCCGTCTCAGTTGACTGGTAACTCACTTGGATGCATTTTGGCAGATCGATGTAAATTCAGCAAATGCATAAAGCGCGAGCAGCTAAATAGATCGTTTTCAGATACACGATGTGAATTTATATTTCAATTTGTGAGAATACAACCCTTGTAAAGACCTTAGCAGAAGCAGGCCAACAAAGTACAACACTAACCCGGCCAGAATAAAACGACACTAACAAACCTGAATGCATCGCAAACTATTATCAGCATGACATTATTAGCACCACTAGAAATAAGCTGAAACCAAGCCCAAAACTTGTGAGCTATGAAGCATAGGTTTAAATCTCCAAAACAGAGTGGTGATTAAATAATCTTGGTTCGTCAAAATGTTGAGGAGTAACTTTAAGCAAAAATTTAGCACCATAATTGCTACCCAAATTATACACGAACACCCAACTCGGATATATTATTTATCCTTTTGTTCATATCAAGCCTCTTGTCTTTCAGAGTCGATGCCATCTTAGCAACCTGATTAACGAGTGGAACCCAGATTTAGTGTGTGTTAAACAAACTTTATGATCAATTTGTAGGATGAGCTTTACCTCTGCTCGTAGTTGTAAAGCGTCTCTACCAGCAATTTCTCGCAAATCATCTACAAGATCTGTTCAAAACAAGAAATATACAGTAAAGTCAAATTTCCATTATAAAGTACAGCGGTGTTGTCATTCTCCTTTTTCCAGAAGAAACTGTTAGTTCATTTAAGAACCGAGCATTGCTAAAGCACTAAGGTTTAAGGCTACTTACCATTAGCTTGGCATTCAGCCTTGTGAACAGATTTAGCAAGACTTTTGATACCACCTCCAGTAGTCCTACATATCAGAAACGTAAATATATTATTCGACATGATTACATAAGTACATAACTACATGCTCCCTATATCAGATTAAAAAGGAATTTACGGAAACATTTAATTCTACACAGATTGGTGAGGCGTCTAACTCGAAAACTCAAAAATACCTTTTTTGCGTTAACATAATAGCTAGAAATACTTTGTTAATGAGCTTTTGGTTTTCATTTATAGAAACCCATGTGAACCGAAATCAAATTTTCAAACATATTCTATTTACAATTTTCAAGCAATGGAATGTAAAGTCTACCTTAGTTCACCATAGCCTGTAGTCATCTCTTTTTCAGCAAGATTAGCCCTTTGAAGCAGCTTTTCACTCTCTTTCTTCATTAACTGAACCGAAATGGTCAAATCCTTTACGTTCTTTGAAGCTTTAGTAATCTGTGCCTGCACGTATATTACAGCCAATATGATGCTCCAGAAGAAAGATACAACCTAGAAAAAACACCAATATGAGGTAGAGTAAGTACCTCCTCAGTCTGAAATCGACCCAAAGTACGGCGAAACAAGAACCTTCTAGGACCTGCATGCAGTAAATTAAGAAGGGTTATCAGTATGTCAAAACATGTTGATTACATTTCACCATAATACGAAATGAGCTACCTTTTGGTTGACAACAGAATTATTATTTGAGCAAGCAAAAGAATTTAAGGAATTCGAAGAAACAATACTTCCTTTCAAATAAGCCTTATGATCTAAATATGTCAAAACAAGTATATACGTGGTTTCCTCTTTACAGCAAAGAATGATACATAGGCCTGATGTAATAAGTTGGATATTATTAAGGAAAACAGCATTTGCTACCTCTCATGAGCAGGAGAGCAGATGTAATTCCAATTCCAGCAGTCAAAGCTGGGTGTTCACTGGCAACTGTTATTTGATCTGTTAAGATAAAATTATGAGAGACCGATGACTCAGACTGTGGACAAGCAAAGTAGTCAGCAATTTATACTAAAAGACATCATCACTGACAAGTTATCAAAAGCATTCAAACAAATTCCGGCAGGGTGCCATTTACACAATATGTTTAGCAGACAAGAAGTTGACTGTCAATAAGCATGTCGCCTATCTAGATTCCAACTTTTCCAGACAGGACAAGTTATGAATTACTATGGAAACAACTAAAGAGTGATAGTTCAATATTTTAATTGACTGACATGACAACTAGTAATCTTTTATATTTTAGCAATGCTTCCTCCAGAAACCATAAATCGCATATGCAGTAATAGAATACGAACGACTACTAGATATTCACTGTGCATTCTTTTGTAACATGAAAAATACCTTTAGTGGCTCTAGAAAACTAACCTTTGATTTTACCAAATACCCAGTCTTCATAAGTCCTATATTGTGATGTGTATTGAAGTACATGATCCTGAAAGGGTAAACATAAAATATAAAACAAATGACAAGTTCAACCAATGCTACTAAAAGGGAAAAGAAAAACTAAACACATGATCAAACATATTGAAGATAAACAAACTTAGACTAGCCCAACAGTTACTAAACTTGTAAGACTAATCAGATGGGGTAGTTAAAAAAAACAACGAATATTCAAAAATCACATGCCACTTAACATTACAAAGATTGTGAAGCTGATATCTGATCACGTGTGGCATCAAAAGTAGGGAAACTTCAACTATCACGTTGTAAATAATGAAGTTAGAGACATTTAATTTCGCTTGAGCTAATGGTGCAAAGAAATAGACAGGAAGTCTCTTAGGTACTCGATTAGTGAAAAACACAAACTAGAAAATTTCACTAGCTGATCTAGTTTGATATTTCAGTAATATACGGATAGTAACTTCTTGATTTGAATATGGTCATCTTATCCTCACACTCCCAATATAAGCATGTACACACATACTTACATAATGCTTAATCATTTACAGTTTCACACATCAACTTATCCATTGTTCCACAAATAACATAAACAACTACATTAAGCTAACGGGAAAGCCCAACTAGAACAAAGACTTGACGAACATAGAAACGAACAGAAACATCAACTATATATCGAAACAATGTACATCGTGCTGATATCAGCATGTGCACACAAGCTCATATAACCGTTTACGTGACTATTTTACATATAACATACGTATGCAATTATCATTTTAATCGGGTTAATATTTGTAATACATCTGTGCCACACGGAAATATGCATCATATATACGATAGCCTAATCATGTCGAAAGCTGTACGAACAATAAAACTGTCATCTTTATAGGCAAGTGATTCTGTGATTACACTAAGCTAATTTCAGGCTGAAATCAATAAATTCTCAATGAAAACTCAGTTGCGATAACATATAATCAGTTTGATCCTAAATCGTTGCAATACTTCAAATTCACGCAAATAAGCATTCATCATCCTACACACGAAACTTAACTATACCGAAACCATACCAACAGCAAACCACACACGAAAGATTATCAAGGCAATTTCAGCATCTACACCATACACCGTACACAAATACTATGGGGGTGATTGTTTTGGCTTATATAGCCGGCTTACAGCTTATTTAGTTTTGGGCTTATGTTTCAAAAGCTCACATTTCGTGGCTTATTTTTACATTTCTCGGCTTATATAAAGCTTTTATATACCTAAATGTTTCAAAATAAGCCAAAAAAAAGTGAGTTTATGAAACATAATCCGAGAACCAAATAAGCCGTAAGCTGGCTATATAAGCAGAAACAAACACCCCCTATACCTATTTACCTAACTAGAACTAATAATAAACAATCCTCTAGCATACTAATCAATCTCACCTACAATGACATTTTATCATAACTCGCGCAATAACAATATATACAAAAACAGACTACAATGAGCAAATTTCAGTATTTAAACATCAAATTCATTTCGATAAACATTTATTATATAAACGAAACCCTAACTATAACAAAGACTATACAAACAACAAAAACATGAAATACGGATAGAGTAACCTTCGGGGGTGTTTGTTTAAGCTTCTATAGAGGGCTTATAGCTTATTTGGTTTTCGGCTTATGTTTCATAAACTCACTTTTTGTGGCTTATTTTAAAACTGTTGAGCTTATACAAGCTTATCATGACATGATAAGCTTATATAACCCCATATGTCCCAAAATAAGCCAAAAAATTTGGGTTTATAAAACATAAGGCGAAAACCAAATAAGCCATAAGCGCGCTATATAAGCTTAAACAAACACCCCCTGTGATTACATCAAGCTAATGACATTTGATCATAAACTCGCGCAATACTAAATACAACGCCCTAACTATATCGAAACAATATAAACATTTATTATATAAACCAAACCCTAACTATAACAAAAACTGTACGGACATTATAAAAACACGCACTAAATATAAAATATATAAAGAAATGAAGTAATTAGCAACATGAAGTGTACGGATGTGAGATGATGTATCGTGTTGCAACGACCGAGCGGATCTCACGGCGGAATCGGCTGATTCCGCCACCGTTCGCGGCAGGTCTTCGGAGATGTACGATATCCACGCCTTCTCGGTCTCCGGTGTACCGGAGATGGTGTTTGACGGTGCAGATTCTCCGGTGATGTTGTCCATTTTTTTGGTGTTTGTTTGTTTTCAGGTTTGGTTAATTTTGACTAGTTTAAAATTAGGTGAGTGAGTATTCGGGTGTGGTAAATTGGGTCCTCCAAATTTAGGTGGTCAGATTCTTGACTTGTACTATTGAGAAATAACTATAACGAGATGAGCGTCGGTCCGCTGCACGAGGCGGCGTTTTATGCAGTTGGTCGTTTGACGGTATATAATCGATTATAGGCTTCCGAGATTTTTGGTTATTTTTTGTTTATCTTTTTTGTGCATAGTTTTTTGTTTTTGGATTTACAATGTTGTTTCTTTTTTTAAACTAGTCAAAATTAACCAAACCTGAAAACAAACAAACAAACAAAGAAACCACAAAAATGGACAACATGACCGGAGAATTTGCACCGTCAAACACCGTCTCCGGTACACCGGAGACCGAGAAGGCGTGGATATCGTACATTTCCGAAGACCTGCCGCGTTCGGTGGCGGAATCGGCTGATTAACTTAAAAAAACACCATTTTATTTGATAGTTACATTACTTTGTACAAGCTGTACATCAATAATATAATGCACGGATTGTGGTAAAGTATAAAAAATTTAACTAAGCATCCCATACAACACCCCACCAAAAATGCCCACTAAAAAAAAAAAAAAAAAAAAATCATAGCCTTTAGGCACGGGATGGTGGTGCAGTATGGCTAGCCATTCATCCCAAAAATACCAATGATACTTGCACCGTACCCTCTAACTTGATGAAATACATTTAATGAAATTATAAAGTAGATTACGATTCATCTAACGTACTCGAGATGCATCTATCTCAAGGAGATACATATCTAATGTGTGAGATACTTTTGATTTTAACAAGAGGAAAATAATCCTTGGGGATTATTCGCTAATGCAAGGCTAAATCAGGAACCATTTTTGCAGCAAAGTGTAAAATGAGAGACCATTTAGTGAAGAATCAATGACCATGTTTGCAGCAGGTAACACCCTGTTGTTTGCAGCAGGGATGTTATCCCTTTTAAAAAACATTCTCTTTTCATCCTCACTCTGACTTACATATGTTTAAGAGAAATTGTAATTATAAATTTATTCATCACTAAATATCATTTTTCACTCTTTACAAACATTTTTATTGTTTGCAATTTAAAAAGGGACAGACAAAATAGCAAGATGGACATGTAGATTGAGACGGAGATCGTATAATTTAGATCATCAAAGGGCTTGTGTCTCAATAATACCCATGTTGTGTAAGAATCTCTCTAATTAAATAGTTGTGGCTTCAAGTACTGTTTACAATTTTAGATCGAGTTGCTAGTGTTTGTGTTTTATATAAAGGTAGCTAATTGTAGGTTAATTTATAACTGTGGTAGTGCATTTTCATAAATAAGTAACATTACCACTGATATTAAAAGCAAACTTCGATAAATATTATGACTTTGGTTGTATAGGTCAAAAAATAAGCGAAGGGGTCACCATGTGTGCACTCGTTAGAGTAGCGTGTGTACCGGTTGAAAAATTATGAACCTAAATGTCACGCATATTAACTTGTCTTAGAATATAAGTGAATTTTGAAGTTAATCAATAAAATTATGTTTTAGAAAAGCAATTACAATATTATATTAGTGCATAAATCCACTTTTAGACTGTAGTTAGATTCGACTCTTTACTTTTTAGTTTTTACTCACTAATGTTACTATTGGAGTAAGTCGGTTTTACGTAATACCATCGTGTAATGTTTATGTTTGCTATAAAATTTCAACAATTTAAAATAGAATATTACTTGTTTTTTAATGTTATAGTAAAATCGACGCTAGAGTAATTTAGTTTACCCAAAAATTTCATTTTTATTCGCTGAAATATAACTCAATTTGTTTGTTTTATGAACTACGTTAATTATCTCATAGTTTTAAAGGAAAAACAATGTATAGAGCGAATACAAATTATTTGAGCGTCTTTCTCCAAAATTTGTGTCAAGCTTATTGTCTCACATTGGTTGAAGATAATAAATTTTGATTGGTTATATACTATGGTGTAGATGCTTTCTGCAACTTGACATTAGTATTATGTAGTCGTGAGGAAGTAATAGAGAATGGTGAATATATATTTAGCATCTTTATATAGTCCTCACGACTAATTCATACGAGTTGTCAACTTTTTTTTTTTAACCCGATAGGCACCATTATTAAGATCATACTATTTAATAACTAACTTTATGAAAATTCAATGATTACGTGTATTTGATTCTAAAAAAAAATACGTGATTCGATTAAAAAAACGTTAAGCGATACCAAAAAATACGTCAATCGATACACAAAATAATCGAAATTTCAAAATTACTTATTAATATAATAACGATAACGATGGTACATACAACTCAAAAAGGGACAAATAAAATACAATGATCAAGAATTGTTATTTGTTACTACTCCGTACTACTTATGATTTCCAAATTCATAGCATAACATAAACTCCAACAAACTCTATCAACAATAATTAACAAGCCTGTGGCTAGTATTTAGCAACTAGTTTAGCACTAATGGTGCCTAGGGACCGACATAATGATTGGTTGTTGTAGCTCAAAGGTGGTATTAGATGGCGTGAGATTCTTCCCAACAGTATTCGCAATATGTTTGCAATACTTTGTTTCGCTAATAAAAAAACTCTGTGAACTACAAATTATACACAAAGTGTTTATGAGAATAATATTCCCAAAAAGACGATACAAACTTGTTATATCTATATGTCATCAAACTTCGTAATTAATTAAAACAATAGAATTATGCTAAATGACTAATTAAAACAACTCATAATTTTTTATTTATTTTTTATTTATTTTTTATTTAGTGCAAAGGTGAAATTATATTAACTTTTAAAAATGTACATCATAAGGATAGTAGCATAGATTTGGACAGCTCCCAGAATCTATGAACATACTAGGTACAATACTAGGATAACAGTAACTATGCTATCTAATACTATCCAATATCAGATAAACCGAACATTAACATAGCACACTTCCATTGAATCATGCTCCTCACCAATTCACCTTTATAATGCACCGACCATCTAGCTACATTTCCATCACATCATTCCATCAAGCCACTCAACCTGCCACCACAGTAGACAAGATGGAAATGGTGGATGACATCACTAGGCACCCATAACCCATCCATTGGGGGCTTTACCAAAACAACCTACATTTTCCTCTCAATGGGAAGGCTTCAGTTGCTTGGGAACACACACCCTCCATGATGACCAACCTTACCTCCTATGAGAATGTAAAGTATGGACCATGAAGTGTCATCTTTCACCCATAACTCATAAAATGTTAGGCTGCAATTTTACTCAAAATACTTCATTTTTACTTCACATATAATTTCCTTTTCACAAATATTAGTGTTTGCTTTATGAACTACATTTGAGTTTGGTATCAATTTTCTCATTGGTTTTAAAGAAAAAAAAAATGTAAAAAGCGAATAGAAATTATTTGATCAGAGTGTTGTGTCTTTTGAGTTTTGACCAAGTCCAAAATTTGTGTCAAGATTTTTTCCCACATCGATGGAAGACAACAAATTTCACTTGGTTATATACTGTAGTATAGATGGTTCATGTAACTTGATATTAGTATTATGCAGCCGTATTTGGTCATACCAGATGGTAAATATAAGTTTAGCACTTACCATTATGTTTACCTTCAGGTATACTAAACCAGCTAAATCGTACAACTTATCACCTTTTTTTCTAACATGTATGTAATCAATATTTTTGTGAAAATGATATCTTTCATCAAATTTTGGACCACTAATGCTTTTGATAATATCTAAACTCAAATAAATAACACGTACTAAAGCAATCAAATATTTCTCATGTAACGGTGTACATTAGGGCTGAGCAAACGGACCGGATGGACCGGACCGACCGACAAAACCGACCGGACCGACCACATTCGGTTCGGTCCTCGGTCTAAGCTTTTTGCCAAATTCGGTCCTCGGTCCGGTCCGGACCGACCAAAAACCCGAAAAAACTTGCCTAATTGGACCGGACCGACAGAAGACCGACCGGACCGGACCGGACCGACCATATTCGGTCCGGTCTCGGTCTATGGTTTTTCCGGTTCTCGGTCCTCGGTCCGGTCCGGTCTTGGTCGGTCCGGTCCGGTTTTCACCCGATGCTCAGCCCTAGTGTACATATATGAGCATCTTGCAGGTTGTTAGCATGCTAGCTATCTTGCTGGTAGTAGGTTATTAGCTTGCCGGCTATCTTGTTGGTTGTAGGTTATTAGCTTGTCGGCCCTTTGAAGGTTATGAAGACGTTGCGACGTATCGTGGACGCATTATATTCATAAAAATATAGTGTTTTTTTGTCTGAGCTTTTGCAATTTCGCCGCTCAGACTGAGGGAGTATTAGCGGATGGATAGCGGTCCCAAGCCTGTGTGTGGGTTTGGGCCAACTATCCATCCGCTAATATAGTGGACTCTCCCACATAAAAGTGGGACTAAACATCGGAAAATCAAACTATGCCCAACTGCTGCCTCATCGCTAGTTGTCCACTCAACTGAAACACTCCTAACTTAATTAGCCTTGTCCCTGGTGGATAATGATATAAAAATGAAAACTTTTGTATGTTTTTGCTGTGTTTCTCAGTGCTAAATGACTAATTATAACAAATCACAAAATGTTAGGCTGCTAATAAAAGTTTGAGATGCCTTTGCACAACATATTTAGCCCATAATGAGAAAATAGAAACGATTTGATTATGGTGTTGTGTTCTTTGAGCAACCTTTGTCAAAACTTGTATGAACTTTTGCCCCACATTGGTTGAAGACAAGAAATATCACATTCTTATATTTGTGCTGTAAATGGTTCATGTAACTTGATATTAGTATTATGTAGCAATGGATTGTTATTTAGGATGCTAATTACTAAGGAATTGGCATCTTTTATAGCATGAGTTGAGATCCATGAATGACCCATACATGCCATAAAACCTATCAACCAATCATAGACACCTATTTACTTAGGAATTGGCATCTTTGTGGCTTATTTGAATCTTTTCAGCTTATATAAGTTTTTTATGTTATAATAAGCTGTAGAATAACAATGAGAGTGAAGCTCATCAATGATCATCACTTGACAGTCACAATCTTGATAATAGATCGATCAAGTCCCGATACGATGCAAAGCCACAACCGCATCACTTGACACTCGTTATTTTAGTAGAGGCTTTTTATTTACTTCACAAATACTAATGTCTATATTGTTTTGAAGACAAGAAATAACACTTGCTTATCTATTTTTTCATAGCGTAAGAAAAACAATGTATAATGAGAAAATAAAAGTGATTTGATTACAGTGTAGTGTTGTGTCCTTTGATCAAACTTTGTCAAAACTTGTATGAAGTTTTGTCCCACATTGGTTGAAGACAAGAAATAACACTTGCTTATATTTGTGGTGTAAACAGTTCATGTAACTTGATATTAGTATTATGTAGCCGTAGATGGTTTGTATTGGAGGCTAAAGATTGATTTAGTATCCGATATAAAAAGCATCTTTCGCTAATTCATACAAATTATCGACTTTTTTATTTATTTTTTATTTTGTTTTTATTATTATTATTTTTTTTTGTGTGAAATCAAATTCTTTTATCGACTTTTTCTTTTGTGAAATTCAAATTCTTTTATCAAAATTTCTCTTGTTAAATATTGAGCTCGGATAAATAACACATTTTGAAATAGGGATGACCATTTTGACCCGAATCCCGAAACCGAACCGGAACCGTACCGGTACCATACCGAAACGGTACCGTTCCCAATATACGGTACGGTATCGGGACTACGAAATAAGGTGAAACAAAAATCGGGACAACTAATTCAGTACGGGACCGGTACAAAATCGGGAAATTCCCGAATAAAAACGGGAAAAACCCGATTTCCCGGTACCGGTACCAAAACAGGTACCGGTACCGGTATCCAAATCCCGTTCGGTACGGTACCGGTACGATTATTTATGCTCGGGAAAAAATCGGTACCACTAATTCGGTACGGGACCGCTACCGTGCTCATCCCTATTTTGAAACAATCAGATGTTCATTATCTAACAGTATACATATATCAGAAGATAGTATATATTTGCTTGTAATCAAATGTTCATTATAAGCCATAAGCATTTCAACATATCATAATTCTGTCTACTTTTATTAGTACATTTTTTTCGACACGATATTGTTAGACTACATAATTCCCCGTAGGTATTACTTTATTATTGATCATTATTTATAATGGTAAAACCCTTGATACCCTAAACCCACATACCGGGCTTGGGCCTAATCCTCTAATACTCCCTCGCAGTCCGAGGGGGGAAATCGCGAAAGCTCTGACTGGAGTAGTAAACTGGAAAAGAAAAGAAAAACAAAACATTAACGTAGTAAAAGCACAACTTTAGTCGACTCGTACAAAACCTACCAACGGTCGACTTAAGTCGACTAGTACCAACGATCGACTAAGTCGACTGGTAACAACACCGTACCAACGGTCGACTTTAGAGACTGGTACCAACGGTCAACTTTAGTCGACTGGTAACAAATCCGTACGAACAATCGACTAATAAGCAAATAATAAAGCAACTATCATTTTTTTTTCAACAATAAAACAAATCTTCTTGTAGCAAGCAAAAGCACGGACAAATCTTCAAAGTCTTCATCACATAACTTGAAAACATTCGTAACCATATCACGTTCAATAAGTTACCCAACTCACAATAAATTATAAGTCATTATATATGTTTGGGAATTAATTAGTGGAGATGGGAAAGTGAATTGCTTTGTTGATGGCAACACGTGATGTAAGGTGATGTTTTATTGGTGTAGATTTGTAATAGGTGAAGTAAACTGAAAAAGAAAAAAGATTGCCTTCGAATACTATATGCTACGGAAGGAAATATGTAGGTGTGATGGGGTGGTGGCTTGATAACCTAGTAGGTCTCAAGATCATACATACTCATGATACCATGTTAGACTACATAATTCCCCGTAAGTATTACTTTATTATTGATCATTCCCTAAACTCACATACCGGGCTCGGACCTAATCCTCTAATAGATACATTTCAATAATGTATTCATGTTTTGCCTCTTGTAAAATTATCAAGCATTGTTAGTTACTATTTATTATTTCCAAACTCAGCTCATAGTTTAATAAAATCCAATAAACTTAGTAAACAACGTATAGCAAACCATGTTGATTCTTGAAACTAGTTGCAAACAATTTATTGCTCAAAAACATAAGAACAACCATAAAATAAGGCTCAGAAGATATTTGTCAATCGAGCATCGACCGATCACTTGACGGTCACAATCTTGATAATAGATGAAGTCCCGATACGATGCAAAGCTACAGCTGCATCACCCTCCTTACAAAGCCCTTTAGTTTTAGCGTGTTGTAGACCAAAATCAAGTGCTTCTTCAGTGGACTCGGTGCTCGAACCTTTAGTGGACCCCGCACATAAAACCGGGACCAAACCTCGGAAGATCAAACTATGTCTAGCTGGTGCCTCGTCGCTGGCTGTCCACTCAACTGAATCACTCTTAACTTCTTGAACAACAACTGACAAAATTGGGACACGTGGCCGGTATTTAGCCACTAGTTTAGCAGTACTTCCGCCACGTGTCAGCACCAAAATAAGACTCGCACGTGATGTGTTTGCGGTACGAACAGCGGACGATGCCAAGCTTTCAAGTGGGCTCATAGGTACAGGTGCATTTGCTGTTATCATTTTATAAGCAACTGAGTAATCAATAGTGCTTTCGGCTTCCATGCATATCTTAGCCATGGTTTGAACCGCGACTTCCGGGTATGCACCGGTTGCTGTTTCTCCACAGAGCATGACACAGTCTGTCCCATTAAGGACTGCATTTGCAACATCTGTGGCTTCGGCACGAGTTGGTCTTGGGGACTTGATCATTGACTCAAGCATCTGTGTTGCGGTTACGACGGGTTGTCCTTTCAGGTTACATTTGTAGACCATCAGCTTTTGAGCTAAAAATATTATCTCGATCGGGATTTCATTACCAAGGTTGGCCTCAAGCTACCATGAAGCCGTCGGCGTTAGCTAGTATTTCATCAAAAATGGAAACACCTTCTTGATTATAAATTATACATAAAGTGTTTATGAGAATAATATTCACAAAAAGACGATACAAACTCGTTATATATATCTATATATATCATAAAACTTCGTAACTAATTAAAACTATAGAATTATGCTAAAATGTTAGGCTGCTAGTTTACTTCACATATAATTTCCTTTTCACAAATACTAGTGTTTGCTTTATGAACTACATTTGAGTTTGTTATCAATTTTCTCATGGGTTTAAAAGGAAAAAAAATGTAAAAAGCGAATAGAAATTATTTGATCGTTGTGTCTTTTGAGTTTTGACCAAGTCCAAAACTTGTGTCAAGAATTTTTCCCACATCGGTGGAAGACAACAAATTTCACTTTCTTATATACTGTAGTGTAGATGGATCATGTAGCTTGATATTAGTATTATGGAGCCGTATTTGGTCATACCAGATGGTAAATATAGGTTTAGCACTTACCATTTACTTTCAGGTATACTGAAGCGGCAAAATTGTACAACTTATCACCTTTTTTCTAACATGTATGTAATCAACATTTTTGTGAAAATGATATCTTTCATCAAATTTTGGACCACTAATGCTTTTGATAATATCTAAACTCAAATAAATAACACGTACTAAAGCAATCAAATATTTCTCATGTAACGGTGTACATATATGAGCATCTTGCAGGTTAGCATGCCGGCTATCTTGCTGGTTGTAGGTTATTAGCTTGCCGGCCCTTTGAAGGTTATGAAAACCTTGCGACGTATCGTGGACGCATTATATTCATAAAAATATAGTTTTTTTTGTTCGAGCTTTTGCAATTTCGCCGCTCCGACTTAGGGAGTATTAGCGGATGGATAGCGGTCCCAAGCCCGTGTGTGGGTTTGGGCCAATTATCCATCCGCTAATATAGCGGACTCTCCCACATAAAAGTGGGACTAAACATCGGAAAATCAAACTATCCCCAACTGCTGCCTCGTCGCTAGTTGTCCACTCAACTGTATCACTCCTAACTTAATTAGCCTAGTCCTTGGTGGACCACAACTGATAAAATTGGACACTTGGCGGTACATGGCCACTAGTTTAGCGGCACTTCCGCCGCGTCTGAGCACCAAAATTAGACTAGCACTTAACGCGTTCGCGGTTTTGAACAAGCATATCAAACCCTAAAGCTAATGGACCAAAACCCACAATTAGCTTTAGGCCAACTAACCTAGTCATCTAACAAGAAGACATCTTGGGAAAGAAAAATTCGGCCGAGTTTACGTCGCCCGTGAGACAAAGGTAACACATACATAAGATATCTACTAATTATACACTTATAGCACTATGATATTCTCAAAAATAGTGTTTGATTCAAAATATCTGATATGCTTGTGTTCTAAATAGACCAAGTACATAGTAGCCTTGAAGGTGATATTTAAGAGCAGATTAAAAAGTATAAACAACACCTACTTAAACGAGAGATAACGATCCAAAGTTCCAAACTAGCCTCCACCATCCACATGATCTAAGACTATACGGCTGGTTTCACGATGCAGAACGAGTATACCATATCTTGGAATATGCTCATGTTGGTGAGCTCTCTGGGTTCAAAGAGATATACACTTGTTATTGATTTATATAATGATTAAATTTGTGTAAAAAAATGTTAAAATTTATATATAATAACTCAAAGCTTATGGGTTAAAATATTATATTAGTGCATAAATGCACTTCTAAACTGTAGTTAGATTCGAGTCTTTACTTTTTATTCACTAACGTTACTATTGTACTAGTCGGTATCACGTAATACTATCGTGTAATGTTTACATTTAAATTTCAACAATTTAAAATAGAATATTACTTGTTTTTTAATGCTATAGTAAAATCGACACTAAAGTAATTTAGTTTACTCAAAAATTTCCTTTTTATTCGCTAAAATATAACTCAATGTGTTTGTTTTTTAAAATAAAACAAATTTGACTTTTAAACTATGATTCTAGACTAATTTTTTCTGAAAATGACATCTTCTATGGAATTTTGGAGCACTGATGCTCTTGTTATAATGTAGCAGTGTGCATACATGACCAGTTACTTGCATTATAATTTTGTATACTTGCATTATAATTTTCGACACGATACATTTTAGTCATGTATATTCAAGTTTTTGCCTCTTGTAAGACGATCAAGTCTTGTTACTACATATTATTTCCAAATGTATTGCATAACTTAAATTCCAACAAACTTAGTAAACAACATATGACAAACCAAGTTGATTCTTGAAACAAGTTGCAAACAATTTATTGTTCGAAGACATAAGAAAAACTATAAAATAAGGTTCAGAGGAAATTTAATAATCCAGCATCGACCGATGATCACTTGACGGTCACAATCTTGATAATAGATGAAGTCCCGATACGATGCATTATCCTCCTTACAAAGCCCTTTAGTTTTCGCGTGTTGCAGACCAAAATCAAGTGCTTCTTCAGTTGACTCAGTGCTCGAACCTTTACTGTACCCAACACACAAAACCGGGGCAAAACCTTGGAAGATCAAACTATAGCTGGTGCCTCGTCACTGGCTGTCCACTCAACTGAATCACTCTTAACTTCTTGAACGACAGCTGAAAAAATGGCACACGTGGTCAGTATTTAGCCACTAATTTAGTAGTACTTCCACCACGTGTCAGCACCAAGATAAGACTATCACGTGAGTTGTTTGTGGTTCGAACAGCAGACAATCGTCACCACAATCACATGTGATAATCTTAGAGTAAAAAAATGTCAATTTGCATATGAACATAAAATATAATGTCGGGTGCAAGTATTTCAACTAGGGTATTCACTATGTAACATGATTTGGCTATTAAAGGTGTTTGTTTGAGCTTATATAGCCGGCTTATGGCTTTTTTGATTTTGTCCCATAAGCTTGCTTTTTGTGGCTTATTTTGAATCTTTTCTGCTTATCATAGTTTCTTATGTTATAAATAAGCAGTACAATAACAATGAGAGTGAAGCTGATCAATAATCATCACTTAACAGTCACAATCTTGATAACATATCGATCAAGTCCCGATACGATGCAAAGCCTCAACTGCATCAGCTTCAATTCTTTACAAAGCCACTTATTATGCATAAAGTTTTCACATAATTACTCGTTATAATAGTAGCCGTTTTCTATTTACTTCACAAATATTAGTGTATGTTGTGTGTTGAAGACAAGAAAAACAATGTATAATTAGAAATGATTTGATCATTACACTGTTGTGTCCTTTGATCAACCTTTGACAAAACTTGTTTGGAATTTTGTCCCACATTGGTTGAAGACAAGAAATATCACATGCTTATATTCGTGGTGTAAACGCTTCTTGTAACTTGATATTAGTATTATGTAGCCGGAGATGGTTTGTACGGGAGGTTAAAGATATACTAGTAGTATTTAACTTCCCTATCATATCTATCTTCTGCTAATTCATACGAAGTATTGAATTTTGAAACAATCAAATTATAGCATTTGCTTGTAATCAAATGTTCTTTATAAGCCACAAGCATTTCAACATATCATAATTCTGTCTACTTTTATTAGTATATATTTTTTTTTCTGACACGATACATTTCAATAATGTATTCATGTTTTGCCTCTTGTAAAAAGCATTGTTACTACTTATTATTTCCAAACTCATAGCTTAATAAACTCCAACAAACTTAGTAATTAACAACATATAGCAAACCATGTTGATTCTTGAAACAAGTTGCAAACAATTTATTGCTCGAAAACATAAGAACAACCATAAAATAAGGCTCAGAAGAAATTTATCAATCGATCATCGACTGATCACTTGACGGACACAATCTTGATAGCAGATGAAGTCCCGATACGATGCAAAGCCACAACTGCATCACCCTCCTTACAAAGCCCTTTAGTTTCCATGTGTTGCAGGCCAAAATCAAATGCTTCGTCATTCGACTCGGTGCTTGAACCTCTTTAGTGGACCGTGCAAACAAAACCAGGACCAAACCTTGGAAGATCAAATTATGTCTAGCTGTTGCCTCGTCGCTGGCTGTCCACTCAACTGAATCAGTCTTAGCTTCTGGAACGACAACAGACAAAATTGGGTCACATGGTCGGTACTTAGCCACTAGTTTAGAAGTACTTCTGCCACGTGTCAGCACAAAAATAAGACTAGCACGTGTTTGCCGTACGAACAACGGACGATGCCAAGCTTTCGAGTGGGCTCATGGGTACAGATGCATTTGCTGTTATCATTTTATACGCAACTGAGTAATCAATAGTGCTTTCGGCTTCCATGCATATCTTAGCCATGGTTTGAACCGCGACTTCAAGGTATGCACCAGCTGCAGTTTTTCCACTGACCATGAAACAGTCGGTCCCATCAAGGACTGCATTTGCAACATCTGTGGCTTCAGCTCGAGTTGGTCTTGGGGACTTGATCATTGACTCAAGCATCTGTGTCGCGGTTACGACAGGTTTTCCTTTCAGGTTACATTTGTAGACCATGAGTTTTTGTGCTAAGAATATTTTCTTGATCCGGATTTCCATACCAAGGTCCCCTCGAGCTACCATGAAGCCGTCGGTATTGGCTAGTATTTCATCAAAATTGGAAACACCTTCTTTATTCTCAACCTACATAACATCTTTTTTTAGGATTTAAATACAAGGAATATATATATACATGTAACAATGGGTTGAGATCGTCTTTTATTAGAGTGGTTTAAATGGGTAAAAAAAAACATATCAAAATAGTACATGGGTCAGAAAAAATTACGTTTAGTATACTGTGGGTCAATGTTGTTGATCCACATGCACTAAAAAAATTACTCGTTTTGACCCGTGACCTATTCCGTGATTTTTGCCTTCTTTAAAACAAATACAGTTAAAGGCCTAAGCAAGAAAAACAACACCTTTGAAATGAGATAACTTGTTCTCGCAATTTCCAAATCTCAACAAGATCCGAACTTTATCGGACAAAAGACAAAGCAATCATAGATTGACATTCTTCCGTTTACCAAGTGTCCAGATGTTTTCACATCAACAATGAACCAATCCCTTTTGATTATCTTTCTGGTTTCACATCATGAGCTAATTAACTTTTTGTAGTTCATACATATCATCTTCTCATCACCATTGATGGAATTGTATGTTGAGATTGTGATCTCTTCACCTTATGTTACCTTTATGGGCTTTCCATTTTATTCAAATCGACACTTTTTGTGTTCCTCTTATAGTGTGATGTTTTACGCTAACAAGTGTATATACTTAATCTTGATCCTTAACTCAAATATCTCACACAATGACTTTACTGATGATGTACATATATTTTCACAATCGCTTCGGTATCAATCTTAGTCGTTCACGTGTCTTTACAAACAGCAATGAGTTGTTACATGAAGTTTTAGCAACTTTTGTTAAAACTTGTAAGAAGTTTTTAGTCCCACATGGGTTGAAGACAACAAGTGTTGCTTGGTTATATATTGCGGTGTCAATGGTTCATGCAACCTGATATCAGTACTATGTAGTCGCATGTCTATTTCTCGGTATCTATTGAGTTACCGGGACTAAAACGACATTCCACTAAAACGTCATAACGGCTAATATAACTCTTTTATTTTTTGTGACTTTGGTGATTGTTGATGTATAATAACCGATTTTATGTAATGCTACAGCGTAAAGTTTACTTTGAAACTTAAACCAATCAAAATTAAGTTGAAAAAAAGATAATATTCAAAACATAACTAAATATTAACAAAGTAATAAATATTAAAATAACAAGTGTTCTGAATAAGAAGGAAAGAATGAGCATATTTCAACCTCTTGATAATGTTTTCCTAACTCTTAAGATAACGATATACACCGTGAGTCCGTGACAAGTGCTAGACTAGGAGAATCAAACCAACACTAGAGTAATTTATTTATTTTACATAAAAAATTTTCTTTTTTGCTCGCTAAAATATTATTGTCGATGTGTTTGTTTGATGAACTACATTAATTATCTCATTGTTTTAAAGGAATAACAATGTATAAAGGAAATATAAATTATTTGATTAGAGTGCTGTGCCATTTGAGTTTTGAGCAAGTTATATATAGCGCGGGGTGTGTCGTGGCGGCATGATTAAGCCTCTCACGCCTTAGCGGTTAAGGCGAATCTTTTGCATTTTTAAGGAGTGACATAAAGCAGCACAAAATATGAAAATATTTATATGTTTCTATCATATTTCATATATCTTGAGTTTACATAAAGCGTTGTACAAAATGAATAAGATTAGGAAACTTCAAAAACCTTTTATCGGAGTTGAATAAAAAAACCTGTCACGTCTCCCGCCTTTTCCCGTTTCATCTCACGCCACGCCTCGAGTCGACGCCTTATTCTATTTCGTAATGTGAAGGTGACGCCTCACACAACGCTATAGTGCGCCTTTTAAAACCATGGTTTTGAGCATCATTTGTTCAAATTTTGTGTCAATTTTTCGTCCCACATTGGTGGAAGACAACAAAATTCACTTGGTTATATACTCTGGCGTAAATGGTTTATGCAACTTGATATAAGTATTATGTAGCCGATTAGGGTTATAAAGAATGGTAAATATATATTTAGCATGCTTGTATGCCCTCACCGAATAATTCATACGAGCTGTCAAGTTTTTTGTAACCCCTGATAATATGTATGTAGTTAACTTTTGAGGTATGCTAGACCCACAAAGAAACTCACACAAATACATCCACAAGGCATTTTATTGGTGTAGTGTGTAATAGTTTCTTTCTCATCTCTCTTACTAAACCAATCAGTCTCGCCACATCAGTTTGTGGATTTTTTTTGTGGGACTTTCTTTGTGGTCCTAGCATTTCTCTCAACATTTTAATACTCCCTCCGTCCCAAAATATAAGTCCATGTTTGACTTTACAAAGTCTTTTTCTTCAGACTTTGACCGTAATTATTTTTTCTCGTGTTATATAATACTTGATGGAAAATATATAAATGGATTTGTGTTTCAAATGTATGTCTATTGGTATACTTTTCATCAAGTATTATATAACACGAAATAAAATAATTACGGTCAAAGTTAGAAGAAAAAAACTTTGAAAAGTCAAACATGAACTTATATTTTGAGACGGAGGGAGTATATTATAAACTTTTTGTCACTTTGATGGTCGTTGATTCCTGACTACTTTATTCGTGAAAATGACATCTTTTATCAAAATTTGGACCACTGATAACTTTGTTATAATATCTGAGCTCAAGTTATCTTTGGTCGATGTACAGTATGAAACAATCAAATGTTCCTTATATAACTTAGCACAAGCATTTCATCACGTCATAATTGTCAACTTGTATTATATATATTTGGACCGGAAAATTCCAAAAATTGAATTTGTGTCAACAATGTAGTTAAGAATATTGCAAATTCTAATTTTGGTCATGTGCGATCGTGCTACTGTGCGAACCCATTAAAAAGTTGACACGTGGCATGACAAAAAGTACCATTCTAATCATTTGGTGACACAATTGTCATATTTTGAATGGGTCGCACAACTGTCGGTCGAGCAAGGCAAATGTGCGACCTCATTCAAATTATGACAAGTGTGTCACCAAATGATTAGAATGGTGCCTTTTGTTATGCCACATGTCCAATTATGAATGGAGTCGCGCAGTAGCACGGTCACACATGACCAAAATTGAAATTTGCAAAATTCTTGACTCGATTGTGGACACAAATTTCGCACAACCGTCGGTCGAGCAAGGCAAATGTGCGACCTCATTCAAATTATGACAAGTGTGTCACCAAATGATTAGAATGGTGCCTTTTGTTATGCCACATGTCCAATTATGAATGGAGTCGCGCAGTAGCACGGTCACACATGACCAAAATTGAAATTTGCAAAATTCTTGACTCGATTGTGGACACAAATTCAATTTTTGGAATAGCTTTAGAATTTTCAGTCCAAAAATATATAATACAAGTTGACAATTATGACGTGATGAAATGCTTGTGTTAAGTTATATAAGGAACATTTGATTGTTTCATAGTGTGTTATCAACCAAAGATATAACTTGAGCTCATTTGATTGTTTCATGCTTGTGTTAAGTTATACAAGGTTATCAGTGGTCCAAATTTGGGCAAATACCATAAAAAAATATCATACTTATCTTAAAATACACATTTGGGTATCGAACGAATTTTTTTCTTCATATGGGTACTGAACTTTTATTTTTTGGCCTATTTGAGGCACTTTGTGACGTTTTTGCCCCTCAAATTATGAAAAATCCAGGGGCAAAAATGTCACAAAATGCCTCAAAGAGGCCAAAAAATAAAAGTTCAGCACCCATATGAAGAAAAAAATTTGTTCGATACCCAAAAATAACTTTCTTGACAAGTATAGTGATTTAATATAGTATTTGTCCTCAATTTTAATAAAAGATGTCATTTTCACAAATAAGGTAGTCTGGAATCAACAACCATCAAAGTGACAAAAAGTTGATAATATATCAAAAAATTAACTACATAAATATATTATCAACGGGTTACAAAAAACTTTACAACTCGTACAAATTCATAGCACAACATAAACTCCCACAAACTTAGTTAACAATATTTGACAAAGCAGTTGATTCTTAAAACAACTTTGCATACAATTTATTGTTACAAAAAGAACTACCGTAAAACAAGGTTCATAGTATATTTGTCATTCGGTCATTGATCGATCACTTGTACCTCGTACATATCATCTTCCATCCACCTTTGATGGAGTAATCTGCTGAGATTGTGAATTTCTAGACTCAAATATCTCAAACAATGATTTATTGATGATGTACATGCATATACTCTCACAATCGTTTCAATATCAATATTGTTCACGCGTCTTTACAATCAGCATTTGTTATAGATCATAAGTTTAAAAGAAGAGTAAACTACATCGTTCGTCCTTGTGGTTTGCGTTGACCGACGAGTTTCGTCCTTTGACAAAAAAAAGTGCACCATCCGTCCTTAAGTGCGAAACGTTATGTATCGTTGATCCTTCACTCTAACGGTGATCGGTATCCATGCATTAAAAGAAAAACAATGTTTATAGAGAAATTAAAATAGATTTTTTTAAATCAAATATTTCTCATGTAACGGTGTACATATATGAGCATCTTGCAGGTTGTTAGCATGCTGGCTATCTTGCATGTTGCAGGTTATTAGCTTGCCGGCTATGTGAATCTCTTTCAACACTGACCCTTTGAAGGCTATGAAGACCTTGCGACATACGGTGGACGCATTCATAAAAATATAGTATTTTTTTGTCCGAGTTCTTGCAATTTCGCCGCTCGAGGATGGATAGCGGTCCCAAGCCCGTGTGTGGGTTTGGGCCAACTATCCATCCGCTAATATAGTGGACCCTCCACATAAAACCTAGACCAAACCTCAGAAAATCAAACTATGCCCAACTCGGGCCTCGTCGCTAGTGTCCATGTAACTGAATCACTCCTAACTTAACCTCGTCCCTGGTGGACCACAGGTCCACAACTGACAAAATTGGACACTTGGCGGTACATGGCCGCTAGTTTAGTAGTACTTCCGCTACATCTGAGCACCTAATTAGACTAGTACCTGACGTGTTCCCGGTATTGAACAAGCATATCAAACCCTAAAACCTAATGGACCCGAACCCACGAATAGCTTTGGGCCAACTAACCTAGTCATCTAACAAGAAGACCTCTTGGGAAAGGAAAATCCGGCCGAGTCTACGTCGCCCGTGAGACAAAGGTAACCCATACATAATGGACCCGAACCCACGAATAGCTTTGGGCCAACTAACCTAGTCATCTAACAAGAAGACCTCTTGGGAAAGGAAAATCCGGCCGAGTCTACGTCGCCCGTGAGACAAAGGTAACACATACATAAGATATCTATCATACACTTATAGCACTATGATATCCTCAAAAATAGTGTTTGATTCGACATATTTGATATGTTCGTGTTCTAAATGGACCAAGTACATAGTAGCCTTGAAGGTGATATTTAAAGAGCAGATTAAAAAGCATAAACTGCAACACCAACTTAAACAAGAGATGACGATCCAAACAAGCCTCCACCATCCACATGTTCTAAGACTATACGGCTGGTTTCACGATGCAGAACGAGTATTCCTTTTTTTTTTTTTTTTTTTTTTTTTTTTTTTTTTTTTTTTTTTTGGGTAAAGAGTTTTACCCCGGTAAATATAGAGTATTCCTAATCTTGGAATATGCTCATGGTGGTGAGCTCTGTGGGTTCAAAAAGATATACACTTGTTATTGATTTATATAACGATTAAATTTGTGTAAAAAATGTTAAAATTTATATATAATAACTCAAAGCATATGGGTTAAAATATTATATTAGTGTATAAATGCACTTCTAAATTGTAGTTAGATTCGAGTCTTTACTTTTTATTCATTAATGTTACTATTGTACTAGTCGGTATCACGTAATACTCTCGTGTAATTTAGTTTACTCAAAAAAAAAAAAAAATCCCTTTTATTCGCTAAAATATAACTCAGTGTGTTTGTTTTATGAACTACGTTAATTATCTCATAGTTTTAAAGCAAAAACCATGTATAGAGCGAATACAAATTATTTGAGCATCTTTCTCCAAAATTTGTGTCAAGCTTATTGTCCCACATTGGTTGAAGATAATAAATTTTGATTGGTTATATATTGTGGTGTAGATGGTTTATGCAACTTGACATTAGTATTATGTAGTCGTGAGGAGTAGTGGATGATAAATATAGATTTAGCATCCTTTATATATCCTCACGGCTAATTCATACGAGTTGTCAATTTTTTTTTAACCTGATAGGCACCATTACGTGATTCGTTAAAAAAAACTTGATGCGATATCAAAAATACGTCAATCTATACACAAAATAATTAAAATTAAAAAAGTTAGTTATTAATATAATAACGATAACGATGGTACAAACAGCTCAAAAAGGGACAAGTAAAATAAGGTAATTGTTTGAGATATATAAGTTAAGGATCAAGATTAAAGCATATAAACTTGTTAGCGTAAAAGTTAAACACGAGTAAGGGTGAGCAAACGGACCGGATGGACCGGACCGACCGACAAAACCGACCGGACCGGACCGGACCGACCACATTCGGTCCGGTCCTCGGTCTAGGCATTTTGGCAAATTCGGTCCTCGGTCCGGTCGGTCCGGTCCGGTCCGGTCCGGACCGACCAAAAAACCGAAAAAACCTGCCAAAATATGTCTAATTGGACCGGACCGACCGAAGACCGGACCGGACCGAACCGGACTGAGACCGGACCGACCACATTCGGTCCGGTATCGGTCTATGGTTTTTCCGGTTCTCGGTCCGGTCGGTCCGGTCCGGTCCGGTCCGGTTTTTGGACCATGCTCACCCTTAAACACGAGTACTCACTGGTGCTATAAATTTTGCTCATGAGTGATGAGTGCCTCTTTAGACTTTCCATCAATTCCCTTTGAGCGGAAACTTACATGAGTTTATTTATTGTTCATACTTGTACGAAAAACATGTGTATGCATATGTGTTCATCAATCTTATACGTATTGTTCGTTAGTCCCTCTTATAGGGTGAGCAATACCGACCGAATCCTGAAATCTCGAAAAAAACCGACTAAAAACGAGCGTCCCGAAACCAAACTGACCACACTCAGGTCGGAAATCGGTTTTGGTTTTTCAGACATTCGAGACTCGGGATATCGGTTTCGGGTTGGGACGGATCAAAAACTGAAAAAATACAAACAAAACCAACTGGTTTCGGGATTTGGTTCGGGATTCGAGATTCGGTTTTGGTTTTCGAGATATTCGGTTTCGGGATCAATCGGTTGGGACTGGCCAGGGGCGGATGTACATGTAGTTTAGGGGTAGCGGTCGCTACCCCTGAACTTTTACCCAGTAGTGAAATTTTTGGCGATTTTTGGCCATTTTTGGCGATTTTTAGCCATTTTTTGGCGATTTCGCGACCCCTGAAACAAATTTTCGCTACCCCTAAACAAATTTTCGTATTTCGCTACCCCTAAACTTGGCTCCTAGTTCCGCCCTGGGACTGGCCCGATGCCCCCTACCCTCTTATAGTACGTTTTACGCTAACAAGTTTATATACTTTAATCTTGATCCTTAACTCAAATATCTCACACAATGACTTTAAGGTTTAACAAAAAGGGATCCATTAAAAGACAAACAATGTATAAAAGAGAAAATAGAAATTATGTGACTGCGTTTCACTAGAGAAAATTATTTTACTCAAAAAATTTCTTTTTTACTCGCTAATATATTACTGTCGATGTGCTTGTTTTATGAACTAAATTAATTATCTCATAGCTTTAAAGGAAAAACAATGTATACAGCGAATAAAAATTATTTGATTAGAGTGTTGCGTCTATTGAGTTTTGTGCATCTTTCTTCCAAATTTTGTATCAACTTTTTTATCCCACATCGGTTGAAGATAACTAATTTTGATTGATTATATAGTGTGGTGTAGATGGTTTATGCAACTAGGCATTAGTATTATGTAGCCGTTTGGGATTATAGAGGATGGTAAATATAGATTTAGTATTTTTTTAGTTACTCCCGGCTAAATCATACAAGTTGTCAGCTCTTTTTTGTAACCTGCTAATACGCATGTAGTTAACTTTCTGTCACTTTGATGGTTGTTGATTCAAGTCTACTCTATGTGTGAAAATGACATCTTTTATAAAAATTTGGACCACTGATAACCTTGTTAAATTTTTGTCACTTTGATGGTTGTTGAGCTTAAGTTTATCTTTAGTCGATACCACACTCTGAAACAATCAAATGTTCCTTATGTAACATTGTGCATCTATAACATAGCATTTCAACGTGTCATAATTGGATACTTGTATACTTGTTATTTGTTACATGTAGATAGTCACCTCTACTTGTCAGTTCGATTGGGACAAAACTTTGAGTGTGCACTCAGATTGAGGAAGTGAAGCGTTTGAGATATAAACTAATGAAGTCTACACATTTCTTGTAATTTCACTCTTTTGTCAGCACTGTGCAAACCTAATAGATGATGTATATAGCATTCTTAAGAGGTAGCAATCTCGACCCGTTTACATATGAATGGGTCGATTCAGGTGAGATTTTATATCTGACTTAGAAGATAAAGGGTGAAACGGGCCGAAAGTTTCCAAAAAGATGCATTTCAAGTAAAAGGTATCAATCTCTACCTTTCTGCCCTTGCGGATGTTATCAATGCTCACTTGCAGATTATTATACCAAAAATCAAGCTCAAATCAATAAGATTATCACTTCTAAAACGAAACATCTAGTTCTTAAAGTCAATTATATATGTGTTCGACATGAACAAGTTAATACTCCCTTAACGATGCTCAGCATAGCCAACAATTTTCATATCATGAAGATACTGCAAAACCTTAGTCCGGCTAACTTTATAAGACACATGATATATAAAAGTCAAACGGATGAAAATTTCAGATAAGAATTCATAATAGGTAACATTAAAAGAGGACTATTACTATTAACATGAACTTGGTTATGTTAGGCCTTTTATACTATAATCAATAATGTATTTTGAGGGTGGAATTGTTTTCGTGAGGGAGAGCGAGAGACAGAGACACACAAACACATTGCTTTATTATTTCTTGACTTCACACATAAAACTTACATGCCAACACTTATTTATAATACACCAATTACTTGTGGAAGAACCTAAAAGCGTAATTGACACAACATAACTGATATAAAACTACTAAATAAAACTGCAAAGTAAACTGCCAATTCAAATTCAAAGATAGTCTTCATGTTCCAGCTTCCATCTTCACTTATGACTTGAGTTTATCATCAACAAAACCTAGGTAGCTTGTCACACACACTATTAAGCCTAGTTCCTTGAAGAGCAGGGTCCGGACGTTGAGCTAGGTGCACCTCGAGGGTTATCACTCTTAAGCCTTTCCAAAAGCCGCTGAGCCATAATAGCAAATTTCCTCTTATTATCCTCAGTAACACTCGCAAGTTGAGCAATCTGCAAAATGCCCTTGTGTTTCTCCGGTTCCTCAGACCTAAGCGCCTCGGCCAATATATAAACCAGCTTTGGACGTGACTTAGTTTGTAAATCACACATAAACGCCTGGTCAAACACCCTCCCATACCTCCACACCCGCCTCCTATAATTCTCATCATTCCCATCCAAAAACCCAAAAACACGAACCAAACACTCCACTTGATTCTCCATCTCCTTGGACTTAAAAGCATCCACGATCAACTTCATACTACAATTCAATGCCTCGCTTAACTGCATGACAATACTCACAATATGCATACCACTATACGAAAGACAATCATCGTATAAAAAACTCTTCAAACTCAAAAAACTTGCGTCCGAGTTACTCATATACAAAAACCGATACAATGTCACTTTCGCTGTCTCCACATCCAACCGATACTTGAAACGCTGAATCGCAGCCTCAGTAGGAAGAGGAACACTCACATTAACCGTCTCACCATAAAACCTGGAAAAACCATTTATAATACTAGACCAAGACCTCACATAATACGCCACAGGTTTAGTAAACAAACGAAAAAACGAAGCAGCAATGTACGAGTACATTGCTGCCTCTCGTGTCACATCACGACTGGGTCTAATCATTTCATAATCTCCACATACACTAGTTACCATATCGTCAAACTCATTATACGGCTTATCCTCATTCGTTTCAAGCGTTTCGTTAGAATGAAAAACATAGTTCCGAAAATTAGTCCCTGGTGATTTAAGATGATAAGCTAAAAGAAATATTGACGCGATGCCTTGCCCGCTAAACCCGGAGGATAAAACTGACCTGCCGAGTGACGCGATTTGTTCGTCTGTGTTACGAGTTAGTTTTATCGCGGGTTTTCCGAGCCATTCGGTGTCTTTGAAGTCGTATTTGATTGGTGGAAGAAAGAGTCTGGGGATGTCGTCTAGATCTTTGTATTTGTCTCGTATTTTGATTTTTTTGTCTGTGTTGGTGCTTGATTGATGCTGATCCATTACCAACTTGGCACTGGTTGTAAACATGAGAGGTCCCTTATTATATAAAGCAAAAGGCACAAATTCACTGAGGAGGCTTAAAAAGACACTCAAATCTACATAAACATTTATTTAGAGTATCTTTAATAATCTAATATTTTATTAAAATATTATTTTATTTTTCTTCCAATTATACAATCAATTTACATTTTTTTTTTTTTTTTTTTTTTTACAATTTATCAACAATCCAACATAATGTATAATATTATTTTTTTTATATTTAATTTAATAGTGGGGAGGAAAAATAGGAAAGGATAGAAAAAATATTTCAAGCATAATAGCGTCATTACCCTCAAAATAGTGACAGATGGTTGATTACCTAGTATTAGGTAATGACCCATTGCATTATAACAAAACAAGCATCACTTATCATTATCTTCGTCATTCCTTACCACCTAATGCATTTAACCAAACATACCCTTAGTTTATGGTATTCTGCTTCGTATTTTTTGTATTAATACTTTTGACATATCAAACTGTATAATTTTTGTTCCGTTTTTTTTATTTCGTAGTTTTGTAATAAAAATAAAATAGATAAAAAAACAAAAAAACAAAAAACAAAAAACAAACAAAAAGTTTTAGGTGATGAGCGAATCCTATATTAATGTTGTGTAAACTCACCATCAAGCATATTAAAGTGTTTTCATGGAAAACTGAAAAAGTGTTTTCTTTATTAAAGCGTCAAAGACTCAAAGTGAAAAAGTGTTTTCTTTATTTAAGTGGAAATGGAACGTCAAAGACTTAAAATGAAAAAGTGTTTCGTTAATTGAAGTGTTTTTTTATGTTCAATAATAATAATAATAATAATAATAATAATAATAATAATAAAGAGATTGATATTGGGCTTTGTGGGGAAAGAGACAAACCTTTTATGTCCAGCTGATATGTTACTTTACTCGTGGGATGGTGGGTTTGATGTATGTGTTGATCTGACAGGGTCTTCACCCTTGACACAATCCGGTATGGTTGATTTTGTGTCGGGTCGTGCGGTTATTGAAGCCGCACAACGTAAACTTATCAAGTATGAGGCTAAATGTGCGGATATTGGATATGGGTTTCTCCCTTTTTTATTCTCTTCTTTTGGAGAACTTGAGAATAATGCAGTGACCTTACTAAAGCGTATTCGTAGATTCTCAGTGACTCAAGACATTGGAGCACGTGTTGCTGCTCATATTTTTATTAGGGTTGGTTTCGCTATTGCTAGATGTGTGAAGGCCCAGTTAATATCTCGGCTCCCCACTAATTTCTTGTAAATCCTATAAGTTTTTAATAATAGTGATGTTTATAATAAAAATAAATAAAAATAAATAATAATAATAATAATAATAATAATAATAATAATAATAATAATAATAATAATAATAATAATAACAGAGATTACATAGAAAATAGATCCAGAAATAGTTCTACCCATGAATTACTCATACAAATAAGAAAAACGTGAATCATCTAACAACTCTATTATTTTCTTTAGCTTCTCACTTCCGCGCTTCAACGTCTCGAACAGTTTTACTAAGAAGGGCAATCGCCAGTACTTCCTGGTTGTAGGGGCGGTGGCCTTGAAAATGAAACCGTAGAAAGCCAAAGAGAGAGGAACGAGAGGAAATGAGAAGGAGAGAGAGAGAGAGAGAGAGAGAGAGAGAGAGAGAGAGAGAGAGAGATCGCAAGCCATAAAGAGGAAAGGAGAGAAAAAAGAGGGAAGAAAACTTGAATCATCTAACAACTCTATAATTTTTTCTAGCTTCTCGCTACCACGCTGCGACGTCCCAAACAATTCCACTAAGAAGGGCAATTGACAATATTTCCTTGTTGTAGGGGCGGTGGTCTTGAAAGTAAAACTGTAGAAAGCCAAAGAGAAGGGAACAAGAGGAAAGGAGAGGGAAAGAGAGAGAGAGATAGATCGCAAGCCAAAAAGAGGTAAGGAGTGGAAAGAGAGGGAGGAGGAGGCAGGCTGAGTTATCCAGACAGAGGAAGAGGCGGTGGCTGAATAAGATCTGGGATTAGGGTTAGAGGCGGCGGCTGAATAAGATCTAGGGTTAGGGTTTTCTTTATTTAAAGTGTTTGCTTTATTTGAGTGGAAATTAGAGTTTATATTAAATTTCCATACGTACAACGCCGTTTTAACGGCTGTTTTCCCGCAAAAAAAAAAGCCCAGAATGGTTGGCCCATATGCGTGGTATGTTTCGGCCTGTTGCTTTTGCCCAGTGGCCCATTTGTGCTAGAGTATATTTGCGTATATAGGTTGCTGATTATACAGGATATGCACCTTTACATACACAAATACAAACGTGTAAATGCAAAATAGAAACATATAATTTACAGATTACAAATACACAAAGTATGGTCTTATGAAACGTGTCAATCATCAAGGGCCTTATCCTTGAGGTTTTCACCAAACCTTGAGACTTTGTGGAGGATTTTCTTGCACAAGTACATGTAGTGAGTAAGGTGCACGTATGGTTTGACTCCAAGCAGTATTAGAACCTTCCATTCCATCCTGCAAAAACAGAAAATCTAGACAGTAAAGGAAAAAAAATTGCAGCAGAGAAAAATCATACCAAAAAGTGCATCCAAAGAGAAGGCAATGACACTATCAAGAGGTTTGTGTGAGGTTTTTTTTTTTTTTTTTTTTTTTTTGCATGCATGCATGCGGTGTTAAGAATGGTTGAATGAGTATGTGTTTGCTTTATGTATGATGCTAATAGATCTGCTATTTTATGATATATATGTGATTTGCTGCTGCTTTTTTGTACCTTACATGTTTGCCAAAATCACTACCATAACATCTATAGAGTATGAAGACTAAAAAAAAGGCCATTCGTAGGGTTACCTCTGTGCTTCCTTTAGAACCTATGGAAGTTAGTAGTTTTGATCAGGAAGCAGAGTCTCATGCCCTGCATTTACAGCCAGAGACCATTGTAAGTGATCTAGGTAGTGCTGATCCCCTTTTAAACTCAGTTAGTCAGAGTCCATGTAAGCTACTAATTATAGAGAAAAAACAAGCACAAAAGGTGCAAGAGAAGATGGTACCTTTAGTATAAATTATGAATGCTGCTACCCAAGTCCTATGTTTGTGGATCAGTCTTCTCAGAGTAGTCCACATACCCGTGATGTGTGCATCGGTGCAGCTGTACAAAGAACAGGTGCGTAGCGTATTGGTTATGCTTTGATGCCTGTGCTGTGTTCATTATGTTTTGAAAACTCGCTGTTTTTTAAAAGCTTAATATGATTGTGTTTTAGATGGGTGCAATGTGCAAGGAAGCCAGGAAAGAAGCTTTTCTAGCCTACATGGTTCTAGAACTTCTGTAGATAAAGGAAAACGGAAAGTGTATGACTTTTCTAATGAAGATGAATTTTGTTCTAGGAGGTCTCACCTTGCAAGACTTTCAGAGGCTAGCGAGGCACAATTGCAATGTAATTTGCATTTTATTTACATGTTTTGTTTGGTGTCCTAAATCTTGGGCTGTGGGGTAATAGCATGTAGTTTATATTTATTTCAGGTAATGAAGACATTTTTCTTATAAATAATACTGGAAGCAGAGTTATACCGGAACATCTTGCGGATGGTTCGACAGCGTCCAGTCTTGCCCCTTTGTCTCATGAAACCTCTCAAAACTTTGGTACACGAACAGACCACTGCAATGTGAACCTGCCAAGGAATGATCGTCAGAGGTGTTCTCAAGGTTTGATTGCTTTGAGATAAAAAAATATAGAGATATGGTGTTTTAAATGAATTTGCATTTGCTCACAGTATTATCTTTTTTCTCTTGCAGTTAGGATGCGTCATTCATCAGAGAGAACCCAAGTCCCGCCTCATGTGCGCAGCAGAAATCGAAGGTCTAGGCAAGGTGTGTTGTTGCGTTGCTTTGACCTGTTTTACATGCACAATATGATTATCCATTGTTCTATTTACCAGGGGACTGCTGAAAGTTCTGTTTCCTATGTCTAATGTAGGCCCTCCCGATACATATGTGCCTATGGGCAGGTGTGATCAGGCCTGCCATCATTGCAATGCAAAGTTTTGGTATGATGAAAGGATTGTTGTGGGTAATAGCAGGCGTGTGGATTACCATAAATGTTGCAGTGCTGGGAAAGTTAGGTTGCATGATCAGGGTGAATACCCACAGTATATAAAAGACCTTTTCACTAATCGGCATTTTTTGGAGAATATTCGTGCTTACAATCAAATGTTTGCAATGACATCGTTGGGTGCAGAAGTGGACAACTCTATAAACATGGGTGGTGGTCCTTATGTGTTTAAAATTTCCGGCCAGCTTTACCATCGAATAGGTTCTCTTTGTCCACAGCCTAATACACGGCCACAATTTTTGCAGCTGTATATCTACGACACACAAAATGAGGTTGCAAATCGTTTGGAACACTTTCAAAGAAATGGCCAAAGAATACGTCCAGATATTGTGGAACATTTGATTGAGCTGCTAGACGAGCACAATCAGTTAGTGTAGTTGTTTAGAACTGCCGGGGATAAAATGGCAGAGGCCGATATTCCAGAATTCAGTGTCCGTTTATTTGGTGTTGTCGGCTCAAGGCAGCATGAGCTTCCTACAGGCGACTCTATTGGTGCAATTGTTTTTTAAGGTGGGCCAGACGTGGAGACTGAATTTGATGTGGTCGTGGAACAACACAATCACCAATTACAATATGTGAGCAAGTTAAACGCATCTTATATGTCAATGCAATTCCCATTGGTTTTTTTCTTTGGTGAAGATGGGTACCATTTGGGCCGCGTGTTATCGAGCAGGCATACATCTTTTGACCCTCCCAAGAAAATGTCAATGAAAATGTACTATGCATACGAGCTACACGACCGTTTCAATGAATACCGACTTCTCCCAAGGAGTAGCAGGCTTTTCCAACAGTATGTTGTCACAGCTTACTGTAGCATAGAACAATCACGGATTAACTTTATAAGAGAGCATCAAGATGATATTCGGAATGACTATGTGGCAGGCCTACACGATGCTATCTCACGCGGTGATCAAGACGGTTCAGATGTCGGTTCAAGGACAATTTTGCCTTCATCCTTTACAGGAGGCCCACGCTATATGTATAGCTATTATTTGGACGCTTTGGCCATATGTCGGGTGCATGGGAACCCGTCATTCTTTATCACGTTTACGTGCAATTTTAACTGGCCTAAGATCCAAGAATATATGGAGGACTTTCCGCATGTTGCAGCTGCTGATGGGCCTGATGTTGTAGACCGTGTCTTTGAAAGAAAGATACATAGTTTAGTTACTTTCTTGCGAGATTCAAAGCCTTTTGGTGCTGTCGAAGCAGGTACTGTTTAAATTTTCTATGTGTCTATTGTCTATTAAATTGCTACACTTACAAGGCGCCTAAATAACTATTGTCTTATTACAGTATTATACACAGTCGAGTTCCAGAAAAGAGGCCTACCGCATTGTCATTTTCTTCTGTGGATCAAAGAAAGCCACCGTGTGCAGGCACACATAGATGTGGATAAGTATGTTTCTGTAGAGCTTCCAGACCCAGCGATCGATCCTGAGGGTTACAGAGTTTATGATGCACGGGCCGTGTGGGTTGGTCAATACAGCAGCACCATGTATGCGCGACAGTGATGTATGCACTAAGAAGTTTCCTAAGGCTTTTCGTCCAGAGACATTTATCGATGACAAAGGATATGTGCATTACCATAGGAGGGATTCAGGAATAACAACAATCAGGCAAAATATCAGCCTTGATAATGGGTGTGTTGTTCCACATAACCGGTCCCTGTGCATGTGGTTTTATGCACATATCAATGTTGAGTACTGTGAGTGGTCAATGCTTATAAAATACCTCTTTAAGTATATTTCAAAAGGGACCGACCGAATAGTAACTCATATTACAAGAACACTTGGAAGTGCAGGACCAAGTGCAAGCCGTCGTTTATTGCACGTTGATGAAATCAAGAATTTCCAGGATGCTAGATTCATAGGACCACACGAAGCATGCTGGAGGATTTTGGGATTCAGCATACATAGCAGAGATCCACCGGTTCAAATACTTGCAGTTCACCTTGAAAATATGCAGCGGGTGAATTTTAGGAGGCAGCAGCGATTACAGGCAGTTGTGGATAGCTAGCACAACAAAAGAACTACACTCACTGAATGGTTTAGGTACAACCTTTACAGTACAGATGGTCGACATTTAACATACCTAAACTTTCCAAGGGAATATGTATGGCACAAGGATGGAAGGTACTGGCAGCGTCGGCGGCGTGCAATCACATCATCGATTGGCCGTTTAACGTATGTACATCCTAACTCTGGAGATGCATTCTACCTACAGTTGTTGCTCTGTCATCAGAACGGATCAATTTCATTTCAACATATCCGTACAGTTGATAAAGTTCTTTATCCTACAAATAGAGCAGCGTGTGAAGCCATGGGGTTGTTAGGTGGTGATCAAGAATAGAACATCGCTTTACAAGAAGCTTCTTTCTCAGCAACCCCAGCTTATATGAGAAACCCTTTTTGTCAGCTCCTTATCTTTTTTGAGGTTTCTGACCCAGTTACATTGCTACAATCTCACTCAAGTTCCATGTCAGAAGACATTCCCCAAATACTTTCCGAAGCTTTGCATATACGAGATTTTTCATGTCAGTCCTGAAGACTTACAAGATGGTCTTATGTATGAGCTGCAAGCAATCCATACTTCCTATGGAAAATCAGTCAGAGATTTTGGGTTTAATCTACCTCCACCTCACTTACTGCAAATCTTAAATAACAGGGCACTCATGGAAGAAAGGTCTTATAATCGTGAATTGTTAAGGAGTGAGAGTGAGTGATTAGTTGGCCATCTAAATGCTGAGCAACGAATAATCTTTGAATGAGTCACGCATGCAGTGAATGGTCGTTGGCAGAAGCTCATATTTATGTATGGCCATTGAGGTACAGGCAAGACCTTCGTTTGGAGGACTATAATTTCTACACTTAGATCGGAAGGAAAGATTGTCTTAGCGGTGGCTTCTTCGAGTGTTGCTGCCTTATTGCTCCCATCAGGACAGACGGCTCATTCAAGATTCAAGATACCGCTTGATTTAACTGATGAATCAATGTGTAGTATAAAAAAAACACAAGTGGGAGAGTTGCTTAGGCAGACTGATCTTATCATATGGGACGAAGCCCCTATGAACGATCGAATATGTTTCGAAACGCTTGACCGTACATTAAGAGGTATAATGGATAGCCCGACAAGTGTGTTTGGAGGAAAAACGGTTGTTTTGGGCGGTGACTTTTGGCAAAGACTACCCGTCAAGAAGAAAGCTACGAATGACCAGATTATTTCTTCGTGCATAACACAGTCATACCTATGGCCACATTTCAAAATCATTAAGATTAGACAAAATATACGCCTACAACAGCCAGGTCTTTCGCCACATCAAGCTCAAGAGATTTCGGCATTCTCTGAATGGTTGCTTCAGATTGGGAACAGTACCATTGGCCAACCAGATGGAACTGATCCAGAGAATTCGGCGTGGGTGCAAATACCAGTTAGGTACTGCATTCCTGATGAGGCGAAAAATGATCCGTTTTTAGGGGGTCATTTAAGCCGGAATACAACTTTATTTGATCAAATATTGCCCTAAATCGTTCCTTTTGTGATTTTAGGTACTTTGGGAGTGAAATCTGGAAAAGGAAGCAATTCGGACGTTTTTGGAGCATAAAAGTGAAGAAAACGCCAAAGTCTTAATTTTCCATGCTGGGAACAGTAGGTGACGGCGTCAAGAGTAATTCCCTAACGGCGTCAAGAGCAAAATTCCATGACGACCCAGTACAGATTTGACGGCGTCACGAAGGTAGGGCGTCAAGAGTAAAAGTCATGACGGCCTGGAAATGATTTAGTCTTGACGGCGTCAAATGTAGATCAAGGCAGTCCGAGAATAGTTTTGGTGGCGAGGTGACGGCGTCACAAGCTTTGTCTTGACGCCGTCAGACCTATTTTCCTATATATAGTTTTCTAATTTTTCACATTTAAAGAGAGAAGTTTTGGGAGAAACCCTAAGTACGATTTTGGTGTAACTTTACAGGTTTTTCAAGGGTTCCAACCCCTTGATACCTTGCATGTGTAATCAAGATAAGCGTTCTTTTAATTCAATCAATATGTCTATGTAATCAAGATAAGCGTTCTTGTCTCAATTCCATTATGCTAGGCTAGATCTCCTTTGTGTTTGCTTAGATCTAATGAAACCTAGATATTGATTATGTGTTGATTACTTGTTTATTCTTGTCTTGGATGAATGATTTTATATGTTAGGCTTAAGAAAACTGACAGATCTCCAAATGGTAACATGCTTGAACGTCTTAAGAAACATGAACCGATGCGTACTAGGTCTTTATTGGTTGTATTTAATGCATGAGCCACTGTTTACAATCCCTATAGTTGTGCTGGGTCATGGTGTAGGAGGAGATAAGAGCTCATAGAATTGGGGAGTTATGTATGCCACCCCATGAATGGTATTAAGGAATACAATCCGTCATCCATACAATTATAACAAGTAATTAACGTGTAAAAGATATCTAGGGAGTAGTGAAGTCTAAGTAAACACATTTTCTCCAATTACTGCTCACAACCTTAGTATAAATTAGTTTAATTTCATTTTTTTGTATTTTATTTTGATTGCATCTTAGTTTTGGGTTAGTTGAATAGCAACTAATTCCGCCCACTCTTTCAAAACCCCGAGATTTTACTTGCTTTCATAAAAATATAAAAATACAAAAATAATCACCCCTCATCTTTAGAACTAGTAATTAGGCTTTCTAATCCTAGCGACACTATTCCTAAGCTGAACGATCAATCCCCCGGTACTTGTCACTATACTATACTACAACGATCAGGTACACTGCCTGGTGGGGGTTGTAAGCTTCTCGAGATCCCTTGAGAGGTAAAGCCTGTTGCGATTCCCACGCATCACTCCCTGTTACGGTGAGCGGTAGATTGCTTTACAAAAATACACTACATCCATGACTCTTATCTGGTATCTCAAGTCTGAGGATAACTTTAAATATGATTCTCACATTTATTAAATCATATAGTTGGGATAAGTCCTATATTCAATTCACTGAATATCATGTGAAATTGGTATGACTACGCATCAATATACTTTCAGGTAACCAATACTCAAATATTGCCTTAGCTTAATGATATTCCCATATCGTTAATCGACAACGGACAATTTAGAATAATAATTTATTCATGGATATAAACATACAAATATAGGATATATTATTAAGACAATGATTAAATAAACATAAACAATATTTTATTTTATTAAAATAATAATTGTACATTACATCCTTTATCCAAATACTAATCGCAAATGGGCATGAAACAATCAGCTAAACGAAGTCCTATGCCTTCAGCAAGCTTATAAAGCTTGGTGCCAGGTAGAGGCTTTGTTAATTGATCTACTAAGTTGTCATCTGTGTGAACTTTGAGTAATTCGATTTCACCTATTTCGACTTGTTCTCGAACATAGTGATGCTTAATCAGGAAATGTCTGGTGCCTTTCATGATTCCAGGTTCATTGGCAAATGTAATTGCAGCTGAATTGTCTCAATACATTTTTATTGGTATTTGGATCGAAGGCATAACCCCAAGCCCTGAAACAAACTTCCTAATCCAAACAGCTTCCATTACAGCTTCTGAAGCAGCTATATACGCACTTTCTGTTGCAGACATTGCTAGTGTACTCTGCTTTTTGCTCCTCCAATCCACAGCTCCTTCATTAATGACAAAGACATACCCCGTCTAAGACTTCATATCATCTTTATCACCTTTCCAAGAAGCATCGCAATAACCTGTAACATCAAGTTCTGCAGATGGAGTACCCCCATAAACTAAGAACATCTCTTTAGTTGCCCTAAGGTACTTAAGAATATTCTTAACAGCAGTCCAGTGAGCTTCACCTGGATTCTGCTGATATCGACTAGTTAAGTTCTGAGCAAATGCCACATCAGGCCTTGTACTTTTAACCGCATACATTATAGATCCTACAGCCGAAGCATAAGGGACTCTCTTCATGCGTTGCACCGCTGCAGGTGTTGAAGCACAAACTTTGTTACTCAAGCCATGTTGCTCTTGCATTGGCAAATATCCCTTCTTGGAATTTGCATATTGAATCTCTTCAATATTTTATCAATGTAAGCACTTTGGCTTAATCCAATTAATCGCTGAGATCTATCTCTATATATCTTGATTCCTAGAATGAATGCAGCTTCCCCTAAATCTTTCATAGAAAAACACTTTCCAAGATATGCCTTAACCTTTTGCAAACTTGGAATGTCTTTTCCCATGATCAATATGTCATCAACATATAAAATAAGGAAAATTACATCACTCCCACTAGCTTTGTGATATACACATGCTCATCAAAATTTTGAGTGAATCCATACTTTTTAATCTCACTATCAAATCTTTTATTCCATTGTCGTGATGCTTGCTTCAATCCATAAATGGATCTTTGAAGTTTTCATACACGATTTGGGAATTCAGGATTCACAAACCCCTCAGGCTGTGCCATATAGATGTCCTCATCTAGGCGACCATTTAAGAAGGCAGTTTTGACATCCATTTGCCAAATCTCTTAGTCATAGTAAGCGGCTTTGGCTATAAGAATCCTAATAGCCCTAATGTCAGCTACAGGAGAAAAGGTCTCCTCATAGTCAACACCAAATGTTTGAGTATAGCCTTTAGCTACCAAACGGGCCTTATAGGTGTGTACAATTCCATCCATATCAATCTTTTTTCTTGTAGAACCATTTACTCCCAACTAGTTTAGCATCCGGAGGTAGGTCTACTTCTATCCAGACTTCATTGTCTCTCATGGATTACATTTCCCCATTCATAGCAACCTGCCATTTTTCCATTTCATGACCGTTCATGGCAGCCCTATAACTAGCAGGTTCATCAAGATCCCCTAGTATAGTTTCATCACATTCTACGTTAAGACATAGACGTTTAGGAGCTTTCAATGTTCTTATAGATCTGCGAATGGGAACCACTTCAACTTCAGGTGGAGGACCTAAACTTTTAGGTTCCACAGGAAGTTGGCTAGTGTTTTCAGAAGGTGTTACATCTTCATGATCATCTTCCAGATCATATACAAGACCAAGAAAGTAGATTATCACCCAAAAAAACACAATATCTTGAAATTGAGCATCGTGTGGAGGGGCAACCCGCCCAATCTGCATATGTATATATGACAAGAGAAGTGGTAGATGATAAATATAGGTGTAGACCAAAATCCAAAGTCCCTCGAATGTATCATAAAATACATTTAAGGGCAGCTAAATGTGGTTCGTGAGGATCATGCATGTAAAAACAAATCTGTTGGACAGCATATGAGAGATCCGGTTTGGTAAATGTGAGACACTGAAGACCACCTGCAAGACTGCGATATAATGTAGGATCCAGAACTGGAACACCGTCGGGACCCAGTTTGGATTATGTATTAACTGGTGTTTAAGAAGGGTTTCAGTTGGTCATGTGAGCACGCTCAAGGAGCTCAGTAGCATACTTTCGCTGAGAGAGAAATACCAAGGAAGTAATTTAGTGGCCCGAGATCAGTCATCTCAAACTCACTATGTAGGGAGGCAATGATCTGCTGTAGAAGAGGCTATAAGAACAATGTCATCCACATAGATAAGTAGGTAAGCAACTTGAGAGCCCTGTCGAAGAATAAATAAAGAAGATTCACAGCGACTATGGTAAAATCCAACTCTAGTAGTGATAATGCTCAAATTGTGCATGTTTTTTGTGGCGTTATTCGTATGTTTTTCGGTTATTTTTATATGCTTTTGTCACTTAATTGTATCAAAGTATGTTTGCAAGCATTTGTAGCCAAAAACAGGAAAAAGGAAGAGAAAGTGAAAGAAATGAAGGATTTGTCATTTCCAAGTCGAGATCCAATTCGTTCAACTATTTCACAAAGAAGAATCCAAGTTTTCATCACTCCAAAGTCCAACACAAGAAATAACCAAGTTTGGACAAAGAACGAAGAGCCAAGTTAAAGATAAAGTTTTAGCTGTCAGAACCCTTCCAACCGGTCGGTCATCATTCCAATCGACCGGTTAGATGAAATTGTCCAGAGTAACTGATCGGTTGTAATCCAACCGACCAGTTAAACACAGATGTTCCATCCAACCGATCGGTGGTGCCCCGTAACCGATCGGTTGGTCAGCTCGTATAATTTTTGCACACTTTATTCTACCTCATTCTACCCGATTCTAGGCCATTCTTTCTGGTATTCTAGGTCCTTCTATTCACCTTAGAGGCCAAGTTGCTGCATTTAAGATCCTAGGCTTGATTTCTACTATAAATAGGACCATTTTTCCTTGGTTCTAGGAGTGTAAGTGTGTGTGCATTTCTATCCTCCACCCTAAAGGAAGATTTGTCACCACCTTACCAAGTGAAATTCGAGCTTCCACCCTAAAGGACGAATTTCCACCAACTTATCTCACCCAAAAGACCACAAACCTTTTCCATTTCCAGAAGTAGTGCTCAAGTGCTCAAGAAAGTGTTCGGGTATGATTTTTCGACTTGGTTAGAAGTTGTAGTTGATTGGAGGCTTGAAGGTTGCTATAAATCCTTTACATTTGCCTATTGTAATTCATACTTTGGGTAAACTCTTGTTACTTTTAAGATGTTGAATGTTATATCTCATGTTTGGTTCTATGTGTTTCATGTGATGTGTTTTGATAATGATAATCTCTTAATGCTTGTTTGATTCATATGAAAACTTGTGATAAAAGGATGTTTGGATACAATTAGTGTTTGTTTGGTTTATGATGAAAGACATCATATTTGGTTAAATTGGAACTTGTCTTGTTTATTATTTTGATTAATCATTGTTGAGTCTATAGTCGAAAGGATTCTCAAAAGTGGTTGATTTCAATTCATTAGTCGACGAATGGTTTTGGTCTTGTACTTTGTGACGATTGTACAAGGAACTTAATAAACATAACAAGTAAAGGTTTAATTTAGATTATGGGTCGAAAGGCATCTTTTGAATATGTGTTCTAATCATTTTCCAAGTAAATGGCACTTAACAAATTAATGGCATCAAAGTCTAGGACGAAAGGATTCATTGTTGTTGTTTAGATATAAGGCTCATGACATAACCATTTGATTGAGGCTTATGCACATTTGATTTATAAAATACTAAATTATTATTGGTTCTAGAGGTCGTAAGGATTACTTTTGATAATATGTTTTCCAAACTAAACATCCTAATATCCTTGTGATCATTTGTCCAAACATGTATGTTCTTTGTGTGAATGTTCTAATATTGTTTTTCTTGTTGGTTTGATCCATGACAATCATAACCACCAACTTGTTACTTGCTTAAACAAACAAACGACACTTAAGTGTAACCAAGTCTCTTGGGACGACCTTGACTTACCACTACTATACTACAAGTAGATGGTAGAGATTTGTCTCTCAATAAGCACCAAAATAAAAGTAAGCAAACGAACCTATATCTATCAAGTTAAATAGGTAAACAAAATAGGATTTATGTTTACACGAGATAGTCAAACAAATTTCTTGACTCTACTATGCGGGCCAAATAATATTACTATAAGTGCCACAGACTTTTCCTTAAGAGAAAATTCTTCAATTAGACCAATCGCTCAAGTTTTTTTACCCTTTTTATACCAAAAAAGTGCTCTTCCCAAATTAGATTGAGCGACCTGCAACTTTTTTTTACTTTTGATAAGAAGTCGACAAGTGGCACAAAAAAGTAGCTTAAAAATACAAAAGTCGCTTAAATTAGGTAAAAGAAAGTACAAAAAGTCGCTTAATTTTTTGTGCCACTTGGCAACTTCTAATCAAAAGTAAAAAGAAAAAAAATCATAAGTCGCTCGGTCTATTTTGAAAAAACACTTTTTTTATCTAAAAAAGGTAAAAAGACTTATGAGTCTCGAAATTAGCTCTTTCCTTAATTAGCTATCCCAAAATTTTCACCCAACATAGTTTGAACCTTGATCTTTTATGAGACTTTATAAACACCTTACTACTTATTATATATATACTATATCCATAAAGGGTGTATAATCAAAAGTGAAATGTTGAATGTTAAAACTAAAAAAGGAAATATTGAAAACATATCTTTTAAAAAGAAACTATCAATACACATCAAAAACCGCTATAAAATCTCGTTTATAACACATAAACTTTTTTTATCATAAAAACGATCTACCGCTATAAAATCTCGTTGCAATGCACTAGTACTCGTCTAGTCACATAAAAGATGTAATTAGTATCAAGTCAAACAAATGTGTAAATACTCATTAATAACATTTACTTTCTACATTATTATTATCAAAAATGATAGATAGGCCTAATAAATAGGCCTAAAAATGGACCTAATACATTAATTACTTGTACATTGATCAAATGTACATGTTATTAATGCATTAGGTTCATTTTTAGGCCTATTTATTAGGTCCATTTACTAGGCCTATTATTATTTATGAGCTTAAAATAACCAAAATATATTTGACTTTCAGAAATGATAAATTGTTATCCTTTAAAGTAACAATTTTCATGGCAGTCACATAGACACGATTTCTTTTAATAAATACTATTGTCTTTGTTCTTGTTTCATGATTAGAATAATATTTACATTAAAAAAGTCGACCAACTTTTTTGGTCTGTATAGTAATAGAATTATGATTAATTGATCATATAGCAATTACGGAATACTACAATTAATAATTCTTAAACTGTCCACGATTTCTTTTAATAAATGCTACATTATTTTTGTTCTTTTTCCATGCTTGTAATAATATTTACTTACAAAGAGTCCACCAACTTTTTTGGTCTATATAGTAACAGAATTATGATCAATTGATCATATAGTAATTATGGAGTACTACAATTAATAACTCCTAAATAGTCATATAGACACGATTTCTTTTAATAAATACAACAATTCTTTTTGTTATTTTTTATGCTTGTAATAACATTTACTTTCAAAGAGTGAACCAAATTTTTTGTTCTATAAAATAGAATTATTATCATATATGTTCATGAAGTCATATACCCATTCAACACACCCATGAAGACACAAAACTTTTTGTTCCTTTGCCTTATTCTCACAATAAATGCATCTTCAATAGCAAAAACTCCGATAGGTAGTGCAAAAAAGTCTTGTGCAACTACTCATTGGATCGTCTATATCTATAATTTGATGAATGAACCGTTCACCATTCAAATAAAATCACGTGATGATGATCTGGGAAACCATACACTTGGAGTGAACGAAAATGAAAACTGGGGTTTCTGTGAAAACGTTTGGGTAAGTACCTTGTTCTGGGCTGATCTCGTCTGCAATGATACAAGGAGCGCCTCTTGGCATGTGTGGGATCATGAATTGGGTCCTAATTATGGCTCGGGACCTCATGATCATCGAATATTGGTTTGGTTAGTTAAGGAAGATGGAATTTATGTAGGAAACAGTCTTCCTCCATTTCCAGTTGATGGATGGACCAAACTATATCATTGGCCATGAGCGATGTATTTGATTATAATTTTATCAATATAGCATGCAATATGTATGGTGTTTGAGTTTTTAAAATGACAAATTTAATACTTTTACCAGTTATTTCACAACCATTGTGTTTGATATTTTACTCTGTCACTGAAACGCCAAGTATATTGAGAGTACACTGTGTGGGTGGTTATACCCCACCCTTACAAGCGTAAAACAATGTCAATGGCGCCGCTATATGCGTACCTGACATCGCATCATAGGTGCACCCTCAAACTCATAACATGTGTTATTGACTTTTTAATTATTTTTTTATTATTTCTTTTTTTACTTTGGAACGTAAAGTGAAGTGTAACTATGTGTTATAAGAATGTTATGAGCTAAGTTGCACCGGACAGAAACGGGAACAAGGACGGGTACGAGACCAGGTATTGGGAAATGGCAACATCCTAAAATTCAAAAAACGGGTACGATGAGAAAATGTCTGTGTTTTATAATATTTTAGTATATGGCAAATTGTCTTCCAAAAAAATATTACACAACATTCAAAAGTCCAAACAAATATTACTCATTATCATCAATTAAAAATTCTTAACCATCAAATTGTTTTCCCAAAATCATTTAAGTAAATGCACGCCAACTAGTTGTGGTATCCTCGGAAAAACTGAACGTAACAGTTAGCCGACTTGAGAAATTAAACGTAACAGTTAGCCAATTGTGGTGTACCAAGTGATCACGAACAATTGCAATTTCCAACTTTTGAGAATCGGAGATGAAAAATCACGATTATGAGTTCTGGATGGTTTGAAGTTGATGAGTCGTGAGTTGTGAATCAGTTTATAGACGATTTGTCTTCTACCGACTTGGAAATTAGATAGGTTAATTAAAGCGAAAGCCTTTTAGTTACTAGGCCATTGGAAACGTGACGTTTTGGGCCAAAAACATTTCCTAGATAAGGATCGGCGTAACCCAATTGAAGAAACGTTTCCACTTTTTCAAGGGATGTTTCCCAGTCGTTTCCCATTTCCGGAACGTTTCGAGTACGTGATAAGGAATCCCGGCTGAGTTTCCATGAATCTTAGGTTATGAGTGAAAATGTTTTTTTAGTTACATGTTATAAGATAGTTATAGGTCAAAAGCTGAGTGATAATATTTTTTTGTTTATATGTCAGTATAAGATTGTTATAGGTCAACATCTGATGTGGTGGGTGGCCTGGCAGCCGCTACCGATACCTAGCCCTCAAATACCTATGCACATTTAGCTTAGCTAATTGCCCACTTTGGGAAAGAAAAAGAAATGAAATAAATTTATCCAAAGAAATTCTCTCGAAGTTTGACCTTTTATTTTTGCAAGAACACAAACTTACCACCAGACTTATATGTTAGCTTTGTATATAAGTTTAATTTTCCGCTATTTTAGACTTTTAGGTACAAACGACATGGTAAATAGAAAGCTAGAGTTAGAATTAGAAATATAATAGAATGTAAACACTATAAGTTTGTCTCAAAATAGATAAAGATGCTTTAGTTGTAGGAATTTGCTTATAAAGTAATTATTTAATTAATAAAAGTATTGCTCTATGTGCTTCTTGAAAATGCAATTTGCATAAGATACTATCCTTATCATTGTACACATAAATTTCATTGGAGACCAGTGGTTATAAAGAAAGATAAAAAAGGTTTATGTGTATAAACATAGGACAGATGTTGTGTGTGAATCTCAATTACACACTTTACATCCATTCTAGTGATGGACTTTGTGGAAGTTTATATGATTAGATTGTTAACTTTCTAAAAGAAGTGGTGATATATAAAAACTTGAGTTGACATAGCGTGACGATTTTATGAACTCGATAAAGTTTATAGCATTTGGTGATGCTCTGTTCTTTTGGTTCCTCGTGTTATTGTTAGTGACACATGTAAGAACATTTGATATTTCAAGATTATTAGTTTTTGGTTCCACTCTTTGGTCAATTCAGTGACCTATAGGATTTGAAAATAAAATTGCCTAAGTACAAAAGAAGACATTCAAGAAATCTGTTAGAATATGACAATCAAAGTCCACGTATTTGCGGAAGCTAGGAGCAAGTATAACACATAAATATTAACCAAAACATAATAGGAACGTACCGTGGTGATTCTAGCCCGAACAAGAATCAAATAAGCAAGTCTTAAACTTTATGTAATTAGATCAATGATAAACCCCTTACTGTTTTATTTATCGATCTCTTAATAATAACTATAATGAGTTATTACCGCGTTCTTGTACACACAAACTACCAACGAATAAAAGAGATTGCAAGATCTAAACACTATGAATTTTTTAAAACAAAAGTTGACACAAAAACCCTAAAGGGTTGTTTGGCCGATCGGCTTAGGGAGGAAAAGAGAGAAGGAAAAAACTTAGGGTTAGTGTCTGTGCACAAAATATGAGAAACAAATAACCCTTGTGTTTGTATATATATACTAGATGAAACTTAGAGGACAAGTTTGTATGGGATTGGGTCTCCCCTAGCCCATTCGACCAGCCATGCTCCCCCATGGGGTTCTCCAGAACCTTCTTGTCTCCTAAATTACACTCTAGTCCTTTTCCTTCTTATTTAACGATAGTTAGTACTTACGGTTAATTACTAACGACCAATAAGTCCCTCAAGTGTTTATTTAATTATATATACACGATACATTTATCATATATATAATTAATATACTTTTACTCTCGTTTGTAATGTGTGCAATCCCGAGGTCTCGGGTTCGATACTAGACATTTATTTATTAATGTTTATACGTAACATTTAACAGCTCCCACTCGTATATTCATTAATAGTAAAATGACATTGGTTAGCGTCTTGCAACACTCCAATGCCCCCAGTACAACTCGAGCTAGGTTTCCTGGAAAACCTTTAATGATTCATCATTATAATTATCCCTTTGTTTCTAATACTATATTAATAAAGATGTGAGATTCTTTATTAACTTTCTGTTTCTCGTTTCTTTATCATTGAACAAAATTACCAAAACATCTGAACGTATTCCAGATAGACTTTGGGAGTGGCGACGCAAACATTTTGTCAACGTTACGACGGGCCCAGCAGTATTAAACTTCTAAACAAATCAGAAGGAACAAATTCTTTCTTGACTACAAGAATAACCCATGAACTTTGCAACACTTTTGAAAACAACCCTTATAACTCCCTGTTACGGTGAGCGGTAGATTTCTTTACAAAAATGCACTACATCCATGACTCTTATCTGCTATCTCAAGACTGAGGATAACTTTAAATATGATTCTCACATTTATTAAATCATATAGTTGGGATAAGTCCTATATTCAATTCATTGAATATCATGTGAAATTGGTATGACTACGCATTAATATACTTTCAAGTATATCCTTAACCAATACTCAAATATTGCCTTAGTTTAATGATATTCTCATATCATTAATCAACAACGGAAAATTTAGAAAAATAATTTATTCATGGATATAAACATGCAAATATATGATATATTATTAAGACAATGATTAAATAAACATAAACAATATTTTATTCTATTAAAATAATAATTGTACATTACATCCTTTATCCAAATACTAATCACAAATGGGCATGAAACTATCAGCTAAACGAAGTCCTATGCCTTCAGCAAGCTTATAAAGCTTGGTGCCAGGTAGAGGCTTTGTTAATTGATCTGCTAAGTTGTCATCTGTGTGAACTTTGAGTAATTCGATTTCACCTATTTCGACTTGTTCTCGAACATAGTGATGCTTAATCAGGAAATGTCTGGTGCCTTTCATGATTCCAGGTTCATTGGCAAATGTAATTGCAGCTGAATTGTCACAATACATTTTTATAGGTCTTTGAATCGAAGGCATAACCCCAAGCCCTGAAACAAACTTTCTAATCCAAACAGCTTCCATTGTAGCTTCTGAAGCAACTATATACTCACTTTCTGTTGCAGACATTGCTAGTGTACTCTGCTTTTTGCTCCTCCAATCCACAGCTCCTCCATTAATGACAAAGACATAACCCGTCTGAGACTTCGTATCATCTTTTTCACCTTTCCAAGAAGCATCACAGTAACCTGTAACATCAAGTTCTGTAGATGGAGTACCCCCATAAACTAAGAACATCTCTTTAGTTGCCCTAAGGTACTTAAGAATATTCTTAACAGCAGTCCAGTGAGCTTCACCTGGATTCTGCTGATATTGACTGGTTAAGTTCTGAGCAAGTGCCACATCAGGCCTTGTACTTTTAACCGCATACATTATAGATCCTACAGCCGAAGTATAAGGGACTCTCTTCATGTGTTGCACCTCTGCAGGTGTTGAAGCACAAACTTTGCTACTCAAGCCATGTTGCTCTTGCATTGGCAAATATCCATTCTTGGAATTTTGCATACTGAATCTCTTCAATATTTTATCAATGTAAGCACTTTGGCTTAATCCAATTAATCGTTGAGATCTATCTCTATATATCTTGATTCCTAGAATGAATGCAGCTTCCCCTAAATGTTTCATAGAAAAACACTTTCCAAGATATGCCTTAACCTTTTGCAAACTTGGAATGTCTTTTCCCATGATCAATATGTCATCAACATATAAAATAAGGAAAATTACATCACTCCCACTAGCTTTGTGATATACACATGGCTCATCAAGATTTTGAGTGAATCCATACTTTTTAATCTCACTATCAAATTATTCCATTGTCGTGATGCTTGCTTCAATCCATAAATGGATCTTTGAAGTTTGCATACACGATTTGGGAATTCAGGATTCACAAACCCCTCAGGCTGCGCCATATAGATGTCCTCATCTTGGCGACCATTTAAGAAGGCAGTTTTGACATCTATTTGCCAAATCTCATAGTCATAGTAAGCGGCTTTGGCTATAAGAATCCTTATAGCCTTAACGTCAGCTACAGGAAAAAATGTCTCCTCATAGTCAACACCAATATGAGAGAAGACACATCATCACATTAATTATTTTTCCTGCTTCATTGGCTTGTAAATTATTCAGGTTTATTATATAAAATAGATATTTTCTAAAGATCTAATGAACCAATTATGATCATCCATTTTTTGATCGAAACAAAAAAATAAACTTTCACCCTTTTTCATATCTTGTAAATCGCTAATCGTTACGCAAAATAAACTTTTTTTCGATTACGTCAACGTAACCGAAAAAAAACAAACGAAAGAAAAATCATCAAAAGTATATCGAAGTGTCGGTCTACTGAAAGATTAAAAAAAAATCGTCGTGATGGTGTATTTTTTTTCACTTGACGATTTACCATTCGCAAGATGTTTTATTTTTTTATAAAAAGTGGAAAGTGAGTTTTTTTTTTTTTTTTTTTTTTTTTTTTTTTTTTTTTTTTTTTTTAAGTCAAAAAAATGAGTGGATACGATTGGTTCATTGGATCTTTAGATAATTTTGGTTATAAATTGATCTCGATAATTTTGGTTATAAATTGATCTCAAATCAAACTAACTATATATAAAATTTTTTGAACAACGATTCCATACCTTTTCTTTAGGTCACAGTAAGTTGTCTTGTTTTGGTAGCTATTATTAGAAAGTGGAAGATCAATATAGTTTTATCAAGTTAACTAAAGATAATCAATTCTACAATACTTAAAGCTATTATGAAAGCTTCAAACGGGGTATCAGTTTATGTTTACGCTTTGTTTTCTACATGGTCAATAATTATCAGCACAAATTACTGGAATGCATGATCTTTTGACAAGTGCCTAAATTTACAAACTATCAATGTCAAGCCTCTTGCATAAGGGGAAACATATACATGATGGTTACTGCACTTGCACAATACTTAGGCTATGTTTGGCAAAAGTAGTTATGAGCAGTAGCTGTGAGCAGTAACCAAAAAAGCTCACAGCTTCATAAAGAAGCATTGGAAAAATGAGTTTTCCTAAAAAATAGGAAAGCCCACAGCTCTCATGTCAAACGAACACTAAAAATCAAAAAGCTCATTGTTCACCGCTCATTACCCAAAAAAGCTCCAAAAAGCTTTGTGACAAACGTAGCCTAACAACTAAGTTACCCAACCAACAAAAATAACTTTCGAGGCAATTATACATTCACCAAGATATAAAAACATGATGTGTCAACAGTATGGAATTGATAAAGTCCACATCATTGGAGATGCTCTGAACATGAATATGAACATGAACTTAAATCACAAACAAATTTAGTTGGCTCACAGAATTCAAGTTTACTGCCGTACACATTTTAACAAATCAAAACTTATATTACAAAAACAACGATTGATAAATCTAACAAATGAAAGTTAAAACCTTCTGTTTCACGATATGCTATGTTTCTTTGGTCCGGACCCCTCAACCACTTAGAAACAATAGGCTCACTTTCTTCCCCATGAGTCCATTTTCATTTTTATATCTAAATTTTAGGTGTTGTTTAAGCATTTATTAATAGAATTATGATCAATTGATCATATAGTAATTACGGAGTACGACAATTAATAACTCCTAAACAGTCAAATAGACACGATTTCTTTTAATAAATACAACAATTCTTTTTGTTACTTTCTATGCTTGTAATAATTTACTTTCAAAGAGTGAACCAACTTTTTTGATCTATATAATAGAATTATTATCATATATGTTCATGAAGTCATATACCCATTCAACACACCCATGAAGACACTAAACTTTTTGTTCCTTTGCCTTATTCTCACAACAAATGCATCTTCAATAGCAAAAACTCCGATAGGTAGCGCAAAAAAGTTTGTATATCTAGTCATTGGACCGTCTATATCTATAATTTGATGAATGAACCGTTCACCATTCATGTAAAATCACGTGATGATGATCTGGGAAACCGTACACTTGGAGTGAACGAAAATGAAAACTGGCGTTTCTGTGAAAACTTTTGGGAAACTACCTTGTTCTGGGTTGATATCTTCTGCAATGATACAAGGAACGCCTCTTGGCATGTGTTTGATCATTTTACGGGTCTTAATTATGGCTCGGGATCAATAGATGATGATCAATGAATATTGGTTTGGTTAGTTAAGGAAGATGGAATTTATGTAGGAAAAAGACTTCCTCCATTTCCGGTTGATGAATGGACCAAAGAATATCATTGGCCATGAGCGATGTATTTGATTATAATTTTATCAATATAGCATGCAATATGTATGGTGTTTGAGTTTTTAAAATGACAAATTTAATACTTTTACCAGTTATTTCACAACCATTGTGTTTGATATTTTACTCTGTCACTGAAACGCCAAATATATTGAGAAGCTTTCATTCATATACCCATTCAACACACGTATGAAGACACAAAAACAACAACAGCTAGACGCGTTCATATATAAACTTTTTTTTAGCTAGTCTATTCGGTTGATAAACACATTACTCATGTCCAGTCGTCATGTAGCTTGGTTGACGAGTTAAGATGCGGTCCCAAATAAAATCCATCAGCTTTAACTAACCATAGACATCTTCTCGGTTTGTCCAATTCTTTTACTGTGCAGTATTGGAATAAAAGTGTAGAATTATAAAACCATGAACTACATCCATGAAGGGAAGTCACACACATAATCCTTCACTTGAATTTATAATGCTTTCAAAATGAATCCTTTTTAAAGAAAACAGTTTTTTAACCAAATCATACATGACTGGAAAATCAAATTTTTTACATGAATATAACCTAAATGAACAAACATAAGTCACGAACTAAAACGTACTTGCATTACATTACATATAATCTAAAAATATAAAACAACAAATAAGTGAGCAAAATTCAAGAAACCTTAATAAGTTCAAGCAGATTCGTTAAGCGACTTTTTCTTTCTATTGAGTGATGTACTTAACGATGCCTTAGCCTTCTTCCACTCTTTCATGGACTCGTCTGTCCTCATGAGCAAGCATGTGTCATCAGATTCCAAGTTCACAATAGACAGTTTTTTCCTTTTTTCTAACGGTTTCTTCTTCACGGATGATAAAGCTGGTTCCTTGGTATTTGGGGTCTGGTCATCAAGATTCTTGTTTTCTGGCTGTGAAACCATTGCATCAGTCTGCTGTTCTTGTTTCTCAAAACTTATATTGGGCACAATCTGTGATATGCTAAAAGAAGTATGGCTTGTAGTGTTAATCAATTGTATCCATGAGGATTTATGTCGCCAAAATTCACCTCTAGCTGTTCGAGTCAAATCTTCATCAGTAGGTTTTTGCGATCATTCGAGCTACCCGACTGGCTATCTGCATTTTGACGCTTTTCTAAGTTGCTATTTTCCACCTCGTTAACATCATCAGCTCTGAGTTCCTCATGTTTTTGGTCAATAGCATCTGGAAAAATATCTGACGTTTCAAGTTTTTCTACATTACTATTCTTCACATTATCGAAATCATCAGTTTTAGGTTCATCCGCTTTTTGGTTGATAACATCGGGAAGAACATCTGACATTTCAACTTTTTCATATATAACTGCTATTTTTCACGTCATCAATGTCATCAGCTTTACGTTCATCTTGTTTTTTTAATAACATCAGAAAGAACATCTGACATTTCAAGATTGTTGGGTTTTGGTTCCTCCTCCTTTTCCCGACAATCATTTGCAAAAATGTCGGAAATACTGATTTCTGTTTTAACTGGGCCTACTTCTGCTGTGGACTCTACGTGTATACCCAATCCGGGCTCGTTTTATCACTATATATATCCAGCTTTGTTTTCTTATCATCATCTTCAACAGCAGCCAAGTCATCATTATAGTTCATGGGGTCGCCTCTTGCATTGACCGATTCAGACTTGTTAGTTACTTGCTTAGATGGGTTTGCCCTGTTGAAAATCTTGTTCATCACTGAATTCATTATATCGAGCTCTTGTTCGTTAATTCCATAGCTTGCATCCTCAACTTCTGAAGATTGTTTTTTACTAGGTGGAGGAAATTCAATGGAGTGCTCGTCACAATCACAAAAATGGGTTGGTGTGGATGGAACTCGAAGACGTTGGAAGCTGTATTTATGTTTGCCAATACCAACTTGGGCCAATGATTTCACCTATTCAAAAACCAACAAAATCGATGAGCAGTAGCTTATAGAAGTACCAAATTTGACCCATCAATCTTGATAAGTAACTCAAAAGGTTAAACAACTTGAGAGTTGCCCATAATGTATTTTTAATGCAAAAACCTCTGAAATTATTTTATTTAAAAAATAAACATAATATTTACAGATAAAAAAAGGCGATTTTTTTTTTTTTTTTTTTTTTTTTTTTTTTTTTTTTTTTTTTTTTTTTTTTGTGTGTGTGTGCAGAAAGCACTTTGGGTCAACCGTCAACCTATCCTACCTGTTTCAGATTATATCAGAATGTACCCATTTTGCCCCAAACGCATTTGACATGTTACCCGGACCACCCATTTCGAAACATTAACATAAAGAAATAAAAGAAACATTGGGTAAAGATTAAAAAATGGTGGTTTTGGTCAAAAGGAATAGTACCTTTCCTAGATTGGGGAAGAATAGATTGATTTGTGTCTTAACTCTTAACAGCAGGCGACGGTTTCTTCGGCTTTTCTAAAGTGTTTTATCACAGAAATGTAACTCAACCAACTTGCTAGAAGCTAAATTTCGGTGTAAAGGAGTATCATGATGGTATTTCAGATTTTCATTATAAAAACTGGACAAAAATGCGGGCCCTATGAAGCAAGAAAAAGCATCAGGAAGACGAGCTCTAAAACACCAGGAAACCAGCATCCATAAAGGTTTCCTTAGCAATACTTTTTAAATGGACCACAAGATTGGTATCCACAAAAAGGTGAAGATTGGCGGGAACACCCTGACCCCGGGTGCCTTTCGGCACCAGCCATTGTCCACCCCACAAGGAATAGCTCCGGGCAACTCTCCTGGCCTAGTGGGGCACCAACTGGAGTGAGCCGAGACTCTCGGACTCTTGAGCTCTTATCCACAAAGTCTCTTCAGTGAGCCCATAGGTTTTGCGGAGGTGGCATCATATTTGTTTTTCATATATAAACCCTTAATGCAAAATTGGTTTACATATTATCAACACAAACTACTGGAATGCATGATCTTTTAACAATTTCATGCTCAACAACGGCAAGTTACCCAACTAACAAAACTAACTTTCGAGGCAATTATACGTTCACCAAGAAATAACAATATGGTGTGTCAACGGTAGGGAACTGATAAAGTCCATACCATTGGAGATGCTCTGAACATGAATATGAGCTTGAACTTAAATAACAAACAAACTTAGGTTGCTTACAGAAGTCAAGTTTACGGCCATACACTTTTAACAAATGAAAACTTGCATTGCCAAAAAAACAACGATTCTTTGGTGATGTTATCAGGTGAAATCGATGGGAGAGGTTCACCTATGCATGGTCTTTTTTTCTTCTGAATTTAAATGAGATAGCGAGATGACATGTTGAAGTCTTTGACTTTGATTACAATTTACACAACACAATGAAGATTCTCGGACGAAGGAATCGTTCCTCTCTAAATAATTGCTCGACATGTTGAAGTCTTTGACTATGTTTATATCATGGTCCCGGACCCTCAACTACTTAGAAACAATCGGCTCACTTTCTTCACCATCAATCCATTTTCACTTTTATATCTAAACTTTAGGTGTTGTTTGATTAAGCATTTATTAAGAAAAATAGTTGTCTATAAGTGCTCGACTTGTGGCCACAAATTGTACTAACAACAAAGTTTTTCCAATATTCAAAAGAGTGTGTATACATTCATAACAAACTATTGAGAACAACTATGAGAAAAGTCAAGCATGCCTAGAATCCCACATCGTTAAAGGAGAATAAATTTTACCACCTTATATACCTAACTGTGTATTGAATGTTTGTCATAGGGAGAGTACTGGGCTTTCAGCTTTTCTAGTCTTTATATGTTATAAAAACATAGCAAGACTGTGAAAGACGACAACTTTGTATAAAATCCTAATATTTTTTTACGCTTTGTTTTCTAAATGGTAAACAACAACTAGACGCGTTCATAATTTCATATATAAACTTTTCATTTAGTCTAATCGGTCGATAAGCACGTTATTAATGTCCAGTCATGTAGCTTGCTTTGTTTTCTAAATGGTCATAAAGGTTAAAACAACAACTAGACGCGTTCATATATAAACTTTTCATTTAGTCTAATCGGTCGATAAGCACGTTATTAATGTCCAGTCATGTAGCTTGGTTGACGTTAACGAGTTAAGATGCGGTCCCAAATAAAATCCATCAGCTTTAACTAACCAAAAACATCTTCTCGGTTTGTCCAATTCTTTTACTGCACAGTATTGGAATAAAAGTGTAGAATTATAAAACCATGAACTTTGTATAAAATCCTAATATTTTTTTACGCTTTGTTTTCTAAATGGTCATAAAGGTTAAAACAACAACTAGACGCGTTCATATATAAACTTTTCATTTAGTCGATAAGCACGTTATTAATGTCCAGTCATGTAGCTTGGTTGACGTTAACGAGTTAAGATGCGGTCCCAAGTAAAATCCATCAGCTTTAACTAACCAAAAACATCTTCTCGGTTTGTCCAATTCTTTTACTGCGCAGTATTGGAATAAAAGTGAGGAATTATAAAACCATGAACTACATCCATGAAGGGAAGTCACACACATAATCCTTCACCTGAATTTATAATGCTTTCAAAATGGGAGTAATCCTTTTTAAAGAATCAGTTTTTAACCAAATCATACATGATTGGAAAATCAGATATTTTACATGAATATAACCTAAATGAACAAACATAAGTCACGAACTAAAACGTACTTGTATTACATTACATATAATCTAAAAATATAAAACAACAAATAATTGAGCAAAATTCAAGATAACCTTAATAAGTTCAAGCAGATTCGTTAAGCGACTTTTTCTTTCTATTGAGTGATGTACTTAACGATGCCTTAGCCTTCTTCCACTCTTTCATGGACTCGTCTGTCCTCATGAACAAGCATGTGTCATCAGATTCCAAGTTCACAATAGACAGTTTTTTCCTTTTTTCTAACGGTTTCTTCTTCACGGATGATAAAGCTGGTTCCTTGGTATTTGGGGTCTGGTCATCAAGATTCTTGTTTTCTGGCTGTGAAACCATTGCATCAGTGATCTGCTGTTCTTGTTTCTCAAAACTTATATTGGGCACAATCTGTGATATGCTAAAAGAAGTATGGCTTGTAGTGTTAATCAATTGTATCCATGAGCATTTATGTCGCCAAAATTCACCTCTAGCTGTTCGAGTCAAATCTTCATCAGTAGGTTTTTGCGATCATTCGAGCTACCCGACTGGCTATCTGCATTTTGACGCTTTTCTAAGTTGCTATTTTCCACCTCGTTAACATCATCAGCTCTGAGTTCCTCATGTTTTTGGTCAATAGCATCTGGAAAAATATCTGACGTTTCAAGTTTTTCTACATTACTATTCTTCACATTATCGAAATCATCAGTTTTAGGTTCATCCTCTTTTTGGTTGATAACATCTGGAAGAACATCTGACATTTCAACTTTTTCATATATAACTGCTATTTTTCACGTCATCAATGTCATCAGCTTTACGTTCATCTTGTTTTTTAATAACATCAGAAAGAACATCTGACATTTCAAGATTGTTGGGTTTTGGTTCCTCCTCCTTTTCCCGACAATCATTTGCAAAAATGTCGGAAATACTGATTTCTGTTTTAACTGGGCCTACTTCTGCTGTGGACTCTACGTTTATACCCAATCCGGGCTCGTTTTATCACTATATATATCCAGCTTTGTTTTCTTATCATCATCTTCAACAGCAGCCAAGTCATCATTATAGTTCATGGGGTCGCCTCTTGCATTGACCGATTCAGACTTGTTAGTTACTTGCTTAGATGGGTTTGCCCTGTTGAAAATCTTGTTCATCACTGAATTCATTATATCGAGCTTTTGTTCGTTAATTCCATAGCTTGCATCCTCAACTTCTGAAGATTGTTTTTTACTAGGTGGAGGAAATTCAATGGAGTGCTCGTCACAATCACAAAAATGGGTTGGTGTGGATGGAACTCGAAGACGTTGGAAGCTGTATTTATGTTTGCCAATACCAACTTGGGCCAATGATTTCACCTATTCAAAAACCAACAAAATCGATGAGCAGTATCTTATAGAAGTACCAAATTTGACCCATCAATCTTGATAAGTAACTCAAAAGGTTAAACAACTTGAGAGTTGCCCATAATGTATTTTTAGTGCAAAAACCTCTGAAATTATTTTATTCAAAACATAAACATAATATTTACAGATAAAAAAAAGGCGATTTTTTTTTTTTTTTTTTTTTTTTTTTGTGCAGAAAGCACTTTGGGTCAACCGTCAACCTATCCTACCTGTTTCAGATTATATCAGAATGTACCCATTTTGCCCCAAACGCATTTGACATGTTACCCGGACCACCCATTTCGAAACATTTACATAAAGAAATAAAAGAAACATTGGGTAAAAATAAAAAAATGGTGGTTTTGGTCAAAAGGAATAGTACCTTTCCTAGATTGGGGAAGAATAGATTGATTTGTGTCTTATCAGCAGGCAATGGTTTCTTTGGCTTTTCTAAAGTGTTTTATCACAGAAATGTAACTCAACCAACTTGCTAGAAGCTAAATTTCGGTGTAAAGGAGTATCATGATGGTATTTCAGGTTTTCATTATAAAAACTGGACAAAAATGCGGGTCCTATGAAGCAAGAAAAAGCATCAGGAAGACGAGCTCTAAAACACCAGGAAACCAGCATCCATAAAGGTTTCCTTAGCAATACTTTTTAAATGGACCACAAGATTGGTATCCACAAAAAGGTGAAGATTGGCGGGAACACCCTGACCCCGGGTGCCTTTCGGCACCAGCCATTGTCCACCCCACAAGGAATAGCTCCGGGCAACTCTCCTGGCCCAGTGGGGCACCAACTGGAGTGAGCCGAGACTCTCGGACTCTTGAGCTCTTATCCACAAAGTCTCTTCAGTGAGCCCATAGGTTTTGCGGAGGTGGTATCGTATTTGTTTTCATATATAAACCCTTAATGCAAACTTGGTTTACATATTATCAACACAAACTACTGGAATGCATGATCTTTTAACAACTTCATGCTCAACAACAGCAAGTTACCCAACTAACAAAGCTAACTTTCGTGGCAATTATACATTCACCAAGAAATAACAATATGGTGTGTCAACGGTAGGGAACTGATAAAGTCCATACCATTGGAGATGCTCTGAACATGAATATGAGGATGAACTTAAATGACAAACTAACTTAGGTTGCTTACAGAAGTCAAGTTTACGGCCATACACTTTTAACAAATGAAAACTTGCATTGCCAAAAAAACAACGATTCTTTGGTGATGTTATCAGGTCAAATCGATGGGAGAGGTTCACCTATACATGGTCTTTTTTTCTTGTGAATTTAAATGAGATAGCGAGATGACATGTTGATGTCTTTGACTTTGATTACACGACACAATGAAGATTCTCAGACGAGGGAGTCGTTCCTCTCTAAATAATTGCTCGACAAGTTGAAGTCTTTGACTTTGTTTATATCATGGTCCCGGACCCCTCAACTACTTAGAAACAATAGGCTCACTTTCTTCACCATCAATCCATTTTCACTTTTATATCTAAACTTTAGGTGTTGTTTGATTAAGCATTTATTAAGAAAAATAGTTGTCTATAAGTGCTCGACTTGTGGCCACAAATTGTACTGATAACAAAGTTTTTCCAATATTCAAAAGAGTATGTATACATTCATAACAAACTATTGAGAACAACTATGAGAAAAGTCAAGCATGCCTAGAATCCCACATCGGTAAAGGAGAATAAATTTTACCACCTTATATACCTAACTTTGTATTGACTGTTTGTCTTTGCTGAGTACTAGGCTTTCAGCTTTGCTAGTCTACACATGTTATAAAAACACGTGAAGACTGTCGACAACTCTGTATAAATTCCTAATCTCTTTTTAAACATATCAATTCTACTTACACTAATACTAATGGCAACACCATTTTCACAAAAGCAATCCCGCCACCTCAGCTTTCTCTCTCCACAACTTCACCCCAACCACAATTAGCTAGTGGTGACCACAAAAGCAACCCCATTTTTTTTCAATCCCAATATTAAATCCTATTTACTTCCCAAAATTGCATCTTTCTTCTAAATTAATATTTCAGTTATATGAAGTTCAACGTGAGCCTATTACTAACATAAAGCAACCCCATTGGTGGGCTTGGAAATATGGGTTTAAGTTTTAGAACTTGGGCCTATTACTAACATAAATAAGCCAACAAACCTACACTTTCATTTTCTGCGCCTCCTTCTTCTTCCTCAAAACAAGAGAAACAGAGAAGTGGTTGTTTTCATCTATTTCTTTCATTTTTTTAAAACCCAAGGGTAAACGGTCAAAAAAAATGGGGTTGCCTGTGTAATTCTTTCGGTTGCTTAAGCAACCAAAACATTTGTTTCGTTGCCAAGCGACGCGTTGCATGGGTTGGAGCTAATGGGGGAGGCGCGTCATTTGGGGTGCGTTGGGTTGTCTCTCGACGCCCATTAGCATCAGTCTTAAAGCTATTATGAAAGCTTCAAACGACTTAGTCGACAACTTTGTATAAACTCCTAATCTCTTTTTAAACATATCAATTCTACTTAAAGCTATTATGAAAGCTTCAAACGACTTAGAGGGAGAGGTGTGGCTTCGTTGTGTTGCTTCGTCGTCCGACGTGGACTTCGCCGGAGCTCGCCACCACACAAGCTGCAGCTCGTTGTGGCTCGCCATGGAGGACCTCATCGTCTGCGTGACGAGGGAGAGTACTAGGCTTTCAGCTTTGCTAGTCTCCACATGTTATAAAAACACGTGAAGACTGTCAAAAGTCGACAACTTTGTATAAACTCCTAATCTCTTTTTAAACATATCAATTCTACTTAAAGCTATTATGAAAGATTCAAACGACTTAGTCGACAACTTTGTATAAACTCCTAATCTCTTTTTAAACATATCAATTCTACTTAAAGCTATTATGAAAGCTTCAAACGACTTAGAGGGAGAGGTGTGGCTTCGTTGTGTTGCTTCGTCGTCCGACGTGGACTTCGCCGGAGCTCGCCACCACACCAGCTGCAGCTCGTTGTGGCTCGCCATGGAGGACCTCGTCGTCTGCGTGACGAGGGAGAGAGCCTGCAACTGTTGTCCTTTTTTTTTTCTTTTTTTCTTTTTTGGGTTATATTGTTTTTGTATGTATTTTGTAGAAAATGATTTGTATGAAATGTTAAGTGAAGAATGAAATTGTGAAACACCGATTCAGCATAACATTGATATTACTTGAAACAACGACTACAACAATAACCTACGATACGATAACTAAGAAACAGAAATTCGAACCACTAAAAAATCATACGATAAATAAACATAAAACTATGATTCAATAAAATCATCCGACACATATCCCTCGTGACTTGAGTAGGAGGCACTTGAGTCGTCCTCACTCGATGGCACAGGTGGAAGTCCCTGAGCCCAATGCCATTCTGCTCTTCTGTTCCTCCGATCCTGTTTTCCTTTGAGGTACGCCTCACGCTCCCTTTCCTGACGGGCTTGCTCAGCTTCATACTCCAAAAGCACTTGCATATCCAGCTCATACTGTTCTTCCTCAGTCAATTGATGAATGATGGGTTGGTTTGGTGGTTGATTGTTTAGTGGTTGATTGTTTAGTGGTATATTGTTTGGCGGTGGAAACATAACTGCTGGTGGAGTTGGATGTGGTGGGTTGTATTATTTTGTATAGTATGTTGTATTATTTTGTATAATTTGTTAAATGAATTTAGTTTATCTATTGAAATGAATTAAAAAAAAAAAAAAAAAAAAAAAAAAAAAATTGTAAGTGGTGGGCCCCAAATGAGTAAGTTGAGGTTAGTTATGAGTGAGGAGGGGTTAGTTGTGAAGAGGTGTTGGGGTGATGTGGCACCCGTGGGCTCCAAATGAGGAGCTTGAGGCTTGTCACCACACCTCTCACTCTTAGGATCAAATGAGATTTTAAAGATATCAATTCTACTTAAAGCTATTATGAAAGCTTCAAACGACGGATCAAATGAGAAGAAAACTTAAAATGAGAAAGATGAGAAATAACTATAACCACACATTTGAGATGCACCCCTAATCTTTTAGATGCACCATAATATATTTTCTAGCAAAAAATTAGATGCATATACATATATTAGATGTATTTCATCAAGTTAGACAAATCCTATGTTGTTTATGTGTCGTATGTGGGGTGATAAGGTATCCTGATAGCAATTAGAAGTCACGAGTATGAACGCTTTCAGATCGATTAAATTGGAGTGGATACCAATTAACGACCGGATAAAATCTAATTGATTCAAGTTTGTGTATGTTGTTATGTATGCAAACAGAATCGTTTCTGTATCCTTATGTTTGATGAAACGGGTTTTAGGTTAACTGCCTTTTGGCAGTTTCAAGGTTTCAAGCTGTCAAATTTAGTCCCTCAATTTCTGAAAATTTAATTTTCTGAGGAATTTTTGACATAGCAACTTAGCGGAAATAAAAAATTTTCCAGCTCGACCCCAGCCAGGGGCGCTGCCCCTTGGACCCTGCTTCTCTCAGGGGCGTTGCCCCCGAACCCCCACCGCCCCCTTGGAACCCCCGTTAGTCCAGTTAATATTCATATAAGTGTCGACCCTTATATGCATATTAAACTCAATCTATTTTACACTAAAATACCAACAAACCTCCCCCATTTTAGTGTAATCATAAATTAACTAACTAGTTCATAGCAAACAATCAAACTAATGCATAAATGAAATGTCGAGACGATTGAATTTCATATTAGTATATTACACATTCCAAATATTCGGATATCAAGGTTTCCCGAAAGATTGAACCTTGTAATATCACTATTGAATACATGAAGATAATATACACATTAGTTTTACATACACAATTTCTTACTTGACACATTATTTTACTAGCCTATGTCCCTATCCTTTCTTGAGTACATCGAAGCCAAGTCCCAACTTCTTGAAGCAGCTAAACTTCGTACTCATATAGGTAGTTCTTTTAATCTCGCACCTGCAAATGCAATTTTTCAAAAGAAGTATTAAGAAGAACACTTCAACCTTCTTTATCTTGCAGAACCGAACACATACCTTTGGGATAATTTAATGTTGTGTTCCAAACTCTAGATATTAAGCTTTCCACATTCAAAATTCAGCACCTAACGTCATATTAGGTGAGAATTGGGTATCTTAACATGAGAGCTTTTATATGGACTTTAACCCCAATCCCACAGCTGATCCTTTCATGAGATCTCTACATAACCCTTTGGTTAAATGATCAGCTAAATTCCGATGAGTTGCAATCCACTCAACGGATATGACACCATGCATTATGAGCTCACGAACCATGCTGTGTCTTACACCTAAGTGTCTGGACTTGCCATTATACACTTGACTATAAGCCTTAGCCAAAGTAGCTTGACTATCACACCTGATAGAAATAGAAGAAATCGGCTTTGGCCACAACGGAATTTCATAAATCAAATTCCTTAACCATTCAGCCTCATTACCAGCTGCCGCCAAAGCAACAAACTCTGATTCCATAGTTGAGTTTGTTGTGCAAGTCTGTTTCTTTGATGCCCAACTAATGGCACCTCCCCCAAGAAGGAACACCCATCCAGATGTAGAAGAATGATCTTCTTTATTGGATATCCAACTTGCATCGCTAAAACCCTCAATTACTGAAGGAAACCCAATGTAAGTTAACTTATAATCAACTGTTCCTTTCAAGTACTGAAATACTCGATTCAAAGCTCGCCAATGAAATGTACTAGGATTGCTAGTAAACCTACTAAGCTTTCCGACTGCATAAGCAATATCCGGCCTAGTACTTATCATAGCATACATTAAGGATCCAATCCTTTTCGAGTATTCAAGTTGAGACACCGCTTTACCTTTATTAGGTAATAGCTTAAGTTGCGGATCCATGGGAGTACTTGTGGGAGAATAATTCTTAAAGTCAAACTTATCCAAGATCTTCTCAATATAATGAGATTGAGAAATTGAAATACCCTTGTTTTCACGTATGATCTTAATACCTAAGATCACTTCCGCCTCCCCCATGTCTTTCATAGCAAATTTAGATGACAAGAATTCCTTTGTCTCATCTACTTAATCTTGGTTTGTACCAAAGATCAACATGTCATCTACATATAAGCATATAATGACTCCATTCTTAGAATCATCAAATTTACTATAAACACATTTGTCAGCTTGATTTAAAACAAAACCACTTGACAACACAATTTCATCAAATTTTTGATGCCATTGTTTAGGTGCTTGTTTTAACCCATAAAGAGATTTAACCAACTTACATACCTTGTGTTCATGTCCAGGCATAACAAACCCTTCGGGTTGTTTCATATAAATCTCTTCATCTAATTCACCATTCAAGAATGCAGTTTTCACATCCATTTGGTGAATTACAAGATTGTGTATAGCAGCTAATGCTAATAACAATCTAATAGTAGATATCCTAGCAACCGGAGCATATGTATCGAAATAATCAATACCCTCTTTTTGTCTAAAGCCTTGGATTACCAACCTGGCTTTATACTTATCAATAGTACCATCTACTTTCATCTTCCTCTTGAAGATCCATTTACTTCCTAATGGTTTACAACCAGGAGGTAAATCAGCCAATTTCCAAACTTCGTTTTGCAAGATAGAATCCATCTCATCTTGGACTGCTTCTTTCCAAAAAGCAACATCCCTTGAAGCCATTGCTTCACTATATGTCATTGGATCCTTATCAATATTAAAACAATATTGATATTGATAATTAATTTCATTCCTTGATCCTTCAACTAAGTAAAGTTGAAAATCATCACCAAAAGTTTTGGTTTTTCTTACTCGTGTACCCTTTCTTGGTTCAGTGCTAGTTGATGGAACATCTTCGGTATTTGTAGCCTCTCGTAATTTTCCCAACGGTTAGTAAATATCTACAAGCTGTTACCCACTTTTACGTATGACAAAATTTTTTTTTTAGACTTGATATATAATTCACAACAGTAAATTATGAATTATCTTTTGCTTAGGAACGTTGCTTGCACACAAACCTAGATAGTCTAAATTATCGCGAATATATATATATTAAAAATATTTATATTTTATAATATACGTTTCGTTATCTATAACGTACAATATTTATATATTCCGGAACCTACGAAAATTCCCGAGATTGCTCACTATCGTTACTTGAACTCATCCCGACTCCCTAAAATTTCCAGGTGGGCCCCGTTAACCCTTTGGACCCTTAAACCCATCAGCTACACCAAACGGACCCTTGTACTAATTTCTTTTTCTTTCTTCTGCTGGGCCGAAACCAAACACAAGCCCAAAGGGCTTAAAACCCAAACACACCTTTAGTTATTATTTTTTTTTTCTTTCTCTCTTACCCGACGCGACCTCCTTCAAAACACACCCTTTCTCTTGCGATTTCAACACACAAGACCACGATGTTTTTACATAACTTGAATTATGACCCAGCTAATTTTCAAAAGTGACAAACATCATTCATTTTCATGCACATTTGATGCACTAATTTCGGCCAAAGTGAAACGATGAAACCAATGTACCAAATTTCCATAACATGACATATAAGTTCTTAGCCACCGCCCAAACTCACCTATGACCTCAAATCTGACAAAGATACACTGTTGAAGATCACGAATGTATAGGAACACTCTTACACATTCTTTTCATTTGTTAGTTTACGATTGGTGAAAGTTGTGGTGCCACCCCATGCAAACGAGCCAACACACATTCTTGTGAACTTTGTACCTATCTACACTTCATAATCTCACTATATAAAAGTTCCCATGCACCTAAATTGATCACACACACAAAAACTTACCAAATATACAAGTTACAAGTCGAGTAGCACTTGAAGATGGGACAGAAGGTTTGGAACGATTACGAAGCCTAGAAGTGATCCAAGGAGGCCAATCTTTGCTCATCTCATATCTCTAGTGTACCCAGAAGTGAACCACAATCCTCATTGCTCCATTCTTGATCCCTACGAACCATTTTACCCACCTATTTTGAGGTGAGGTGAGACTCTCCACTTTTATTTATATGTATACGCATATGAAATTTATCTTGAAAGCAAATTACTTTACTCTCGTCATTCTTAAATATTAAACGTAACATATATATAAAAATCGTCATTTTCATTTTTGACCATGCTAGCAATCACGTATAGTAAAGATTCGAAGCTAATAATATCGTTTACATATTTAGTTAGACACGTTTAGAAGGTCACTTGACCCTTTGATTCACAAACCCAACACTTAGGATATTTTCTAAGTCATTGGACTGCTTTCAGTCATGAGTTGATACGTTTACTTTGACCCTTTTTCTTCAAATCTAGATTAATAACATGTTGTTTTTATTACTCGACCCCATTGTCACCTTGGTAAACAATTAGAGAACACTTTTCATTCGACCTAACAAGCTCATTTGAACCAATTACGCGACCCTTTTTGAACCTGCCTAAAGCAGTTTTCGTATGAAACTAAATAAGCCAAGTGGGCTTATTAGCCCGATAAGCTGTCCACTTAGCTTATTCGATAAGCTGGTGCTTTAAGCTATTTCATAACATTTTTGTACTATAAAAATGAGTCCAAGGTCAGGCCCAAAGGTCTCGTAAGCCCAATGGATCTCAAATTATTAACGGGCCCTTAATATTGTTTCGTTAAAGCCCATTTAGAAAAATAAGTTGCTTTTAAGCTAATAAGCAGTTAAAATAAGTTATTTTGAATACCCTGAGCTTATTTATCATGTCAAAAAGCTAAGTTATTAATTTGGTAATTTTTGGACTAACTATGCAAATTTTCGTAACCGAGGGACTAAAAGTGTCAAAACCACAAACTTGGGGTATAAACTGTCAAAACAGATTTGTATAAGTTAGAAACTGTTAATAATGAAATTTGGAAGTGAAAAATGTAAATAATAATACTTTTGGACCTAAAATGTAAATTATATATATTTTGGACTAACGGTGTAAAATATATATCGTTAGGGTAAAAAGTGTAAAATTGAGAAACATGAAGGATTAAATGGTAATATTGATTTTAATAAAAACAATATATATATTTTTACTTATATATATATATATTTGATTATATGTTAAAACGCTAGATAATAAAACATAACTTATTATATATATATATATATATATATATATATAATACGAATAAAACTTATATAACGATAATAAAAATTCGAACGATATAACAATACGTTATTTATTTCTTGTAAAACGATACGTTTATTTCTGTTATAAAAACTAACTTTATATCAATCATCGATATTTTTACTTACGAGATATAATATTATATATAACGTTGTTTTTTTTTTAAACACTTAAACAAACACGAGATTTACTCGTAACTAAATAACAAGTAATCGCGATAAAAACCAGATTTAGACTATTAACTGAAACTTGCATTATCTTTTAGGTTGTGTTGTGTGAAGCCGTTTCCTTGCTTTGTTGAGACTACGATACCACTGTACTACTAAGGTGATTTCATAGCCCACTCTTTAACTATTTTCCCGTGGGGAGATACATGCTTAAAACTCGATCACAAGTCTTTTATACCGGGTATTGAACTATCGTCAGGCTAATGTTATTTGCTTAAGTTACTATTGTCAGAAGTCCCTCTATCATGAACCTTAATCACCTGAAGGGTGAACGTAAATAATTGTGGATAGTACTATTAGTGATTGACAATCCTCGTTTGGTTGTTGGAGAAAACACCAGGCGCACTTTATTGTTCTTATAAATAGGTTATTGACAAATACCTATCTTTGGGGGCCTATTACTTACCATCATAATACATACTTATGATTGGCTGTTAATCGTTGAGTATCATGAGCTTAAGGCAATAACAGGAACATCGATTTTTAACATATTGATTGTATGCGATTACAATACATTCTTAACTTGTGATTCAAATTCTTAAACTCAAACCTATGAATATCACTCAACTTTATGTTGACTTTAGCATGTTTATCTCAGGTAACTAAACAAGACGGATCTGGATGGCACGGAGTGGGCAAGAGCATGACAAGAACCATAATAAACTACTTATTTTTCCTTCAGAATAAAACACGTCCTTAACTTAATAATGTTTTGTATCCCAGATATTTGGTATTTTGAAATAAATTAAACTTTAATACTTCACTTTGTGTTGTCTACTACAATTGTGACAAAGATCCTCGAAGTAATACCCCGAAAGTCTTCCGCTGACATGTTAAGTCTTCCGCTGTTATTAACGAATTTTGGGGGTGTTACAGATTGGTATTCAGAGCCACGGTTATAGAGAACCAGATGTTTTTAAACATTGGACTATAACTACACTTTAACTGGACCATTTTTACAAAATACCACTTCATGCCCTCCGTGCCTACATTCCAACATCTGGTAGAAAAGTTACTTCTCATTATTTCTTACTTATATAACTTGATATATGCTTACATGCTATGATTTTGCTAATAACTATGTTTACTAATCGGGATTATTACAGTACCATGTCTTCCAAACCCAACTTCATTGTTTTGTTATCGGATTCGGAAACTGAGAGCTCTACACCTATTGTACCAACTCTTGCTCCAATGACTGTGTCACCTACAACAGACAAGAATAAGGAAAGTCAGCAATCCTCTACTTCACCTCAAGCATCATCTGGTCCAATCAGACGCAGTAAGCAAACTTCTCCATTCCAGCCTTATGAACCAGCCATAGCTGGAAAAGCTCTTTCATATGCTGAAGAAAAAGACATCTGGAATGATACCAAATGGAAAAAGGAAATTGCTCCAACTGCAGAACCAGTGATACTACCTAGTATATTTTATCAGCAGACTACTACTGTACCAGTGACAATCAACAGTTCACCACCTGTGAAAACTTCCAGTGCTCCTCTGACTTATCAACCAAGGAATTACCAGATTCGTCCTACCTCCTCAGATCCTTACTATTATGCAAGAACCAACCATAAGGCTCGTAAGCGGGTCAATGCTCGCAAATGGTCATTTCTACTACCAATCCTTAAGTATTGGAGATCTCAAGAAGGTACCCCCACCAACAGAGAACTTGGTGAAAGATCATCATTTGCTGCATCTAAGATCCTTAATGTCGAGAAACGTAAAAATGAGTACAACGCTCAAGAAACGTAAAAGGGAATGACCAATAATGTCGAGAAAGATACTATTCTTGAAGAGTTTGGAGTCTAATTTATAGTTGGTGTTCCCTGCCATTTGGTTCGTGAAAGCAATGTGGGATACAAAATTGCAAACACTATATTTAAAACTATACCATTCTCTTCTAGACCATTTAGCTTAAACAAATATCCAATTTTGTTAGAGTAGAGTTTTGTCTAAGTCGCAACTTATTCATCAGTGTTGATGCTACTGAATGGGCATCAAGTCATTTAAAAAAGGACACCCAACTATGTGATTGAAAGGGAAAAAAATTGTTATATGTACTTCCCTTATTTAAAGAAGAGACGCTAAAATATTATTGTCGATGTGTTTATTTTATGAACTACATTAATTATTTCATAGCTTCAAAGGAAAAACAATGTATAAAGAATAAAAATTATTGGATGAGAGTGTTGCTCCTTTTTAGTTTTTAGCATCTTTTGTCAAAATTTTAATTTGTGTCAAGTCTTTTTGTTCCACATTGGTTGAAGATAACTAATTTTGCTTGGTTATATACTATGGAGCAGATGGTTTAAGCAACTTGATATTAGTATTATGTAGCCGTTGTGATTCTACAGTATGCTAAATATAAATACTATCCTGTATATTTATATTTATACAAATTGTCAACTGTTTTTTTATAACCCGTTGATAATACGTATGTAGTTAACTTTTTGTCACTTTGATGGTTGTTGATTCAAACCTACTTTATTTGTGAAAATGACATCTTTTATCAAAATTTGGACCACATATAACCTTGTGATAATATATGAGCTCAAGTTATGTTCACTCAATAACACACTCTGAACAATCAAATGTATTCATGTTGTTGTCTCTTGTAAGATGATCAAGCATTGTTACTTAATTTGTTACTACTTATGATTTCCAAATTCATAGCATAACATAAACTCCAACAAACTTAGTCAGCAATATTTAACAAACCCAGTTGATTCTTATAACAAGTTGCAAACAATTTATTGTTCGAGAACATAAGAACAACTGTAGAACAACGTTCAAGAGTAAATTCGTCATTCGGTCATTGAGCGATCACTAGTAGCTCATACATTGATACATATCATCTTCTCATCACTTTTGATGGAGTAATCCGTCGGTATTGGCTTGTATTTCATCAAAATTGGAAACACCTTCTTTATTCTCAACCTACATAACTTCTTTCTTTAGGATTTAAATACAAGGAATATATATACACATTTAACTGTTGGAATTATTATATCATGACCTTCATATAAATAAACCAAGTACATCAAAGTGAGCATGAGCGGAAGCAATTATAATAGATCGAATAACATGTAATTAATTAATCAATTATTTAAATCGTAAACGTACCTTTGTGATTCTAGCCCGAACAAGAATCAATGCAATCTTCCGGAACCAAGAACCCTAATTAGGGTTTATAAGGATTATATGAATTACCCCTTACCTTTTTGTAATTCAATCCAAGAACCAAACAATAATGTGTTTGAATCACGTTCTTGTACACACGTACTAATTCAAGAAAAAGTTTATGCAAGTAATAAACACAAAACTTGTTTAGATTAATAAAATCGAAACCCTTAGGGGTTTAGTTTGATAAATCGACAAGCACAAAAGAAAGGAGAGAAAAACACCAAGATGTGTGTGTACAAGTTATGAGAAAAACCTACATCTTGGGTTTGCTTATATACTACACAAAACTTGGAGCTCAAGGCACAATGGAGGTGGGTTGCACTCCTTGGGCCGATCGGTTTGGCATCCCCTAGGGGATTCCGGAACCTTCCCTTGTTTCCATGTTTTGTCTAGTATTACTTTCCTAATCTTCGTTTAATAAATAATTAGTCATTAATCAATAATACTAATTATTATTATTTGTTTTGTGTTTAATAATTAATTATAACATTTTATAAATAATTATTACATTTTCTCTTCATACGTATTGTGTGCAATCCCGTGATCTCGAGTTCGATCCTAACATACGTCTACTAAAATAATGTCCATATTCTAACAGCTCCCACTTGGACATATTTTAATAGTGTAATCACATTGGTTAGCGTCTTGCAACACGCCGATGCCTCTAGTACGATCTCGAGTAAGGCTCCTGGAAAAACCTTTTAATGATTTCTCATTATTATTATCCTTTTGTTTCTAATACCACGTTAATAAGGATATGGATTAAAGTCATTCCTTAATTAACCATTCTATTTCTCGTTGTTTATGATTGATCAAGATTACCAAATCTTCTGAACATATTCAGGGAAGATATTGGGTACGACCGTACATGCATCTTACCAACCCTACGAGGGGCCCGGCAGTATTAAACTCCAAAAATAAATTTGAAGGAACAAATTCTATCTTGACTACAAGCAAAACCCACAAACTTTGTAACACTTCCGAAAACAACCCTTATGACTACCAGTTACGTATAGCGTTAAGTTGTTCCACAAAAATGTACTACATTCATGACACTTATCTTGCATCTCAAGTCTGAGGATAACTTCTCATGATTTACTCAATAACAAAATCCATAAAGTAACATCATGTAGTTGGGATAAGTCCTATATTCGGTATCGTTGAATATCATCTGAAATGGCATGACTACGCATCAATATACTTAAAGTATATTATACCAACCTTCAGATTTGTCTTGATTTAATAATATTCCCATATTATTAACTGACAACGGACAATTTAAGAATAACCTTTATTCATGGATTTAAACATACAAATATAGGATACAATTTATTTATAAATTAAACATACCATGTATTTAAATTTATTATAATAATTGTTTAACATCCCTTATCCAAATACTAAATAGATCAATGCATGATAACTCTTGTTGATGAATTATGTCTCAAGCAATGACATTCATACTTGTTGACAAGACATAAATCATCCAACTTTGATCTATCGGAATTTTAAGAATACTTATTTCAAGAATTCAACTATTGAAATTCTTATATGTGCATAGTCAACTATTTTGATAATGCCATATTTCATAAAAACGTGAGACATCCTTAACCACCAATTTATGATAATTAAACTTCCAAACATTTTAAAGTTTAAAGTATTCTTATTCCTTTAATGTATAATGCAACCATGCTTTTAGTAAGCATAACTAGTAATAGCCAAGGATGAAATCCTTACCATAACTAGCATTGAGTGTCATCTCAATTTCATTAGCATCATTGTATGCAACAACAATATGCTATTAAATCATTCCGTAAACCATAATATCTATTGTGTAATGTTTGATGCCCTTCAAACTTTCAAGTTTGTTGGCTATGACAATTTTCACAACAATTGAAAAATTGTTCATTTATAGAATTTGGAAGCTGTTCCAGATTTAGGATGTAATTCTATAATCAAACATATTCCTTTTAGAATATTACACAAGTTATCTAATAACCTTTTAATTAGATATTAATATTGCCAAATCATCTTGTAATCAAGCATGATAAAACAAAACACGATGTACATGAAAGATCTATGAGTCATACTTAGATTTTATTCATGTCATACATAACTATTTAGACTTTCTAAATAATATATCATGTTATATTAGATTCATTTACCGCACATGTTTCAACAATAAACATTCAATCCAAGGTTGTATGTCTTATTTCCTAAATCTTTAAAGTTTCATTCCAAACTAAGACTTAACATTTAACTTATATAGAATGCTACCTTTTATATGTTCTACAACATATATGATTTAAGAAATTAAACATAATACTCCCACTAGCTTTTAGGAATACTTAGAAATTATCTTATTTCAATTATAAATCAAAACATGAATTTAATAATTAAACATAAGAGTAATCTTCTAGATGCATGCATTTATCCATCCATGGATTATTGCACTTTGTACACTTTCAAAGATTTATTTGAATTCATAAACTCCTTTTGATTACTTATCGTCCTCGCTCAAGTAATCACTCAAGAAAGAGTTTTGATATTCCATTGTCAATTTCATATAAATGAAACTAAATATGACAATCATAATCTTTATATATTTAATGTGTTTATAATAGAATATTCAATCACAGTTAATTGCTTAAATGTGATTAATAATCTTGTCATAAAACATACATTAAATATGTGTACAACATTGTCCATATGATTTCTATACAAAGATTTAAACCAAAAAAGGTTACCAAATCTTTGAAGAAACTCATCTTCATTTTCTAGTCTTACTATTAAGATAAATCAAATTTCAAAAATTGATTATCTTTATGGACAGCATCTTAATCATTCATATCATGTATACTTTACCCAACTTCATATTTGGTAATGTATCATAATGATTATCAGGTTTACAATAATCCTGTAAATCATAGCCCTCAGCATATTAATCAAATATCTGAGATATATTGCTATTCTATGAATGATAATTCCATTATCTTGAGATTTAACATTTAAATATCAAACTTTATCATCTTGAGATTTAACATTTAAATGTCAAACTTCATCATGATATTTACTAGTGTATTTTAGAAGATTATGTATCTTGTAATTTTATCTTTTAAAGATCAAAACTCCCACTTGCTTTTAGTAATTTAAAGACTATCTTTAAATACTTAGCAAATTAAGCAATAATACAATATTCTCTTTTGGGATATTACAAATACATATTGACAGTTCCTGACTTAACTTTGTTAACAACCTCTTCATAAACATTTAAACAAATTTAGAACTTCAATTTTAGACTTAATGTGATTCATTACATTCATCACATTCCATCATATGATAATGTCTTATTAATCTTCTATGTTGGAGTTTTATCAAATATGTCCAAGTCATACTCAACATTCTAACCTTGATAACATTTGGAAGAAAAGAAGTCATAGTTATCTTTTAATCAAACAATATAACTAGAGTTTGATTTTACTAACTGAAATACCATAAGCATTTGATATTTCATTAGTATTAATATTGTAAGACAATCTAACAATATTTAAGATAACCATATTCTTCTTGATTTGTCTATTTACCAACTAAGTCATTTTAATGGTATAATAGTTTTCAAGTCAATTACATGCTTTATAACACAAGTACTTTTTACAAAGTTACTTCATGTCCATGTCTTTACAAGAAAACATAAACTGTTATAATCCCACTATACGTTATAAGTTATTTAACAATTAATAACTTCATGTATATGTCTTAATTAAAAGACACAACAAGATAACGTCTTACTTTATTATAAGTCTTGTAACAATTAAAAGACTTTATGTTTATATCTTTACAATGAAACATAAACATGTTTAACTAAAGTAATTATGAACACCATCTTTTGGTTTCAATAGTAATTTCAAGTTAATATATTACTTCACAATAATGTAAACAACATTATTTATTCATTTATTTATGTCATTTCAAGAACACATAAATATTCAGATTGAAGCAGCATTAGATTACTTAATTAATTTATGTCATTCCATGAATTCATAAATCTATAAATTAAAGTAGTCTTGATATCATATTGACACATGTTCTAATAGATATCTAATTTAGAAACCGTGAATTCTCATAGTTCAATTACATCAGTTGATCTGCTAGTAATGAAAATATGAAATTCACCTTGTTGTTGCAATCTAGTTAAGTCTCACATAACATAAATTGTAACACCAAGTGTTTCTTGAATTAGCCTAGTATAATTCATATCAGAACATTATTCTAATTTAGAAACTGCAAATTCTCATAGTTCAATTACATCAGTTGATCTGCTAGTAATGAAATATGAAATTCACCTTGTTGTTGCAATCTAGTTAAGATCTCACATAACATAAATTGTAACAGCAAGTGTTTCTTGAATTAATATTAGAACCTTATTCTCTTACCTTGTAGTCAAGAGAATCCATTAAATCATATCTTTATGAGTTGTTTCTTGCACACATTAAAGATAATATTTCTCCCACTTGTGCATGGAACAACCTCATATAGTTGATAAATAACATGCCATGCATTCGTTTATGTATTCAATATGATTGTGTCATAGATTTTAGCATAACAAGTATATGTAAAACAACAATGTCTAGTAAGGAAACGTACAAGACTATCCTTAAAAGTATGAGTGTCTACACTTGAAAAGTAATTATCTTTAGCTACCAAGATGTCAAAGCTTGTAACTCCCACTGAATTAAAGATCATTATAATAATTCCTTATTCAGTAATAAGTACACAATACTCCCACTGAATTTGACAACATTGTAAATGTTCCATATCCAGTGAAAGCAAATAGTGTGCTTTTAACTTTCCTACACCTTTGAATGTCCATACGTAACAATTACTTATGCATTAAAAAGTGTATTCTACTACGTAAATGATGGACTATCCACCAAATGCTATTAACTTGAAAAATTGGGCATGCAATTTCTTCCTTAATAGGTCTACCATCCTTCAATGTATGTAGTACCTTTAAAATAGTCAAAGCAACTAGTTTGTCTTTAAACATTTTGCAGTAATTAGTCTAAGAATTTGATCACCGAATGAGGATGATAAAATCCATATGAAAAATGTATGCAATTTTCTTAACCATTAAAATTTGCTATGAGTTATATTAGAATTTAGACATATCTAATATTCCTATAATCCTTTCTCATTCATGAAAAGGAATAGGATTGTGTCTCACTCTTCCTTCATAGAAAGGAGACTTCTTTTGTCTTTTAAGTAAATATTTCTTAATCAAACATTTGTTTGAAAACAGAACTAGATCAATTTACCAAAGCCCAAATACGTTTACGGTTTGAACGTTGCATTAATACATTAAAACGAATTACAAAATTCGATTTCAGTATTTTCGATAATTAGATCTTTAAGAAAATAAAATACCCATTGGCAAATATTCATATAAACCATAGTATTTTCTTAAAGCTAGGATCCTAAATTGACATAGTACCATTACATCAGTTGATCTGCTAGTAATGATAGTATTCAACAAGGTAATTGTCGAACAATAATTGCCAATATCATATTGCAATTCCTAGATTTATGGGATTTACAATCACAAAACTTTTGTAATGTAAGCATGTTTGATCCCCATCTTAATGCCTTGAGTCCAAGTCTCACTTCCTACTCAATTTAAGTCGTCTAACTTAAAAACTGCAAACTCACAAATCCATCACATCAGTTGATCTGCTAGCAATGAATTTATGAAATTTACCTCTCCATTGCAATCTCGCCAAGTCTCACTTGACGTAAATTACAACTTCAAGTGTTCTTAATTAGATGGCATTCGACTTAATTTATAAGGGTATAACTATTTTGATGTGATCAAAATAATGTATGAAGAAGCATGCATACAACTTCATAACATTGGTTTTACAAAACATTTTTATTACCAATTAGCTAAGAGTAAAATAACAAAGTTTTGATTGAGGTATCGGGTTCACCAATTAAAGAATAACCATCAATTATCGTCCACTATATCGTACTTTTGCATAAGCCCGAAAGCTTAGTGTTTCGGATAATCATTGTGGAATTGTGGATTATTCACCCTTAAGATGACAATGTACATGTAATGGTTGTTCGGTAAGTCTAATTTACACACAAACGAGCGTTAAGACAGAATGTTGTCTATCTAAGGCCACAATTTAATGCGTTGCCATCCTTATACCCATCTTATAGTGTGTAAACTTCGGTCGAGCCTATTTAACCATTACGTACAAAAACATCAATCAACCAATCATTTGAAATTTAAACTTTTAAAAACCAAAACAATTTCGCCATTATTTAGTCCGTATTATTTTTCTATTCAAAAAATTACCCTTTTCGTTTATATAAACATGTCTAACACAATAAATAAACAAAACAAGTAATTAACAATAAAAAATAAAACAACTAAATAAACACATATACATAATCATAACAATTAAATATGTATAAAACATGTAGCCACATGCAAATCTTATTACAAAGTCCTATTAATAATCAAATCTAGGTGTATTACGTATTAATTCAATTAGGGCTTTCTTTTTCTTGGAAAAAGAGCCACATACATCGATAAATCGATTGCGTAAGCCAAAATTAAATAAATACCACATAGCACATAATTGATTACTTAATATTGGAGTCTTCCCCAATTCGACATCTATTAAAATTTACATGTTTTAATATAACTTAACCATTAATATATATAAACAATTTAAACAATTTAAATTATAACAATAAAAATCCATGCAAATATGCACTTTTCATGGATTTAGCTTAACAATTAACATATTGCACCAAGATCATTTACTAAAACGCATAACAATTACATGACATCTTAGGGTTTCTAATCAAATTAAAAAAAATTAAAAACCATAAACCCTAATAACCCTTTAAGGTCAATCGACCCATAAAAAATTTTAGGGTTAGGAATCTAACAAATAAACCCTAAAAACATGTAACTAAACGAATCAAGATCCAATTTTTATGCGTTTCGATAATTAATTACACATTATAACGGCTCTGATACCACTGTTGGAATTATTATATTATGACCTTCATATAAATAAACCAAGTACATCAAAGTGAGCATGAGCGGAAGCAATTATAATAGATCGAATAACATGTAATTAATTAATCAATTATTTAAATCGTAAACGTACCTTTGTGATTCTAGCCCGAACAAGAATCAATGCAATCTTCCGGAACCAAGAACCCTAATTAGGGTTTATAAGGATTATATGAATTACCCCTTACCTTTTTGTAATTCAATCCAAGAATCAAACAATAATGTGTTTGAATCACGTTCTTGTACACACGTACTAATTCAAGAAAAAGTTTATGCAAGTAATAAACACAAAACTTGTTTAGATTAATAAAATCGAAACCCTTAGGGGTTTAGTTTGATAAATCGACAAGCACAAAAGAAAGGAGAGAAAAACACCAAGATGTGTGTGTACAAGTTATGAGAAAAACCTACATCTTGGGTTTGCTTATATACTACACAAAACTTGGAGCTCAAGGCACAATGGAGGTGGGTTGCACTCCTTGGGCCGATCGGTTTGGCATCCCCTAGGGGATTCCGGAACCTTCCCTTGTTTCCATGTTTTGTCTAGTATTACTTTCCTAATCTTCGTTTAATAAATAATTAGTCATTAATCAATAATACTAATTATTATTATTTGTTTTGTGTTTAATAATTAATTATAACATTTTATAAATAATTATTACATTTTCTCTTCATACGTATTGTGTGCAATCCCGTGATCTCGAGTTCGATCCTAACATACGTCTACTAAAATAATGTCCATATTCTAACATTAACAATGGGTCGAGATCGTCTTTTATTAGAGTGGTTCAAATGGGTAAAAAAAAATATATCAAAATAGTACATGGGTCAGAAGAAAATTACGTGTAGTATACTTTGGGTCAATGTTGTTGATCCACATGCACTAAAAAAATTACTCGGTGACCTATTCCGCAATTTTTGCCTTCTTTAAAACAAATACAGTTAAAGTCGTAAGCAGAAAAACAACACCTTTGAAATGAGAACAATGTTTTTAGCATGTTCTCCAAGCAGTTTCTGAACCTCAACCAAATCAGAACCTTTCCAGACGAAAGACAAAGCAATCATATTAATCTTGTTGGGAACACCCCATTTAAGGATATCAACAATGATTCCTGGAAGATTGACATTCTTCCATTCACCAAGTGTCCAGATGTTTTCACATCAACAATGAGCTAATTAACTTTTTGTAGTTCATGCATATCATCTTCTTATCACCTTTGATGGAGTGGTCTGTTGAGATTGTGATCTCTTCACCTTGGGCTTTCCATTTTATACAAATCAACACTTTTTGTGTTCCTCTTATAGTCTATTTTACGCTAACAAGTGTATATACTTAATCTTGATCCTTAACTCAAATATCTCACACAATGACTTTACTGATGATGTACATATATTTTCACAATCGCTTCGGTATCAATCTTAGTCGTTCACGTGTCTTTACAAACAGCAATGAGTTGTTACATGAAGTTTTAGCAACTTTTGTTAAAACTTGTAAGAAGTTTTTAGTCCCACATGGGTTGAAGACAACAAGTGTTGCTTGGTTATATATTGCGGTGTCAATGGTTCATGCAACCTGATATCAGTACTATGTAGTCGCATGTCTATTTCTCGGTATCTATTGAGTTACCGGGACTAAAACGACATTCCACTAAAACGTCATAACGGCTAATATAACTCTTTTATTTTTTGTGACTTTGGTGATTGTTGATGTATAATAACCGATTTTATGTAATGCTACAGCGTAAAGTTTACTTTGAAACTTAAACCAATCAAAATTAAGTTGAAAAAAAGATAATATTCAAAACATAACTAAATATTAACAAAGTAATAAATATTAAAATAACAAGTGTTCTGAATAAGAAGGAAAGAATGAGCATATTTCAACCTCTTGATAATGTTTTCCTAACTCTTAAGATAACGATATACACCGTGAGTCCGTGACAAGTGCTAGACTAGGAGAATCAAACCAACACTAGAGTAATTTATTTATTTTACATAAAAAATTTTCTTTTTTGCTCGCTAAAATATTATTGTCGATGTGTTTGTTTGATGAACTACATTAATTATCTCATTGTTTTAAAGGAATAACAATGTATAAAGGAAATATAAATTATTTGATTAGAGTGCTGTGCCATTTGAGTTTTGAGCAAGTTATATATAGCGCGGGGTGTGTCGTGGCGGCATGATTAAGCCTCTCACGCCTTAGCGGTTAAGGCGAATCTTTTGCATTTTTAAGGAGTGACATAAAGCAGCACAAAATATGAAAATATTTATATGTTTCTATCATATTTCATATATCTTGAGTTTACATAAAGCGTTGTACAAAATGAATAAGATTAGGAAACTTCAAAAACCTTTTATCGGAGTTGAATAAAAAAACCTGTCACGTCTCCCGCCTTTTCCCGTTTCATCTCACGCCACGCCTCGAGTCGACGCCTTATTCTATTTCGTAATGTGAAGGTGACGCCTCACACAACGCTATAGTGCGCCTTTTAAAACCATGGTTTTGAGCATCATTTGTCCAAATTTTGTGTCAATTTTTCGTCCCACATTGGTGGAAGACAACAAAATTCACTTGGTTATATACTCTGGCGTAAATGGTTTATGCAACTTGATATAAGTATTATGTAGCCGATTAGGGTTATAAAGAATGGTAAATATATATTTAGCATGCTTGTATGCCCTCACCGGATAATTCATACGAACTGTCAAGTTTTTTGTAACCCCTGATAATATGTATGTAGTTAACTTTTGAGGTATGCTAGACCCACAAAGAAACTCACACAAATACATCCACAAGGCATTTTATTGGTGTAGTGTGTAATAGTTTCTTTCTCATCTCTCTTACTAAACCAATCAGTCTCGCCACATCAGTTTGTGGATTTTTTTTGTGGGACTTTCTTTGTGGTCCTAGCATTTCTCTCAACATTTTAATACTCCCTCCGTCCCAAAATATAAGTCCATGTTTGACTTTACAAAGTCTTTTTCTTCAGACTTTGACCGTAATTATTTTTTCTCGTGTTATATAATACTTGATGGAAAATATATAAATGGATTTGTGTTTCAAATGTATGTCTATTGGTATACTTTTCATCAAGTATTATATAACACGAAATAAAATAATTACGGTCAAAGTTAGAAGAAAAAAACTTTGAAAAGTCAAACATGAACTTATATTTTGAGACGGAGGGAGTATATTATAAACTTTTTGTCACTTTGATGGTCGTTGATTCCTGACTACTTTATTCGTGAAAATGACATCTTTTATCAAAATTTGGACCACTGATAACTTTGTTATAATATCTGAGCTCAAGTTATCTTTGGTCGATGTACAGTATGAAACAATCAAATGTTCCTTATATAACTTAGCACAAGCATTTCATCACGTCATAATTGTCAACTTGTATTATATATATTTGGACCGGAAAATTCCAAAAATTGAATTTGTGTCAACAATGTAGTTAAGAATATTGCAAATTCTAATTTTGGTCATGTGCGATCGTGCTACTGTGCGAACCCATTAAAAAGTTGACACGTGGCATGACAAAAAGTACCATTCTAATCATTTGGTGACACAATTGTCATATTTTGAATGGGTCGCACAACTGTCGGTCGAGCAAGGCAAATGTGCGACCTCATTCAAATTATGACAAGTGTGTCACCAAATGATTAGAATGGTGCCTTTTGTTATGCCACATGTCCAATTATGAATGGAGTCGCGCAGTAGCACGGTCACACATGACCAAAATTGAAATTTGCAAAATTCTTGACTCGATTGTGGACACAAATTTCGCACAACCGTCGGTCGAGCAAGGCAAATGTGCGACCTCATTCAAATTATGACAAGTGTGTCACCAAATGATTAGAATGGTGCCTTTTGTTATGCCACATGTCCAATTATGAATGGAGTCGCGCAGTAGCACGGTCACACATGACCAAAATTGAAATTTGCAAAATTCTTGACTCGATTGTGGACACAAATTCAATTTTTGGAATAGCTTTAGAATTTTCAGTCCAAAAATATATAATACAAGTTGACAATTATGACGTGATGAAATGCTTGTGTTAAGTTATATAAGGAACATTTGATTGTTTCATAGTGTGTTATCAACCAAAGATATAACTTGAGCTCATTTGATTGTTTCATGCTTGTGTTAAGTTATACAAGGTTATCAGTGGTCCAAATTTGGGCAAATACCATAAAAAAATATCATACTTATCTTAAAATACACATTTGGGTATCGAACGAATTTTTTTCTTCATATGGGTACTGAACTTTTATTTTTTGGCCTATTTGAGTTTTGCCCCTCAAATTATGAAAAATCCAGGGGCAAAAATGTCACAAAATGCCTCAAAGAGGCCAAAAAATAAAAGTTCAGCACCCATATGAAGAAAAAAATTTGTTCGATACCCAAAAATAACTTTCTTGACAAGTATAGTGATTTAATATAGTATTTGTCCTCAATTTTAATAAAAGATGTCATTTTCACAAATAAGGTAGTCTGGAATCAACAACCATCAAAGTGACAAAAAGTTGATAATATATCAAAAAATTAACTACATAAATATATTATCAACGGGTTACAAAAAACTTTACAACTCGTACAAATTCATAGCACAACATAAACTCCCACAAACTTAGTTAACAATATTTGACAAAGCAGTTGATTCTTAAAACAACTTTGCATACAATTTATTGTTACAAAAAGAACTACCGTAAAACAAGGTTCATAGTATATTTGTCATTCGGTCATTGATCGATCACTTGTACCTCGTACATATCATCTTCCATCCACCTTTGATGGAGTAATCTGCTGAGATTGTGAATTTCTAGACTCAAATATCTCAAACAATGATTTATTGATGATGTACATGCATATACTCTCACAATCGTTTCAATATCAATATTGTTCACGCGTCTTTACAATCAGCATTTGTTATAGATCATAAGTTTAAAAGAAGAGTAAACTACATCGTTCGTCCTTGTGGTTTGCGTTGACCGACGAGTTTCGTCCTTTGACAAAAAAAAGTGCACCATCCGTCCTTAAGTGCGAAACGTTATGTATCGTTGATCCTTCACTCTAACGGTGATCGGTATCCATGCATTAAAAGAAAAACAATGTTTATAGAGAAATTAAAATAGATTTTTTTAAATCAAATATTTCTCATGTAACGGTGTACATATATGAGCATCTTGCAGGTTGTTAGCATGCTGGCTATCTTGCATGTTGCAGGTTATTAGCTTGCCGGCTATGTGAATCTCTTTCAACACTGACCCTTTGAAGGCTATGAAGACCTTGCGACATACGGTGGACGCATTCATAAAAATATAGTATTTTTTTGTCCGAGTTCTTGCAATTTCGCCGCTCGAGGATGGATAGCGGTCCCAAGCCCGTGTGTGGGTTTGGGCCAACTATCCATCCGCTAATATAGTGGACCCTCCACATAAAACCTAGACCAAACCTCAGAAAATCAAACTATGCCCAACTCGGGCCTCGTCGCTAGTGACCATGTAACTGAATCACTCCTAACTTAACCTCGTCCCTGGTGGACCACAGGTCCACAACTGACAAAATTGGACACTTGGCGGTACATGGCCGCTAGTTTAGTAGTACTTCCGCTACATCTGAGCACCTAATTAGACTAGTACCTGACGTGTTCCCGGTATTGAACAAGCATATCAAACCCTAAAACCTAATGGACCCGAACCCACGAATAGCTTTGGGCCAACTAACCTAGTCATCTAACAAGAAGACCTCTTGGGAAAGGAAAATCCGGCCGAGTCTACGTCGCCCGTGAGACAAAGGTAACCCATACATAATGGACCCGAACCCACGAATAGCTTTGGGCCAACTAACCTAGTCATCTAACAAGAAGACCTCTTGGGAAAGGAAAATCCGGCCGAGTCTACGTCGCCCGTGAGACAAAGGTAACACATACATAAGATATCTATCATACACTTATAGCACTATGATATCCTCAAAAATAGTGTTTGATTCGACATATTTGATATGTTCGTGTTCTAAATGGACCAAGTACATAGTAGCCTTGAAGGTGATATTTAAAGAGCATATTAAAAAGCATAAACTGCAACACCAACTTAAACAAGAGATGACGATCCAAACAAGCCTCCACCATCCACATGTTCTAAGACTATACGGCTGGTTTCACGATGCAGAACGAGTATTCCTTTTTTTTTTTTTTTTTTTTGGGTAAAGAGTTTTACCCCGGTAAATATAGAGTATTCCTAATCTTGGAATATGCTCATGGTGGTGAGCTCTGTGGGTTCAAAAAGATATACACTTGTTATTGATTTATATAACGATTAAATTTGTGTAAAAAATGTTAAAATTTATATATAATAACTCAAAGCATATGGGTTAAAATATTATATTAGTGTATAAATGCACTTCTAAATTGTAGTTAGATTCGAGTCTTTACTTTTTATTCATTAATGTTACTATTGTACTAGTCGGTATCACGTAATACTCTCGTGTAATTTAGTTTACTCAAAAAAAAAATCCCTTTTATTCGCTAAAATATAACTCAGTGTGTTTGTTTTATGAACTACGTTAATTATCTCATAGTTTTAAAGCAAAAACCATGTATAGAGCGAATACAAATTATTTGAGCATCTTTCTCCAAAATTTGTGTCAAGCTTATTGTCCCACATTGGTTGAAGATAATAAATTTTGATTGGTTATATATTGTGGTGTAGATGGTTTATGCAACTTGACATTAGTATTATGTAGTCGTGAGGAGTAGTGGATGATAAATATAGATTTAGCATCCTTTATATATCCTCACGGCTAATTCATACGAGTTGTCAATTTTTTTTTAACCTGATAGGCACCATTACGTGATTCGTTAAAAAAAACTTGATGCGATATCAAAAATACGTCAATCTATACACAAAATAATTAAAATTAAAAAAGTTAGTTATTAATATAATAACGATAACGATGGTACAAACAGCTCAAAAAGGGACAAGTAAAATAAGGTAATTGTTTGAGATATATAAGTTAAGGATCAAGATTAAAGCATATAAACTTGTTAGCGTAAAAGTTAAACACGAGTAAGGGTGAGCAAACGGACCGGATGGACCGGACCGACCGACAAAACCGACCGGACCGGACCGGACCGACCACATTCGGTCCGGTCCTCGGTCTAGGCATTTTGGCAAATTCGGTCCTCGGTCCGGTCGGTCCGGTCCGGTCCGGTCCGGACCGACCAAAAAACCGAAAAAACCTGCCAAAATATGTCTAATTGGACCGGACCGACCGAAGACCGGACCGGACCGAACCGGACCGAGACCGGACCGACCACATTCGGTCCGGTATCGGTCTATGGTTTTTCCGGTTCTCGGTCCTCGGTCCGGTCGGTCCGGTCCGGTCTGGTCCGGTTTTTGGACCATGCTCACCCTTAAACACGAGTACTCACTGGTGCTATAAATTTTGCTCATGAGTGATGAGTGCCTCTTTAGACTTTCCATCAATTCCCTTTGAGCGGAAACTTACATGAGTTTATTTATTGTTCATACTTGTACGAAAAACATGTGTATGCATATGTGTTCATCAATCTTATACGTATTGTTCGTTAGTCCCTCTTATAGGGTGAGCAATACCGACCGAATCCTGAAATCTCGAAAAAAACCGACTAAAAACGAGCGTCCCGAAACCAAACTGACCACACTCAGGTCGGAAATCGGTTTTGGTTTTTCAGACATTCGAGACTCGGGATATCGGTTTCGGGTTGGGACGGATCAAAAACTGAAAAAATACAAACAAAACCAACTGGTTTCGGGATTTGGTTCGGGATTCGAGATTCGGTTTTGGTTTTCGAGATATTCGGTTTCGGGATCAATCGGTTGGGACTGGCCAGGGGCGGATGTACATGTAGTTTAGGGGTAGCGGTCGCTACCCCTGAACTTTTACCCGGTAGTGGAATTTTTGGCGATTTTTGGCCATTTTTGGCGATTTTTAGCCATTTTTTGGCGATTTCGCGACCCCTGAAACAAATTTTCACTACCCCTAAACAAATTTTCGTATTTCGCTACCCCTAAACTTGGCTCCTAGTTCCGCCCTGGGACTGGCCCGATGCCCCCTACCCTCTTATAGTACGTTTTACGCTAACAAGTTTATATACTTTAATCTTGATCCTTAACTCAAATATCTCACACAATGACTTTAAGGTTTAACAAAAAGGGATCCATTAAAAGACAAACAATGTATAAAAGAGAAAATAGAAATTATGTGACTGCGTTTCACTAGAGAAAATTATTTTACTCAAAAAATTTCTTTTTTACTCGCTAATATATTACTGTCGATGTGCTTGTTTTATGAACTAAATTAATTATCTCATAGCTTTAAAGGAAAAACAATGTATACAGCGAATAAAAATTATTTGATTAGAGTGTTGCGTCTATTGAGTTTTGTGCATCTTTCTTCCAAATTTTGTATCAACTTTTTTATCCCACATCGGTTGAAGATAACTAATTTTGATTGATTATATAGTGTGGTGTAGATGGTTTATGCAACTAGGCATTAGTATTATGTAGCCGTTTGGGATTATAGAGGATGGTAAATATAGATTTAGTATTTTTTTAGTTACTCCCGGCTAAATCATACAAGTTGTCAGCTCTTTTTTGTAACCTGCTAATACGCATGTAGTTAACTTTCTGTCACTTTGATGGTTGTTGATTCAAGTCTACTCTATGTGTGAAAATGACATCTTTTATAAAAATTTGGACCACTGATAACCTTGTTAAATTTTTGTCACTTTGATGGTTGTTGAGCTTAAGTTTATCTTTAGTCGATACCACACTCTGAAACAATCAAATGTTCCTTATGTAACATTGTGCATCTATAACATAGCATTTCAACGTGTCATAATTGGATACTTGTATACTTGTTATTTGTTACATGTAGATAGTCACCTCTACTTGTCAGTTCGATTGGGACAAAACTTTGAGTGTGCACTCAGATTGAGGAAGTGAAGCGTTTGAGATATAAACTAATGAAGTCTACACATTTCTTGTAATTTCACTCTTTTGTTAGCACTGTGCAAACCTAATAGATGATGTATATAGCATTCTTAAGAGGTAGCAATCTCGACCCGTTTACATATGAATGGGTCGATTCAGGTGAGATTTTATATCTGGCTTAGAAGATAAAGGGTGAAACGGGCCGAAAGTTTCCAAAAAGATGCATTTCAAGTAAAAGGTATCAATCTCTACCTTTCTGCCCTTGCGGATGTTATCAATGCTCACTTGCAGATTATTATACCAAAAATCAAGCTCAAATCAATAAGATTATCACTTCTAAAACGAAACATCTAGTTCTTAAAGTCAATTATATATGTGTTCGACATGAACAAGTTAATACTCCCTTAACGATGCTCAGCATAGCCAACAATTTTCATATCATGAAGATACTGCAAAACCTTAGTCCGGCTAACTTTATAAGACACATGATATATAAAAGTCAAACGGATGAAAATTTCAGATAAGAATTCATAATAGGTAACATTAAAAGAGGACTATTACTATTAACATGAACTTGGTTATGTTAGGCCTTTTATACTATAATCAATAATGTATTTTGAGGGTGGAATTGTTTTCGTGAGGGAGAGCGAGAGACAGAGACACACAAACACATTGCTTTATTATTTCTTGACTTCACACATAAAACTTACATGCCAACACTTATTTATAATACACCAATTACTTGTGGAAGAACCTAAAAGCGTAATTGACACAACATAACTGATATAAAACTACTAAATAAAACTGCAAAGTAAACTGCCAATTCAAATTCAAAGATAGTCTTCATGTTCCAGCTTCCATCTTCACTTATGACTTGAGTTTATCATCAACAAAACCTAGGTAGCTTGTCACACACACTATTAAGCCTAGTTCCTTGAAGAGCAGGGTCCGGACGTTGAGCTAGGTGCACCTCGAGGGTTATCACTCTTAAGCCTTTCCAAAAGCCGCTGAGCCATAATAGCAAATTTCCTCTTATTATCCTCAGTAACACTCGCAAGTTGAGCAATCTGCAAAATGCCCTTGTGTTTCTCCGGTTCCTCAGACCTAAGCGCCTCGGCCAATATATAAACCAGCTTTGGACGTGACTTAGTTTGTAAATCACACATAAACGCCTGGTCAAACACCCTCCCATACCTCCACATCCGCCTCCTATAATTCTCATCATTCCCATCCAAAAACCCAAAAACACGAACCAAACACTCCACTTGATTCTCCATCTCCTTGGACTTAAAAGCATCCACGATCAACTTCATACTACAATTCAATGCCTCGCTTAACTGCATGACAATACTCACAATATGCATACCACTATACGAAAGACAATCATCGTATAAAAAACTCTTCAAACTCAAAAAACTTGCGTCCGAGTTACTCATATACAAAAACCGATACAATGTCACTTTCGCTGTCTCCACATCCAACCGATACTTGAAACGCTGAATCGCAGCCTCAGTAGGAAGAGGAACACTCACATTAACCGTCTCACCATAAAACCTGGAAAAACCATTTATAATACTAGACCAAGACCTCACATAATACGCCACAGGTTTAGTAAACAAACGAAAAAACGAAGCAGCAATGTACGAGTACATTGCTGCCTCTCGTGTCACATCACGACTGGGTCTAATCATTTCATAATCTCCACATACACTAGTTACCATATCGTCAAACTCATTATACGGCTTATCCTCATTCGTTTCAAGCGTTTCGTTAGAATGAAAAACATAGTTCCGAAAATTAGTCCCTGGTGATTTAAGATGATAAGCTAAAAGAAATATTGACGCGATGCCTTGCCCGCTAAACCCGGAGGATAAAACTGACCTGCCGAGTGACGCGATTTGTTCGTCTGTGTTACGAGTTAGTTTTATCGCGGGTTTTCCGAGCCATTCGGTGTCTTTGAAGTCGTATTTGATTGGTGGAAGAAAGAGTCTGGGGATGTCGTCTAGATCTTTGTATTTGTCTCGTATTTTGATTTTTTTGTCTGTGTTGGTGCTTGATTGATGCTGATCCATTACCAACTTGGCACTGGTTGTAAACATGAGAGGTCCCTTATTATATAAAGCAAAAGGCACAAATTCACTGAGGAGGCTTAAAAAGACACTCAAATCTACATAAACATTTATTTAGAGTATCTTTAATAATCTAATATTTTATTAAAATATTATTTTATTTTTCTTCCAATTATACAATCAATTTACATTTTTTTTTTTTTTTTTTTTTTTTACAATTTATCAACAATCCAACATAATGTATAATATTATTTTTTTTATATTTAATTTAATAGTGGGGAGGAAAAATAGGAAAGGATAGAAAAAATATTTCAAGCATAATAGCGTCATTACCCTCAAAATAGTGACAGATGGTTGATTACCTAGTATTAGGTAATGACCCATTGCATTATAACAAAACAAGCATCACTTATCATTATCTTCGTCATTCCTTACCACCTAATGCATTTAACCAAACATACCCTTAGTTTATGGTATTCTGCTTCGTATTTTTTGTATTAATACTTTTGACATATCAAACTGTATAATTTTTGTTCCGTTTTTTTTATTTCGTAGTTTTGTAATAAAAATAAAATAGATAAAAAAACAAAAAAACAAAAAACAAAAAACAAACAAAAAGTTTTAGGTGATGAGCGAATCCTATATTAATGTTGTGTAAACTCACCATCAAGCATATTAAAGTGTTTTCATGGAAAACTGAAAAAGTGTTTTCTTTATTAAAGCGTCAAAGACTCAAAGTGAAAAAGTGTTTTCTTTATTTAAGTGGAAATGGAACGTCAAAGACTTAAAATGAAAAAGTGTTTCGTTAATTGAAGTGTTTTTTTATGTTCAATAATAATAATAATAATAATAATAATAATAATAATAATAATAATAATAATAATAATAATAATAAAGAGATTGATATTGGGCTTTGTGGGGAAAGAGACAAACCTTTATGTCCAGCTGATATGTTACTTTACTCGTGGGATGGTGGGTTTGATGTATGTGTTGATCTGACAGGGTCTTCACCCTTGACACAATCCGGTATGGTTGATTTTGTGTCGGGTCGTGCGGTTATTGAAGCCGCACAACGTAAACTTATCAAGTATGAGGCTAAATGTGCGGATATTGGATATGGGTTTCTCCCTTTTTTATTCTCTTCTTTTGGAGAACTTGAGAATAATGCAGTGACCTTACTAAAGCGTATTCGTAGATTCTCAGTGACTCAAGACATTGGAGCACGTGTTGCTGCTCATATTTTTATTAGGGTTGGTTTCGCTATTGCTAGATGTGTGAAGGCCCAGTTAATATCTCGGCTCCCCACTAATTTCTTGTAAATCCTATAAGTTTTTAATAATAGTGATGTTTATAATAAAAATAAATAAAAATAAATAATAATAATAATAATAATAATAATAATAATAATAATAATAATAATAATAATAATAATAATAATAATAATAATAATAATAATAACAGAGATTACATAGAAAATAGATCCAGAAATAGTTCTACCCATGAATTACTCATACAAATAAGAAAAACGTGAATCATCTAACAACTCTATTATTTTCTTTAGCTTCTCACTTCCGCGCTTCAACGTCTCGAACAGTTTTACTAAGAAGGGCAATCGCCAGTACTTCCTGGTTGTAGGGGCGGTGGCCTTGAAAATGAAACCGTAGAAAGCCAAAGAGAGAGGAACGAGAGGAAATGAGAGAGAGAGAGAGAGAGAGAGAGAGAGAGAGAGAGAGAGAGAGAGAGATCGCAAGCCATAAAGAGGAAAGGAGAGAAAAAAGAGGGAAGAAAACTTGAATCATCTAACAACTCTATAATTTTTTCTAGCTTCTCGCTACCACGCTTCGACGTCCCAAACAATTCCACTAAGAAGGGCAATTGACAATATTTCCTTGTTGTAGGGGCGGTGGTCTTGAAAGTAAAACTGTAGAAAGCCAAAGAGAAGGGAACAAGAGGAAAGGAGAGGGAAAGAGAGAGAGAGAGATAGATCGCAAGCCAAAAAGAGGTAAGGAGTGGAAAGAGAGGGAGGAGGAGGCAGGCTGAGTTATCCAGACAGAGGAAGAGGCGGTGGCTGAATAAGATCTGGGATTAGGGTTAGAGGCGGCGGCTGAATAAGATCTAGGGTTAGGGTTTTCTTTATTTAAAGTGTTTGCTTTATTTGAGTGGAAATTAGAGTTTATATTAAATTTCCATACGTACAACGCCGTTTTAACGGCTGTTTTCCCGCAAAAAAAAAAGCCCAGAATGGTTGGCCCATATGCGTGGTATGTTTCGGCCTGTTGCTTTTGCCCAGTGGCCCATTTGTGCTAGAGTATATTTGCGTATATAGGTTGCTGATTATACAGGATATGCACCTTTACATACACAAATACAAACGTGTAAATGCAAAATAGAAACATATAATTTACAGATTACAAATACACAAAGTATGGTCTTATGAAACGTGTCAATCATCAAGGGCCTTATCCTTGAGGTTTTCACCAAACCTTGAGACTTTGTGGAGGATTTTCTTGCACAAGTACATGTAGTGAGTAAGGTGCACGTATGGTTTGACTCCAAGCAGTATTAGAACCTTCCATTCCATCCTGCAAAAACAGAAAATCTAGACAGTAAAGGAAAAAAAATTGCAGCAGAGAAAAATCATACCAAAAAGTGCATCCAAAGAGAAGGCAATGACACTATCAAGAGGTTTGTGTGAGGTTTTTTTTCTTTTTTTTTTTTTTTTTTTTTTTTTTTTTTTTTTTTTTTTTTTGCATGCATGCATGCGGTGTTAAGAATGGTTGAATGAGTATGTGTTTGCTTTATGTATGATGCTAATAGATCTGCTATTTTATGATATATATGTGATTTGCTGCTGCTTTTTTGTACCTTACATGTTTGCCAAAATCACTACCATAACATCTATAGAGTATGAAGACTAAAAAAAAGGCCATTCGTAGGGTTACCTCTGTGCTTCCTTTAGAACCTATGGAAGTTAGTAGTTTTGATCAGGAAGCAGAGTCTCATGCCCTGCATTTACAGCCAGAGACCATTGTAAGTGATCTAGGTAGTGCTGATCCCCTTTTAAACTCAGTTAGTCAGAGTCCATGTAAGCTACTAATTATAGAGAAAAAACAAGCACAAAAGGTGCAAGAAAAGATGGTACCTTTAGTATAAATTATGAATGCTGCTACCCAAGTCCTATGTTTGTGGATCAGTCTTCTCAGAGTAGTCCACATACCCGTGATGTGTGCATCGGTGCAGCTGTACAAAGAACAGGTGCGTAGCGTATTGGTTATGCTTTGATGCCTGTGCTGTGTTCATTATGTTTTGAAAACTCGCTGTTTTTTAAAAGCTTAATATGATTGTGTTTTAGATGGGTGCAATGTGCAAGGAAGCCAGGAAAGAAGCTTTTCTAGCCTACATGGTTCTAGAACTTCTGTAGATAAAGGAAAACGGAAAGTGTATGACTTTTCTAATGAAGATGAATTTTGTTCTAGGAGGTCTCACCTTGCAAGACTTTCAGAGGCTAGCGAGGCACAATTGCAATGTAATTTGCATTTTATTTACATGTTTTGTTTGGTGTCCTAAATCTTGGGCTGTGGGGTAATAGCATGTAGTTTATATTTATTTCAGGTAATGAAGACATTTTTCTTATAAATAATACTGGAAGCAGAGTTATACCGGAACATCTTGCGGATGGTTCGACAGCGTCCAGTCTTGCCCCTTTGTCTCATGAAACCTCTCAAAACTTTGGTACACGAACAGACCACTGCAATGTGAACCTGCCAAGGAATGATCGTCAGAGGTGTTCTCAAGGTTTGATTGCTTTGAGATAAAAAAATATAGAGATATGGTGTTTTAAATGAATTTGCATTTGCTCACAGTATTATCTTTTTTCTCTTGCAGTTAGGATGCGTCATTCATCAGAGAGAACCTAAGTCCCGCCTCATGTGCGCAGCAGAAATCGAAGGTCTAGGCAAGGTGTGTTGTTGCGTTGCTTTGACCTGTTTTACATGCACAATATGATTAGCCATTGTTCTATTTACCAGGGGACTGCTGAAAGTTCTGTTTCCTATGTCTAATGTAGGCCCTCCCGATACATATGTGCCTATGGGCAGGTGTGATCAGGCCTGCCATCATTGCAATGCAAAGTTTTGGTATGATGAAAGGATTGTTGTGGGTAATAGCAGGCGTGTGGATTACCATAAATGTTGCAGTGCTGGGAAAGTTAGGTTGCATGATCAGGGTGAATACCCACAGTATATAAAAGACCTTTTCACTAATCGGCATTTTTTGGAGAATATTCGTGCTTACAATCAAATGTTTGCAATGACATCGTTGGGTGCAGAAGTGGACAACTCTATAAACATGGGTGGTGGTCCTTATGTGTTTAAAATTTCCGGCCAGCTTTACCATCGAATAGGTTCTCTTTGTCCACAGCCTAATACACGGCCACAATTTTTGCAGCTGTATATCTACGACACACAAAATGAGGTTGCAAATCGTTTGGAACACTTTCAAAGAAATGGCCAAAGAATACGTCCATATATTGTGGAACATTTGATTGAGCTGCTAGACGAGCACAATCAGTTAGTGTAGTTGTTTAGAACTGCCGGGGATAAAATGGTAGAGGCCGATATTCCAGAATTCAGTGTCCGTTTATTTGGTGTTGTCGGCTCAAGGCAGCATGAGCTTCCTACAGGCGACTCTATTGGTGCAATTGTTTTTTAAGGTGGGCCAGACGTGGAGACTGAATTTGATGTGGTCGTGGAACAACACAATCACCAATTACAATATGTGAGCAAGTTAAACGCATCTTATATGTCAATGCAATTCCCATTGGTTTTTTTCTTTGGTGAAGATGGGTACCATTTGGGCCGCGTGTTATCGAGCAGGCATACATCTTTTGACCCTCCCAAGAAAATGTCAATGAAAATGTACTATGCATACGAGCTACACGACCGTTTCAATGAATACCGACTTCTCCCAAGGAGTAGCAGGCTTTTCCAACAGTATGTTGTCACAGCTTACTGTAGCATAGAACAATCACGGATTAACTTTATAAGAGAGCATCAAGATGATATTCGGAATGACTATGTGGCAGGCCTACACGATGCTATCTCACGCGGTGATCAAGACGGTTCAGATGTCGGTTCAAGGACAATTTTGCCTTCATCCTTTACAGGAGGCCCACGCTATATGTATAGCTATTATTTGGACGCTTTGGCCATATGTCGGGTGCATGGGAACCCGTCATTCTTTATCACGTTTACGTGCAATTTTAACTGGCCTAAGATCCAAGAATATATGGAGGACTTTCCGCATGTTGCAGCTGCTGATGGGCCTGATGTTGTAGACCGTGTCTTTGAAAGAAAGATACATAGTTTAGTTACTTTCTTGCGAGATTCAAAGCCTTTTGGTGCTGTCGAAGCAGGTACTGTTTAAATTTTCTATGTGTCTATTGTCTATTAAATTGCTACACTTACAAGGCGCCTAAATAACTATTGTCTTATTACAGTATTATACACAGTCGAGTTCCAGAAAAGAGGCCTACCGCATTGTCATTTTCTTCTGTGGATCAAAGAAAGCCACCGTGTGCAGGCACACATAGATGTGGATAAGTATGTTTCTGTAGAGCTTCCAGACCCAGCGATCGATCCTGAGGGTTACAGAGTTTATGATGCACGGGCCGTGTGGGTTGGTCAATACAGCAGCACCATGTATGCGCGACAGTGATGTATGCACTAAGAAGTTTCCTAAGGCTTTTCGTCCAGAGACATTTATCGATGACAAAGGATATGTGCATTACCATAGGAGGGATTCAGGAATAACAACAATCAGGCAAAATATCAGCCTTGATAATGGGTGTGTTGTTCCACATAACCGGTCCCTGTGCATGTGGTTTTATGCACATATCAATGTTGAGTACTGTGAGTGGTCAATGCTTATAAAATACCTATTTAAGTATATTTCAAAAGGGACCGACCGAATAGTAACTCATATTACAAGAACACTTGGAAGTGCAGGACCAAGTGCAAGCCGTCGTTTATTGCACGTTGATGAAATCAAGAATTTCCAGGATGCTAGATTCATAGGACCACACGAAGCATGCTGGAGGATTTTGGGATTCAGCATACATAGCAGAGATCCACCGGTTCAAATACTTGCAGTTCACCTTGAAAATATGCAGCGGGTGAATTTTAGGAGGCAGCAGCGATTACAGGCAGTTGTGGATAGCTAGCACAACAAAAGAACGACACTCACTGAATGGTTTAGGTACAACCTTTACAATACAGATGGTCGACATTTAACATACCTAAACTTTCCAAGGGAATATGTATGGCACAAGGATGGAAGGTACTGGCAGCGTCGGCGGCGTGCAATCACATCATCGATTGGCCGTTTAACGTATGTACATCCTAACTCTGGAGATGCATTCTACCTACAGTTGTTGCTCTGTCATCAGAACGGATCAATTTCATTTCAACATATCCGTACAGTTGATAAAGTTCTTTATCCTACAAATAGAGCAGCGTGTGAAGCCATGGGGTTGTTAGGTGGTGATCAAGAATAGAACATCGCTTTACAAGAAGCTTCTTTCTCAGCAACCCCAGCTTATATGAGAAACCCTTTTTGTCAGCTCCTTATCTTTTTTGAGGTTTCTGACCCAGTTACATTGCTACAATCTCACTCAAGTTCCATGTCAGAAGACATTCCCCAAATACTTTCCGAAGCTTTGCATATACGAGATTTTCATGTCAGTCCTGAAGACTTACAAGATGGTCTTATGTATGAGCTGCAAGCAATCCATACTTCCTATGGAAAATCAGTCAGAGATTTTGGGTTTAATCTACCTCCACCTCACTTACTGCAAATCTTAAATAACAGGGCACTCATGGAAGAAAGGTCTTATAATCGTGAATTGTTAAGGAGTGAGAGTGAGTGATTAGTTGGCCATCTAAATGCTGAGCAACGAATAATCTTTGAATGAGTCACGCATGCAGTGAATGGTCGTTGGCAGAAGCTCATATTTATGTATGGCCATTGAGGTACAGGCAAGACCTTCGTTTGGAGGACTATAATTTCTACACTTAGATTGGAAGGAAAGATTGTCTTAGCGGTGGCTTCTTCGAGTGTTGCTGCCTTATTGCTCCCATCAGGACAGACGGCTCATTCAAGATTCAAGATACCGCTTGATTTAACTGATGAATCAATGTGTAGTATAAAAAAAACACAAGTGGGAGAGTTGCTTAGGCAGACTGATCTTATCATATGGGACGAAGCCCCTATGAACGATCGAATATGTTTCGAAACGCTTGACCGTACATTAAGAGGTATAATGGATAGCCCGACAAGTGTGTTTGGAGGAAAAACGGTTGTTTTGGGCGGTGACTTTTGGCAAAGACTACCCGTCAAGAAGAAAGCTACGAATGACCAGATTATTTCTTCGTGCATAACACAGTCATACCTATGGCCACATTTCAAAATCATTAAGATTAGACAAAATATACGCCTACAACAGCCAGGTCTTTCGCCACATCAAGCTCAAGAGATTTCGGCATTCTCTGAATGGTTGCTTCAGATTGGGAACAGTACCATTGGCCAACCAGATGGAACTGATCCAGAGAATTCGGCGTGGGTGCAAATACCAGTTAGGTACTGCATTCCTGATGAGGCGAAAAATGATCCGTTTTTAGGGGGTCATTTAAGCCGGAATTCAACTTTATTTGATCAAATATTGCCCTAAATCGTTCCTTTTGTGATTTTAGGTACTTTGGGAGTGAAATCTGGAAAAGGAAGCAATTCGGACGTTTTTGGAGCATAAAAGTGAAGAAAACGCCAAAGTCTTAATTTTCCATGCTGGGAACAGTAGGTGACGGCGTCAAGAGTAATTCCCTAACGGCGTCAAGAGCAAAATTCCATGACGACCCAGTACAGATTTGACGGCGTCACGAAGGTAGGGCGTCAAGAGTAAAAGTCATGACGGCCTGGAAATGATTTAGTCTTGACGGCGTCAAATGTAGATCAAGGCAGTCCGAGAATAGTTTTGGCGGCGAGGTGACGGCGTCACAAGCTTTGTCTTGACGCCATCAGACCTATTTTCCTATATATAGTTTTCTAATTTTTCACATTTAAAGAGAGAAGTTTTGGGAGAAACCCTAAGTACGATTTTGGTGTAACTTTACAGGTTTTTCAAGGGTTCCAACCCCTTGATACCTTGCATGTGTAATCAAGATAAGCGTTCTTTTAATTCAATCAATATGTCTATGTAATCAAGATAAGCGTTCTTGTCTTTATTCCATCATGCTAGGCTAGATCTATCTTGTGTTTGCTTAGATCTAATGAAACCTAGATGTTAATTATGTGTTGATTACTTGTTTATACTTGTTTTGGATGAATGATTTATATGTTAGGCTTAAGAAAACTGGCAGATCTCCAATTGGTAACATGCTTGAACGTCTTAAGAAACATGAACCGATGCGCACTAGGTCTTTATTGGTTGTATTTAATGCATGAGCCACTGTTTACAATCCCTATAGTTGTGCTGGGCATGGTGTAGGAGGAGATAAGAGCTCATAGAATTGGGGAGTTAAGTGTGCCACCCCATGAATGGTATTAAGGAATACGATCCCTCATCCATGCAATTATAACAAGTAATTAACGTGTAAAAGATGTCTAGGGAGTAGTGAAATCTAAGTAAACACATTTTCTCCAATTACTGCTCACAACTTTAGTATAAATTAGTTTATTTTCGTTTCTAGTATTTTATTTTGATTGCATCTTAGTATTGGGTTAGTTGAATAGCAACTAATTCCGCCCAAATCCTTCAAACCCGAGATTTTAAATTGCTTTCTAAAAAATATAAAAATACAAAAATAATCATCCCTCACCTTTAGAACTAGTATTTAGGCTTTCTAATCCTAGCAACACTATTCCTAAGCTGAACGATCAATCCCCCGGTACTTGTCACTATACTATACTACAACGATCAGGTACACTGCCTGGTGGGGGTTGTAAGCTTCTCGAGATCCCTCGAGAGGTAAAGCCTGTTGCGATTCCCACGCATCAAGTTTTTGGCGCCGCAGCCTGGGGAATAGTTATTGTCTAGGTTTGAATTTCTTTTTATTAGGTCTACTTGCTAGATTCCTTTCTACTAAGATTTTATTTTTATTTTTTTAGGTTTTCTTTAGTCTATCTTATTTCTTTGTGTCCTTTTTTCGTAAACTATTTCGATGGATAACAATAACATTGATCGTTTGATTCCTGTTATTCGTGTTTTTCGTTGTAGGATTTTCCAAATGCCCGCCCCACTCCCTTTAGTTGAGAATGAGAACCCACCTAACCTTTCACCCAACCACCACTTTGACAATAATTCTTAGTTAGAGGAGTCTGATCATGAGGATGACCGTAGGGCTAGTCCCTTTTACTATTCAGACTCCGACGAGGATCTTGATGATGGTGATGTGATTAATGAGAATAGGATGGAAGAAGAAATAAACCCTCTTGGGTATATCGACCCTAGGACTAGGATTGAGTGTGATAGCTCATTCAACATGCAATTTCCTTGTAAGATCGGATTTAAGAGCTTTAACGCCTATCTTAGCTCATCTCTCCCAATGAACATAATCTCGCGCAATGAATATAATAAAATCATGGTAGATGAGTTAGAATACAAAGGGGAAAATATGGTAGCTAGGGCAATACCATTGCATGTATTTGTAGGAAGTTTGGTTTACCTTGTTGAGTTCATGGTTATGGAGAATCTAGGAGAATTTATTGATGATAAATTGACCCAAGTTGTGTTTGGAAGACCTTTCAAACGGTTGACCAACCTCGATGAAGAACTCATAGAAGGGTTAATTACATTCTCGGATGGGGATGGAGATTTTGTTTATCAAATGCCCCGCACACACCCTAGGTTCAAGGACTTCTCCATGGAAAAGTGTAGTAGGTATCCGCCTATAGAAATGTTAAGTGAAAATGATAAGAGAAAAGGACTTAAGTATACTCATGAAAAGAATAAAAGATACTATCGCGGGTGCCTAGAGTTAGGGGATGATTATAAGAAAGATGAGGCGACTATTAGATGGCTCACACTTGGTTATGTGAGCATAAGCGATACACGTTAACCCATGACCTTGAATCTAGCTACAAGACTCGTAAATAAAGAAAAGCGCTTCTTGGGAGGCAACCCATGTTTTGTGTGATTTTGTTTGTTTGTTTGTTATTTGTTCCGTATGCATGCTTAGTTTTTATTGTTGGTTGATCATGTTTCTAAACTAAATAGTGGAAATACTTTACTTTGTTGTTTTGGCCTAGTCTTAACTCCACCTAAAGGTATTTTTGCAAAAGATAAGTGTAAGGGGAAACCCCAAATATGTTTTTAAGAAACAAACCGATCATGATTCTCCACAATAATAAATGAACATGTATATTCGTATTTGTTAGAGTCAAATGCTTGAATTGAGTCATAATGAAGTTTTGCAGGATTTTACAGGAAGTAGGACCAATTTTTTCCAGAAACTTAACATAAGAATTTCTGCAGGTCAATTCTGACGGCGTCAGGAGTTTACTCTTGACGGCGTCAGGTGTAAAAATCTGGAAATTTTACCGGTTTTGTTTTTCTAACGGAGTCTTATTGTTTTTGTGAATTATTAAGTTTTATAATCTCCAGGAGATCTGCAAACTTCATTCCACAAGCATTATATCTTATCTTGTTTTCTAGGATTTAGTAACCTATATAGGATGCCGCCGATTTTACGCGAGGTTGTCTTGTCTATTTTGTCAGGTTTTACAGGTTATGTATGACAAGAAGATAATTTATATTCTGGAAGGGAAGCTTTGATTGTTCATTTTCTTGGAGGAAGATTTAACCTGGCCACCTTATTATCCATACCGAGCGAATCAGGGGAGTATTTGATTTCATTCTCTTTACTATTTCACTTTTACATTCTTTACTTGAACATTGGGGACAATGTTCATCTTAAGTGTAAGGGGAGGGTAAAAAGATGATACCTTACATATGCACTTTCGCTTGAGTTTGTTTTGTTTAATGGTAGATGTGTAATAAAACTATGAGAAATACTTGTTAGTGCAATTTTAGCGCCAAATTTAAAATTTTTTACAACATTTAGGAGTGAAACTTTAGCCATAGCAAGCGTCTCATGGATAGGAGATTGTATGACTAGCACATAACCGTATATTCAGAAAAATTTTCCACCCAAATATGTGAGGTTTGCCTTTAGATTTGATAGGAAAAGCATTCATTATTAGTGCTTATGAGTGTACCGGTAGCATTTAGATTCTAGAACTTGCGTTAGTGATGCATCCCGAGACCGCTAGTGAGACTACATTCGTGTGGTAGGATTTACTACATGATAAGAGGCATTAGGATCACCCTTGTGTTAAACCCGTATTATGATTACTTGACCATTTATGTCATATTACTTGACTAGTTAAGTCAACTAATTTTTCCCACACCCTTAGCGTTGTACTCATTTTTAGTACACGAAACCCTTAGTACACCCCTCCGAGCCTATCTTTTCGTTTCTAACTTTAAGCATCTTACTTAAAGGAAGAATTTGTTACACCCCACTTAAATGTACAACCAAATCGCCTTAGCCTTCCGTGTATGCGCTCATTTTTAGTGCATTATTGTTATTTGTTAAACCCTAAGTTAACTTTCTAATTGATTACATGGTTGCTAAGTCGAGTCATATCCTTGTACATATTGTTTTGGGACGATTGGGACTCATGGGTAAGTACTTATTTTATGAAGTAATGGGGAAGAACATCACTTATTACCCCCATATGTACGATAATTTTAAAAGTGCTCCAAGTGTTTTAATTTTCTTAATTCGAGTCACTAGATTAGTTAATTGTAAAGTATGTAAAGATTCAAGTGTAAGGGAAATGTTCATCCCCTATGATGTATTATTTTGGATGGTAGGGTAAGAATGTACGCAAAAAAATAAAATAAAATAAAATAAAATAAAAATAAAAAAAAATAAAAAAAATGGAAAAATCAAGAAAAAGAAAAGAAAAAAAATAGAAAAAGGAAAAAAGAAAAAACATACGGACTACCATCCCGTTTCATTCTATGTTCATTTTATGTTTTTGTTATTTTTCATTTATTAGCTTAAGTCGAGTCTAGTCTTGGCTTAGCAACGCCATATTGTACATGTAATTGACCAAGAGTGTTAACTCGCCACCAGTAAAACTTCCTTTATCCAACAAAACCGTGTATTTCATATCCCTACACCTAACGTTACAATCCTTTAAAAGACCTCTTTGATAGTTTATCCTAGGTGCTTACGCCATGTGGTGGAGGTTTGATCCTTTCCCAAGCCTATGGTAATCTATTTTGCTATGACAGGTAGTGAGAGATATCTTCCGTTTCCATATTGTAATTTATACTTTATTACACCCGAGAGATGTGAGTATCTAAATACTATTTATGAGGTGCTAGTGTATGACCTCCGTGCTTGTCTATTGGTCTTTAGTGGAACGATTATTTGTTGTAATTACTTTTATATTAGTGTTAAATGACCCTAACTTGTATTTTGAGTAGAATAAAAGCGCATTTGTTTGAGGACAAGCAAATCTCAAGTGTAAGGGTATATGATGAGGCGAAAAAATGATCCGTTTTTAGGGGGTCATTTAAGCCGGAATTCAACTTTATTTGATCAAATATTGCCCTAAATCGTTCCTTTTGTGATTTTAGGTACTTTGGGAGTGAAATCTGGAAAAGGAAGCAATTCGGACGTTTTTGGAGCATAAAAGTGAAGAAAACGCCAAAGTCTTAATTTTCCATGCTGGGAACAGTAGGTGACGGCGTCAAGAGTAATTCCCTGACGGCCTCAAGAGCAAAATTCCATGACGACCCAGTACAAATTTGACGGCATCACGAAGGTAGGGCGTCAAGAGTAAAAGTCATGACTGCCTGGAAATGATTTAGTCTTGACGGCGTCAAATGTAGATCAAGGCAGTCCGAGAATAGTTTTGGCGGCGAGGTGACGGCGTCACAAGCTTTGTCTTGACGCCGTCAGACCTCTTTTCCTATATATAGTTTTCTAATTTTTCACATTTAAAGAGAGAAGTTTTGGGAGAAACCCTAAGTACGATTTTGGTGTAACTTTACAGGTTTTTCAAGGGTTCCAACCCCTTGATACCTTGCATGTGTAATCAAGATAAGCGTTCTTTTAATTCAATCAATATGTCTATGTGTTGGTTGTCTATATTTTGTTCTTGTCTTAATTCCATCATGCTAGGCTAGATCTATCTTGTGTTTGCTTAGATCTAATGAAACCTAGATGTTAATTATGTGTTGATTACTTGTTTATACTTGTTTTGGATGAATGATTTATATGTTAGGCTTAAGAAAACTGGCAGATCTCCAATTGGTAACATGCTTGAACGTCTTAAGAAACATGAACCGACGCGCACTAGGTCTTTATTGGTTGTATTTAATGCATGAGCCACTGTTTACAATCCTTATAGTTGTGCTGGGCATGGTGTAGGAGGAGATAAGAGCTCATAGAATTGGGGAGTTAAGTGTGCCACCCCATGAATGGTATTAAGGAATACGATCCCTCATCCATGCAATTATAACAAGTAATTAACGTGTAAAAGATGTCTAGGGAGTAGTGAAATCTAAGTAAACACATTTTCTCCAATTACTGCTCACAACTTTAGTATAAATTAGTTTATTTTCGTTTCTAGTATTTTATTTTGATTGCATCTTAGTATTGGGTTAGTTGAATAGCAACTAATTCCGCCCAAATCCTTCAAACCCGAGATTTTAAATTGCTTTCAAAAAATATAAAAATACAAAAATAATCATCCCTCACCTTTAAAACTAGTATTTAGGCTTTCTAATCCTAGCGACACTATTCCTAAGCTGAACGATCAATTCCCTGGTACTTGTCACTATACTATACTACAACGATCAGGTACACTGCCTGGTGGGGGTTGTAAGCTTCTCGAGATCCCTCGAGAGGTAAAGCCTGTTGCGACTCCCACGCATCAATTCCCGAGGGCGAGACAACTGTTCAAGAGCTGATTGATTTTATATACGATGAACAAACATTGCAAGCACCAGATGCAGCATCGTTACAAGGGAAACTTATTGTGTGCCCGAGAAACGAAACTGCAGACACCATCAACTCTACTATCCTGGACATGTTAGAGGGGGAAACCTATACTTTCATAAGTGTTGATGAGGCTATACCAAAATCAAATGATGGGGGAGCAACTGGGCTATTATATCCTCATGAATACCGGATGGCACCACATGAACTTAAGCATAAAATAGGTACACCAGTAATGCTGCTAAGGAACTTAAACTTATGTGGTGGATTATGTAATGGTACGCGGATGATTGTGACTCAAGTGTATACGAGACTTATTCAGGCAAAGATCGTCACCGATACTGGAATGGGCGAAAAGGTCTATTTACCACGTATTGTGCTTACCAATAAAGAGGAACAACTGCCGTTTGTGTTTAAAAGGAAACAGTTCCCAGTCAAAGTCTGTTACGCAATGACAATCAACAAAAGTCAGGGGAAATCGTTGAATAAAATAGGTGTATACCTACCCGAACCTGTCTTTGCCCATGGTCAATTATATGTTGCACTGTCAAGGGCAAAATCTCCTCAAGGTTTAAAAATGCTAATCAAACAAGTGCCAGACAAAGATAAAAACACAACAAAAAATGTTGTTTATAAAGATTTTTTAGACATGGTCACACTTGCACAGGTTCCTTCCAATTATATTTACCTTTTAAGTGTGCATTTGCATTTGTGGGATTATCAGATATCTATGCTAATAAAGTCTAAATTGTTATGTAAAATGTTTCACTACTATCCGTATCCATTCTGTGCTTACTTGCCTTGCTAACTTTCAATATTCATCCTTTAATTGAAACCTATTTGTTACTATTAAACATAAGTGTACAACCATTTAAAATAACCATTTTTTTCTTAACATGTAGCATAATGGAGCATAGCTCTAGCATTATAACATCAGACCAGTCTACAAGCAAAGCAATCGTGACACATTCAGATGACATTGGCCTTAGCAACCTAAAAGAAACAGATACTAGAAAAGCTATATGTGTAAAAGTCTACCGAAAATGGATACCAACAAATAAGCAAGGAAAACCCGTTGTGTTCTGTTGCATGTTAATTGATTGACAGGTACAAATCACTATTCTATGACATACCTACACATTTCTAAAGTCTCATATTGTCTAAAAAAAATAAACCAATCCATATCAGATTCATGAATAAGTATTCTGCTTGCAGGGAGGAGCAATATAGGCATATGTGAACTTACGGGACAAGCCTAAATTTGATGTGCTCCTTCAGATGAGCAAAACTTACAAGATCACCGTCTTCGGTTTTCAACCTGCAAAAACATGGATGAAAGCTGTTCCTCATTCACTTTCATTGGTTTTTGGATCATACACAGATATCAAAGATATACCAGACACAGGGTTCCCAGACCATTATTTTAACTTCAGCTACTATCAAGACCTGTATTCGAAAGTAGATGTGAAAGAAGGATTGTTAACAGGTGCGTGAGACACACAGATATAAAAACGGCTAATAATAATAGATGTTTAACTCGGTACTACTGATTGCAGATTATATTGGATCCGTCCAATATGTAACTGAAGTGCAACATTCAATGAAAGCAACACAAGGTTCAACAGTTTGGAGAGACACTGGTATCCAAAATTTAGAGTAAGTATTTTAAATTTGGCTTTAAAAGATAATTTCATCCTCATTCTCACACATTTTTTTCTTACTCTAACAGTGGTCGCACGGTCCGATTTACTTTATGGAACCAAGATGCTCATGCTTTTAGGAAAACAAAATACGAACAAGCAGAGAAACCAGTTATTATCGCAGTGAGCTCTTGCTTGGTGAAAGACTATGGGGGTAAACTTATTGATTAATATTTATGATTGTGCCTCTTAAGTTTAGACTTAGCGTTGAACTTTAAAATTTTTTTGCTTAACATTTATCTAAATTAACACAGGGCTTCAGCTGTCAAGCACCCCTGCAACATCATATTACTTCAATCCTAACATACCAGATGTAAAAGAAATTTATGATGTGTAAGACCATCAAATGACAGACTAATATTACGTTTTATCTTTTAAAAGAACCTAAACTTACATCGTCTAATGATATAGGTATGAAGAATTCATTGACCCACCAACAATACTGAATATCCAGCACCAAAGATGCACAAATCCTGACGAAGAGAAGAGAAGAAACCGCGTCACTCTGGCGGATTTGGCTGCAGAAAATCCAGAAAACCAAAGGGTAATAAGCAACTGTAACGTAACCTTTAGCAAATCAAAAGCTAATGCGCACTTTTTAATTTAAATGACAGAATGTTCGGTTTACTGTTGATGCTACAATTAATGCACTTGATACAAAAAGAACATGGTTTTTTAAGAAATGCTTTGACTGCGGTACTAAAATCTCAGACCGATATCCACATGCTCACTGTAAGCAGCCAGCCTCCGACAATGACTTGCTTTACAGGTAAGCTATAATACATGGTGCACTTTTACGATGAAAATTGTATTATTACTTAGAAACATGTTTTTAATTGTCTATACAGTTATTGCTTTAGAGTGTTGTTATCTGATGCCACTGCCACTGGAGTAATGCCATGTTTCAGTAACGAAGCAAACTCGCTGGTAAAAGATTGCAAGGAATTGTTGCAGAACATACCTAACCCAGACACGTATGATTATCCATCAGAGCTGCTTTCTCTGCAAGGGAAGGCCAAAATTTTTCAGCTACACTATGATCCAGATAGTACAAAAGACAACCATGTTTTCATTCTTGATACCTGTTGGGATGAGACACCATTGCTGATATCAATTGTCAGTTCAATACCTGAAAGTAGTGCAGGTTCTTCCAGTCAAACCACACTTGCAGCAATGGATGTAGAAACCAAGAGTGCGGCAGCTGGAACACCTATACACGAACCTTCAACACCCGAAAATGAAAAAAGCCCACCAACTGTGATTAATACACCACAAACAGTAGAGTTGCAAAAGTTGAGGCACCCGACACCTTTGAGGTAAAGCAAACTGGTGATGCACCACCGCCAAAACAAACTCCTTCATCTCAAACATCCAAACCTGAAAATGAATGGCCAAAAAGAGGTGCCAGGAGAGCCCTTTTTACAAAAGACAAGGATGCACAAGGAACGACACCTGACAAGAAATCCAAAAAAAAAAGAATAATCAGACTAAAGTTGCATGGCGCAAGCACAACAGGAGTGTTCCACCTATTTATGTATAATATTCTACGTATCTATGCACTACTAAGTGCACTTTAAAAACAATCAGTCCTGCCTTTTGCTACTTATATGTAACTTTATTATATGTATCTGAAAACCTACGCAGTATGTAAATACGTATCGATGCTATTGCCGATGATATGGCATACCTTACGTATGATGTTCCTTTTTGGAACAAGGCTCACAAAACATCGCCCATGTAAGGTTAACTATCTGTAAATAACCTCTGCTTTGTACCTTTCTTAGCTTAATGAAATATCTATTTCTACTTAATGATATTATCCAAAAAGAAGCAAAATACATGGCACCGTATCCATACATAAAGAAAGGCAAAATATATTCGCATGTCATAAAGAAACTAAAATGCTAACAAACAAACAGTTGCCACATAAAAAGTTATACTTTTATTCATAAGTGCCGTACATTACAGACCAGTCATATATTACAAACAAAGCATAGCCTACACCGGTTATCACTGCTAACATAGCCTAAAACCTACACGACCTTCTACTAATACACACACAAACAGACGCAACCCTGAAACGCACATCAACTCCCACTAACACATAGACCAGTACCAAACATTAGACCAAAGTGCATCAACTGAACTGTTCCATTATCGCCACATGCCTGCTCTTCTCTTCCCCTGCCTTGCGTGCTAACACGAGGACAACGTTCAAGGCAGCAAAAAGGCGCCCATCCTTGCGTTGTGCCTCTCTCATACATTGGAGTCCATTGCTAGAAACAGGCCCGAACGAGCTAAAGCTTTGGCCCTCTTGAAGCAATTGCTGCCATTTATGCATTTTGTTTGTTACATCCTGACATTCTTCAGCAATGAGTTCAATAAAGCTTTCATTCTCAGCTGCTTCTAGCATAAATAAGAAGCGAAAACAGTTTTCCAACCTATGAGAATTGCATTCCACTTTCAGGTGATCAAAGTTAGGTGTTTCTCCCATTTTCTGTTGCAAAGTTTTTTTTTAACTGACCTAAAACTATACAGGTGACAATAGCAGCCATACTCTTGCTCCTTATATAGCCACTTCATGTAACTAATAACAGTAAAAGTAACCAAACTAAAATAGACTTGGTTTTCACTATACTTCACATGTAACACAGTGTTTGAATAAGTTTCACAATAACCAAACAAAAAAGGCCAGGAATCTACATAGCAAGTATCTGATATTATCAGAATTTCTACTACCCAAAAATGTTTAAAAATCTAAACCTACCTAAATTGTTCACTAAAACACTAGAAGTAGATAAATTTTACAAATGCCTATTGCTTTAAACTAACAATCCAACATTCCATACCATTGTTTATAATCAAACATCTATCGCTTTAGATTAACAAACATTACCATATATTATATTTCCATCCATTAAAACATTACAGTGTACTTCATTACATGATACCATTCAAAAAAACAACCAAACACATGATACCAGTTCCATACATAAAGAAACACAAACATATAAGCAGTTCACTGACACCCATCATCCATAAAACAAGAAAATACCAACAAAATATACCACAACAAAGTAGCCATCCCATCATCCAAACCAATAAAGATTAGTCTTCTTCTGCTCCCTTCCTTTGCGTGCCACATCCATTACCTTGATCAACCCATCCAACACCTTCCTTTCCCTGTTTAAAGTAACCTTCAAAGGTGCTAAACCGATGTCCCCATGCTCATGCAATGGCATAAAACCCTCCCCTTCCTCCACCATATCCTCTAGATACTTGACCTTGGCCGCTACCTGATCACGCTTCTCTCCAAGAACCATCAACAATCCATCATTCTCGGTATAGTCGTGGCTAAAAACCTGATGCAAGCAATCTTCCAAATCATTCGAACCAGCCGCGAACTTGAGCCTTTGAAAATTAGGGGTGTGAGCAAGAGCGTAGGCAGATGTCCTTGGTGGTGGTGGTGGTGGCGGCGATGCCATCGTATCAGCAACAATTTAGAGATGGGATAAGTTAGGGTTTAGGACAACTATTAGGGCATGGGATGAAATGAAAAGGGAAAAACACCTTTTTATTAACAGTAAAAGGAAAAGGAAACGGCAAATAAAAAAAATAATAAAAAAAAGGAAAAAATAAAAAAATATATAAAGTTAGTAATAAACAAAAAAAAACTTTTAAAAAGTTATAAAACTTTTAAAAAGTAACAAAAGTTTAAAAAAATGTATATCAAATGGTACCATAAAACTCTTTTGTGTAAGGTATAGTAAAAAAAAAAAGTACCGTAACTACCAAAGATTAACACTGTAAGCTTATCCGGATAAACAATAATTTATCTTTACAGCTCTTAAAAAAACTCCTCTAAAAAAAATATTGTATGACCTATGATACAAAAAAAGCGTAACGTAATTACCACGCAAAAAATAATACGCAACGAAATGCAGTAACTTAGAAACTAGAATAAAAATTATGTTGGGATCGCTCCTAACAGTTAAATGTGACAACATTATCGGGATTACACTAGTTATCATATTTAGCTTAAACACAAGGACTTGTTATGTAATATTGCAATAGTGTGATTGTGTTATGCTATATAAGCCCTCCTAGACTTCACTAGGAGGGTGAGACTCTTTGTGTAATTTACTCTTTCATTATCAATAAACACATAGTTTTTCCCTTCTCTCTCTACTCTCTCTCACTAACCATGGAGTTCATCTATTTCCATCATACCCGACCTCCCGAATCACAATATTCAACTCAAAACTACGATCCTACAAGTGGCATCAGAGCCTTGGTTTTAGTTTTTGGTTGATTTATTGTGGTGTTATCTTGTCAAAATTGTATTTTTTGTGTGGTTCGAATCTGTGTCTTGAAGCTGTTATATCACTATTTTTTAACTGGTCCAAATTCTTTAGTCAACTTGCATTGATAATAGTTTCACAAGTCATGTTTTATTAAAAGTGGTCAACTTTTTTTAAGCTTTATATCCTGATTTTACATATATGGCTACTGGTGGTATTTCAGTTCAAAGTTAACACCTTTTATGCATCATTTTAGAGACTGATAAACCAAACCCGTGAGTATACTATGGTCAAAACTGGTAATAATAACATGGTCTGAAAAAGTAGCCGAAAAAGATGCTCAGAATCTAGTCGAAAAAGGACACCGGAACATGGTCAACGGGTCAAAACCCTCTTCCTACGCGAAATCTTCGATTTTCTACGCATAACTTAGACAAGTTATGCGTAAGGTTCATCTAACGCATAAAACCCTTGTCTTACGCGTAATACTTACGCAAAAGACAAGTTTTACGCAAAAGATTTTTCTTACGCAAAAGATCATGTTACGCTAAAGAATCTTACGCAAAAGTCTACTAGCATGCTTACGCATAATGTTTTGCGTAAAGAGACCATACTGAAATAAGTTATGCGCAAAGTGGTCAAAAGAGAAAAATGATATAAGATGAAGCTGTAAAGAAGACTTTGACCACAACCATATTATACCAACTCTATGTTGACCTCAAATATATTTATCCTCACTGGTCCTAAACTGAAAATGATAATCAAAAGAATAAGAGGAAAACCATATCGAGCATAACCCAACAGCCTACTAAATCACAAGTAGTCCAATAACCCATCACGTAACTCAAAAGGCATTGATCTCAATCATCTCTTTATGTGAACCAGTATTAAACCATAAGAGATTTATCATCACCGATCTCACTAATTGAACTCAAAACTGAAACAAATTCAAAGTAATATTGATCTCAGTTTTATCTCTTTTTGGTACTCAAAAATTCGTCCAAAGATAAACACCAAAGAGAATACACCATCATCGACCTATTGAAGCTCAATTTTTTTATATACGAAACTAATTAAGAGAGAAACATAACAAATATGTTATGCTCTTCCTTTGTTTCGATCTGAAAAACACAAACCACGCATATATTCTTACCCGTGACCATTGAAAGCGAGATCTTGAAGCAAAGAAGGCTTAGGAATGGTTTGTGTGTCGTTCGAACATGATATTAATACAAGTCTCTTGTATCAATCTTTGGTCTTTGATAGAAGAAAGAAGCTCCTTTGATTAATTGATGTGTTATCAAGGTACGAATCTGGGTGGAAGAAACAAGAGAAGTAAGGATGAGATTAAGAGTTTAATGGTGTAGTAGGTGCTGGTTTTGGAGAAAGGGGGCCGATTATTTGAGATTAGGTATAGAAAAGTGATAGTTATTAGGCTTTGACTGTGTTTATAACTGACTAGGATTTGGATCGGGTTTATGGCTTGCAATTGGGTTTGCTGGTGAATTACTGGACCCGGGCTTCTATATATCTCTTCACCCATATATTTGATTTGGACCAGGCATTTCCTTTCATTGATTATTGGGATGACATGATATATCAAACGAAAATGGACTAACATTATTATGATCCAAAATAGATAACACATGGGGCTGAATTTTAATTATTCATATGTATTTTTCAAATACAAAGTGTTATTTTTTTGGTATAATTGTTAGTAAGAAGAGTGGTATTTTGGTCATTACAATTTTTTTCGGGGATACAATTTTTGACAAGATCGGGAACCATTATCAAGATTCACTCAAACCGTCAAAAGGCTAGTTTTGGGCATGTAACCGCAAGCTGTGACTACGGAGTTCATTCTTTATTATTTATTTGAGGTTGAAGTAGAATTTCAAGGGTGCGTGTACTTAGTATCTTGAAGATATCGGGGTTGGTTGGATGCATGATTTTTCGAGATCCTTGTTCGAGCTTTTATCTGTACAAATGACCAAGACTTGAGTTGGCTAGTTATACCTGATGTAAGGAGTTACGTTGTTGTGCTCACAGAGTATAGCTATCACTTTGAAGGAGTTACGTTGTAGTGCTCAAGTGTCACCAAAAGATGTGGATAATTCAAGAGATGTTCATATACAATAAAGGATGGTTGGATGGATATATGATTTCCTACCATTATTGAAATTCTCAGTATTGGTTCTTAGTCAGACAATAGTGCAAGTTTAAGTCACAAGTTCGGGTTATTTTACTTCAGTATCAAGTTCGTCATACTGGGTTTTCTCCATAAGTAGTCATTACAAAAAGCCTACAAAATGATAATGGGGTCGGTAAAGAGTTAGTTGAGAGGAGTATAAAAGAGTAGAGTTGTTTATCAGCAGTTGATTCTCACGGGCTATTTATGATACTTCACACATATTCGGTTAATTAGACACATGGGGTTACGCTGCCTCCGTTTCCATCGTAAACATAGTGTGTATGCTTCCAATTCCGCGTAGAAATCGTGGGGGAAGAGAGAGTGGGTGTTCTTTTGCTTCTTTGACTTTTCTTGATTTCTTTGCGAAAACAATCATTCTCCACGAGGATCTGCAATTAGGGGGAAGAAATGTGCACATCAAGGACGCATAATAGACTCACGTGATTGAGCTTACAATTTTATTACTACCGGAGAGACGTTCACAGAGATGATCAGTGGTTCAGTTTTGTGATTTTGGTGTAATCGTTTCAACTCTCGCTGGTTGTGAAGTGTGATGTAGCCTGCATATGTGAGAAAATCTTGCCGATTTCTTGCATGTTACCCCTGAACGGAGCTTCCGCGTAGAGCATAACTGTGATTAAGTGACTAGTCAGATTTGCTTAGTGTGGTTTACGGAGTCATCTAAAAATTCCGCTGCGTACTTAAAACTTCGATAGTTAGAAGACATGTGGACTACATCAATGTTTCGAATCCGCTGAAGACAGTTGTCAATTTGGAGGGAAGCTGATTCAGAAACTTCGCCAAAAAGAAGTGTAAGAAGAAGTTGCTAAAGACATGCAGCATGAATTGGGGGGAAGTTAATCCATTTCATGCATATTACATCATTTTGCCTACAAGTGAAGATAAAGTTCTCAAGCCGAGGTACAAAATGAAGAACTTAGAGCGTCAACTGTCGTCATCCTCAACATTTGAAGAACTTATGAAGACCTTTCTTTATTCTTATTTGTACTTGTAGAAAATGTTGTAAGTAATCCCTTTATGTTGCCATATTGGGGGAAGATTGTTGGGATCGCTCCTAACAGTTAAATGTGACCACATTATCAAGATTACACTAGTTATCATATTTAGCTTAAACACAAGGACTTGTTATGTAATATTACAATAGTGTGATTGTGTTAGGCTATATAAGTCATCCTAGACTTCACTAGGAGGGTGAGACTCTTTGTGTAATTTACTCTTTCATTATCAATAAATACATAGTTTTTCCCTTCTCTCTCTACTCTCTCTCACTAACCATGGAGTTCATCTATTTCCATCATACCCGACCTCCCGAATCACAATATTCAACTCAAAAATACGATCCTACACATTACTTTGCCAAAATTGCCACCAACAACTAAATTAAAAATTTACGAAATTAACAGCCGTGCAATCACTGAAAAAACATTTAGCCGGATAAACAGGCACACCGGCAATGCGGCGACCGTCGCCAATCTTGTGGAAAACAAAATATCAAAGACTCAAAGTGAAAAAGTACAAACACAAAGCCAAACTCACTCTTAGATATGCCTTGATAGGGGAATGATATACGTAGTTAGTGTATATCATAAATCAGAACATTCATAGTTTATGTGTTTCATGTCATGGCCAATAGTAAAGTAGATGCAGTAAAGCAAAAGAGAGTTACAATACACGAAGTTAAGTGCGTTATTAACTACATGGTGAAGACCCGACCCGACACCACAAATACTAACTAATTCTAGACTACGTTCTAACTAATATAATAAATACTACGAGCTACAACATGCTAAGCTATACTCGGGGTGACCGAGTCTTCAGATGAATAAACGTATTCCTAACAAAAAGGCCATGTTCAACTGAAGAAGAGACGCATGTTCAAGGTTTCAGCTCCAAGACCACCAAGAATAACGAATTGCGTTCTAGGCCTTCCAGCTGGTCTGAAAAGTTTGGGGACAAAATTTGTTATGTATTTTTAATTCTAGTTGTGGATGTTTTGAGACAATGTATTGTGTATCTTTAATTATATTGTCCTATATTTGCAATATTTGTCATTAGTATTGATAATTAGTAATCTCTTATATGATATATAAATGATCATTGGTAAATGTACTATGTTTGCATACTTTGTTGGGTATATCAGAAATGTGGCCACGATAGTTAACAAAGAACATGTTCAAATACACTTGATTTCCACCTCATTTGAAGAAAAACTAAGCTAATATAGATGGTAACATATACTTTGGTAAATCATGACTTACTTAAATCAGTAGCATGTATAAAGTTTCAACTTTTGAACATTCTCAAGCCCAACAAATGAAACCTGTGTATAAGGTTTCATCGTTTGACTATCAAAGTCAAGATAAACGAAAAAAAATCCTAAACTACCCATGTCCAACTTGTACTTGTGAGCTACTTTTGTATAGTTATGCCAAGTGTCACGCACTTATTGGGCAAGGGAATGTTTGGGCAACTTTTATAGGTTTTAGGCAACTCTGATCAATTTCAACATTTTTTTTATTGGGAACTGTGACTTAACTAAATACATTTCCAATTTGGTTCCTATACAATTTTTTGGGCAACTTTTTAGTTTATTGCGTATTTAAGAATGCTTGATCTACTTCATTTCCAAATATTCTTCTACAACACTCTTCTTGGATACGCAACTACATTTCCAAATACATGGCGTCTACGATACCAATTTACGATCAAAGCGCAAATGACACTGGTTCTAGGCGTATTGATATGGTCCTCCACGCTATTTTTGCTAGGGAGAGAGACATCAACAGGGGTGATGAGAAATAATATGGGAGGATGATCTAGGAAATAGAGGTGCGTGTCGTTCTCCTCGGTCTCATGGTCGTTTTGACAGGTATTTCGTCCAAAACGGAGTTACGGTTCAAAAGTTATGGCCGTTTGAAGTTTGGTGGTCAAAAGTCAACTCTGGTCAAACTACAACTTTAGCAAATCGCTAAACAGAGGTAATCGCTAGCTGGAGCTAATCGCTAGAGTTAATCGCAGGAGCAAACCGCTAACACTAACCGCTAGAGCAAACCGCAAGAGCAAACCGCTAAAAGCAAACCGCAAACTTCAGGTAATCACAATCAATAAGTAATCGCAGGATTAGGCCAGGTAACCGCAAGGTGAGTAAAACGCAGGTGAGGTAGCCGCAAGTGAGGTAATCGCAGAGAATGCAAACCACTTAACCGCAGGAAGCTAACCAAAAAACTAACCACAACGAACTAACCGCAGACCACATAATCGCAGGAGCTAATCGCAGTTGACAAAAGTCCAAAACTGTCACTTTCCTTGCGATTTGTTTGTATTCCCAAAATAGTAATCGCAGACAAACTAACCACAGAGATCAGGAACTAAACGCAGATAAGCAATGTAACAATAGAACTAACCGCAACAATGAAATACGCCCTAAACCTAATCCAAACTTCAAATAGACTTAAGATATGGTGTAACCAACTGAAACACAATGTTATACTAACACCAAGGATCATAAAAGTACATCTCTAACATGTCTAATAACACTAGAAGGATCGAACCAAGATGTTTTTCAAGAAAGTAACTTCAAACTCACAAAAACTACACAAAACCACGCCAAATCCGATTCTACAAGGCCCTAAGATGAAACCTTGGCTCTTGATACCAATTGTAGAATATTCATAAACATAAACATAAACACGTATGGTTTTGTGTATAATGGATCGAATAGATGATGTAATCTAGAGAGAAGTTAGAGAGAGAGAAAGTAAGAGTGTTGGGAGCCTTTGAGAGAAAAATGAAAGTGCATTAGCTTGTAATGAAAGGTCCAACCCTCTCCACTAGTGGAGAAGGGTATTTATACAAACAACTAAACGCCCCCTGAAACGGGCTGTGGAGCGGGCTGACAGTGGGTGAAGACCCGACCCGACACCACAAATACTAACTAATTCTAGACTACGTTCTAACTAATATAATAATTACTACGAGCTACAACATGCTAAGCTATACTCGGGGTGACCGAGTCTTCAGATGAATAAACGTATTCCTAACAAAAAGGCCATGTTCAACTGAAGAAGAGACGCATGTCTAAGGTTTCAGCTCCAAGACCACCAAGAATAACAAATTGCGTTCTAGGCCTTCCAGCTGGTCAGAAAAGTTTGGGGACAAAATTTGTTATGTATTTTTAATTCTAGTTGTGGATGTTTTGAGACAATGTATTGTGTATCTTTAACTAGCTTATAAGACCCGTTGACACCGGGTACTTTTTTAAAGAAATAGAGAAATGAGATGATAAGAAATGTAATAACGTAAATTTGTTCCATTTAAAATATGAAACAACGAATGAGACAATGCGTCCACTAACAAACGTCGAAGCTTGGGGTCTCCAAAATTTATTGTGTTGAGTAGCAAAAGACGTGAGTGAGCGCCCATCGATTTACAACCATAGCGTTGGAGAATCTAAAATAGATTGACTCGAACATAAAATGATGTGTGTGAACGCCTTTCGATTCAAAATCCAATCCTTGCGATGATGATAGACCTTCAAGTACTTCTCTACATGTAGACTTTTTCCTACCAAATTCGTCTAACAACATAATTTACACATAAATATCTAATACAAATATGATCTCCGAATGTAATAAATTTGAGGACTCTAACTAAGGTATTATGAAGATAATTAAACAAATAAAATTCATATATAATGGATTACCACTGTTACCTTCATTTAATTTCATTATCGAAAGTCACACTTCTTTACCAAAGGCTTCAACTTCACCTCAGCGTGACTCAACGGTCTTTCTGAACTCATGTTTATTAGAATAAATAAATATGATATTGATAAATAGTGGACATGAACCAAAATCTTCAATGGGTCAATTTTCAACCAATTTGATCTTTTCCCGAATCAACCAATTGTATAAATTAAATATAAGAGTTTACCCAATGTCAATTAGGAGTTCACAATGCATAAGAGTAAACTATCTACTAAATTATAGTCCAAAAGAGTTTATAAACCCATCACAAGTAAATGGGCTAAAATTGCAAACTCAAAAAATCAGACCGAGAAATTCCTCTTTAGGAGCAGCAAGTGTTCCAACAATGAAAGCATTTATAGCATCCTTGTTTTCCGTCGTAGAAGTCCAAGCACCAAAAAAGTAACCTTGCTCAATATCCACACCTCTCGAAATTACCTTGATCAAATCAAATCAACTAAGCATCTGTTAAGGGTAAGTGTTCACCTTCTTTAGGATGTTACTTTGAAAGAGAGAGAGAGAACCTGAAACGTGACACCTTCTTCGGTGATACCATCTAAATGCAACAATGAGACCTGAAAGTGTTTCATGTTTAGTCACATAGCCTATAAAGAAGAAACATAAGAAAATTGCTAACTAATAGTAGGTCACCAGGAACTTGTAGCATATTTGGAAATTTTCTTAGTTATGCATAATTTTTTCAGCATTTAATCACTATTATATAAAAATCAAGTTTTGGGTGATTTGTAAGTGGTTTGCGGAACATCAAGTGTTTCACAATACAGTTTGCGGATTGGATGGCTAACTTTTAAAAGGTCCTTAAGAGTTGGACGTTTTGTATTAAGGCTCATCCAAAGCACTTGTTTGGGACAGACCAACCTATAGAAAAAGTACTTGTTTTACAACTATAAGTTAGTGTTGCATATATATGAACTCCATCATGAAAACAACTCCAAAAGAAATATGGGATAGGTTGCCCAGTGGCATCTTTTATAGCATCAGTTAAGGCATCTGTTATAAGAACAAAAAATAAAAGAGCTGCACATACATCAAGTAATAAAAAATCAGTGAAATCGAAGTGGGTCATAACATTTTTTGCCAATCTTTTGTATAAAAATATCATGAAATGGTTACCTAATATTGCATGATGAAGATTATATATATCTCTCCTCCTGATATAGATGAACAGAAAACCAACAATAGGCAAGATAACCATGTAAATCTGTAAAAATAATTAATATCATATCAATTTTCACTAATTTGTACAGTAAAGATGATTAGAAGAAAAAGAAACTAACAAGAACGGCCCAAAAGGGAACAATGTTTTCTCTCAATGGATATTTAAGGTCGATCATCATATCTTTCCCACAATAGAAATATTGTATGGAATTTAGGCCAACCTCAATGACGGCAAGCAGTCTTGATATAAGCCAATCATGCATATGAATCCTGGCCACCCTTCTTTCATGAGACTGCATGTAATAGTTCAACAATTGATTATTTGTCAAACTTGCAAAAATCCATGATATGAGTCTTAACAAATTTAATCAGGTTTAAACAATATCGGAAGAAGAATTCTAACCTGATGAAGACCAAGGTTGCACTTTAAGTATAAAATTTGACGTTGCATATATACGGTAACATGGATGGAATTAGTTGTTCTTCATACGCTCTAGGATTTTTTTACTCCAAATATTAAATCGAGTCTCATATTGCTTTATTCACCATATCACTAAATATATCAGGGCTGCCAGGCGGTTTAGCATTACCACACAACCTTGTATCACTAAAAGGCTTGTTTGGAGGATCCCAAATTTTAGAACACACATCAGTTTCAAATGTAATTTTGTTCCCTCACGGTATTCTGGTTGATAAAAACCTCCATAACTCATGTAAAGTTTCATACACTTTTTCACAATACTAACCTGGAAATATAATCATGACTATCGATTAAACAATAGTCAACATTCGGTTTCTATACATTATAAACTTTCAGTATTAGTTAACAAAACAGTACCTGGTCAGTAAAAGATATATAGCCCTTCATGAGTACCATACCAGACTTATCCATTTCAGAACAGGAAGCACCATACAAAGATCCATCACTTGTAATCTAAGATTATATCACATCAATTAAATGATTCCATATTTTAGAAGTGATAATTTAGACATTCATACATTTTAAAAGTAAAGTACTTGCAAAGGTGATGTTTATTACAAATGTTTTCTAAACTCATTTCAAATTGCAATAACAGTAACTAATTAAAATTAAAGTATTTGCAAAGGTGATGTTTATTACAAATGTTTTCTACTTGATGTCACTTCCCTAAACCTATCATCACCTATCTATGCAGAACCTTTTCAATTGATGGAAAGTATAAGTACCAATAATAGGTGTATAGAACCCGTTAAATCACATGAATTTTTAAGGAAATTATCCATTAATATATATAGGGTCATACCTTTAAGAAAAATAATTTTAATAAATCGGGCCATACCTCATAAGTTGATGGTTTTTTACATCTAGTAACCTTTCCAAGTTGCCGGTTTGCCCTTCCAAGGCCTAAAAAAATCTTGCTACTCGAAAGCAAATTCCGAAACCAATATTTCAACTGTCAACCTATGGTAATAAAACTTCTATAAGAAAGTTTCCTTGCAGTATACAGAAGAATAAAACATATAAAGAGGCAGCGACTGCAACAGAACCTGCCACACTTCCTGCAGCGTTTGCAACAGCATCAAACCCATCGGATCCAGTCACTGGTATAATGGTCCACAATGTAGGAAACTGTCACATGAAAGTTCTTAGTCTGTGCAAATCATAGAGTAAGTAACCCATTACCAAAAGCTTAGTGGCTGGCAATATAAACAACGGAACCATACTAAGCAATGCATTTTATCTAACACAAAGTTAATAAATTTGTAAGATTGTCAAGAATTAGTATTACCCATTTATACCTTTACCCTTTAACCAGTTAGCCATCTAATTTTGGAACTACTACTGCCATCATATACTTAATAATCAATGAAAAGTAAATGTGGTTTAATCAAATTGACAACTTTTTTTTTTCAAAACTACGTACTTCCATTTAGTACGCATTTGATATAATGTCGACTGACCCATTTTTCATCTAAGCTTAATATACATACACCAAACTTATGTTTGACAACAACCCATCACCCTCCACCACTTATTTTCCACCCTGCAACAATATGTAAACTCAAGTAGTTACATCGCCTTGTCCTATGGGAACTGCATGGTTTGATCAGTTTAGGTATAGAGTGTAAGGAGGGTAATGAAAAGATATATAACCTTAGGTAAACAAATATCTAAAATGTACGACAAAAGCTCTTAGATCAACAATTATCCCATATTATAACATGCTGCTTCTTTATTATAATATATTAGCTACTGATAAGGAAAAATAAAAAATAAATGTAGATGGACACATTATCCAACCTATCAATTTTGCAACCCGATTAAAATTCTATTAAAATCAAATTGAGAAAGTTGAGAATTCTTTGATAATGTAAATAGACGATCTCTAACCTTGGTATTGTAGATTTGTTTGACACTTAAAATGTGGAATGGAGAATCTTTTGTTCATCTCTTTTTCCCTGAACAACAATCTACCAAACTGTTAAATTTGATCCATTCACATTCCATTATAACCTAATAAAGAAAATTGACAATCAAATCAAACTAAAGACATAGTATAAATAAAAATGTAAAAACAAATTAAATATTTGAATACTTTAAAAGCAAATGCTTGAGCTTATATGTACAAAAGCAGAAGAATCGTTCTTTTTATGTGTTTCTTATGGTTTGACATGTCAAGCCTGCAAAATCAAAAGATCAAACATAAGAATCAAATGAAGTGAAAATTTTGTATAGTTGAATTGAAGTGTTACCTGTCAATTGTAGAAACAGTTCCAAACTTCTAATTCCAGCACGAAGCTGTCTCCTATGATATTCAAACAAAAAAAAACAAACAATTTAACATTTATTAAAATAGAGATATTAAAGTTATTAGTATAATATTGTGAAAAGAATACTACCTCCATGGGACGCCGACCGTCTCAACGGAGACCTTCAGGGGTTACAAACTCCATTTTTGCACAATCAAGAATAAATCTCTATGTGTGTTTTGAGTGACTTTATATACGTATGCTCTAGTATTTGCTTGATGAATTACATATCTGTAATTTTAATTGATTTATAAAGGCACGTGTTAGAAATCAAAACTTTGTTACAAATTTCACCAAATACGTTGTGGTCAGTCCATATCACAATCAAATTACTCAAGCTAAGAAGAGCTTTATACAAAAACTTTGATCTTTTGGTTATTCAAGCACTAACCTTTAGGCTCTGCGCACCGCCACTAACAACAATCTCATTTGGTTGAAGAATTGAAGAGATTTGTATTCTTTTATGTTAACGAATGCAATAGTGCTTAGTAATGTCTTATATGATATATATGATCATTGGTAAATGTACTATGTTTGCATACTTTGTTGGGTATATCATAAATGTGGCCATGATAGTTAACAAAGAACATGTTCAAATACACTTGATTTCCACCTCATTTGAAGAAAAACTAAGCTAATATAGATGGTAACATATACTTTGGTAAATCATGACTTACTTAAATCAGTAGCATGTATAAAGTTTCATCTTTTGAACTTTCTCAAGACCAGCAAATGAAACCCATGTATAAAGTTTCATCATTTGACTATTAAATTCAAGATAAACGAAAAAAAATCCTAAATTACCCATGGACAACTTGTACTTGTGAGCTACTTTTGTATAGTTATGCCAAGTGTCATGCACATATTGGGCAAGGGAATGTTTGGGCAACTTCTATAGGTTTTAGGCAACTCTGATCAATTTCAACATTTTTTTTCATTGGGAACTGTGACTTAACTAAATACTGTTCCAATTTGGTTCCTATATAATTTTTTAGGCAACTTTTTAGTTTATTGCGTATTTAAGAATGCTTGATCTACTTCATTTCCAAATATTCTTCTACAACACTCTTCTTGGATACGCAACTACATTTCCAAATACATGGCGTCTACGATACCAATTTATGATCAAATCGCAAATGACACTGGTTCTAGGCGTATTGATATGGTCCTCCGTACTATTTTTACTAGGGAGAGAGACGTCAACAGGGGTGATGAGAAAGATTATGAGAGGATGATCTAGGAAATAGAGGTGCGTGTCGTTCTCCTCGGTCTCACGGTCGTTTTGACAGGTATTTTGTCCAAACGGAGTTACGGTTCAAAAGTTATGGCCGTTTGAAGTTTGATCGTCAAAAGTCAACTCTGGTCAAACTACAACTTTAACAAATCGCTAAACAGAGGTAATCGCTAGAGTTAATCGCAGGAGCAAACCGCTAACACTAACCGCTAGAGCAAACCGCTAAAAGCAAACTGCAAACTTCAGGTAATCACAATCAATAAGTAATCGCAGGATTAGGCCAGGTAACCGCAAGGTGAGTAAAATGCAGGTGAGGTAACCGCAGGTGAGGTAACCGCAAGTGAGGTAATCGCAGAGAATACAAACCACTTAACCGCAGGAAGCTAACCACAAAGCTAACCACAACGAACTAACCGCAGGAGCTAATCGCAGTTGACAAAAGTCCAAAACTGTCACTTTCCTTACGATTTGTTTGTATTCCAAAAATAGTATTCGCAGACAAACTAACCATAGAGATCAGGAACTAAACGCAGATAAGCAATGTAACAGTAGAACTAACCGCAACAATGAAATACGCCCTAAACCTAATCCAAACTTCAAATAGACTTAAGATATGTTGTAACCAACTGAAACACAATGTTATACTAACACCAAGAATCATAAAAGTACATCTCTAACATGTCTAGTAACACTAGAAGGATCAAATTCACAAAAACTACACAAAACCACACCAAATCCAATTCTACAAGGCCCTAAGATGAAGCCTTGGCTCTTGATACCAATTGTAGAATACTCATAAACATAAACACATATGGTTTTCTGTATAATGGATCGAATAGATGAAGTAATCTAGAGAGAAGTTAGAGAGAGAGAGTAAGAGTGTTGGGAGCCTTTGAGAGAAAAATGAAAGTGCATTAGCTTGTAAAGAAAGGTCCAACCCTCTCCACTAGTGGAGAGAGGTATTTATACAAATAACTAAACGCCCCCTGAAACAGGCTGTGCAGCGGGCTGACAGTGGGTGAAGACCCGACCCGACACCACGAATACTAACTAATTTTAGACTACGTTCTAACTAATATAATAAATACTACGAGCTACAACAAGCTAAGCTATACTCGGGGTGACCGAGTCTTCAGATGAATAATCGTATTCCTAACCAAAAGGCCATGTTCAACTGAAGAAGAGACGAATGTCTAAGGTTTCAGGTCCAAGACCACCAAGAATAACGAAAAGCGTTCTAGGCCTTCCAGCTGGTCAGAAAAGTTTGGGGACAAAATTTGTTATGTATTTTTAATTCTAGTTGTGGATGTTTTGAGACAATGTATTGTGTATCTTTAATTATAATGTCCTATATTTGCAATATTTGTCATTAGTATTGATAATTAGTAATGTCTTATATGATATATATGATCATTGGTAAATGTACTATGTTTGCATACTTTGTTGGGTATATCAGAAATGTGGCCATGATAGTTAACAAAGAACATGTTCAAATACACTTGATTTCCGCCTCATTTAAAGAAAAACTAAGCTAATATAGATGGTAACATATACTTTGGTAAATCATGACTTACTTAAATCAGTTGCATGTATAAAGTTTCATTGTTTGACTATTAAAGTCAAAATAAACGAAAAAAAATCCTAAACTACCCATGGCCAACTTGTACTTGTGAGCTACTTTTGTATAGTTATGCCAAGTGTCATGCACTTATTGGGCAAGGGAATGTTTGGGCAACTTTTATAGGTTTTAGGCAACTCTGATCAATTTCAACATTTTTTTTTCATTGGGAACTGTGACATAACTAAATACTGTTCCAATTTGGTTTCTATACAATTTTTTGGGCAACTTTTTAGTTTATTGCGTATTTAAGAATGCTTGATCTACTTCATTTCCAAATATTCTTCTACAACACTCTTCTTGGATACGCAACTACATTTCCAAATACATGGCGTCTACGATACCAATTTACGATCAAATCGCAAATGACACTGGTTCTAGGCGTATTGATATGGTCCTCCATATTATTTTTGCTAGGGAGAGAGACGTCAACAGGGGTGATGAGAAATATTATGGGAGGATGATCTAGGAAATAGAGGTGCGTGTCGTTCTCCTCGGTCTCATGGTCGTTTTGACAGGTATTTTGTCCAAAACGGAGTTACGGTTCAAAAGTTATGGCCGTTTGAAGTTTGGTCATCAAAAGTCAACTCTGGTCAAACTACAACTTTAGCAAATCGCTAAACAGAGGTAATCGCTAGCTGGAGCTAATCGCTAGAGTTAATCGCAGGAGCAAACCGTTAACACTAACCGCTAGAGCAAACCGCAAGAGCAACCCGCTAAAAGCAAACCGCAAACTTCAGGTAATCACAATCAATAAGTAATTGCAGGATTAGGCCAGGTAACCGGAAGGAGTAAACCGCAAGGTGAGTAAAACGCAGGTGAGGTAACCGCTGGTGAGGTAACCGCAAGTGAGGTAATCGCAGAGAATACAAACCACTTAACCGCAGGAAGCAAACCACAAAGCTAACCACAACGAACTAACCGCAGACCACTTAACCGCAGGAGCTAATCGCAGTTGACAAAAGTCCAAAACTGTCACTTTCCTTGCGATTTGTTTGTATTCCCAAAATAGTAATCGCAGACAAACTAACCACAGAGATCAGGAACTAAACGCAGATAAGCAATGTAACAGTAGAACTAACCGCAACAATGAAATACGCCCAAAACCTAATCCAAACTTCAAATAGACTTAAGATATGGTGTAATCAACTAAAACACGATGTTATACTAACACCAAGGATCATAAAAGTATATCTCTAAATGTCTAATAACACTAGAAGGATCAAACCAAGATGTTTTTCAAGAAAGTAACTTCAAACTCACAAAAACTACACAAAACCACACCAAATCCGATTCTACAAGGCCCTAAGATGAAACCTTGGCTCTTGATACCAATTATAGAATATTCATAAACATAAACACGTATGGTTTTGTGTATAATGGATTGAATAGATGAAGTAATCTAGAGAGAAATTAGAGAGAGAGAGAGAGTAAGAGTGTTGGGAGCCTTTGAGAGAAAAATGAAAGTGCATTAGCTTGTAATGAAAGGTCCAACCCTCTCCACTAGTGGAGAGGGGTATTTATACAAACAACTAAACGCCCCCTAAAACGGGCCGTGGAGCGGGCTGACAGTGGGTGAAGACCCGACCCGACACCACAAATACTAACTAATTCTAGACTACGTTCTAACTAATATAATAAATACTACGAGCTACAACATGCTAAGCTATACTCGGGGTGACCGAGTCTTCAGATGAATAAACGTATTCCTAACAAAAAGGCCATGTTCAACTGAACAAGAGACGCATGTCTAAGGTTTCAGCTACAAGACCACCAAGAATAACGAATTGCGTTCTAGGCCTTCCTGCTGGTCAGAAAAGTTTAGGGACAAAATTTGGTATGTATTTTTAATTCTAGTTGTGGATGTTTTGAGACAATGTATTGTGTATCTTTAATTATAATGTCCTATATTTGCAATATTTGTCATTAGTATTGATAATTAGTAATGTCTTATATGATATATATGATCATTGGTAAATGTACTATGTTTGCATACTTTGTTGGGTATATCAGAAATGTGGCCACGATAGTTAACAAAGAACATGTTCAAATACACTTGATTTCCACCACATTTGAAGAAAAACTAAGCTAATATAGATGGTAACATATACTTTGGTAAATCATGACTTACTTAAATCAGTAGCATGTATAAAGTTTCATCGTTTGAACATTCTCAAGACCAACAAATGAAACCCATGTATAAAGTTTCATCGTTTGACTATTAAAGTCAAGATAAACGAAAAAAAATCCTAAACTACCCATGGCCAACTTGTACTTTTGAGCTACTTTTTTATAGTTATGCCAAGTGTCATGCACTTATTGGGCAAGGGAATGTTTGGGCAACTTTTCTAGGTTTTAGGCAACTCTGATCAATTTCAACATTTTTTTTCATTGGGAACTGTGACTTAACTAAATACTGTTCCAATTTGGTTCCTATACAATTTTTGGGCAACTTTTTAGTTTATTGCGTATTTAAGAATGCTTGATCTACTTCATTTCCAAATATTCTTCTACAACACTCTTCTTGGATACGCAACTACATTTCCAAATACATGGCGTCTACGATACCAATTTACGATCAAATCGCAAATGACACTGGTTCTAGGCGTATTGATATAGTCCTCCGTACTATTTTTGCTAGGGAGAGAGATGTCAACAGGGGTGATGAGAAATATTATTGGAGGATGATCTAGGAAATAGAGGTGCGTGTTGTTCTCCTCGGTCTCACGGTCGTTTTGACATGTATTTCGTCCAAAACGGAGTTACGGTTCAAAAGTTATGGTCGTTTGAAGTTTGGTCGTCAAAAGTCAACTCTGGTCAAACTTTAGCAAATTGCTAAACAGAGATAATCGCTAGCTGGAGCTAATCGCTAGAGTTAATCGCAGGAGCAAACCACTAACACTAACCGCTAGAGCAAACCGCAAGAGCAAACCGCTAAAGGCAAACCGCAAACTTCAGGTAATCACAATCAATAAGTAATCGCAGGATTAGTCCAGGTAACCGCAAGGAGTAAACCGCAAGGTGAGTAAAACGCAGGTGAGGTAACCGCAGGTGAGGTAACCGCAAGTGAGGTAATCGTAGAGAATGCAAACCACTTAACTGCAGGAAGTTAACCACAAAGCTAACCACAACGAACTAACCGCAGACCACTTAACCGCAGGAACTAATCGCAGTTGACAAAAGTCCAAAACTATCACTTTCCTTGCGATTTGTTTGTATTCCCAAAATAGTAATCGCAGACAAACTAACCACAGAGATCAAGAACTAAACAAAGATAAGCAATGTAACAGTAGAACTAACCGCAACAATGAAATACACCCTAAACCTAATCCAAACTTCAAATAGACTTAAGATATGGTGTAACCAACTGAAACACAATGTTAAACTAACACCAAGGATCATAAAAGTACATCTCTAACATGTCTAATAACACTAGAAGGATCAAACCAAGATGTTTTTCAAGAAAGTAACTTCAAACTTACAAAAACTACACAAAACCACACCAAATCCGATTCTACAAGGCACTAAGATGAAACCTTGGCTCTTGATACCAATTGTAGAATATTCATAAACATAAACACGTATGGTTTTGTGTATAATGGATCGAATAGATGAAGTAAACTAGAGAGAAGTTAGAGAGAGAGAGAGTAAGAGTGTTGGGAGCCTTTGAGAGAAAAATGAAAGTGCATTAGCTTGTAATGAAAGGTCCAACCCTCTCCACTAGGGAAGAGGGGTATTTATACTAACAACTAAACGCCCCCTGAAACGGGTTGTGGAGCGGGTTGACAGTGGGTGAAGACCCGACCCGACACCACAAATACTAACTAATTCTAGACTACGTTCTAACTAATATAATAAATACTACGAGCTACAACATGCTAAGCTATACTCGGGGTGACCGAGTCTTTAGATGAATAAACGTATTCCTAACAAAAAGGCCATGTTCAACTGAAGAAGAGACGCATGTCTAAGGTTTCAGCTCCAAGACCACCAAGAATAACGAATTGCGTTCTCGGCCTTCTAGGTGGTCAGAAAAGTTTGGGGACCAAATTTGTTATGTATTTTTAATTCTAGTTGTGGATGTTTTGAGACAATGTATTGTGTATCTTTAATTATAATGTCCTATATTTGCAATATTTGTCATTAGTATTGATAATTAGTAATGTCTTATATGATATATATGATCATTGGTAAATGTACTATGTTTGCATACTTTGTTGGGTATATCAGAAATGTTGCCATGATAGTTAACAAAGAACATGTTCAAATACACTTGATTTCCACCACATTTGAAGAAAAACTAAGCTAATATAGATGGTAACATATACTTTGGTAAATCATGACTTACTTAAATCAGTAGCATGTATAAAGTTTCTTCTTTTGAACATTCTCAAGACCAACAAATGAAACCCATGTATAAAGTTTCATCGTTTGACTATTAAAGTCAAGATAAACGAAAAAAAAATCCTAAACTACCCATGGCCAACTTGTACTTGTGAGCTACTTTTGTATAGTTATGCCAAGTGTCATGCACTTATTGGGAAAGGGAATGTTTGGGCAACTTTTATAGGTTTTAGGCAACTCTGATCAATTTCAACATTTTTTTTTCATTGGGAACTGGGACTTAACTAAATACTATTCCAATTTGGTTCATATACAATTTTTTGGGCAACTTTTTAGTTTATTGCGTATTTAAGAATGCTTGATCTACTTCATTTCCAAATATTCTTCTACAACACTCTTCTTGGATACGCAACTACATTTCCAAATACATGGCGTCTACGATACCAATTTACGATCAAATCGCAAATGACACTGGTTCTAGGCGTATTGATATGGTCCTCCATACTATTTTTGCTAGGGAGAGAGACGTCAACAGGGGTGATGAGAAATATTATGGGAGGATGATCTAGGAAATAGAGGTACGTGTTAAGCACAGGCATGCTATCTTACTGGAGCTTGAAAAATTTGGGAACTATGATGTGGTGAATGAACCCTTGGTCCGTCTTAAAGTATCGCAGCAGGAGGATCTGGAAGAAATTGAGTACTTGACTAAAAGGATACAGGCAAGTCTTCGTCGTGCCGGTGACAAGTCAAGGATCATGAAGAAGTTAATGCAGTTTAAATATTAACTTTCTTACTGTTTGGGCCAATTGTGAACAACCATCTTTTTCAAGGTAAATCGTCTTTTGTTGTTGTATTTTGGTTATAAAAGTAATGGAAAGAAAGTTTGGTACTGGGTTATGATGTATTTTGTTTATGGTACGTGTTTAGGTAGTTTTGTTGATGTATGATGGTGTTTAGTCCTTCTATCAGGTCTGAAATGGATGTATTTTCACAACGGTATTAATGAATAATTAGTTATTATGTTATTTGTTTAAATGTTTTTGTTGTTTAATTTTTACTAGTAATAGTTGAGGTATGATCCAAATAACGAGGTCCATTAATATGTGGATTAGCCTGTTTTAACCCAAAAACAGAGTTGTTCATGTATTATGCAAGAAAGAGTTGACTTTTGATTGTCAAATGTTGTTTTAACGAGGAGTTACACAAGTAAACTGCTATACACATCTCTTAAAACATCTGTAAGTAACTATATACAAGCTATCTGGATCATAAAATCTTTAAGCATTGTGTCTGATTGTGCTGATTATGTTTATACTTCATATGGGTTTGACAACCACTATGATTTGTTAACATGGTTTTGTGTGACACATAAATACCTCAAGAAATTAAACAAGAATGTTACATTCAAAGATAAATACCATTCATTATTTAACTGGGTAATTACAGAGCAGTTCCATTAAACCATCAAACAACATCAAAATAAAAGACCACCAAAACCAAACCAAAGTACCTACACGACTGACAAACACAAAAAACCTAAACAACCATTAACCTTTAGCCCTAATCATAGTTATCCAAGGTGGCAATGGCATGCTCCATCTTGGATATAAGAGCACGAACTTCTTTCAGAATGGTTGCAAAGGACTCGAGCAAACGGAGCTCCATCACTTGAACCTCACGAAGGGATTCATAGGTAGCATCAGCAGCTTCTTCTTCATCGAAGTTAAGGTCAAAAACCTCATTCATTCTCCCTGAACGCTTGTCAATACTGATACGGAGCTCATCGCGTCGCTCACCAAGCCACATGAGCATCGTTTCATTCACCAGAATTTCTTGAGAGAACAGGAACTTTATACATTTATGTAGTTCATCTGAACCACTCATCTCTTGAAGTTCTTTCAGAGTAGGTTTTTCAACCATTTTTTTATGATATTCTGGTTATGGTAAAGTAAGCTAGGTTTTGTGTTGTGTATAACACCTATAAGAAAGTCATGAAACCATAGAATGAGCAACTCCAATTATATAAAATACAAAAAATTACTAGTAGTATACAAGTGGTAAACGTAATCATTGCAGAAATTAAACCGGCAATAAATTGTTACAGAATGGTTGTCTTCCCAGGCAGACTTTTTTGGTCTATTGCATGTCAATCAAATCAATATTTACTAGTTATAATTAACGTGAAACTGAACCTAATCACTATTTTTTTTTTCATAACTTGCAAAACGCTGTTTTATAACAATGTGAAGCTTACAAAAATTATAAACACTAGTATGTTACATTTGTATTTGTTGGTATTTTCTTTTGTTAATGTTGGTTTGCTTTTATGGGTTTCATTATGTATAGTTCAAACTTTGATGGTTTAGTTGTAGATTTAATCTAGCGTTAAGTAACTTTGACTTTTGTACTTTGACTTTTAATTTTCCAACCAATGAAACCCACCACATAACAATTTAATAACATCATTTTACCACTTACTGACAAAATCCCACAGTAGCCGTGGGCAACTTGTACTTTTGACCAACTTGTGTATACTTATGACAAGTGTCAGGTACATATTGGCCAAATTTTGGTTGGGCAACTTTTATAAACTATGGGCAACTTTTTCAATGTTTATGCAACTTGGACCAATAGAAACATAAACCCAAACACCTCTACTTATCATCAATGAAATTATATGCTTCTTTTTAGATGCTTTATGTTTCTCCATTTACATTAGTATGTATATGCAGTATAGTACTATAGTGTAGTGTTTGGAATAACCACTTTTGACTATTAAAGTCAACGTAAACCAAAAACTAATTACTAACCCTTGTAAACGTTATATGGTAACTTGTAAACGGTTTAATCCGTTACTAATAACCCACTTACATACAGGAATTACAATATCAAAGTAAACATATTTTTGGGTGCAAAATGCGACTAATACCACTATTAAAGTCATACCGAGTTTGACTATTAAAGTCATGCCGAATATGACTATTCAAGTGAAAATATTGTGTGGTTTGGGTTTATTTTCAAAACTCAATCCTTATTGAATATGACTGACTTTGTGGTTTGGGTTTACTTATAACTGTGTGGAAATATTTTGCAGTGTTTCCATGTGACTAAGTTTGTGCTTTGGGTTTTTTTATTTAAGATTGGGCATAGGGTTTTTCTTTTTTCCACATCTTCTTCCTGATTGTCACATCTCATTCCTCACCTCATATCTTTTTACTCCTCATTGTAGTAAATTTCTTCAGCATTTTTGCATCACTGCCCAAAGAATATGTCTAGTCGTAAAAGACTTAAGAAGATAAACCCTGACGATAGGGAATGGTCCAACAAGGTACTAAGAGAGGTCATATTTCCTGAGATTTATGAGCGATATGGACCAAATGCTGAACCAAATATTCAATTGCCACCTAAAGATCTAGAAGACCTAAGACGGGAAGTATACGGTGAGGAACAACCAGAAGGTGTTAAACCAAGCGGTAGCAATACAATTAAGGTACCACAGTCACAAGTGGAAGGTACTAGTAGCAATAGAAACCACGGCAGAATGCAATTTCTAGCTCCACAAAAGGCCACAATCAACAATAGGCAACTTTCGAAGATATATGGGAAACATAAGTATTAGATTGTTTTGTGGTGGGTTTCATTTTTCCATCTTGATAATGTTCAAAAGATGAAACCTTGAAACATGGTTGTAGATTGGTTTACCCTGTTAAGTTGTTATTTGATCATGATTTTTTTTCCATCAGGTAAATTTATATTAATCTCCAACTAATTTGTACAAAGTGTATAAAACAATTTAGGACATGGCCAAAGAAACAGAATGTATAACAAAATAAGACATCAAAAATGTGAAAAACACTATACAACTTCTCTAATACAACTCAATGTTGATGTCCAACATAACCAATTTGCAAAGATTCAAACTCTCATCCAAATTAAACATTCACAATCAAGCGTAAACAATGAATTAAACATACTAATTTTAATTCATATTGATCAAAAGTAAGAAACATTCCATACATAACCTATTTATTTCCATACTAAAAGCATTGAAACACCATAAGCATGAAATACTAGAAAAATACAAACATTCAAACACCAAAAATGTTCGAACCAGAGCTCTATTCCATGCTTTCATCCCTTTGCCTGCTTTCCTTCCTTTCTTTGAGTTGTTGATAGATAATTTTAAGATCACTAATCCGTTTTTCCAAATTTAAAGGATCCCTCTGCCCGATACCATTACCACTTTCCTCCACCTCTTTGTGCTGATCTAAAACCACATTTCGCGGCTCCTCCACCACATTGTGGTTATGGTCCACTACTTTTTGTGGCGGCTCCACCACATTTGGTTGCGCCACCACATTGTCCTCCTGCTGCTCATCTGAATTTTCTTCCTCATCCACTCCAAAAACTTCATCCCAATAAAAATCATGTATGTGAACCCAGTTAAGTATTTGTGTCCTCATCCAGGGGTTAACCTTTTTATAAGACCCATATTCTGATACGGGTTCATACCCGAATTCATTAAAGACTGCGTCAAACAACAAGGTGTTGTTTAAGACGAAGGCGTATTCTTCAGCATCATTTTGAAACGGTGTAGTTGCTGCCATTGTTAATTGTGTATCTTGCAAAGGGAATATGTGTGTTTTTGTGTGTTCTTACCCAAACAATCGAGGGTTTAAATAGCCTGGGGAAGTTGTTCAATGGTTCCCAAGAGGATAGGCGGGAAAAAGGGGGACAAGGGACCGCCAAAAGCAAATTTTGAAAACAGCAAAACATAATGGCCTGTGTGCCAACTGCCAAGCACCCATTTAGACATCCATTTACTTTTATAGACATCCATTCCAATGCACATATTTAAATATGAATATGATTGAAGTTTTAAATATTGAATGAATTTACCTATTGGACTCATTTTTGTACTATAACTTGTTTAAATATGAATATGATTGAAGTATTCAATATTGAATGAATTTATGTGCAGTGGAGATCTAGTAGAAAAAAGTATATGATATGGAACAAATAGAGAATTAATGTGCCATGACAAATCATGTCCATACTAAACAACCACAACAAATGGATGAGAGTCGCATTTGCATCAACAATTGAAAAAGGAAAAACCAAAAACTTAATTTTCATTATAATTCAAAGTCATTACAATTTGAGGCTTATAGCCATTTGATAATCAAGCATTCAACATAAACATACAAAAAACAAGTACGAAAATATAACCCCAAAAGACAACAATTATGGTGATACTCTAATCTTCATCAGAGGAGAGTTGTTCATGAACCTCCATAAGCTTAGCTTGGTGCTCCTTCTCATGAATCTCGTCACTGATATCATTGATTAGATCAGTCAACAAAAGAATCCTTTTACGCTCCTTTTCCTATGTTTCAACTAGACAACGAAGAATTTGAACTGCTTTTTTGTTGAATGAACGCAGATGATGAGTCTCATTGAGTGTAACCTGACGGTCCTCTACTTTCTTTTCGAGTTGATTACGCTCATCTAAGTATCTTTTCAAACAACCCTTTTCTTCAGTAATTTCATTGTTAAAATAGAACTTGAATGCTATTGCCAAATTATAAGACCCGGATGATGCTTTGATTTCATTGATGTTGTTGGAAGAAGTAGAAGCCATGGATAATGGATGACGGAGTAGGGTGGTTGATATGATAAGTTAGGTTAGAAATATTATTTAGTAACTAAACCAGGAATATAAATAGGGGATGACATAACTACTGTAGTAACCGACGCATGAAGTTCATCTTCCCCATGCAAAACTATCAATTCACCATTGAAAATAACAAAAGTTTTAAATATAACAAAATAAACCCTTGCACATAACATTTTAGTTTAAAAAAAAAGCCCATGACATACACAAGTTCAACGTATCAAATAAAAGACCCTAAATAAGTAGCTAATAAACCAATGAGTGTCGTATCTTATAATATATTTTGGGAACTCAGAATTCTTGGGTAGACTCTATCAATATGGGATGATAAGAAAGAAAAAGAGGATATGGCAAAAAATTGTATTTGCACCAAATACACTTCTACGACATCCTCTCTTTCCTTCTTATCATTCTATATTAATTGAGCATGGTTAGTGAATGATGGTCTCATTGCTTCGATCCTCAAAACAATGTTAAATGTCTATTGCAGCTTTCTTTGTACAACTGTAATAGGCTAAAATCCACATACTTAACCCTTATGAGCCCCCCAACAATTCCTTTTGTTTTTTCATCACTCTTTGACCAAAAGGTTGCACCAACTAAATTACTACTACAAATAAAAGTTAAACATATTATATTTGTTTTGGTTACATAATGGTTACACTCTGTATTACAGTTATATTAGTGCAGTTATTTTTAACAGTTAATTCCACCTTTTAACATTAAACTAAATTCAACTATTTATTACATTGAACTTCCAATAAATAAAGTATACTTAATTCAAATGGTGCCTCTTGATTTGCCCTCTTATTCATCTATATAGGCAGGGTTCTATTCAGCCTATTTACATCATCCAATCTTAAACACTAGTAAAAGCAAATATTGTTTGTCAATCCTAATCTAAAACATAACCAAGAATGTCTTCATCCAAAACAGTTTCATCAACCAAGAAAAGAGCAGCAACTGATACAAATATTGAGTTGCAGACAGAGAAACCCCCAAAGTATGCAGTTTTATTTTTCTTTTTGTTTTACAAAATTCATTACTTGTATATTATGTGTCCTAATTTTGTCAATCTTTTGCAGAAAGCAATTTATTGACGAAAAAATTGTATCAAAGGATGAGAAAAATAATGTATGTTACACATTTATTTTTTTGTAATAATCTAATAGAAACTTATTTATGCTTACTACAAATTAATTTGGTTTATTTATATGTAACAGGTATTGTTGAAGAAAAAAAAATAGCCCTAAGTCAGATGACTATGTATGGGATTCCGACGAAACATACATCTAGTGGGAAAACGAGTTTGAGTTAAACATGGGGCGAGAAGAAAAGGAAGCAGCAGAGAAACAAAGAAAAAAACGACTCGCAGAAGATCATGCGAACCAACTGGCCAATATGCCACGGATGAATTTGTTTGAAGCTGCCCAACCAAAGGATGCTGATGAGGAGATTGAACACGAAGATATTGAAGAATTTGACTACGAGTCGGCCCATTTAGGATTAGACTCATCTCCTGAAAACTAAGATTTTTGTAGTCATTAAGATTTCGAAAAATGTAATCCCTAAGGTTGTTTGAACCTATTGAATATAATAGTTATGTAATCACTGTATAACCTAACTTACATATGTTTCAACGTTTCTACTCGACTAACGTATCTAACTTATGTAAATATCACAAGTAGTAGATAATAAAAATTGGAAACCAAAATTAAGGGGGAAAACATAGTTAAACTTTTGCATACCTCTAGAAATGGCACCCATTGTGGTAGTTCCAAAGGATCGTCAAATTCAGGAGGTGTTGGAGGGGATATGGTTTCCGAATTGATTATCAATGAACGGCTTCGCAATCCTCTTGGGGTACTGTCTGGCAGTTTGGTACCATGGACGGACGGCCTCGTCATTTCTTGTTACCAGTTTTATTAACGGTTTCAAAGCCTAGGGAAAGAAGGAAACAACCAAACAAACTTTATGTCATGAATGCAATAGAAACAAACACAACATAAGTAATTATGTAGTTTATTAAACTGCATCACGTTATTCATTTCTCAATATTGACACATGATGTTACATGTCTATTACAGCTTACTTTGTGCAACTGAAATAGGCTAAAATCAACATACTTAACCCTTCTGAGTGCCCCCACCACTCCCTTTTGCTTTTTCATCACTCTTTGAGCAAAAGCTTGCACCAAGCAAATTGCTAGATTGATGAAATAACTAAAGGAACTGTTGTGGACACTATGAATGGCTAATTATGTTGTAACATCGTTTGTCAATATTAAAAAATGAACAACGTGATGGACTTTAAAGTAAAAATATTTTAGTTAATAAAGCAACACGCATAACACAACAACGTTGGGCTATTAAGCTAACTAAGATTACATAAAGTATGATACAATTGTAGATTCTAGATAAAAGTGAGTATTAGGACTCGTGTTGAATGGGATAATGAAGGAGTGTGGCCTGTCATGAACAATACACACTATATCATTATCGCAATCAACACCCCTCAATGATAAAGATACGTCTTTACATCGTTGTTGTTGATGTTCGAGTGTTTTTTTGAACACCGTCCATAAAGATACGGCTACAAAAAAGGCACTAACTTGTGATCAAGATCAACCACAGAAATGATACTAGGGACAGTGTTCAAATTAACTCTCGAACACCATCAAAAACGCTGGAAAGACGTATCTTTATAATTGAGGTTTTACAGATGAAGTTCAATGTAGCAAGCTGTGTATGGCCGCATTACTTGGTAGATGGATGATTTTAGATGATATGTAAATTCCATATCAAAGCATTCAGTGATCAAGTAATTCGGGGACCTATTACATACCTTGATACATTCAACTTCAAATTCAAACACTTTCATAGAATCCACAAGTACATCAAACTGAAACTTTACTTTCTTAAATATACCCTTTAACAAATATAAACTCAAAGTATTGCCTGATTGTGTTAAAACCATATGTGTTACCACATATGTCAAATTATATGTAAGTCATATGTAATTTTTGGGTCCATAATTAAAACATATGTCCATATAAGTATTACGTTTCTTTTGGTACTTAATTAACACATATGTCAAACCATATTACTCAATCAAAGGTGTTAATTTACTCATGAAAATGTAATCTTATCTAAAAAAACTTTACTCCGCTTCTGCCGCCACAGCTGTAGCCAAGTCCGATTATCCTTCATGGTGGCCGTCTCTTATCTTTAATAACAATAAAAAAAAAGAGAAAAAAAATAATAAAAAAAAAATCGTAAGCTCATGTGGATCTAAAGAATAACACATCTATCTGAAAACAAAAGAATAAACATAACTTTATCAACATTCACCGATACAGTACCGGCAGCGGCAACTTTCCGGCGACAAGCCAGTTGCTGCGGAGAGGCGGCTGTAAAAAAAACACTATTTTCAGATATTGAAATAAAATACAGCTCAGATCTACAATTAAGATGTACAAATCTATGAAAAATAACATCTAACACTTGATTAGTAGTATCATGTTAATACTTTTGTTGTTGTCTTCTTTAACTATTTTCCTTAGCTACGGTGGTTGTGAGGTTCAGTGGTGCTTGGAAGTTTTGAGAAGAAGAGAGTGTGAGGATTGGTGGTGTAAATAAATGAGGGTTGTGGATTGTGTATGTGTAAATAAGTAAGAAAGTGTGTGTAAATAAATGAGGTGGGTATGTGATTAATAAGGATTAAGTGATAAGATTGTATAAAATTAAATTAAAGCACAAAAAGTTGCCCAATAAAAGTTGCCCAAAAAGTTCGAGTTGCCCTATACATTATATCTTACACATACATGTACTATAATATAAAATAAAAGGACACGTGTCAGACCCTTGTTGAGTCGCTCAGTCGCCAAGTTGCCCTGATCTATTGAAGGAAAGTGATTTAAAAACATCTATTCAAGGAATGTGCTCTTGGCGACTGATCCGTTTTGGTAATTTTCCCTAAAATATTATATTAGTGTATAAATGCACTTCTAAACTGTAGTTAGATTGGAGTCTTTACTTTTTATTCACTAATGTTACTATTGTACTAGTCGGTATCACGTAATACTCACGTGTAATGTTTACATTTACATTTCAACACTGGAGTAATTTAGTTTACTAAAAAAAAATCCTTTTTATTTGCTAAAATATAACTCAATGTGTTTGTTTTATGAACTACGTTAATTATCTCATAGTTTTAAAGCAAAAACCATGTATAGAGCGAATACAAATTATTTGAGCATCTTTCTCCAAAATTTGTGTCAAGCTTATTGTCGAAGATAATAAATTTTGATTGGTTATATATTGTGGTGTAGATGGTTTATGCAACTTGACATTAGTATTATGTAGTCATAACGTATTATATCGGATGGTAAATATAGAGTTAGCATCCCTTACATATCCTCATGGCTAATTCATACGAGTTGTGAACTTTTTTTTAACCCGTTGATAATAGGCACTATTGTTAAGATCAGACTATTTAATAAATAACTTTATGAAAATTCGATGATTCCGTTTATTGATTCATAAAAATATGTGATTCATTAAAAAAAAAAAAAAAAAAAAAAAAAAAAAAAAAAAAAAAACTTGATGCGATACCAAAAAATACGTCAATCGATACACAAAATAATCAAAATTCAAAAAATAGTTATTAATATAATAACGATAACGACGACAAGTCAAATACAATGATCAAGCATTGTTATCCACAAAAAGGTGTAGATTGGCGGGAACACCCTGACCCCGGGTGCCTTTTGGCACCGGCCATTGTCCACCCCACAAGGAATAGCTCCGGGCAACTCTCCTGGCCTAGTGGGGCACCAACTGGAGTGAGCCGAGACTCTCGGACTCTTGAGCTCTTATCCACAAGGATCAAGCATTGTTATTTGTTACTACTACTTATGATTTCCAAATTCATAGCATAACATAAACTCCAACAAACTTTATCAACAATAGTTAACAAGCCCAGTTGATTCTTAAAACAAGTTGCAAACAATTTATTGTTCGAAAACATAAGAACAACCGTAGAACAAGGTTCATAGTATATTTGTCATTTGGTCATTGATCGGTCACTTTGTAGCTCGTACACACCATCTTCTATCCACCTTTGATGAGTAATTTGCTGAATTGTGATTTCTTGAGTTTGTGTTACCTTTATAGGCTTTCCATCTTTTAAAAACCTTGTTCGGGATTTCTGGACTCTGAGACAAAATCAACCTTTTGTGAAGGTAAATCATAATATTATCCATTTGTATGTATGCTGAATTAATAATAATAATAATAATAATAATAATAATAATAATAATAATAATAATAATAATAATAATAATAATAATAACAATAATAATAATAATAATAAAAGAAAAAAAAAAGTTTACAATCTTTGCACCGATCGAATATAAATTGATAATCTAGTTTACAAATTAAATCTTTCTTTAAACTATTATTATCAGGATTGAAACAACAATACAAAGTAATACTGATTATTTGAGCTGTTGTTCCTTTTGCCTTGATCAAGGTAAAGGAACCACCTTATAACTGCGGCTAGGTCCGCCACTGATAACAATTAGTATAGAAGCCAGACAATCGTCACCGAAATCACCCATGATAATCCTATAGAAAGGAAAATGTTAATTTGCATGTGAACATAAATGCGGGTGCAAGTATTATAACTAGGGTATTCACTAAGTAACATGATTTGGCTATTAAGGGGGTGTTTGTTTCGGTTTATATAGCGGGATTATGGCTTATTTGATTTTGGGCTTATGTTTCATAAGCTCGTTATTTGTGGCTTATTTTGAATCTTTTCAGTTTATATAAGTTTTTTACGTTATAATAAACTGTAGAATAACAATGAGAGTGAAGCTCATCAATGATCATCACTTGACAGTCACAATCTTGATAATAGATCATTCAAGTCCCGACCCGATGCAAAGCCACGACCGCATCAGCTTCTTTACAAAGCCATTTATTATACATAAAATTTTCACATAATTACTCGTTATTGTAGTAGCCGCTTTTTATTTACTTCACAAATATTAGTGTATGTAGTGTATTGAAGACAAGAAATAACACTTGCTTATCTATTTTTTCATAGCGTAAGAAATAACACTTGCTTATCTATTTCCTTTGATCAACCTTTGTCAAAACTTGTATGAAGTTTTGTCCCACATTGGTTGAAGGCAAGAAATATCACTTGCTTATATTTGTGGTGAAAACGGTTCATGTAACTTGATATTAGTATTATGTAGCAGTAGATGGTTTGGATTAGAGGCTAAAGATATATTTAGCATTTACTTCAATTCGTTTTCCGCTAATTCATACGAATTATCGACTTTTTTTGTTAAATTCGAATTCTTTTATCAACTTTTTCTTTTATGAAATTCAGATTCTTTTATCAAAATTTCTCTTGTTAAATATTTGAGCTCAAATAAATAACGCATTTTGAAACAATCAAATGTTCATTATGTAATAGTATACAAATATCAGAAGATAGTGTAGAGCATTTGCTTGTAATCAAATGTTCATTATAAGCCATAAGCATTTCAACATATCATAATTCTGTCTACTTTTATTAGTACATTTTTTTTACAAGCATTGTTACTACTTATTATTTCCAAACCCATAGCAGAATAAACTCCAATAAACTTAGTAAACATTGTTACTGAAATTATCAGTTACTTCCTATGCAATTTTAACTAAATGAAATCTTTTGGACTGTATTATCAAAAGATGGGGTGTCTTTTTATCCTACTTCGTTTGGTATTTATGTTGCTGTTGAAAATAATGTGTATCCGAAAGGTATTAACGCTTGTAAACACGACACTGTTTATTCGTTTTATTCATATGTAAAGTCTGTTTGGAATTTCCATTACATATATCTTCAACTCTTCAGTTTGACGTCTATATGAAAGTCTTTATATTTTTTTTCAAATTACTTATTCTTGTTTAGAGCTGTGGCACAGCCTAAATAAACTCATATTGACATCTAGTTTAAATTAGGTAATGAAAGGATTTTTACCAAATGGATTAATGAAAACCGCAGTTTCTTCTATACCAATTCTTCATTATATTATGTGATTTGTGTTAGAAACCTATATTTGCATTATAATTTTTAACTTGAAACTCTAGTAAATGCAGTGATTGAATAGAATAGAGTTGTAAGTGCATGGACTAAAAGGGTGCATTCCTAAGTTCAAGTTGTAAGTGAAGGTTTGGTTCTAATTAGGTAGGCTCAAAGGTTATTTTACACAACTTTACACAATCTTCATCTTCTGAAAAAAGGTTACAGGTCTAATGTATTGATCAACCCGTACCCGCCTTTGCAGAATTGCGTATTGTTGCTGTTGTCAAAGGTTTTGATCAAGTGTTTGATCACAATCGTATTTAGATCGAGTTGTACTTTTGTTGTTTATGTGAGTTTTGGGGCACTTGCTAAAGAACTAATTATGTATTGTTTTGAGTCTTCATCTTTTAGTCTTGATTTTGGTTTAGTAGTTGGGCCCATCAACTTGCTTTTGATAGAAAACGATATCTAATCACAGGAAGTTTTAAAGACTTTTAAGTCTTCTAATGTCTAATTTGGAATTGCTAACTTTATTTCTTCATCATTTCCTACAAAACATGACAAATTTACTTTTTGGATTTTTGAACAACGAACAAATAAAACACAAAATTGGGACCAGCTACTTCAAATTGACTAGATATAATCAATCAGTTTCTTTGAAGTAGCTTTATGCAAAGACTATTCTAATATGTATTTTCACGAGTGTGTATTTAAACTAAAGTGAAAAGTAGTTGTTCAATGATTTAATTACGCCAAAACATGTATTGTTTGTTACCAAATATATAATATGAGCCAAGCTGAGTATGTAAGAACTTGAAGGTCCAATTTCAAGTCATACAAAATGAAGTAAACAAATGCAGCAGAAATTCAAATGACCAACTAATTTACCTATGCGGATTACTCTTGAACTCACATTCTTTTTATAGAAAGAAAACTTATAAACTTAACGTTTCTAAAATTTGGTTTGAGTTATTTCATTAAACATGTTATGGGCATGAACAAAATTTATCATGAAGACATTAATGTAAGCTCATAATTGGGTCAAGTGGTATCAAGTATCAACAAAGTATTAAACTTTTCAAATGACGTAAATCTCTTATTTGGATTTAGATTTATAAATCTGAATTTCTAAATGACCTAATTTTGTTTTTATCAGAAACCCAAATGACCTAATCTTTATTAACTAATTAAGCAAGCCAGCCTATTTTTACTTGTTTGGGTCAATTTTGCCAGCTTCACGAGTCCATGACTGTATATTCCACCAGCCTGCCTTAATTGGGTCCATTTCTTTGGAATTTAATAATAATGGCATAGAGGCGTCTAATGTTGGACTACAAGTTTATTCTATGATCTTTATGCTAAGTCTAGTTCAATTCTTCGTGTCGAAGTCTATATAAAGCTGCATGGAGGTATATGTGTTCATTATCATATCAATACAAATTTATACGTACAACATATATACATTATGAGAGAAAATATTTGCTTTTTCTTTATGCATACTCATATTTTGTTTATTTTGTCACTTGTCTTTGTGTGGTTTAATACCACAACTGCAACTTCCTTTGGCCACCAACTTGTTGTTGTAGCAGGAGGAGCTAATAATACGTGCATCGATAAGGAGAGACAAGCTCTTCTTGATCTCAAAGCTCACCTTCATGACCCATACGACCAGCTCTCTACATGGAGACATGAAGACGAAGAAGATGATTGCTGTCAATGGCGTGGAGTCTCGTGCAGCAACCAAACAGGTCATGTTACAGAGCTTGTTTTGCACAACTATGGTCTTGGAGGTGAGATTAGCCTTTCGTTGCTTAACTTAACTTACTTGAATTACCTTGACCTTTCTTCCAATTCTTTTCATGGCAACATTCTTGAGTTCATTGGTAACATGACTCAGTTAACTTATCTTAACCTTCGTGAGAATCAATTTACTGGAACAATTCCCATGTCCATTGGTTCTTTGACCAAATTAACAGCTTTTGACATTTGTTATAATAAGTTAACTGGCAGCATTCCTCAGTCCATTGGTTCCTTGACCAATTTAACACAGCTTAAACTTAGTGTTAATAATTTCAGTGGAATCATTCCGAGATCCATTGGTTCCTTGACAAAATTAGAGTACCTTTTCCTTTCACGCTCTTTCTATGGTACCATTTCAAGCATAGATTGGTTGTCTTCTCTATCTAATTTAAAAGGTCTTCATATAGATGGAATTTCTCTGGCCAAAACAAAATACTGGGTAAATGTAATGATAGGTCTCAAAAACCTATATGATTTAAGCTTAAATGGATGTGACCTCTCACAAGTCATGCATCCATATTCTTCATCAGTCAACTATCCATATTCTTCATCAGTCAACTCTTCTTTATCTCTTGTTTACCTTTATCTCAATAACAACAATCTCAACTCATCCATGTATCGTTGGTTGTGTCCATTAACTGGCAGTAGGCTTAGACGGCTTTATCTCTATGGCAACAAGTTTGATGGGAAACTGTCAGATTTCCTTAACAACGTATCTGTATGCGCATCGGCTACGTTAGTGAATTTGGATCCTTCAAGTAACCAATTCACAGGGTCATTATCTGATGAGATCCAAAACTTTTCATTGCTAGAAAGATTGAACCTATCTTCTAATAAGTTAGATGGAACGATAAGTGACAAACTTTGGGAACTACCCCATCTTCAAATACTAGACCTTTCTTCGAATTCTCTTAGAGGTGTTATTTCTGAAAACATCGGAAAATTTTCAAACAACCTACTCGAAGGAGCTCTTTTTAATGATGACGTGTCAAACCTTTCTCAGAGTATACAATATATAGATTTCAGTTCTAACAAGCTAGGGCCTCGTTTTCCAAAATGGATACAAAAACTGAAAAATCTCACACATCTTGATCTTTCCAAAAATAGCATTTCAGACACAGTTTCTACAGAGTACTGGAACCAATGGCGGTCTTCTCAGTTGAGCTATTTGGATCTCTCTTTCAACAACATCAGTGGGACATTACCAGAAAAAACAGATTTGAGTTTTTTAGATTTATCCAGAAACAAATTCCATGGAGGAATCTCTTTCTTGTGCCAAATGTATGAAAAATTGGAATATCTTGATCTCTCAAGTAACTTGTTGACTGGGCAACTTCCTGACTGTTTTCGGAATTTGACAAATCTAAAAGTTCTTAATCTTAGACACAACATTCTGTCAGGAAGGATTCCTCCCTCAATAGGATATTTGGGTCAACTCGAGACGTTGGTTTTATACAGCAACAGCTTCTCTGGAGAATTGCCATTGAATTTGAAGAATTGCACGAAGTTAAGCCTTCTGGACTTGGGGGCCAACAATTTTTTTGGTAGTATTCCAGTTTGGATCGGACAAAACTTGTCAAGGTTGTATGCCCTTAGCCTAAAATCAAACAACTTTTTTGGAACCATCCCTTCACAAATATGTCAGTTAGCAAGTCTTCAAATCTTAGACTTGTCGTTAAACAATCTGCATGGAAAAATCCCACCGTGTGTGAATAATCTTACTTCTATGATTCAAAAAGGATTAATTTTGGAACAGAATAAACATCATTATCGTAGAATTTTTAATTTGACAGATACGTTTAACAAAGTTGTTGATAATAGCTATATTGATCATCTGATGATCGAATGGCAAGGGAAGATAAATGAATTTAGTAGCATTCTGGGATTGGTGAAGACCATTGATTTATCAAGCAACAATCTCACTGGTCAAATCCCTAATGAAGTTACTATCTTGCATGGATTGTTAGTACTAGACTTGTCAAACAACTCCCTAGTTGGAGAGATTCCACGAGACATTGGTCAAATGGCGGAACTGTTAACTTTGAACTTATCTAGAAACATGTTTTCGGGAGAGATGCCATCAAGCATGTCTGAGATGCATTAATTAAATGATCTAGATGTGTCATTTAATAACTTGTCCGGAAGAGTTCCATCCAGCACTCAACTCCAGTCCTTCCCACCTGAAAGGTTCACTGGAAATGTAGGACTATGTGGACTTCCTACAGCGAAAAAATGTCTCGAAGATGAAGATCTAGGAGTTCCACATGTCGGTGATAGCGAGGGTGATGCAGAAAGTACAGATGAACTTCAAAGATGGTTTTACATTGGAGGGGCCACTGGTTTTGCAACTGGATTTTGGATAGCATGTAGCGCTTTACTTCTCAATCGTCGTCTCAGACATGCTTTTTTCCACTTTCATAATTGCTTGAAGGATTGGGTGTATGTAAAGGTGTTGGTGTTCATTGCAAGATTGCAAAGGGTTGCACGTTCATAGTGCTTCTAGTTTTATGTTTTTTATGTGTTTTTTTCTCGATTTACTCCTTATTGTTCACATTATGTTGGTAGAGTCGTACAGGGGTTTTTAACTAAGGCCTTGTTATTAATAAAATTGTCACTAACACCATGGGTGGCCATTTCCCCGTGTTGTGTTCACAACTTATCGAAAGTTACTTGACAATGATGGATTCAGTGACTAATATAGGTTAGTGAACTTCAGAGTTAAATCGCATCTTCAACCCTTTAATTCATCAATCAAATCCACAAAAACCCCTCAATCAATTTCATTTCACAACCCATCTGTGCTACCAATCAAACCCTTCAATTTGGTACTTGAAAGGGTCAATTGTGTTGATTCAGTGACCAATAAAGGTAAATTTTGTTGGGTTTGTGTTATGTTATGATTAGATTAGAACTTTAATTACATGGGTTCGTGTTTGTTTTGGGCTGTTCATTATTGAAGACGACTAATTAGGGTTTCCTATCCTTGTCATTTTTCTATTATCTACCAACTGAAGCTAGGGTCTTTAGTTCCTTCTTGTTTGTTCATTTGTTTTCTATGGTTGATTGCTTGTTCGATTGATGGAGGGGGGTTCAGGAGGGGAGGATGTAAGGTCGTTATTGTCAAATTTTTATGCTAAAATGAAAAACATGGAAAGGCGTGATGTACTTGGTGTTGATTCCGTATTGGGTTCCTTGTCGAGTGAGGAACCTAAATTACAAGACAGTGAAAATACTACTAGAGCTGGTTCTAGTAGTGATGGTGATAAAACTAAGGTTACTGGTACTGATGACAATGGTGGAAAAGTGAATGAAGACCTACATATGGTGTGTGAGGCGACAAGACCAGCTAATATGGGGCCACCAAGTTTTGCAAATGTTGTTACATCAGAAACAACACAAAAGAAGGTTAACTTTCGGAAAGTGGACGTTATTGGTGCAACAGATGGGGAGTTTGAAGCTTTAATCCCCGTCTCGTCTGTTATGGAAGTAAATGATAGGCTAAGCAACACGGTTTATGGGTATTTTCTTGGTAAACGCATCGCATTCCTGGTTGTAAAAAACTATGTGTTCAATGCCTGGGGTAAATTTGGGATACAAAAAGTAACGATGAATGCTAAAGGTTTTTACTTTTTTAAATTTTCAACTAAGAAAGGTGTTGACGATGTATTGGAAAATGGCCCATGGATGATCAGAATGGCACCTATTATACTGAATAAGTGGACTCCATCGGCTAGGTTAACGAAAGAGAATTGGACCAGTGTACCAGTTTGGGTGAAAATGCATGATGTTCCATTGACAGCCTTCACTGCTGATGGGCTCAGTGTTATTGCTTCGAAAATCGGTAATCCATTGATGCTTGACTCATATACGAGCACCATGTGTAATGAGTCTTGGGGAAGAAGCTCGTATGCTCGGGCTATGATTGAAATTGGTGTTGAATGTGCATTCCAAGAATCTATTAAAGTTGTTGTGCCCAATCTGGAGGGTGATGGGTATATGTGTGAGAAGGTTAGCGTTGAATATGAATGGAAGCCACCACACTGTCCCACTTGTAAGACTTTTTGTCATGATGTGGAAGCATGCCCTCTAAGTGTTAAAGAGCAACCAAAGAAAATGGCAGAAGTTCAAGGCGAGGGATTCCAAATTGTTAAAGGTCGTAACAAAGGGAAGAAAACTTTTGATAAAAATGGTGGGTTTAAACCTAAGACTAATCTCCAATATAGACCAGTTGTCAACATGCTGGTGCGGATTCCTCCAAACTAAGAAACAAAGACACCATTCATACCAAGAATTCATTCTCATCCCTTGCTAATGATGATGCTAGTGATAATCTTAATGATGATGACTTTACGGTTGGAGTGGGGACTGAGGGCCCACTGGAAGATATTGGAAGTGAGAGTAGCGATGATGTGGAGAATGTTTTTGAAGAAACGTTTGAGGCCAATATTCAGGCGGAACCACAAGGGGCAAGCACTCCTTCTGAGAAGGTTTTCAATGTATAGTATAGCGGCTTGGAATATACGGGGTTTGAACCGCACCCCAAAGCAAAAGGAGGTTCGACAGGTTATAAATGAAAACTCTCTTAACATTTGTGCAATTCTTGAATCACATGTTGATATTTGTAAACTCGAACGTGTGTGTTCCAAAGTATGTTCAAGATGGAAATGGATTTCTAACACTAGCTATTGTATTAAGGGTACGCGTATAATAGTTGGGTGGAATGATGGTCAAAAAGCATATAATCTTTTGGACATTTAATAATGAACCATCAGTTAACATGTTTGTAAACCCAGATCCACATTGTTTACTTGAACAAAAGTTCAGACGCTAACCACATTTTTTGTAAACCCAAATCGAAAACACCAAATCATTTATTTGAGGAGGACCGTGTTACAGGCCTGACGTTGGTGGAGATGAAGAGGAGCTCGCGGCAGCACTTTGGATGTGCATTAGGACACTAAAGTTGTTGCCCTGAATCTTCCTTTAAGCATCATTATTTCTCGCATCATCTGCTTTACCTGTCACTAGATCTTCAGTTTTGGGCTTTGTTTCATCTGAACCATCTTTGTCGATTGTGGTTGTTGTGGTGGATGTGTAGAACCGATCATCATTATGATGGTTTTGAAGAAGACAGGCTATGGCAGCAAGTGTTGGGAAATTTTCAAAATATAGTATGTTGAAATCATTTTGGGATTGAGTCTTAGGAAGGAATAAAGTGTTTTATTGTGTATTGTTGATGACCCACGAATAGGCAATTAGCGACAGCTTTTCTGTCACAAAACCGTTGCTAATGAACCATCACAATTGTAAAGACGCATCTTTTCGAATTGGTGATAGTTATATCGGTTAAAAAGGTGTCACTGAGCGAACCATTGCGACTGTTAGAAAAGGTTTCAGTTAGCGACAGTTTTTCTGTCACTAAGTCGTCACTTAAGCATCGCTAATTGCACCTTTTGGTGAACCATTGTGACTATTTGAATGGTCACGAGCATGCCTATATATAGGGCCATTATTCCAGCGTTTTTGATCATCCAAAACCAAAAACAAACACATACAAAACCTTTCTTTCAATATACCCGATTGCTATACATAATAGTGCTATAGAATTATTATTTGTAGTGTCTTGAAACCCCCGATAACTCGGTAGTTCATCCGGATTATCACCACCATCGTGTAGTGTTGATAATTGCTACATACGTTGCTTCATTGTATCTTGGGAGGCAATTCGTCAGTAACCCATAACACGATTGTTCTAAAAGAACGGTGGGGGCGAAATTGCTTTAAGGACAGAGAGAACTCGCCTTGAAGTAACAAGTAGTAGCATTAAACTTCATTTTACAAAACCATTATTCTAGAATCCTAGAACTAACAATCTTAAAGCAATTTTCCGTGTCAAAATGACGTCCAAGAACCTGATGCAGATGTCGACCGACATCGTGAAGTTGGACCGTTTTGATGGTGGAAGTTTTAAGCGTTGGCAAAAGAAAATGCAATTTCTTTTAGCCACTTTGAAAGTCGCATATGTCCTAACCAACCCATACCCTGAGGAATCTGAAAACGAGACCTTGACTGCATCCCGTGAACGTCTCAAGTTTGAAAATGACGATTTCATATGTCGTGGCCATATCCTCAATGCTATGTCAGATCCACTCTTTGACGTGTATCAGAACTATCCCACGGCTAGGGAACTCTGGAACGCTCTCGAGGAACGCTACTTCACAGAGGACGCAACAAGTAAGAAATTTATTGTTTCTAAATTTAATTCTTACAAAATGGTAGATTCACGTCCTATAATGGACCAAATGTATGAACTTGAGCACATTCTTAGTATGTTTACACAAAACAACATGAACATGGATGAATCCATACAAGTGGCTTCCATCATTGATAAACTCCCATCCACTTGGAAAGATGTTAAGAAAAATCTTAAACATCGTAAGGAAGATTTATCCTTGAAAGACCTTGGTAAACATCTTCTTGTTGAAGAGCAATATCATTTGGAAAACAAAGCAAATGATGACACGTCCAAGGTACACGTCGTGGAGGAAAAAGGAGAATCTTCCAAAGCTGGTGGAAAGAAACGTAGGCACGATGACAAAGACAAAAAGAAGTCCAAAAGGAACAAAAAGGATGTCATCTGCTACAACTGCAAAAAGTCGGGACATATCAAGCGGGATTGCCGCTCCCTAAAGAAAAAACAAGATGGAGGAAACGACAATAAGAACAAAGATAACAACTTTGTTGCAATGATATCTGAGGCATTCACTCTCGAAGAAGAGAAATCTTGGTGGGTAGACTCTGGAGCCACTCGGCACGTGTGCAACGAACAGGCCATGTTCAAAACATACGAGCCTTTGGACTCTATGCTCTACATGGGAAACCAATCAACTGCACATGTGAAAGGAAAGGGTAAAATCGATTTGGTGTTCACTTCTGGCAACACCTTAACCCTTAAAGATGTCCTCCATGTCCCTGAAGTCTGCAAGAATTTGGTATCTGGATCCATCCTGAACAAATTCGGCTTCAAACTTGTCTTCGAATCCGATAAGTTCATTCTCTCTAAAGGTGGCAAGTTCGTTGGCAAAGGATATCACACCAGTGGAATGTTCAAATTGAACATTAAAGATGTTGTAAACAGTAGTGTGAATGATGTAAACATGACTGAAATAAGCGACGCTGATAATGCGTCTGCTGATACTGTAACTAACAATGATGCTATCAATAAAATGCCTACTAGTTCTGCTTACTTTGATTCTTCTTTATTATGGCATGCTAGATTAGGTCACGTATATTTTAAACGCATAAGAAATATGGCTAATGCAAATCTAATTCCTAAGTTAGATTCCAAAAATGATAAATGTCAAACTTGCATGTATACTAAGATTACTAGATTACCTTTTCCTACAATTCAAAGATCTTCTAAAATCTTAGAATTAGTGCATAGTGACGTATTTGACTTACAAGCTACACCAACTCTTGGTGGGAAAAAGTACTTTGCTACTTTTATCAATGATTATTCACGATATTGCTATGTCTATCTTTTACATTCAAAAGATGAAGTCCTTGAAAAATTTAAGATCTACAAAAATGAAGTGGAACTTAAGTGCGATACTAAAATAAAATGTCTACGGACTGATAGGGGTGGTGAATACTATGACCCTAGATATTTCCAATCTACGGGAATTGTTCACCAAGTTTCAGCTCTGTATACACCACAACAGAATGGTATTGCGGAAAGAAAGAATCGGACTTTGATGGATATGGTTAACTCCATGATGTCCTATTCCGGATTAAGTTCTGGATATTGGGGCGAAGCATTGCTTACAGCTTGTTACATACTTAACAGAGTACCAAGCAAAAGGAGTAATAAGACTCCATACGAGTTATGGAAACGAAGAACTCCAAAACTAGATTATCTTCGGATTTGGGGTTGTAGGGCCGTAGTCCGACTTCCTGAATCGAAGAAAAGAAAATTAGGAGATAAAGGCATTGAATGCATATTTTTGGGTTATGCCCAAAATAGCAAAGCCTATAGATTCATAGTAATGGAACCGAATGATCTAATTTCAGTTAATACTATTATTGAATCTAGAGATGCTCGCTTTGACGAACACAGGTTCAAAACTATTCCTAAGGCACATGAACTTTCCAAGAAAATTGTGTCTACAGAAATTCCTACAACTGTTGAAAGGAATGATGATGATTCTTCCCAAGATCATCAACAAGTTGAACCTAGAAGGAGCACTCGCCAACGAAGGCAAAGAACCTTTGGTCCTAATTTTGAAATGTATCTAGTTGAAGGAGATAGACAAGGTTTAATAAGGGAATATCCAATTATTTATAATTTGGATGAAGACCCACAAACATACTCTGAAGCAATGAAATCTCATAATTCCAGCTTCTGGAAAGAAGCCATGAATGATGAAATGGATTCCATCATAGGAAATAATACTTGGATTCTTGTAGACTTACCCCGTGGATCAAAAGCCATCAAAAGCAAATGGATTTTCAAAAGAAAATTAAGAGTTGATGGCAGTGTTGAAAAGTTTAAGGCGCGATTAGTTGCCAAGGGTTTCACACAAAAGGAAGGACTTGATTACTTTGACACATATGCCCCGGTTGCACGGACTACAACCATTAGAATTTTGATTGCCTTAGCTTCCATCAATAAACTCATAATTCACCAAATGGATGTCAAGACTGCTTTCTTGAATGGTGAATTAGAGGAGGAAGTGTACATAGAACAACCAGAAGGTTTCATAATACAAGGACAAGAAAACAAAGTCTGTAAGCTTGTTAAATTCTTGTATCGGCTTAAGCAAGCTCCAAAACAATGGAATCAAAAATTTGATCAAGTGATCTTATCTAATGGCTTTAGAATTAACGAATCAGACAAGTGTGTATACAGTAAATTCGTTAATGGAAAAGGAGTTATAATCTGCTTATATGTAGATGATATGTTAATCTTTGGAACCGACCTAGAACAAGTGCGAATGACAAAGAAAATTTTGTCTGAAAACTTCGATATGAAAGATTTAGGAGAAGCTGATGTTATCCTAGGCATCAAGATTCTTCGAAAGGAAAATAGACTGATGTTAACACAGTCTCACTATATCGAAAAGATCTTAAAGCGTTTTGACAGCTTTGATTGCTTGCCTGTTAGCACTCCATTCAAAGTAGGTTCCAAATTAACTTACAACACTGGTAGAATCTTAGCCCAAAACAAGTACGCTAAGGTTATTGGTAGTCTTATGTATGCCATGACATGTACTAGACCTGATATTGCATATGCCATAGGTAGATTAAGTAGGCATACTAGTAGTCCTGGCAAGGAACATTGGGATGCTGTAAATCGAGTATTTAAATACTTGAAGAAAACCATGGATTATGGTTTGGAATACAACGGAGAGCCATCAGTATTAGAAGGTTATACTGATGCAAGTTGGATAAGTGATCAAGAAGACTATGCATCCACAAGTGGATGGATATTCACTCTTGGTGGGGGTGCGGTGTCTTGGGGATCAAAGAAACAGAGTTGTTTAACAGATTCTACTATGGCAGCAGAGTTTGTGGCATTAGCTTCATGTTGCAAAGAAGCGGAATGGCTACGGGACTTGCTAATAAACATTCCCATATGGCCAAAACCTATGCCACCAATCTCTGTGCACTGTGATAGTCAATCTACACTATCAAGAGCGTACAATCAAGTGTACAATGGTAAGTCTAGGCATATCGGACTTAGGCATAGACAAGTCAATCAGTTGATAAATGATGGGGTGATCACCGTTAGCTTCCTACGATCTAGTAAGAACTTAGCAGATCCTTTCACAAAAGGATTTCCAAGAAAACTGATTGAAAGTACTTCGCAAGGGATGGGACTTAAGCCCACATACAAGTAGTCACCCATGATGGAACCTTGTCTTGACGCTTGGTTATTCACCAAGTCTCTAGAGAAGCAAAAGTACATCATCCGAACGTGACTTGGAGTTCTGGAAATTTCATAATCATCCCAGGGTTAACAGAACTTGAACCGTAGTGTAAGATAAGGGTGAATTGTAAAATTCTTAATGGAATTATAACACATGTTGTGTTGGGATGTTTAAGCTACGGTAACATTCCTGATAATATCCACCTATCTGAATGTGGAAGTGAGGCCGCTTCCTATGAGCTAAAGGTCTTGGCTCTAAAGCATTCTGAGAAACCGAGATATAGATCCATGGCCAATTTCAACGGGTCGGCATAAAGTGGACTGAATGAACGAGAGGAAGGATATGCGTGAAGCGTTTCCGCTTAACATATAAAGGAAAATGGTTCAATGGCTTTGGTCCAACCATTCTTACCCTAGTTAAACTTGAGCGCTTTCACTACGTAAAGATTCAAGGTGTAATATTCCATCTTTACTTATGCATAACACCCCCGGGGATTTCTGAATCGGGTTAGGTCTTATGTGTCTTTTCAAAAACCTATGTTTATTTTGAAAATGGTGGGGGATTGTTGGGAAATTTTCAAAATATAGTATGTTGAAATCATTTTGGGATTGAGTCTTAGGAAGGAATAAAGTGTTTTGTTGTGTATTGTTGATGACCCACGAATAGGCAATTAGCGACAGCTTTTCTGTCACAAAACCGTTGCTAATGAACCATCACAATTGTAAAGAAGCATCTTTTCGAATTGGTGACAGTTATATCGGTTAAAAAGGTGTCACTGAGCGAACCATTGCGACTGTTAGAAATGGTTTCAGCTAGCGACAGTTTTTCTGTCACTAAGTCGTCACTTAAGCATCGCTAATTGCACCTTTTGGTGAACCATTGTGACTATTTGAATGGTCACGAGCATGCCTATATATAGGGCCATTATTCCAGCGTTTTTGATCATCCAAAACCAAAAACAAACACATACAAAACCTTTCTTTCAATATACCCGATTGCTATACATAATAGTGCTATAGAATTATTATTTGTAGTGTCTTGAAACCCCCGATAACTCGGTAGTTCATCCGGATTATCACCACCATCGTGTAGTGTTGATAATTGCTACATACGTTGCTTCATTGTATCTTGGGAGGGAATTCGTCAGTAACCCATAACACGATTGTTGTAAAAGAACAGTGGGGGCGAAATTGCTTTAAGGACAGAGAGAACTCGCCTTGAAGTAACAAGTAGTAGCATTAAACTTCATTTTACAAAACCATTATTCTAGAACCCCAGAACTAACAGCAAGAAGGGATATGAGTAAATCAATTGCGAGGTTGACAGAAAACCCGTTTGTTTATGGTGCAACAGGTGTTGGTGCAGCAGGTGTTTATGGCTGCTCCGGACCGTTTGTCATTATAATGGTGAGGGAGGAGCTGCGCGACAGGAGTAAAGATTGTGTTAAAGAAGATGATGGTGTGGAGTGAAGGAGATCACGACAGTAGGGTGAAAAGGAGATGTAGTAGCGAGGGTTCTGGTGGTAAAGGAGATGCAGTAAGGTTTTGTTTTGGGAAGGAAGAAAGTGTCGGCAGTTTAGGGTGGGAAACGAGGTTAGGGTTTTAGAGGATGGGTACCCTCTGATACCATGTTGGACTGTATATTTACATTGAAACTATGTGCCTTTAGCTTTATTAATGACCAACATTTATAGGTTACAATAAACCTTAATGTACCCTAAGCCTACAGATCGAGCTTGGGCGATTCATCAATTATATCGGCTAATAGTCATGCCAGTGTCGATGACAAATCAAGCAATTCATTTGCATATTATTTTAAAGGTTGATCAGAAGGAGCTGTATTGTACTTTCATTTATGCTTCTAATGACTATCGAATTCGGCGTGAGCTTTGGAATGATCTTGATGTTCACAAACAGTTTGTGCATAGGAAGTCTTGGGTTATTTTGGGCGATTTCAATGCATCTTTGTCGTTGGATGATACGACACAAGGTAGTTCAAATATGAACATTTCTATGCGCGAGTTGAACAAATGTGTCCACAAGATAGAAGTGTTTGATGTTAATAGCACAGGTTTACGTTATACGTGGAATCAAAAGCCACGTGCTGAGTTGGGTATTTTGAAAAAGATCGATAGGGTGATGTGTATTATGAGCTTTACTCAAGAATACACTAGTTCATATGCTATCTTCCAACCGTATCGCATCTCTGATCATTCGCCCGCGGTTCTCAAAGTTCGTAGAATAACTAAGGAAAAACCTAAGCCATTTAAGTTTTTTAATTTACTTGCTTATAAGGCTGAGTTTATGATGATTGTTAAAGAGAAGTGGGGGGCTGATATACATGGTCATAACATGTTTAAGCTTGTGAAAAGGCTTAGACTCATGAAGAAACCAATGCGTAAGCTTATGCACTGTCAAGGTAACTTACATGATCGTGTTGTCAAGTTGAGACGAGAGTTGGATACTATTCAAATAGCCCTTGATAAGGATCCTGACTCGGCAGTGCTTCACGAGGAAGAAGAAATCTATTTAAATGCCTTTACGCAGGATCTTCTCGATGAAGAAAGGTACTTAAAACAAAGATCAAAGATAGAATGGCTTCGTGTTGGGGACTGCAATTCTGCATATTTCCACCAATCTGTGAAGGCTTGGGTCAGTAGGAGTAGATTTGATTGTGTTCAAGGTATTGATGGTGTTATATACGAAGGTTCGAATGTTCCTAATGCTTTTGTGAATCACTATAAATTATTTCTTGGAGAGGAGAGTGTGGTTAACCCTTTGCTTCATGAAGGTTGTTTACTTCTCGTCTGAACAGAGATAAAGCTGTTGACATGGTTAGAAATGTTTCAAATGTGGAGATTAAAAAGGTCATGTTTTCTATCGGGAATGATAAAGCTCTGGGTCCGGATGGGTACACCTCGGTTTTCTTTAAAAAGGCTTGGGATGTTGTTGGTGTGGATGTGTGTAACGCGGTTAGGGATTTTTTCTTGAATGGGAAAATTCTAAAAGAGATAAATCATACTGTCATTGCTTTATTACCCAAGGTATCATCCCCGTCGAAAATTAATGACTATAGACCTATCTCATGTTGTAATGTCATATATAAATGCATTAGCAAAATCATTACCAACCGAATTAAGGAGGGGCTTAATGATGTGGTTAGTGTTAATCAATCCGCGTTTATTCTGGGTCGTAGTATATCGGATAACATCTTCCTAACTCAAGAGCTTATGCATAATTATCATTCCAATAGAGGCCCCCCTAGGTGTGCCTTCAAGATTGATATACAAAAGGCATACGATACGGTTAGTTGGAAATTTTTGGAAGAGTTTCTCGTGGGTTTCGGATTTCATACAAAAATGATACACTGGGTTATGGAATGTGTGTCAAGTACCTCTTTTTCTATTAATGTTAATGGCGAGTTGCATGGTTATTTTAAAGGTAGACGCGGGCTTCGCCAAGGTGATCCTATGTCTCCATATCTATTTACTTTAGTTATGGAAATGTTCTTATTTTGAAGCGTAGGATCAGGGATGATGAGGATTTCAAGTACCATAATAGGTGTGAGAAGCAAAAGATTGTGAACATTTGTTTTGCAGATGATGTTATTCTTTTTGCTCGTGGTGAAGTTCATTCGGCTAAAGTTATTATGGAAGCGTTGGATGAATTTAAATTTGTCTCGGGGTTGGTGCCTAGTATTCTAAAAGCACTATATTCTTTTGTAATGTGCCCGTCCATGTCAAGACTTCTTTTCTTCAATTTATGCCATTTGACGAAGGTATTCTGCCCATTAAATACCTAGGTGTTCCTCTTATTTCGTCTAGAATTCTTCACAAAGATTGCAAAATTTTGGTTGAAAGAGTTCAAAAGAGAATTGGAGATTGGAAAAATAAGTGGTTGTCTTTCGTCGGACGTCATCAACTTGTTATATCCGTTCTATCATCAATGCATTTGTATTGGGCTTCGGTTTTCATTCTCTCGGCCGGTACAATTCATGACATTGAACAAATAATGTGTGGTTTTCTTTGGTGTCAAGGCGATATGAAAAAGGGCAAGGCAAAAGTGTCGTGGAATGATGTTTGTTTGCCAAAATATGAAGGTAGGCTGGGATTTCGTAAGCCTGAGTTTAACACTGCCCTCATGACCAATCATATTTGGAAGATCCTAACTCATAAAGAAACGTTATGGGTTCGATGGATTTATGCTTACAAACTGAAAACTCGTAGCTTTTGGGATATCCGTTTGTGTTCAAATGTTAGTTGGGGGTGGAGAAAATTGTTGAGTATTAAAAGCATCATTCGCCCATTTATTTGGTATAAGCTTCGAAATGGTTATAAAGCGTCTGCTTGGTTTGACATTTGGGACACAAATGGTCCTGTTATGTCACATATTACGAACAGGGCTATTAGTAGTGCTGGATTTACGCCTCAAGATAGTGTTGCTGACGTAGTGAATGGGATGGTTTGGAGATGGCCTCAAAGTTGGTTTACTCGGTACCCGTCCCTTAGTAACTTCAATGTCCCTATTCTACAAGATAACCAGGAAGATAAACTATTGTGGAAGTCTACTGATGGGTCGTTTAATAACTTCTCAGTTAGTGTTGCTTGGCAATCCATCCGTCATAGAAGTAATAATATCGGGTGGTATAGATTAGTATGGTCAAAATATGGCATCCCAAGACACTCCATTCACCTTTGGCTCATTATGAGAAGGAGACTTAAAACGCAAGATAGACTGAAGCAATGGGACTTTGGCAATAACGTCAACTTAAACCTGCTTCGGTGCTCTCTTTGCAATTTACAACCCGACTCCCATGACCACCTATTTTTTGAATGCCCGGATTCTTCTAAAGTGTGGAGTATCGTCTTAAACGTTGCTGAGATTCCGAGCATTTCTCCCCGATGGAATGACATTCTAAGCTGGTTACTCCCATTGTCCTCAAAGGACAATGTCTCAAGTATTGTGGGGCGTCTTATCTTGGCTTCGACTGCTTACTTCATATGTCAAGAACGCAACAACCGAGTTCATGCCAAGCCAAGTAGGAATGAAGATCAAGTGGCCAATATTATAGTGGAAATGGTTCGTTCTAAGCTAACCTCTATCAAATTCAAGAAAAAGGCTAGAGTGGCCCATATGAAGGCTATTTGGAAGATCGCATAATTAAGTTGGACATGGAGATATTATATTCACTGATGGAATAAGTTTATAGCGTTATGTGCGATCTTGTGTCTGGATGTTCGTATTTGATAATGTCACATACGAGTGTTTTCATTTTCTCTTTTGAGGATGGCTCATTACCATTCTTGCTTGTGAGTAACTTATATTATTTTTTAATATATTTCACCGGGTATAATCCCTTTACCCAAAAAAACTTGGGTTGATGTCATTGTTTTCATAATCTCACCTATTTGGTTAAATAAATAGCCTTCAACATTTGATATAATCAATCCTAGTTGTGTTAGATATGCCGCCCAAACTATTCAAACAATGAATTTCTGCATCTAAAGAATAAAACTAAGGATGTGGTTGATATTTTATTTGTAAGAAAAGCTTGTTACTAAGAGCAAGAGGTGTGGTAATGAGGTTATACCTCCTCATTTGAGGCCCACGGGTGCCACATCACCCCAACACCTCTTCACAACTAACCTCTCCCCACTCATAACTAACTTATTTGGGGCCACCATTTACAACTTTATTTTTTTATTTATTTATTTTATTTATTTTATTCATTTTATTCTTTTCTTGTTTCTTTTCTTCTTTCTTTCCTGAACCAACAAACCAAACGTGACCCACTATTCATTTTCTTCTTTCTTTTCTTCTTCTTCCTCCTGTGCAACGACCTCCATCACCACAGCTACACCACCTTAAAACCACACCTCCATGACCCCTCGACACACCTCCATCACCACCTTAAAACCCTAAACAACACCACCCTTTATCACTTCCTCAAACACCAAGCTTCCATACTCACACCTCCATCACTACCTTAAGCTACCACCCACACACCTCCATTACCACCTTAAGCTACCATAAAACCCAAAAAAAAAAAAAAAAAAAAAAAAAAAAAAAAAAAAAAAAAGGACATATTTGCAGACAATCTCCCTCGTCACGCAGACGAGACGAGGAGAACTCCAACAACGAGCGATGGCGAGCTTGGCATGGTGTGGTGACGAGCTGTGGCGAGCTCCACGTCGGACGACGAGGACGAACGGCGAGACCACACCTCTTGCTCTAAATACCTAAGGTATTCATGTTTTGCCTCTTGTAAAATTATCAAGCATTGTTACTACTTATTATTTCCAAATGTATTGCATAACTTAAACTCCAACAAACTTAGTAAACAACATATAACAAACCAAGTTGATTCTTGAAAGAAGTTGAAAACAATTTATTGTTCGAAAACATAAGAACAACCATACAATAAAATTCAGAAGAAATTTGTCAATCGAGCATCGACCGATCACTTGACGGTCACAATCTTGATAATAGATGAAGTCCCGATACGATGCAAAGCTACAACTGCATCACCCTCCTTACAAAGCCCTTTAGTTTTAGCGTGTTGCAGACCAAAATCAAGTGCTTCTTCAGTTGACTCGGTGCTCGAACCTTTAGTGGAACCCGCACATAAAACCGGGACCAAACCTCGGAAGATCAAACTATGTCTAGCTGGTGCCTCGTCGCTGGCTGTCCACTCAACTGAATCACTCTTAACTTCTGGAACAACGACTGACAAAATTGGGACACGTGGCCGGTATTTAGCCACTAGTTTAGCAGTACTTCCGCCACGTGTCAGCACCAAAATAAGACTCGCACGTGATGCGTTTGCGGTACGAACAGCGGACGATGCCAAGCTTTCAAGTGGGCTCATAGGTACAGGTGCATTTGCTGTTATCATTTTATAAGCAACTGAGTAATCAATAGTGCTTTCGGCTTCCATGCATATCTTAGCCATGGTTTGAACCGCGACTTCCGGGTATGCACCAGCTGCTGTTTCTCCACTGAGCATGACACAGTCTGTCCCATCAAGGACCGCATTTGCAACATCTGTGGCTTCGGCACGTGTTGGTCTTGGGGACTTGATCATTGACTCAAGCATCTGTGTTGCAGTTACGACAGGTTTTCCTTTCAGGTTACATTTGTAGACCATGAGTTTTTGTGCTAAGAATATTTTCTCGATCGGGATTTCCATACCAAGGTCGCCTCGAGCTACCATGAAGCCGTCGGTGTTGGCTAGTATTTCATCAAAATTGGAAACACCTTCTTGATTCTCAACCTATAGAAAATCTTTTTTTAGGATTTAAATACAAGGAAGATATTTAGATATATACACATGTAATAATGGGTCGATTTAGATCGTCGTTTATTAGACCGGGTCAAATGGGTTAAAAAAACATATCAAAATAGAAAATGGGTCAGCAAAAAATACATGTAGTAAAAAATTACTCATTTTGACCCATTACCTAATCCGCGATTTTTGCATTCTTAAGAACAAATATAGTTAAAAACATAAACAAGAAAAACCGCACCTTTGATATAAGAAGAATGTTTTTAGCATGTTCTCCAAGCAGTTTCCGAACCCCAACAAGATCTGAACCTTTTCGGACAAAAGACAAAGCAATCATATTAATCTTGTTAGGAACACCCCATGTAAGGATATCTTCTTTGTCTTTCTCAGTCAAAGTCGGGAGATCAACAATGACTCCAGGAAGATTGACATTCTTACGTTCACCAAGAGTCCAAGTGTTCTCACATCGACAATGAACCAACCCCTTTTCAGTGTCACAAGAAAGGACAGTGAACGTAATGGTCCCATCTGAGCATAGTATGGAGCTTCCTGGTTTCACATCATGAGCTAACTTTTTGTAGCTCATACATATCATCTTCTCATCACCTTTGATGGAGTAGTCTGTTGAGATTGTGATTTCTTGACCTTGTGTTACCTTTATGGGCTTTCCATCTTTTAAAAACCCTGTTCGGATTTCTGGACCCTGAAACAAAATCAACATTTTGTGAGGGAATGCCTATTCTGGTTCCTAATTAATCGATATCAAGGTCAACATAAAAAGATAAATCATAATATAAACTTTTGTAAGTTTTCGCTCAGAAGGGATAGAATCCTAAAATGACACTACTAATGTTATATACATCGTTCATCATTCCTCTCGATAGTGTTTTATTATGCTACCAACGTTTTTATACTTAATCTTGATACTTAACTCATAATGAGTATGTCTCAACAAAGATTTTATAGATCATGTACACAGATTCTCACAACTGTGTCACTCTTGTTTACTTGTATGAAGAATCAACAAATTGAAAATAAAACTTAAGATAAATAGCCATTCATTGAGAGACATAAAACATGTTGTGTGAACTATATAACATGTCATTGATGACTAGTGTCTTGAGAGTCTACTCGTTGTGAACTAAAACACAATTTGACGACCATTTCATACATGTAAGGTACAAGTTTAAAGTTGATAAGAGCAAGACACCAACGATGTTTCTTTAAGTACTAAAAGGACAAGGCAAGAAATAGAACAAAAGATGTTCAGTACGAGAATGGCAAAATAAGAATCTAAGAATTTATTCTTCAATATGACAACATGAGTTTGTGATCTTTAGTATTCAAGAAAACATACTTCTTTAAACAACCCATGAGAAACTTGGTATTATTTTCATATAGATCATATGAAAATGAAGGGAAAAAAAAGTAAACAATCATAATTAGTCTATTTTCTAGATCCAGTTTGTATTATATCTTGCAAGAAAATTCAAATTGAGATTTGTGTGCGAGTTATTTGTCGTACAATCTATGTCACATAAAAACAGAAAACTAGAGGTGGCAATCACAACCCATTTAAAGAAAAATGGGTTGTTTGGGTCAAAAATAACAACTTATGGGTTGGATTGGGTTACCCCTTTCACAAAGAAATGGGTCAACAATTAGACTTATATGAATCAACAAATGGGTCGAATGGGTCAACAAATGGGTCGAATGGGTCACTTAAGGGTCGGATGATAACTCAACCACCACTATGTGTCTTTTTTTTTTTTTTTTTTATGTTTTTATAAGTTTTCGTCCGTTTTGATGTTTTCGTCAGATTGTTCACGTTTTCATCCATTTTTTACGTTTTCGTCCATTTTTTCACGCTTTCGTCTGTTTATTTCCGTTTTCGTCATTTTTTTTCGTTTTAGTCACTTTTTAACGTTTTCATTAGGTTTTTAACGTTTTCGTCAGTTTTTTTTCGTTTTCGTCAGATTTTTTACGTTTTCGTCTATTTTTTACGTTTTCGTCTGATTTTTTACGCTTTCGTCCGATTTTTTATGTTTTCACCAGTTTTTTTACGTTTTCGTCAGTTTTTTTACGTTTTCGTCCGATTTTTTACGTTTTCGTCTTATTTTTTACGTTTTCGTCTGTTTTTTTACGTTTTCGTCCGATTTTTTACGTTTTCGTCAGTTTTTTCACGTTTTCGTCCGTTTTTTTTACTTTTTCGTCAGATTTTTTATGTTTTCGCCAGATTTTTTACGTTTTCGTCTGATTTTTTACGTTTTTGTCTGTTTTTTTTACGTTTTCGTCCGATTTTTTACCTTTTCGTCAGTTTTTTCATGTTTTTGTCCGTTTTTTCACGTTTTCGTCCGTTTTTTTTACGTTTTCGTCTGTTTTTTTACGTTTTCGCCAGCTTTTTTACGTTTTTGTCCGATTTTTTACGTTTTCGTCAGTTTTTTTTACGTTTTCGTCAGTTTTTTTACGTTTTCGTCAGTTACTTCATGTTTTCGTCCATTTTTTACGTTTTTGTCTGTTTTTTTATGTTTTCGTCTGTTTTTTTACGTTTTCGCCAGTTTTTCTACGTTTTGGTCCGCTTTTTTACGTTTTCGTCTGATTTTTTACGTTTTCGTCTGATTTTTTACGTTTTCGTCATTTTTTTTAGGTTTTCGTCAGATTTTTTATGTTTTCTTCTGATTTTTTACGTTTTCGTCTGATTTTTTACGTTTTCGTCAGATTTTTTACGTTTTCGTCCGATTTTTTGCGTTTTAGTCAGTTTTTTCACGTTTTCGTCAGTTTTTTCATGTTTTCGACCGTTTTTTTACGTTTTCGCCAACTTTTTTACGTTTTCGTCCGATTTTTTACGTTTTCGTCAGTTTTTTCATGTTTTCGTCCATTTTTTTACGTTTTCGTCTGTTTTTGTACGTTTTCGCTAGCTTTTTTACGTTTTCGTCAGTCTTTTTACGTTTTTGTCCGATTTTTTACGTTTTCGTTAGTTTTTTTATGTTTTCGTCTGATTTTTTACGTTTTCGTCAGTTTTCTCACGTTTTCGTCAGTTTTTTCATGTTTTCGTCCGTTTTCGTCTGATTTTTTTACGTTTTCGTCAGTTTTTTTACATTTTAGTCTGATTTTTTATGTTTTCGTCAGTTTTTTTTACGTTTTCGTCAGTTTTTTAAGTTTTCGTCAGTTTTTTATGTTTTCGTCTGATTTTTTACGTTTTCGTCAGCTTTTTCACGTTTTCGTCAGTTTTTTCATGTTTTCGTCCGTTTTTTTTACGTTTTCGTCAGTTTTTTTATGATTTCGTCAGCTTTTTTACGTTTTCACCAGGTTTTTACGTTGTTGTCCGTTTTTTTACGTTTTCGTCAGTTTTTTACGCGAGATTCAAAAAAACATAAAAAAAACAGACGAAAACGTAAAATTACGGACGAAAACATAAAAAACAGACGAAAACATAAAAAACCTGACGAAAACGTAAAAAAAAACTGACGTAAACATAAAAAAACTGGCGAAAGCGTAAAAATTCGAACGAAAACGTAAAAAACAGATGAAAACGTGAAAAAACATACGAAAACGTAAAAGAAACTGATGAAAACGTAAAAACAGACGAAAACGTAAAAAAATGGATGAAAACGTGAAAAAACGGATAAAAACGTAAAAAAACTGACGAAAACGTAAAATATCAGACGAAAACGTAAAAAATCGGACGAAAACGTAAAAAAACTGACTAAAACTTAAAAAATCAGACGAAAATGTAAAAAATCGGACAAAAAAGTAAAAAAACTGACGAAAACGTAAAAAATAGACGAAAACGTAAAAAATCGGATGAAAACATAAAAAAACTGACGAAAACGTAAAAAAACAGAAGAAAACATAAAAAAACGGACGAAAACGTGAAAAAACTGACGAAAACGTAAAAAAACTGACGAAAACATAAAAATACGGACGAAAACGTAAAAAAACAGACGAAAACGTAAAAAATCGGACGAAAACGTAAAAAATCAGACGAAAACGTAAAAAATCAGACGAAAACGTGAAAAACCTGACGAAAACGTAAAAAAACTGACGAAAACATAAAAATACGGACAAAAACGTAAAAAAACAGACGAAAACGTAAAAAATCGGATGAAAACGTAAAAAATCGGACGAAAACGTAAAAAAACTGACTAAAACGTAAAAAATCAGACGAAAATGTAAAAAATCGGACGAAAACGTAAAAAAACTGACGAAAACGTAAAAAATCGGACGAAAACGTAAAAAAACTGACGAAAACGTAAAAAAACTGACGAAAACGTAAAAAAACAGACGAAAACGTAAAAAAACGGACGAAAACGTGAAAAAACTGACGAAAACGTAAAAAAACTGACGAAAACATAAAAATACGGACGAAAACGTAAAAAAACAGACGAAAACGTAAAAAATCGGACAAAAACATAGAAAAACGGACGAAAACGTAAAAAAATAACGAAAACGTAAAAAACATACTAAAACGTAAAAAAAAGGGTCAAAACATACTATAGTAGTATAGTAGCATGATTATAGTGGAAATGTAACGAGTCGACCCGATCCAATCCGACCTAACCCGTTTGACCCATGACCCATTCAACCCATTCTTAAAGCATGACCCATTTGACCCATGACCCATTTGACCCATAAACCATTTGACCCATGACCCAAACCGACCCAAACCAACCCATTTGCCACCTCTACAGAAAACAAATATATAGCGAAGAAACATACATACTTTTGTATCAAGCATGACCGCAGCAACAATACCAGTATTCTCCATAGCTTTACGTAGATTATCAAGAGTTTCCTGATGATACTCATAAGACCCATGCGAGAAATTGAAACGAGCAACATTCATACCTGCCCTCAACAGTTTCTCCACCATAGGAATGGACCTCGAAGCCGGTCCTAGAGTGCATATTATCTTTGTTTTAGGCCTCTTGTAGCCTACTTCTTGTTTGCTTATATCAGTGTTGATTTGATCCATTGTCTCCGACCAACGACGTTATTCGATCAATGATCGAAGAGAGTGTGTGTGTGTGACGAAATGGAATTTTTGGGGTATGAAATGGTTGAGAGTATGAAGAATACAAAGTGTTTTGCATAAATTGTGGATCAACGAATTTAAAGGAGAGTAAAAACTGAATTTGAAATAACTGCATGAGAAGCCGATGGTTACTCTATAATATGTACGTGTATGGTCTATTTTTATGACATTTTTTTTAATAAAAAGCAAAAAAGAAAAGAAAATATTGACACATTGGTTTCCAACTAGTTAAAGGGGTAAAAATGATTTTAACCGAAACTGTTCAGAAAGCAGGTTTTTGCTATAGTTCCAATAATTGCTATAGTTCCATAAGGATTATGAATTGGCGAATTGCCAATTCATGGGATACTATTACGAACTCATAAACTGATTGTCAGCAAGAGCTCCAGACTTCAAAAGTCGAAACAACAATAGAGATTAAAGTATTAATCCAAATTAGCACCTTTTTAATTTCTCATATTGTAACTCTCTATATAAAAAGTCGATCGTGTCAACAAAGGCACGATGATGGCAATAGACTTGCCCATATGCTTGAATAAGCTCAAATATTCCTGCTTACAAGCTTCACTTCCAAATTTCAACTCCTCTTTAGCATAAACTTAGTACAAAAATGGACGAATAACACTGATGAACCGTCTTTCAGTCATCACATTGTTACCAAGCTCAGTTTCCCTACACGGCCTGCCAAACACTACTTTACTTTTAACTTTTCAACTCTTTGACAAACATCATGTAGGTTCTATCGATTTCTCAAGGAAGCAATATGTAGAAATAGCCGAAAAGATTTTACAACTCATCATGAATTTGCGGTTGCTGCTTGTCTAAAACATCTAGTTCATCTTTAAGTTCCTGTAACATTCAATCAGCCCAGCAGAAAATGGTTAGACACGTTGATGGAAATTTATGCCCATTTACTTAGGAAACAGGTCGATTCACGATATGTTTTATTTCTAACGTTCAAATAGGTAAAGAAAAAGAAATTTGTTAAACAGGAAACAGTCAGCAGGTAGAAATTTGACTAAAGAAACAGTCTAACGGGTAGAAAGTTGCCGATCTAAAGGCATACAACCTACTAAATCACTTTATTAAAAAAGTTAAATTATTAATGTACATCTTTTTTTGTTGTAACTAACACGAGTTTTTTATGAAGAGCTTCAGAAAATAGACAAAGTGTCCTGGGTCAACCCGGCCTAGCCCATTTCAGTGATACAAAAAACTACCCTTATTGATCCGTTACGGAACCCTCCCGACCCACCAGCAAGACACATCTAGATAGATTATCGAATATAGTAGAGCCTTAATTGGTGGAAGTAATGGTGGATACCTTGAGTTTTCCTTCAAGGCAAAGAGCTGGGGTGGTTAGTGTTGCTGCATATCTGCCATAATGATACCGATTTAGACAAACCCATATTGTTGGAAGGATAATCAAACATAAATATTCATGATTGCAGGAAGAAAAAAATATATATATCTTACTCGCAACGGCTTGGTTCATTTACATCAGCAACCTCAACTTTCAATCCACATCTTAGTCTGACCTGTTAATAAGATTTACATAAGAAACATTTTACAAAGTAATAGTTACTCTCTTAGTTTTGGATAATCAGATGGTTTGATACCTTTAAACTTCTATCAGGTCCGTTCCAGCAATTGTCACCATTCTCAAAGAGCATGACATTGTACGACTCCTCAAAATTCTTCCAATTTCTATACAGCAAATGGAGGAAGAAACGTTAGTGATTGAGCAATCATCAAAAACGTTTACAGAGTCAAATTGTAGACTAGTTTAAGATAAATGAATTAGAAAGAGAAATCAGATCAATATACCCTAAGCGAGTTGTGCTATAGCCTTCCTCCTGAGTGGCTTGTTTAAAAGGGCAAACTTTGTAAACATACCTGATATGATAAATAAAAATAAAACGCGAGTAAATTAGGATACGAGAAATAGAAAGAAAAAATCAATATAGGACAAAGAAGAAAATTAACAAGTGGAAAAAGGTTGTTACTTGTTCTGTTTGCTCTCAAAACACTGACCATATAACGAATAGAATTCTTTCTCTGGTCCTGCAATGTAAAACATCGGTCATACAAGAAGAATCTATGAACTTGCACTATTTTCCAATTTAATTTTGAAAAAACAAAACATACCGAAGTCATTTTTCAACTTCTTTGTTAACCGAGATATCTTTGATCTTAATTTTAATAACTTCCCGTTGGCCTCATCATATTCCTTTCGTACAGTTTCAGCTTCTACAGAACAGCAAACAAATAACTGATTCAGAAAACTTAAGATGTATCATCCCATTACATGCTAAAAGAACCAACTTCTACCAGATGTATCCACTGGAGTCTGGAGGGGATTGATAGCCTGTAAGACATCCCGTACAGTTTTTTTTATCTTCTCGAACCATGATGGGTTGCTTTCGCTTTCAATATCTTAAACACGCCATTTGGAAAATCCAACATCAGCAACCGAAATATTCCACAACAAGTGCACAAAAGGATAAAAAATATATATATATATAATTATGATTGGGTCATCTGACTTGTGTTTTATCCCAAATGCGTCAAATGAAAAGATTTAGCTAAAAAGTTGAAATGGTTGAAAGTCGTCAAAATCAATGTCTAGTGCATACATCTTTTCATTCAAAATTTTTAACTATTATTTTATTAAATATTTATTTGCAATCATAATTAACACGTCATTATTTACATCGAAAATTTTAAAAGTTGACAAAATGTATCAGCGGGTCAACCCACCCAACCCGGTCTGCTTCAACCCATACAAAAAAAATAACCTGTTTTGTACCTGACATGTCCACTTCCTCATCAGGCTCGTAGTTGTATGAAGAACTGGAATCATCATTGGCTTCATCTGCAACATCATCCATATGTTCCTCAGTGTCATCTTCGTCATAATTTTGATGATCTTCTTCAGTTTCTGTGTCGTATCCATTACTTTCTTCATCTTGCACATCTACAGATGTTCTATCATCATTTTTAACATCATCAACATCATGATTTTGCTGCTCAGTTTTCTTTCCAGTCCACCGTGAACCAATTTCACGGCCCAAATCTTCCCTTGATAATGAATCTATGTCTTTGGTTGCATCTTCTCCCTGAACGAACATCCAATGTATCAAACCCGGTAAGTAAAATATACGTAAAATACTTCCCATGTAATATAGATGGATCTGGAAATTGTTATGATTGCTCCAAAAAAATTAGTATACCTTACTTCCAAGCCCAGTATCAGGGTCGGACACATGTGCAACTTCTGATGTATCCTCTTCCATTACAGAATGCTGTGTAAAGAGAGACAATAACATTAATATCAAGTAATTAGCTCACGTTATTTTCCAATGGGAGTATAACTTGTATACAACACAGTAACACACACCTCTTCACCATTGTCAAGAGATGCATGAGCATTGTGTACCACTTCTAAAGCAGATTCGGCATGTTCCTTTAGGTCCTAACAAAAAAAGAATCTGAGTATGAGAACTAAGATCAATGGGACAAAGATTAACTAACAAACATTAATTCATGCAATACTATACACAATGAAATAGATTTGCAATTTCAAAATTTTATATGTTTTCACTATCGAAAACTTTAAACTTGCAAAGGTGGTTTCAACCTGGCCCGCAGGAGAGTTGTCAAGAATATCAGCTTTATCGTCATCACTTTTTACGGGTTCATCAACTTTATCTTCACCTTTTTGTTCCTTTAATTTAGATTCTTCAGCTTCCTTTTTCTGCTTCTCCTCTTTTTCTTTTTGGATTCGTTCTTTCTCCAACACCTTTTCTATTTGTTCCTTGTGCTCTACAGAGATAATGATACAAAAGCATATCAGAATCAGATACATCTAATCTAACAATACATGTTGGTATAAGGTGATATTGTGATAGGAAAACCAATTATAGTTAAAAGATCATGCAGAAAAAAGTTGAAAAATACCTTTAAGCTGTTCGACAATTCCCTTGAGAACTTTCTCCTCACTCTTCAGCTTCGACAATTCTGCCTCATCTTTTGCAGCTGAGAGTTTTGCTTCTTCAGTTTCATGCTTTCTTATAGTAACACCTTGTTGATATGTTGCAATCTTTTCCTTTAATGCATCCCGTGCCACTTTTCCAGCCTCCCAACAGGTATTTGTGCAATTGGTTTTACCATCATACTCATCACTTCCATCACAGCAATCTATTGAAAAAAAAGAAGAAAAAAAAAATCCAAATTACATTAAACATGCAAAAATCCTACAATCTTAGTCCCTTACTCCCTAGTACAGATATATCTATTTAAAGAATATAACCCCTTTTATTGATAAGTTATGCGTATATAATATTGGTATGATGGTCAAATAAATTGTGTTAGGCAATCACAGAGTACTAAATGTGTGTATGGTGGGGGTGGGGGTGGGGGTGGGGGTGTGTGTGGGTGTTGGGGTGGGGGGCACATTGGTACCAGCCATTCATGTTAACCGAACTAGCAAGAAATTGAATCCAGCAGAAAACTCATATATTAACTAGCACGCTGATTACATATTACAGGAACGACATAATGGAATCGTAGGTCATAAAGGTTGGTTTTAATATCTGTCATCATACGGAATCAATGTATGTCATATGTATTTGACTAATTTTATGTGACTGTGCAGTGTGCACATGCTGCAAGTACCATGAAATCCTTTTTACATCAACTCAATTTTATACTCAAGTCTGTCTAATGATAACATTATGACATTTTACATTAACAAGAAAGCAATGATATTGTTTTTGCAGTAGATATGTGTTCATCCTAGTATTTCCTAGACCTAAAATTCAAATCACCCCCTGCTATGTTAGAGAGATCAGACTATCAGAGTATAGTCTCTTGCATGAAATATGATGAGAATTTGTGAGTAAAAGCATCACTTACCGCATATACCATCATTTATCCGGGAAGAAAACACAATAAGGGGACTATGTCCCGCATTTCGGCAATAAAACTTTCCAGTAGGACATGCTGATGTTCCTGCAAAGCCACAAATACCACTATGTTTAGATGAATTTATTCCTTTAAGCATTCTCGCGACACATGAAAATATGCAACCAATAATATGCTACTAGATACATCACAAGCACATTCCTACTCTAATGACAGGAAAAGATTTAGTATCAACTATCAAGTTTATAGTCCTTGAGAGTCTTCTTCTCTCCGATTGCTTATTAGACAAGGAGTATATGAGTGCTAATCTGATCATATGAGTGAAGTGAGAGAATGGTTGGAATTGCTTATATAAAGTACTTACTATCCTAGAACTGCTTAAATATAGGGTACTAACCTGTGTATTTATAAGTGCTTATTTCAGTGTACAATTAGCAGATAAGCACTTAATTAAGCAATCCAATCAACCTCTGAATAAGCAACTTAACACTGCTTATTCAATAGAAAAGCTATTACTCGTATTATTAACCAATCCCGACGCAATCACTATATGTTTAATACACAATGAACATCTACATAACCTAACGAATATCAAACAAAACTACTGTCAACTTTACAGTCCACAAGTATCAGACAAATAGTGTTTCATATTTGCTTATCCAAACTGCTTATCTGCGTTTTACCGAACAAAATAAATTGTGCGGGTGGTTTATTACTGAAGTACAAACATTTAATGCACTTCATAATATCTTACACGCAGCCCTTAGGGCTAATTTTAAGATTTCCTTAGTTTAATTATTACCTAATAAAGAATAATTTAGTTTCTATTGTGTCAACCTCTAATTTGATTTTATTCTTTATTATAAAAAAGATTAAAAAAGAATGTTAAATATGTGAAAGATAGGTGTGCACTGAATACAAAAATACAAAATTGGCAAAACCTAATTATGTGTTACGGTTTTAGCAATATGCCACAAAAGTTATTCGAGTTGAAAAGAAGTGGCATCTTGAATCATGAAAATAAAAATTCCCTGATTTTTATAATATCATTACACCTCTATTGATAAAATTTGCAAATATTACTAGATGATATTATCGTAATATGACATTATGACCACATTAGTGATGCAAGTGAAAATTTCTTGATTGCTGCAATATCATTACATCTCTATTGATAAAATCTGCAAATATTAATAGATGCATATTATCGTAATATGACATTATGACCACATTAATGATGCAAGTTGATCATTCCAGTGCTATAAGTATATATATATATATATATATATATATACTAGACGAGTACCCGTGCATAGCAACGAGATTTTATAGCGACAAATAGTTTATTGATAAAAAAAAGTTTATAGGTTATAAACGAAAAATAATAAAAGTTTGAAGATTTGGGAATTAAACATAATGTTTTGAAACCCGGTTCAACCAGGGTGGTTCAACCGGTTGAACCATTCCGGTCGAAAAATGGGTCGATTTAAACCGGGTCAACTTGCTAGGTTGGGTCGAAAACGGGTCAAATTAAACTGGGTCAACCCGCCGGGTTTGAAGCGTCTCAGGTCAACCCGGTTTGTGTTTTAATTGGTTGTATTTAATTTGGTAGATATGTTTTAATTGGTTGTACAATGTCAATAAATCATTACACTTTTAAGTAATAGATAATGTTTTGAAACCCGGTTCGACCCTGGTGGTTCAACTGGTTGAATCGTTCCGGTCGAAAAATGGGTCGATTTAAACCAGGTCAACTTGCTAGGTTGGGTCGAAAACGGGTCAAATTAAACTGGGTCAACCCGCCGGGTTTGAAGCGTCCCGGGTCAACCCGGTTTGTGTTTTAATTGGTTGTATTTAATTTGGTAGATATGTTTTTAGTTGGTTGTACAATGTGAATAAATCATTGTACTTTTTTAAGTAATGGATAATGTTTTGAAACCCGGTTCGACCCGGTTGGTTCAACCGGTTAAACCGTTCCGGTCGAAAAATGGGTCGAGTTAATCCGGGTCAACTTGCTATGTTGAGTCGAAAACGGGTCAAATTAAATTGGGTCAACCCGCCGGGTTTGAAGCGTCCCGGGTCAACCCGATTTGTGTTTGATCGGTTGTATTTAATTTGGTAGATATACTTTAATTTGGTTGTACAATATGAATAAATAATTGTACTTTTAAATATTTGGGTGTTTTAATAAGAGTATTAATTACATTTGACTCTCTCTCATTTGATCATTGTTGAAAACTCAACATATTTCACTTTTGACCATTTTTCCATTATATATATATATATATATATATATATATATATATATATATATATATATATATATATATATATATATATGTCTAAATGACTTCCAATTCCTATACTCAAACATTGTAAGGTTTACAAGTTGTGTAGTGGTCACCCAAACATGCAGAAAGTCAACATCTATCGGCTTGCTCTCTTCGCTACATTGCTGGCTTTTGCAGGTTTTTCATCTCCATACATAAATTTATAGTTTAAATTACTAGCATATTTAATGAAATTTTATATTAGTAACATACAAATATACTTATGTTAATATATGTATTTTGTTTTCAGTGGTTGGAGTCTTGGGGGAAAGCAACATGACTCCATTTTTCAAACCTCGATCAAATGTGAATGGGGAAGATTGTCATAAAATAAGATGTAATCCAAAACTAAATAAGGAGTACACATGTCCCGGTATACCGTGTGGTGATGATGGTCAATGTAACAGATATTGTCTTCCTAAAAAAGGTAAATGTATGAAGTGGATTCAAGAATGTTGTTGCTACTAAAAATGAAGTTCGATAAGACAACTAGATCCCAGTCTAAAGTTTTGTAACGGGTGATAAATAATGATACAAATTTTATTACATATTATGTTTCGTTATTGATGCTTGTGTTAGTTACTTGCATTCAAAACAAAAGCTACTTTTAGTAAGCAGTCCCAATGCGATTCCTATACGTTTACACGATTAACCTCTACATTACTACCTATACAGAATCAAACACGCCTACTAACGCACAATAACACAACAACCACACTTAACAAACAATCATACTACTTATATAACTAAACCTATCTCATCAAACCAAACGCTACTTTTAATACACGATCACTACACATTTACACAAAACTAACTTCTACATTAAGCAATGAACTTTTACATAAGCGAATTTAACAAACACAACTTCATTACAAGTTTTCAACCTGGCTCGTCAAAACAAGCTATTCTAAGTATTCTTTACTTTTGATCACTATACATTTACACGAAATAACTTCTACATTACGCAATGAACTTTTACATAAACAAATTTAACAACACAACTTCATAATTCATTACAAGTTTTCTACCTGGTTCATCAAAACAAACGATATTTTTAATTCCCGATCACTACACATTTAAGTGAAACAAACTTCTACATTACCTGTCCTATAGAAAGCCAAACACGCCTACTGTCAACTTAACAGTCCTCAAATATTAGACAAACAGTGTTTTATATTTGCTTATCCAAACTACTTATCTGCTTATTTGTGAATAAAATAAGTTGTGGATTCTAAACAAAAGCTATTTTCAATAACCACTCCTAACGCGATTCCTATACGTTTACACGATTAACCTCTACATTACTACCTATAGAGAATCAAACACGCCTACTAACGCACAATAACACATACAGTCACTCAACTAACAAGCACACTATATAATTAAACCTAGCACATCAAACCAAATGCTACTTCTAAATTTCTAATTCTCAATCACTACACATTTACACGAAACAAACTTCTAAATTGCGCAATGAACTATTACACAAGTGAATTTAACAAACACAACTTCATTACAAGTTTTCTAACTCATCAAAAAAAAAACTAATTTTAATTCTCCATCACTATACATACACACGAAACAAACTTCAACATTACGCAATGAACTATTACATATGCAAATTTAACGACGCAACTTCATTACAAGTTGTCTACCTCACTCATCAAAACAAAAGCTATTTTTAATCCTCGATCACTAAACACTTAGCAAAACAACTTCCTTCTACATTACGCAAATATATCGACATAGCTACATTTTTACCTGGCTCCCTAAATGTTTACTTACATTACGCAAATAATATCAATATAACATTTCTACCTATTGGCTCATCAAAACAAAAGCTAATTTTAATCCTCCGTCACTATACATTAACGCGAAACAAACTTCTACATTACGCAAATAATATTGATATACTTACATTTCTACCTATTGGCGCATCAAAACAAAAGCTAATTTTAATCCTCCATCACTACACAATTACGCAAAACTAGCTTCTACATTCCGCAAATATAAAATATAACATTTCTACCTGGCTCATCAGTGCTGTTTAGTAAAACAACTTCCTTCTACATTACGCAAATATATCGACATAGCTACATTTCTCTACCTAGCTCCCTACTCGTTTATATTGGTCACTAAACGTTTATGCGAAACAAACTTGTACATTATGCAAATATAACGATATAAATAGCAATCACTATATATTTACACGAAACAAACTTGTACATTACGCAATGAACCTCTACCTAGCCAAATTTAACCAACACAACTTCATTACAAGTTTTCTACCTCACTCATCAAAAACGAAACCTAGTTTTAATCCTCGACCACTAAACGTTTCGCAAAACAACTTCCTTCTACATTACGCGAATATATCGTCCCTAAACGTTTATTATATCAATCACATTACGCATTTACACTATGAACTTCCACATTACGCGAAACAAACTATATCAGTTAATTTGTACCTGGCTCATCAGTGCCGTCAAAACAATCACAAAAATCATCATTCAGCCGCGCCTTCGTGAAGCTTTTCGATCCGTCTCGGCATCTAACACTTCCTCCTCCTGAACTCCACAGCTCCTTATAATAAAACTCATCTAATCAAATTAAAACAAAATTTTATAAAAAAAATATCTCAAAATTTGACATAAACTAAAAACTAGAGATGTGAAATTGACCTTGAGGAGCGACTCCGATTAGGTCGTTTGATGAAAATGAAGCAACAGCTGATCTGTTGATGAAGAAGAGTGAAATTGATGTAATGAATATGAAGATGAAGAGATTGTTCATTTTTAGTTATTGTTCATTTGAAGAAACCCTAAGTTTACGGTGGTGGTTGTTATGGATAAATGAGTGACGGTGTTATAGTGGTGAACGGTGGTGTAATAATTTTGACGGAAATGGCGAAACGGTGTCGTTTTGGCTATTTTTTTTTAAAAGTTGGTTTACTTGTTTTCTCTTTTTGGGGCGGTCATTTTTGGCGAAATGGGCTGGAGCTGGGGTTGCGGCTAGAGCTAGGGTTGCGGCTAGAGCTAGGAGTTATAATAAGCTGAAATTAAATTTTGTAATTTTATAAATTTGTTTGGCAAATTGGCTGGGGCTAGGGCTTATTATTACAAAATTACTAAAAATGACATAATTAAATGAGTTTTTGTACTATATATGTTAGATATTTTTGTGGATAAATAAGTAATTTATTCTTCGAAATGCCCGGGTTTAAGTTTGTAGCCTCTTTTATGGGCTAAAGTTTTTAGTAAGCATTCCATAAGCCACATGACAAACGAGACTTATTTTATTAAACGACTTATTTTAAAATTTCAAGCTCTTATAAGCCCTTGTAAGCTCTTTGCCAAACACAGCCTAATCAATTTTATGATCAATCAATTAGTACACGATTAAACATAAAAAAATAATCACGTAATAATAACTAAGGGCTTGTTTGTTTAGTTTTTTAATTAAGTCATGTTAAATTAAAGTGTCTGTCTAAATATATGATGTTTGTTTGTAAATAAATAAATGATTGTTTGTTTTGTGTGTTGAATAAAGTGTCTGAATTAGAAAAAATACTGTTATACCCTTTTAATTGAAATAAGGTTAAGAAATGGGAGGGTAAATATGTAAAATTAGGATAAAAGGGATGAGTTAATTTGGAGACCTTCATCTCATTGGTTTTTTCTAGGAAGTCACATGTTAGTTTTAAGCACTAAACAAACATCCATTTGATGACTTAATTAACTTACCTATTTTTCAATTAAGACACTTTTATTATCAAACACTATCTAATTTTAAAAAGTGTAATCAAAATATAGTTCAAGTGACTAGATTCTAACATACTTGTTTATTTTCAAATGAGCATTTCAATTCTTTTAAAAGTTGTTTACTTGTTCAAGTGGCTAGATTCTAACAGTTCTAATGAGGATTTCACCCTTTTTTCACAGTTCTTAAGCTTGGTCGTAGTAGTAGAAAACTTGGAATAACTATAAAATATAAAATAAAGATATAGTTATTAAAGTTAAACGTTAAAATTTAAATGAGTATTTAAAAAATAGGCTTTTATGTAATTTTGATTTCATTATAAAATGAATGAAAAAGAAAATGGAGGAAGGTGCGGTTTCTAATGTGTAAAGGTAATCACAGAAAATTGTGGTAACTATTAGAATTAGTCTAATTGATTAACGGAAAAACTTAAAAACTTGTTGTTGACTATAATTTTAATTTTAAACAACTAAAACCGAATGCTATAAAATATTTTTAGGGTTCGTTTGGTAAGATGAATAAATAATAATTCAATGGAATGGATAATGTCATGGAATAAATGATGTAATGAAATGACTCATTACCATTATTAATCATGTTTAGTTGGTACAATAAAATGTAGTGAAATCAATACGCTATTTATTATAGAACTTTTTTAGTATAATACTATAATTAGTATTTAAAAAAATAGGCTTTTTATGAAATTTTGATTCTATTACGTACAAGATGATGACGATGAAAAAAAAAAAAAAAAAAAATCTTTAACGAATCAAAATGATGATTTTTGATGTAATAGGCATTCAATGTAATGAGTCATTGCGTTTCATGATAGAAAGTAAACATGTTTTCTTCGTTACATCTTAATGATCTTTTTTATTTTCTTTTTCATTATAGCATACCAAACACTACATTAAGACTTTCAAACATAATTTTAGAGTAACTGATCTTACTTACTACAAATATATTAGTTTAATTTTATTAAAAGTTATAGCTGAGGAATTCTCATAGCATTTTATAAAGGTTGCGCTATGTCGAATTATATATTGTCACGTATACCTGGATATGAGTTTGGAACCGAGTAGCATGTCTCATAGCTACAAGAAAAACAAAACAATGTATAAGGCCATAAGGGTAGCATAAACATTATTTTATTTGGTTAGACTCTTGTGTGAAAACATTTTTACAAAACGTGGATGAAGTCTTATATCCCACATCGGTGGAAGAAGAAAACGTTTGGTTAGTTTTATGTTTTGGAGTAAAATGGTAATACAAGTTGATATTAGTATTATGTAGTCATAGTTGACTTTATTAGACGGAATGAATAAATATTCAATCTAATAGAATCATAAATGATTAATTTATATGATTTGTTAACTTTTTCAACTTTGGATATACATTTTACGTTTTTTAACATAATTAGTACTCAACCATTCATGACACTGATAACTTTTTATGTAATTAGCATCCTGTTTGGTTCCTAATCGTGTAATAGCAACATGATAAGAAGACAATATATGAAAATTGTAAGTCGCACATATCAAACATTCAAGAGCAACTCCGATTACATCATTGATGAAATTGCAACGTGAACAAAGATTAAAATTAATATGACGATGGGTTTTAGTGTGTGTAGCTAAGTAGCTTCATTTTGATGTTCTGATATTGTAATTCAGTGGCATGGTTACTTAAATTTACATTTGAATTCCTACCTAGACGTGGTACGTTTACAAAAGTGAGAGTACTGAACTAATGAATGGACTTGCAAATGCAAAGTTAATGAAAATGGTGGAACGACTACATATTTTTTTTTTTTTTTTGGGGGCTATAAGAGTAAAAATAAACCAAAAATTCATCTCGGCTAATTATTAATAACCAAGAATGATAACTGTTTGTACATTTCGATCCAAGTATAATATGTGAAATGCAAGGTTTCATTCTTTATACTGATTTTAAATGAATTAGTTAGTAACTTGCCTTAATCGGAAACCAAGAAAATATAAGTTACTTTACCTTGATGGCTTGATATGTACCTGAGTGAAATGGTAAAACAATAGTATTGTTGTTAAAAACATTCTACTGTCATTTTCTATAGGGTAAAGGTAAAAAATGACCAACTTGCTTTTTCAGATGAACCTAATGAGTGTAAGTTTGTGTCATAATCTATTTCTTTTCCGCGTTGCATCATTTTGCATGTATATCATAACCAATATCATTATTTCTAAAATGGAAACAATACTAGCGGATTGCCCTCGGCCATGTATTAAACAGAGAGACAAAGAGCTATGGTGTTATAATGTCTCATTGGATAAATACTGCAGGGACAAAAAGGAGCTCTGTGAATTATCTTGTACCAAATAAAAATTCTGTTGTCCTAAGGCCTCTTGGCCATCGGTATGTGAATCACCCATCAACCAAGAGGTCGTAGGTTCAAGTCGGAGACATGTGAGTTGTATTTGTCTAAATAATCGAATGTCATATATGTCTTTCACTATGAAACAAATATATTTGGTTAATTTATTTTCTTTTGTCATGAAACCAATACAAATTTCGCTCTGTGGATGGACTTTCAACTCAATATTATTTTACAAATCGTATTTCAAAATCAATATATACATGAATACTACTATACCTTTGATTTGATAAATATTAGTAGTACATTACAAAATTCTTCAAATTAGTTTAACTCAAATCTACGTAGTTAACACAATTTTAAATCTGATACTAATAAATAAGTAGACATGCAATAATGTTATGTAACAACTGGTAAATCTTACCAAGAAGCTTAAATCAGATTGCAACACAAGCTATATATAGTTTAAATAAACACTTAGACAGATCGATACAATTGTTATTTACTTAGTGATGTAAGTGTTTGAACATGACATCGATCAACAACATAAACCTTTATTTTCGGCACAAGATGATTCACAGACCTCCTTTTTCGTCTTGCAGTAGTAAAAGGACTTTTTACCACAACAACACCAGAGCTCTTCTCCTTCCTGTTTCTTACATGAGCGAGCACAATCCGTTAGTATTGTGTCTCTTTTAATGTCATTGATTTCAATGTTCCAACCTATAAATTTAGAAATAACGATATTGGTGCTATACATGGAAAATGATGCAATGTGGAAAAGAGTAGATTATGACACAAACTTACACTCATGACAAGAGAGCAATATGAAAAAGCTTATACAGAAGACAATCATATGTATTTTGAGGAGCTTGGCCATTGTGTACCTAGTAAAGAAATACACATGAACTTGTAGCTATGCATGAACAATAGGTTAGACAACACTTACCTTTATATGAGCATTTAGGAGAGTGACGTTAATGTGTATCTAGCTACTTTTTATTTAGAGTTATTTTAATAAAGTGTAACATATAGCTATTAATTTTGATATTTGGTGTGTATATCGATAGGAGCAGGGATGGACCCACATGTGAGCTGGGTGTGGCACGGGTCACGCCTGATTTTTTTGTCACGAAGTGTAAACTTTGTATAAAATATGTCTGTTCTGGCCACGTGCAACCCTAATTTTACTAAGAAATTTTTTATCGAGTAACTTTACTACTCATAATCATAACCCTCTAAAAATATCATAGGTCCGTCTTCCGGATAGGAGTGTTCAATCACAAAAAAACAAAGATAGTGAAAACTCCTCGAAAATGTCTTGATTCACACGGAAGCTAGTTAATCATCACAAAAATCATCAAACACAATATTTTCATGATATAGAAGTAAAGATTCACATGAAATCAAGTTAGTAGTCACACAATTTGCATGTAGATCAATCACAATTGTTCAAGAGAAATGTTATAGTCGGACATATAATCAAACCCTTTGTTATGTGGTATTCCCAGAGAATTTATCTTAGATATTAAAGTCGTCCTACAGATCCACTTGCTATTAATCTCAATTTGTGCAATTCTAGGATTTGGTTCAGGAATTGATACTACAAGAGAACTCTTTTTACACACGGAAAAGAATCGTGTTCTAGCGAGTTAAGTAGAAGCTTGTTATATAATTTATAGATACTTTACCATAAGAGTATGTATATACTCATGTTTAGATTTAAGCAACTCGATCGAGTAACATTCAACAAGTGAAATAAGAGAAAAGCCAAAAGTTGAACACTCGGGATAACGAATATCATGTCCGGAACTGATGATCAGTTTTTGATTTGGGGGCATGACGTACATTGGATGTTTGCGATATTGGCCAAGCATTAGAACCGACTTGTAATAAGGGTTTTGCTAACATGTGCTCACTGGTTACATTTTAGGATGTAGTAAATGAACACATGTTTTCTTTATATAAAAAAAACATATTTAATTAACATTAATTATAGATAAAATTACTTGCGTACCTCCAAAAAATGATTATATGCTACTATACTTTAAAATTTCTTATCACGCTAAGCTTACAAAACATTCCAATCATGAAAATTATCACATGTAATATTCCGACACTCCTAAATTACAAATATAAAATTTAAATTAGCTCCGCTGCAACGCGCGAGTTCCATTTCATAGCTCATCATATTACGTTCTTCCCCGAAAGTGGCCTCCTCACGAACTCAATGTAGCAACAAGGTATCAAAACTTATAAACAGCTTGTTCTCCCTTAAAAAAATAGGTATGTTGTATGTAGATTTACAAGAAATGATAGTTGAACAAAAATAAAATTTAAAATTATACCTATCAAAATTCTTAGATCCGTCTCTAAACATTTTTTATTTCTTAAGATCAACGTTATTAAATTGTTAGATAGCTATTTTCATTTGTTTTCAAGTTGTTGAGTACGGGTTGCTAGCAAAACAAGAATATCATGAATGTTGTAATCATACTTGTGTACGAAAGGGTTTGATTCGAGTCGTTTTCTTCATTGGTTTTGGTCGAGATGCCAAGTAACAACATTCATTTCTAATAGGAACTTTCGGATTTTATAGGTGGTTTTAGATTTTGAGTCTTCAAGATCGAGCTAGACTTGTATATCGAATGAATATGATTATTGAAACACATTGGCGTGTTTTGGTATTTTAAACCATTCTTTTTTGGCGAAACCAAAAACATCTTAACAAGTTTGTTGTTACAAGTCGAAAAGATGATCATGATATTTGCATAACACAGAAAGAAAACACAAATAGCTCCATATTCAAGAAGTATTTCGATACCACTCTTTCTGTTTGTTTTAACAAATTTATAGGTTCTTAATTGTTTGGCTTGGTTTCTTTTTCTTTCCAACATTTGTTTGAAAATTATATTGATTTTCACATTAATTAGTCTAACAATTCAGTTGAGTTCAGCTCGATACCATTTATCACCTAAGGTTTTTCCCTATTATATTTCCACAACACAAAAGCAAAAGAATACCTTTTTAGTATATCCTAAGTTATAGGTACACGGGATCACAATATTTATTTTATTTATGGCATAAAAGAAAAAGAAATTCGGATACTATTCGCTACCACAATTTTGCGTGGCTTTCACGGAGGTTCACATGCGTCGACTCCGGACCATCCAAAAAGATAGTTGCCCTAGGATTAGTCGACGCACAATGTCAAGTCAAAAATCCAGATAACCAGAAAAACAAACACGGTGCAGTTATAGCAGCACTATACGTGCAAAATGTGTCTAAAGAGGGGGTGTGTAACATCACACCATGCTCTATTAGAAGCTAGAACCACATAATAAAAGTTCCAAACAGAGCGTTATAAACGATGTCTTTCTTTCAGCAATCTTTTTAACTTAGGATGAAAATGCGACCATCTACATTCTACCTTCTTTTGTTATTACTTTAAAAATAAAGTTACTAGATGTGTAAGAATAATGCATGTTTTACAAATTATTATAACTTCCTTTTCCAATCAATACATATTTGGTACTTAAACACTACATTTCATATTCATTGTGCACACTTAGTTCGCATTTTCAGCAAATTCTTAACATGTATTTTTACGTGTGAACCGTTTAAAAAGTTTCTTAAACTCATAAAAAAAAAACCCACAAGAATTAAGAAATTACGTGTTTCTTTTATATTATATTCAATTACGGTGTATTGATTAGGGCCGAGCATATTGGATCGAAAACAAATTGAACTGTAAAACTAAGCTGAACAAGAGCGAACTGAACCGAACATATTTGGTTCGGTTTTGGTTTGATATAATAATGGTTTTCGGTTTTGGTTCGGTTCGACCCAAAACCAAGAAAAACCCACCTAAACCATATAAACCAAACCGAATCGACGGTTCTATATACTAATGGTTTTCCGTTTCGGTTCAGTTCAGTTTTCATCGGTTCAGTTCGGTTTTGGACCAATGCTCAGCCCTAGATTGATGTTCGAGATGGCATGTCGAAACAACATAAATGGATTACGGTCAAAAACTTGTATCCTTCAATGGGAAATAAAATGTCTCATGCTTGCTTGGTGGGTAAATACTCTATGGTTGAAAACTTACATAGTAAAATAATACAATGATGTAAGGTTGTAAAAACAGTGAATCGGTAGTTGGATAGTCGACCTCTTTTTAACTTGTAATGGTGTTGGCGGGATTAATCGTATTGACATTTCTGACAAGTTTTGAGTATTTTCAGCGAGTTTTGGGTATTTCTGACATGATTTTCCTTAACAAACAACTTTTAATAGATGGAAACAATTAACATAAGTGATTAAATCAAGTTTATAGTGAGTTTTGGGTATTCCTGGAAAAATTTGCAGGTTTTCGTCAAGTTTGACCACAATTGACCGTCGTTGACCATAATTAACCGATTTACATAAATAAAAATGGTTGGTGGCTCAGTAGCGCCTAAATGACGATTATCGACATTATATGTCTTTTTTTGCAACACTACAATAATGTTTTTAAAATATTTGAATATTTAAAAATGTATATATTTGAATATTTTCTGAGAATACTTAAACACCTATATCTTTTATATAATAAAATAAAATCTCTATTATGAATTTCTATTTCAAAAAAATGAATTCATACCTTATTTAGTAATAATTTTATTTAAAAAAAAAAGATTATTTTCTTATTAGGTAACATTTTATATTTATCCTTTATACAAGTAGAAGATAAATACAAAAAATATAGATAAGTTTCAATTAATCATAGGATTAAAAATTTTAAATAATTATCTTTAATAATAAAAACTATAATTAAACATAATAAATCAAACAAAACAAAAATTAAATAATTTGTTTTTTAATAAATAAAAATATATGATTCAAAAAATTTAAAAAAAAAACGCGCGTGCGCGGACATTATAACTAGTTACGTATATAAAAAGTTTGTATTTTGCAAAAATATACAAGTATACATGTTTTATTGGTTACATATTAAATTCTTCCTTTTAAATAACTATGTAACAGATAACACATTTTTTTCTTTTTTATTGGAACATGCCTTCTCATTTTCTTGTCACCTTTAGACGTAAAAGGCAAGAAAAATCGACTTATCTGCCTGTATTCAAGCAATGAAATGAATTGGCACATTTACTCCAAAACAAAAATGTCCATTTCAATAGAACATATTTGCAATACATAATTGAATTTACATTTACCTAAAAGTAAATAAATTTGCTTAAAGATGACAAACGACAAAAATGTTCATGTTTTGGTTTTACGCTCCTTGAATTTGAGACCCGTGACTCGACCATGATCAATATGCTAGGTACTTTTTTTTTATGGGTGATTTGAATAAACGATCGTATTTACTAGCGTATTTTTTTTAAAAGCATGTATTTGAACCGTATTTGAGTTTTTGGTCATTTTTGTGTGCACACATCACTATTTGCGCACCAAACTTTAGAAAAAAAGATTATGTCATGTCGAGATGGTAAATGATCTTTAATGCTAGCAACGGACCAAATTACATATGTATAAAGTTCGATATCTTTGATTAATATATTATCCCAATGCCCACTCTTAGTTCACAACATTTAAACATCACATACCATTCAATATTCAATATAAAACATCTCGACCATAATTAACTTCAATATCCGAAATAATATGTCATGTCGAGATTGAACTACAATAGTGCTTATTTTGTATAGATTTTGTTTGTTACGTTTAGTTTTACCCATGATACTTTATCTCTCTCAGACTCCACACTCGTGACTTTTCCGGTCCGTTGTTAATCCGGATCACCAACCGATTGATCCTAACCCGATCCAAACTAATGTAATAAATTATACAATAATTCATTAGTTTGGATCTGGTTAGGATCGATTGGCCGGTGTATTGGTGATCCGGATTAACACTAGACCGGAAAAGTCGTAAGAGAGGAGTGTGAGAGAGATGAAGTAATGATCGGTCGGGCACCATAAACCATTTTTCGGGCATGGATCGGCACAAAGGAGTATAGGGCAAAAAGTTAGGGGCAAAAGATCCTGCTTATTGTTATGTTTATATAAGTTGTAACTTGAAAGTCTACATTGTAACTATTTTTATGTCTACAAAATTTGTTGAATCACGAGGATTCAAGTTAGCTAAATAATTAAATTAAGAGAAAGTGATATGAATGTGTTGTCCATAGATTTCTTGTATTAAATATTTGTTGTATTAAGTTCAAAAATTATATCTTTTGTACTTCATTGGATACATGCACCATTCACATGCCAAGTTACTACCCATTAATGTAATTGCTATTTCAATCAATATATTTATTTTACTTTTTTTTTTTTTTTTTTTTTTTTTTTTTTTTGCAATGAAAATAAAGTTACTACTTTGGTGTATGGTTCTTTCCAATCTATTGCATAGAATTGTGAATTGTCCAATCTATTGAAGATGACAAAAAGGTAACTAAATAATTGTTTTGGTTGAAGATGACCAATATTGCCCTAATCTTGTCAAAGTAAATAATGCAAAAAGGTTCATAGCCATATTAGTTTAAAGAATGACCAAAAAGACAAATACTCGTGCAAATAAGATGAATGTGTAATCAAACAAATAGTCAAATAACTAAATTTGCATAAACCTATATTGTAGTTTTGAGATTTGATGAATTGTTTTTATTTCGAAAGGCAAAGACACATTGATTTATATGAAACATTCGACATTAACGGGGTGTTGGAGGGGGAAAAATAGATCCTATTAATTATGTAGAAGATATTTTTAAATGTAGTTAGTGTTCAAAAGATTTAACTCGAACCTTATTCTTATTTTGAGCATATCCTTGCATTCAACCTAAGAGTTTATAATTTTATATCAAGCAGAACACATATTTTGCCTTCAACTCAAATACAGATGTATATGTTGTAAAGACGACGTCGAGCTAACTCAAACGTGCCTGATTGAAATAGATTAGAGAATCTCAAAGAACCTATTTCGATACCTATTTCATACTTGATTACATAAAAATATATTTAAGAAGAGAAAACAATACAACATAATAAGGTTACGGTGATCCTCAATGTTTAGACCCATTGCGGTATTCTAACTAAATTGTTGGGCCAAAACTCCTGAATGGAAAATATAGCAAGTGTAGTCACATAGCATCCATCATCCCTTTACTCGAAGATATAATGGTAATGCTGCAAGAGGACAATATAAAACAGACAACAAAATGAAACTTTAGACATCATTTTCATATATCACTATCTTACTTGTCAATAATACACTTTTCATCTCTTGGTATCATTTTAAACTTGGTTCTCCATTTATTTAAGGAACATATAAAAGGTAAAAATAAAATGTATAATGTATTCTTGATAATTTGCAAAGATCCTGCTTATTGTTATGTCTATATAATTTGCAACTTGAAAGTCTACTTTGTAACTATTTTATGTCTACAACTTTTGTTGAATCACGAGGATTCAAGTTAGCTAAAGAATAAAATTAAGAGAACGTGATATGAATGTGTTGTCCATGGATTTCTTGTATTAAATAGATTTCTTGTATTAAGTTCAAAAATTATATGTAGGTGAAGGTGAACGCAGCGTCACCTAGTAAGGTTGAATTTTACATTTTTACCTTTTGTTTAATCACTTATTTTAACAAGATAGTTTTTATTTTAATTTTTTTGTGCAGACTTGCAAGTATGAACATTACGAACTAGATTCAACGCCAGAAGTGGCACATATGATGATGGGTGTTCCGAAGCCAATAAAGCCTCTGCGACCTGAGTACTGTTCGGAAGTACCTACACTATTCACATGACAAGTCTCAGTTGCAATTTCAATCAATATATTTCTTTTCTTTTTTGCAAAAAAAAATAAATAAAGTTACTACTTTCGTGTATGGTTCTTTTCAATCTATTGCATAGAATTGTCCAACCTCGTGAAGATGACAAAATAGTAAATAAATAATTGTTTTTGTTGACGATGACCAATATGCCCCTAGTCTTGTCAAAGTAAATAATGCAACACGTTATTATAAATAAACACAAACACAGCATCACTTCATTCAATAAAACCAAACCAAAAAGACCAATTCTTGGACACAATACCTTCCTAGCTCTTGCACTTCTTTGTTGTTTTTCATGTCTTTTATCGGACCATATTGCGCGTTTGCAAGGAAGACGATGCACATAAAAATTATGACACTTAAAGCGTCATAACTTTTATGTGCATCGTCTTCCTTGCAAACGCGCAATACGGTCCGATAAAGGACGTGAAAAACAACAAAGAAGTGCAAGAGTTATGAAGGTATTGTGTCCAAGAAAATAATCGAAATGTTGGTTCGAATGGTTTAAAGTTTGTGGAAGTTGTTAAGGGTGATGTTGAAGTCACCCCGCCTCAAGTCCCGTTTGGGGCTATATACTATTTGACAATTAAGCCATAAGTTTGAAAGGTGGTAAGAATGGTTTTTACGATGCTGAAATTGTCGTGCACTCAGAGGTTTGGAAAGAGTTCGTTGCTTTTCGACCCGGAAAAGGGTTTGATATGAACCGTATGTGAACGGTAACCCAAGTAACAGCCCAACAAAGAAGAAGACATCAAGAGTATAAGTTGCATGGGAAGAGAAGAAGAAGTCTTTGTTCATGTTACTTATTTGCAAGAATAAAGGAGTATTTTAGATGGACATGGTCTTGTGCATGTGAGATCATGGGTTTATTTACTAGTTATTTATCTTTAATTATTTACGAGCAAGTTTAGGATAGTGGGGAGGACTTGTCAACCCACTAACTGTTTAATTTTATTTAAGCATTGTACTTGGCATTGAGTTTAATTTTATCCAAACTCGAAGCCGTCATGGAAAAATTCCTTGCCACTTCCGTCTCCACTACCTCCTAAAGGGTTCGGCTTGTTTGCCTAACAAGAAAGTTAGCGCTTGTTATCATGAAAAATATTACGGAGTAGTATTAATGTTCGTTTTGTTTATTAAGTAAGAAGTTTGTGTTTCTTATAAGCTTATTGTTTGAGCTTCTTACCGTGATGTTTAGTTAAACTTGGAAATATTTAGTAGTTACATTCTGATTGCAACTTGTTTCCTCAGTGTTTATTGTTCATAGCCCACCATCCGGAAATATTTGGGTTTAGCTTATATTGGGTGCTTATTGGCTTATTTTAGTTTCAAATTGCCACAAAACACAATAAGCCCAAAAAATGAGTTTAATTTCAAATCTTATTTGACTTATTTATGTAAAATTTCTTCTAGCTGCTTGAATTCCCTTCTTAAAATGCTAATCCAAACACCCCATTATGCAACTTTGTGCAAGTTGTAAGGAACAAGCTTATGTAGTTTGTAACTATGTGATATGTTAGTTTCTTTGTAATATCGAGCAAGCTTCTCTATTGTTGTTGCCTCTTGGAAACAAATTAGGATATTATCCGAGTTAGTTACATTTATGTGAGTGATAAAAAAACAAGAAGAGATATAGACTTGTGCGATAGATTCGATTCTACATGATGATTAAATGTTTGGTCCTATCCTACAAAGATTGACGAAAAGATGTACGTGGTCTATCCTAGGTATTCGGTGACTATTTCCGCCTTGGTAGTTGTAATATTTCACAAGTGTGATGTCTTGTTACCACTACATTACTACGTAATATATTTAATTGCATGTTACTATCCGAGCAATAAAAAGATTGGTCATTTTGGTACAATCCTTCAAATAAAAAGATCTAACAAATTAAAATTTTAGCACATATAATCTGTCTCAGCTTGCAACTAATTAATGCACTTCCATATCCTAAGTTTGATCTCTACATCATATAACAGTTCTTATGAACACGATCAATTAGTTAATGCTTTGAATCTAAAAAAATGGCTTTCAAAATTAAAAAGGTTTTAAGATATAGTTTGTGATTTGGAAAACACTGTCTGTGATTTTCAAAAGCATTAGTCAGATAAGTAGATAACCTTTTCAAAAACGCAATCCTATACATATGCTTACTATAAAAAACATTCATTACCAACAAATAACTACATATACACGTCAAACTTTCATAAGATCGCTAATAAACTAATCGTAAACGTCATTCGAAGACACATGTATTGTCTCCTCACATTCATTTTGCATGTATATCATAACCATTATCGTTATTTCTAAAATGGAAACAATACTAGCGGATTGCCCTCGGCCATGTATTGAACATGCAGAGAAACAAAGAGCTATGGTGTTGTTGTAATGTCTCATTGGATAAATACTGCACGGACAAAAAAGAGCTATGTGAATTTTGTTTATTTATTTATTTTTGAATGGCAAATGAAATATAACACATAGCAAGGAGCTATGTGAATTATCTTGTGCCAAATATATATATATATATATATATATATATATATATATATATATATATATATATATATATATATATATATATATATATATATATATATACACACTACAACAAAATAGTAACATGCTCACACTTATTAGAGCATGGCGCCACACTTTAAAGTGTGAAGAATTAAAAAGTTCACACTAGCATGTGTGTGAACCAATTGGGTGTAGCAAATATTGTCACACTTTTATGTGTGAAGGTTTATAAATATTTTCACACTTTTAAGTGTGAGAGTTTTAAAACAATTCTTCACACTTTCTTCACACTTTTAAGTGTGATGCTTTTGATTTTAAAATAATTCTTCACACTTTTAAGTGTGAGATTGAAATTCTTCACACTTTTTAAGTGTGAAGATTTTGAAACAATTATTCACACTCTTAAGTGTGAATACCTTTAAGAAAAAGTTCACACTTTATAAAGCGCGAAGAAAAAAGCGTGTAAAAATGACAAATTTGTTGTAGTGATATATATATATATATATATATATATATATATATATATATATATATATACACACACACTATGTATTGACAATAATGAGTTGAGAGAATCACACATTTCACACACACACACACAAGAGTGAAAGTGATTACATTAAGCTAAAAATGTATGTGGTTACAGAGTATATATACAGGGGGAAAACTAATAATAGAATATTTACAATACTAGTCCTTCAACTATCTAATTGTAACACTTCAGTCCCTGAACTAATATCCAACTCCTCTTTGACACTCCCCCTCAAGTTGAGAGCTGGAAGAATTGGAAACTCCCAACTTGAACATGAGTTTTGAATGTTGATCTTCAGGTTAAACTTTTGTAAACACATCTGCAAGCTGTTCCTTTGTAGACACATAAGAAGGACTGACTTGACCATTCTTCACTTGATCTCTTACATAGTGGCAGTCTACCTCTATGTGTTTGGTTCTAGCATGAAACACAGGATTAGCAGCTATGTACAGAGCTGCTTGATTGTCACACTTCAAATCAACTGGACCAAGGTCTTTAATTCCCAAATCTCTTAGTAATGAAACTAGCCAGGTCACTTCACAAAAAGTTAGAGCCATTGCTCTGTATTCTGCCTCAGCAGATGATCTTGAAACAACACTTTGTTTCTTTGATTTCCATGAAATAGGAGACTGACCAAGTAATATGCAATATCCAGTTGTGGATCTTCTAGTCATTGGACAACTAGCCCAATCACTATCACAATATGCAGTCAGATGAGCAGCAGAGTCATTAGCTAGCAAAATTCCTTGACCTGGTGATTTCAACAAGTATCTCAACAAATGCTTAACAGCTTGCATATGAACTGAGGTTGGATTTTGCATAAACTGACTAAGAAGTTGTACTGTGTAGCAAATGTCAGGTCTAGTAATAGTAAGGTAAATGAGTTTTCCAATGTACTTCCTATATACTTCTGGATCAGAAAGAGGAGTACCAATGTCAGCCTGCAACTTCACATGAGGATCCATGGGTAGCTTATAGGTTTTAGCATTAGACAAGCCTGCTTCATGCAGCAAATCAGTAGTATATTTCTTCTGTGAAATGAAGATGCCTTGATCACTTTTGCACACTTCCAGACCTAAGAAGTAGTTCAATTCTCCAAGATCCTTCATATGAAAATGAGAACTTAACTGAGACTTCAAAGCTTGAATCTCACTATTGTCAGAACCAGTTATCATCAAATCATCTACATACACTAACACAGCTGTAAATGATGTACCATTTGATTTGACAAACAATGAATAATCTGCCTTTGACTGAACATATCCAAAGGACACCAGGGCTGATGACAATTTGGCAAACCATTGTCTTGGTGCTTGCTTGAGACCATACAAAGATTTCTTAAGTTTACAAACAAGGTTTTGATTGGTAGGAACATCTTGCACATTCTCCCCCTTACCAACATAACCTTGTGGCATCTGCATGTAAACTTCTTCAAACAATTCACCATGTAAAAAAGCATTTGAGACATCCATTTGACAAATATCCCAACCCTTCATGGCTGCAATAGCTAACAAGGCTCTCACAGTCACCATTTTGGCAACTGGAGTAAAAGTTTCTTCATAGTCTACTCCTTTTCTTTGTCTATTTCCATTTACCACCAGCCTTGCCTTCTTTTTGTCCTCAGAACCATCAGCATTGTACTTTATTTTGTATATCCAATGACAAGCAATAGCCTTTTTGTCTTTAGGCAAAGTTATCTCTTCCCATGTTTCATTATCTTCCAGAGCTCTAATTTCCACATCCATTGCATTGCCCCAGGCAGGAATCTTAATAGCTTCTTTGAAAGATGTTGGTGCAGTGTTGGCTAACAAGGCACACAAAAATGCTTGAAACTGAGATTGCAATGGAGTAACTGAGACTTGATTGGCTCTTGGCAAATGAGAGGTAACATAGTCTTTAAGCCAACTTGGAGTAACTGGAACTCTGGATGACTTCCTTGTGCCTGAAGGTTGTGTCTCAGCAGTTGTCTCAAACACTGGTTCAAACACTGGTGGAGCAGGCAGTTCAACTTGTTGAACTTCTTCTTCATGAATCTCAGTCTCAGTTCTAACTGGTTCAGGAGAATGCTAATTCTGCTGATAGGTTTCTGCTGACTGCTGATCCTGCTGATAGGATTCTGGTGTAGTAACTGGTTGAGTGGTAGACATAAAATCCTCATACCAAATAGAAGATGACATAGGAGCAGGTATGGGTTGAAGTACTTGATTCATACTAGACTTTGAATAAGGAAAAATATGCTCATAGAATACCACATCCCTGGAAACAAACCTAGTGTGGGTGAGCAAATTGTACAACTTGTACCCTTTTTGATGTTGTGGATAACCAAGAAACAAACAAGGCACACCTCTGGATTCAAACTTATCAGCAATTCTTGTTGGATTGCTTGCAACAACCAGGCACCCAAAAACTCTCAAGTGACCATAATCTGGCTTAGAATGCATCAAAATTTCATAAGGTGTCTTGAATTTTAGAACAGCTGTAGGAAATCTATTGATGAGATAAGTGGCAGTGATAACACAATCTCCCCAATAATGCACAGGCAAATGAGCATGTAATCTTAGAGCCCTTGCAATCTCCAAAATATTTCTGTGCTTTCTCTCTACTCTTCCATTCTGCTGAGGTCTATCCACACAAGAGGTTTGATGCTCAATTCCTAGAGATTTCATATAAGGGCCTATTGATCCTTTGAGAAATTCTAGTGCATTGTCTGACCTTATTATCTTAATGTCTTTCTCAAACTGTGTCTTAACAAAAGTATGAAATGACTTTAAGACAGTGAAAGCATCTGATTTCTTAACCAACAAATATGTCCACACAGCTCTACTACAATCATCCACTATGGTCAGAAAATACCTATGATGCCCTATAGTTGGAACTTTATAAGGACCCCAGATATCAATGTGAATGAGATGAAATGGAACTTTAGAATGTGAGACACTAGTAGGATAAGGAAGTTTAGCAAACTTAGCCATAGGACAGGTCAAACAAGCTTTATTATTAGCATTAGAATGACACTGAGGTACAGAATTAATGTGCTTAAGAGTAGAGTTTGAAACATGACCAAGCCTATGATGCCATAGACTATATGAATTGTTGAAAACACTGAAAGAAAATGTATCAGGAACAGAACAGTTTGCAAAGAATGAATACAAGCTACAATCTTCAAGTGCAGACACAACCATAGAAGAGAGTTGAGCATGCACTTGCTCCAATGGAAGATTGAGCAAATGATAGAGACCAGCCTTCTTCTTACCCAAGCCCAACACCTTCCTGGTTTTCAAATCCTGAATAACACAAAACTGCTCATAAAAAGTGACAAAACATTGAGAGTCTTTTGTCAATTTTGAGACTGACAAAAGTCTAAATTTGAATGAAGGAACAACCAGAACATTTTTGAGCTCAATTTTGTTTTGTAACACCTTATTTCCAACTTGTGAGATGATAGATGTGTGACCATTAGGCAAATTAATCATTTGTTTATACTTAAGGGTCTGAACATCTATTAGATCCTCACTATCAGGTGACATGTGATCACTAGCTCCAGTGTCAATTATCCAACCTTCTATCACACCATTTGTGCAGGAAAAACAATAAATTGTACCTTCACCAAATGGATGATCCATTTCAGTTGGTTCTTGAGCATTTTGATTGAACTGTGGCAAACTTTTCATGAGTTGCTCAAACTGTTTGGATGTAAACACAACATGACCACTGTTTTCAACTACTGCAGCAGTCCTTTTGACATTTCCATTGCCATTCTTAACCACTGATTTTCCTTTCTGACCTTGTTTATACTTATAATGCCAAACAGGATAACCAATTTTCTCCCAACACTTCTCTGGTGGATGCCACTTAAATCCACAGATATTACACTTATCTTTTACCTCTCCCTTGCTGTACAGATCAGTTGATTCAATCCCCACATGACTATTATTTCCAAACACCCCTCTTTGTGATTCTTCTTGTTGAAGCAAAGAACAAGCAGTTTCAACACTAGGCAGAGGAGAGTTCAACAACAGTTGACTTCTTTGACTTGCAAAATGATCATCCAGACCATTGAGAAATTGAAACAACCTTTGCTCTTCCTTCTGAACATTCAAGGCTTGAATAAACACAACAACTTCAGGAGTTATATTGACAATTCTTGGCAATTCATTCATGGAATCCAACTCTTCCCAAACACACTTCATATTGGTGTAATACTCACTAATGGACCTTCCTGATTGCATGATTGCATAAGTTTCTCTATTGAGTTTGTACTTATGAGATCCATTACTCAGTGCAAACCTTGTTTCCAACTGAAGCCATATGGCATGAGCTGTCCCCATAAACATGATGGATTTACCAATAGATTCAGAAAAAGAATTCATCAACCAACTAATTACCATATTGTTACACGTGTCTCATTGTTCTTGTAAACTAGCATCATCAACTGATCTTGGAACCATACCTCTAATGAATCCTAACTTCCGTTTTGTGGACAAAGCTATCTCTACTGATCTTCTCCAAGAACGATAGTTCTGAGCCCCAAGAAGTTTTTCAGTCACCATCAGTGTACCAGGTCCATCAAAAGGATGCAAGAACAGTGGATTTTGAAATAACATCTGATTATTCATCATTCCAGCAGTTTCAGATGAAGAAGAAGATGCTGAATTCATAACTATTGATGCGGAAGCGTTTTATAGATTCAAGAAACCGTTACAGTGATAACCTATTGATTCACGAATTCAAGAAACATGAATTGAATCAATTACAGGTGTTTGTGAAGAAATTTGATAGGGATTAGTGAAAGAATTATGAAATTTGGTGTTGAAATGGTGGTTTTATGAAGATGATCGGAAAAGTTAGTTACGGTGGTTTACGGTGGTTGAAGGTGATCGGAAAAATTAGTTAGAGTGGTTGTAACGGTTGCAACTGATCAAGAACTCATTATTGAGCTCTGATACCATATTGACAATAATGAGTTGAGAGAATCACACATTTCACACACACACACACACAAGAGTGAAAGTGATTTCATTAAGCTAAAAATGTATGTGGTTACAGAGTATATATACAGGGGGAAAACTAATAACAGAATATTTACAATACTAGTCCTTCAACTATCTAATCGTAACACTTCAGTCCCTGAACTATTATCCAACTCCTCTTTGACACTATGTAACAGATTGTGCACGTATTAACACATTTTTTCTTTTTTTACTGGAACAGGCCCATTCTCATTTTCTCGTCTACTAACTTGACCTTTTAGACGTAAAAGGCAAGAAAAATTGACTTATCTGTCTGCATTTTGGCAATGAAATGAATTGGCACATTTATTTACTCCAAAACAAAAATGTCCATTTCAATGGAACATATTTGCAATAAATAATTGAATTTACATTTTACCTAAAAGTAAATAAATTTGGTTAAAGATGACAAACGACAAAAAATGTTCATGTTTTGGTTTTACGCTCCTTGAATTTAAGACCCGTGACTTGACCATGACCAATATGGCTACTTTTTTTTTTTTTTTTTTTTTTTTTAATTTTTAAAGATGATTCGAATAGTAAATTTTTTTAAAAGCATGTATTTGAACCGCATTTGAGTTTTTGGTCATTTTGATGCGCACACACCACTATTTACGCACCAAACCTTAAAAAAAGATCATATCATGTCGAGATGGTAACTATCTTTAATGATAGCAATGGATCAAATTACATGTATAAAGCTTGATATCCTGATTAATGTATTATGCCAATGCCAAATCTTAGTTCACAACATTTAAACATCACATACCATTCTATATTCAACATAAAACATCTCGACCCATAATTAATTTCAATATCCGAAATAATATGTCATATCGAGATTGAACAACAATAATGCTTTATTTTGTATAGATTTTGTTTGTTACGTTTAGTGTTACCCATGATACTTTATCTCTCTCACACTCCTCTCTCACGATTTTTCCGGTCCGGTGTTAATCCGAATCACCAATACACCGGCCGATTGATCCTAACCCGATCCAAACTAATGAAATAAATTATACAATAATTCATTAGTTTGGATCGGATTAGGATCAATCGGCCGGTATATTGGTGATTCGGATTAACATTGGACCGGAAAAGTCGTGAGAGAGGAGTGTGAGAGAGATGAAGTAATGATTGATTGGTCGGGCACCATAAACCATTTTTCAGGTATGGATCAGCCTAAAGGAATATGGGCCAGAAAGTTAGGGGCAAAAAATCCTCCTTATTGTTATGTTTATATAATTTGTAACTTAATTAAAGTCTACATTGTAAATATTTTATGTCCACAACTTTTGTTGAATCACGAGGATTCAAGTTAGCTAAAGAATCAAATTAGGAGAAAGTGATATGAATGTGTTGTCCATAGATTTCTTGTATTAAGTTCAGAAATTATATCTTTTGTACTTCAATCAATATATGCAATTGCAATTGCAATTTCAATTTCAATCAATATATTTGTTAAAAAAAATCAATATATTTCTTTTCTTTTTTTCCTTATTTTTTTCATTTTTTTTTCATTTTTTTTAATTTTTTTTTGCAAAAAAAATAAAAATAAATAAATAATAATAAATAAAGTTACTACTTTCGTGTATGGTTCATTCCAATATATTGCATAGAATTGTGAATTGTCCAATCTCTTGAAGATGACAAAAAAGTAAAGGGTTATTATACAAAGAAGTCACTAAAGTTTGCGTGAAATTTGTCCTAAGGTATTAAAGTTTCAAACTTGTCATCCAGGTTACTCAACTTCTTGCGACCGGTTATATTTGTTACTATGTTTTTGGTAACTGGATATAACCGGTAAAAATCCTACATGGCTAATTTTTTGAAGTAAAGAATGGTCCTTGTGATTTGTTGAGTATCACGGATTTAGTCCCTTGACCACTATTTCTGTTAGTTTGACCGTTTTTATATTTTTTTCATACGTTTTTATCCGCTTTTATACATTTTCATACATTTTTATCCGTTATAGCCCGTTTTCATACGTTTTATCAGTTTTTATATGTTTTCATCTGTTTTAATCGTTTTTATACGTCTGCGTCCGTTTTTATACATTTTGTCCGTTTTTAAACGCCTTCGTTCGTTTTTACTGTTTTTATCCGTTTTCATCCTTTGCCGTTCATTTTTATACGTTTTCGCCCTTCTCTTACGTTTTCATATGCTTTTTTCCATGTTTATACATTATCATATGTTTTTATACGTTTTCGTCCGCTTTTAAATGTTTTCATCGTTTTATCTGTTTTCATCTGTTTTTTATACGTTCTTATTTGTTTTTATATCTTTGAAAATGTTTAAAAACATATAATAATAGATAAAAATGTATAAAATCATATGAAAATGTGTAAAAACGTATGAAAACAGATAAAAATGGATAAAAATGTATGAAGACGTACAAAGAACATATAAAAACGAATGAAAGCGTATAAAGAACCCAAAAGTAAATAAATAATTGTTTTGGTTGAAGATGACCAATATGCCCCTAATCTTGTCAAAGTAAATAATGTAACACGTTCCTAGTCATATGATAAGTAAACACAAACACAACATCATTTCATTCAATACAACCAAAAAAAAAAAAAAAAAAAAAACCATAAACTCACCATGGCCAAACCAACAATATTCCTAAGCGTCATAACTTTTATGTGCATCGTCTTCCTTGCAAATGCGCAATATGGTCCGATAAAAGATGTGAAAAACAACAAAGAAGTGGAAGAGCTAGGAAGGTATTGTGTCCAAGAAAATAATCGAAAAGTTGGTTCGAATGGTTCAAAGTTTGTGGAAGTTGTTAAGGGTGATCGTGAACAGGGGCGGAGGGAGTGGGGTGACTTGAGGGTGCTAGGCCCCCTCCAATAAGCCCATAATTTAACTTTTAATAATCCACGAGTCTATCCCAACTAACGACTTTTCTATAATGAAAGAAAAAGTAAACAACCGACATGAAATATCTCCTGTCTAAGTGGCCACTGATGTGAGAATATAAAATGAGAGATTTTTGACAATATTTTTTTCTGTTAATTTAAAAAATTTAATGGATTTGTCAACAACTAGTTATATTTCAAATTTTAATATTCAAAATTCGCGATGATTGTTTTATATTAGACATAATATTTTATCTAAGGTTTTTTTTTTCTTAATTCGGATATCCGAAATTTCAGATAACAGTTTTATATATGTGAATATCCAGATGTATATAATTTTTGGAAAACTTTTATATGAGTTCCAAAATTGTCCTTTTATAAAACCCAATTTTTTAATAAATTATGATCAAGTTTTCGGATATCCGAATACGGATATTTTTTAAACACCCACAACCTAAATCAATAAATCGTAGAAAGTTTCGGCTTTATTGTTCTCCCCTAGTTATATACTTGGAAGCATCAAAATACATAAAAAAACTGACCTTATTTTGAGTTTATTATACTTTTTATACACTAAATATGTTAGAAAAAATTAGGTTTAGTAATGCATTCGTAAGTTTTTGTGATGGTTTATTTGTATAAACTAAAGTTAGAAACCATTCTATTTACACTTTTATTTTTTCGGGTTATATAATGAACTTCGTCCTCCTTTAACTATAAATCCTGGCTCCGCCCCTGATCGTGAATCCACCCGGTTCAAGTCCCGTTTGGGGTTATATACTATTTGACAATTAAAGCCATAGGTTCGAAAGGTGGTAAGAATAGTTTTTACGATGCTGAAGTTCTGGTGAAACCATGGGGCTCATTACAAAGAGTTGCTTACTTTTCAACCCGGAAAAGGGTTTGATATGAGCCGTATGTGAATGGTAAACCAAGTAACAGCCCAACAAAGAAAAAGACATCAAGGGTATACGTTGCATGGGAAGAGAAGAAGAAGTATTTTTTCATGTTTCTTAGTTGCAAGAATAAAGGAGTACTTTAGGTGGACATGGTCTTGTGCATGAGATCATGGGTTTATTTACTAGTTAATTATCTTTAAGTCTTTACGAGTAAGTTTAGGATAGTGGGGAGGACTTGTCAACCCACTAACTATTCTATTTCTATTTAAGTCTTATAACAATGGTGCTTTCATTGCCTTACTCGACACCTACAAGACGATACCCACCTTTCCTACAAGAATCCATGGCCACCCTGGCAGCCAACATATCCAAACTTGAAGCCGTCATGGTCAAATTCCTTGCCAGTACTTCCATCTCCACTACCTCCCAAAGGGTTCGGCTTGTTTGCCTCACAAGAAAGTTTGCGTTTGTTATCATGAAAAATATTAGTATTAATGTTCCTTTGGTTTAATAAGTAAGAAGTTTGTGTTTCTTATAAGCTTATTGTTTGAGCTTCTTACCATGATGTTTAGTTGAACTTGGAAATATTCAGTAGTTACATTCTGATTGCATCTTAGGTTCTCAGTGTTTATTGTTAATAGCCCACCATCTCGAAATGTTTAGGTTTAGCTTATATTGGGTGCTTATTGGTTTATTTTCTTTTCAAATTGATACAAACCACAATAAGCCCAAAAAAATGGAGTTTAATCTCAAATCTTATTTGACTTATTTATGTAAAATTTCTTCTAGCTGCTTGAATTCCCTTCTTAAAATGCTAATCCAAACACCCCGTGATGGAACTTTGTCCAAGTTGTAAGGAACAAGCTTATATAGTTTGTAACTATGTGATGTGTTAGTTTCTTTGTCATATCGAGAAAGCTTCTCTATTGTTGTTGCCTCTTGGAAACAAATTAGGATACTATCCAAGTTAGTTACATTTTTGTGAGTGATAAAAAACAAGAAGAGATGTAGACTTGTGCGATAGATTCGATTCTACGCAATGATTAAATGCTTGGTCCTTTCCTGCAAAGACCGATGAAAAGATGTATGTGGCCTAACCTAGGTATTCGGTGACTATTTCCGCATTGGTAGTTGTAATATTTCGCAAGTGTGATGTGTTGTTTTTCTTTTGAATTTTGATTACTAACTCCTCTAAGCAGGTTCTTTTTTCAGTATTTGTTCTTGGTCACAAAGAAAATTATTCAAATTTTGTGCTGATCAATCTATATATTATTCAAAGTTGTTCTTAGTCACATGGAACAAATTTTATCATACAGAATCTTTGCTCTTAGCTAGTGGTTATAGGTCCGAGTCACGACAATTGATAACAATGAAACGGAGAGCATACAAAATCAACTAAAAACTAATCGGCCGCAATGAAAGAAGAACGTTAACATGAGTTGCTTTGACTGCTAACATTCTTGAATGCTTAGTTATGTCATAACGTACTCGAGTGAGATTTTTCTCCATTGGTATGTGATAAGAAGTGAAGTTGACAGAGAGTAAATGTGAAAAATGAATTGTATTATGAAATTGTTAGTTACAATACAGTAATAAGAGAGTACTTATACTACTTGACTACACTTCTACTAGTTCTACTGTTACATTGAATCAAGACTTGAATATATACAAGATACATCACATTATGTTACAAGCTATCAAACTATTGTCTAAGAGTAGCTTCATCTTGTGTAGACTTGGTTTGTAGCTTTGCACACTTTGCACTGAATGTGTTTGAACCTCAGCTATTTTGTTATCTTGAGTAGCCTTATTACCCACCCCCCCCCCCCCCCCACAAGTTGGCATGGAATAAGGATTGCAAATGCCTAACTTGGATAAATACTGGTAGTGAAGAGCTCTGATAAGACCTAAAATCCGCATACTTCAATTATTTTCATATTAATCCTTCCAAATCCGCGTCTTTTCGTTCCTAAGCTCATCTTTGTCCAGAAAACAGAATATAACCAAATAAGAGTATATATATCCTAACATATTAACACAAAAGATGAGTAATCTATGGGAAATTAACACTAAAATATCGGTATTATTTGATGTTATCAGTCTATGTGGTTTACCTGCCATGAAGTTTTGTAAACCAGAAGTAAAAGCCTCATTGTTGTGCTGCATCATCAATAGAACTTGATTGAGCTGGTTCTGAAGCATGTCCATCCTAGCAGTCACTAAGTAGTTTGGTAGCAGGTTCACAAGATTGGATGGTTCAGTTGGGGTGGCCTCAGTTGGTGTACCATCATTAGTCATAGTCATGTTGACTGTCCTTGACCTGTTATGATTTTATCTCTTCTGAGGTGGAATATACTTAATGTGAAGTGGATGACCAATGGCATAACCTACCAATTTGTAACATTCTTCTTTTGTATGTCCCTCCTTGTTGCAATTTCCACAAGTAGCCCCAACTTTGAATGAACTTCTCCTATTCTGTGACTGAGCTTGTGAAGAAGTGTGTGTGTTTGGTGTTCAGTTTTGTGAAGGAGTGTTTGGGTTTGAAGTTCTGTAAGTGTTGAGAGCAAATGGAACTGAGTTAGAGACTTGTTTAGGTGCTTCTTTCTGCTTCTCTTCCTGTCTGAGCATACTATATATTCTTTACCTACCATAGGAAGAGGTTGTAGTAACAAGATTTGACCCTTGAAATTTGTGTAACTTATCCAATCCCATAAGAAATTGCATTAGCCTCTTCCTTTGGTCCCTTTCTCTATTTGACTTCCCATTTTCACATACACATTTGCAAGTGCAATTGTAAGGAGCTTCCAATGCATCTAACTCATCCCATAAACCCTTAAGCTTGTGATAGTAGACTTCAACAGAACTGTTTAACTGATTCAAATGCAAAATTTCATTGGTGAGTTTGTAGATTTTGTGATTGTCTAGTCGAGAGTAATGATCTTCCAATTGATGCCATATGGAGTGGGCACTATGAACAAAGTTGAGATTTTTGCCAATTTGCTCTGAAACTATGTTGAGTACCTAAGAAATGTTAATTAGTTTCAACTTGTTTCTAGCACTCAAAGCTATCATCATTGATCTTCTCCATGTACTATAATTCTCAGAACCAGTGAGTTTCTTTTCAATTAGAATTATTCCTGGATGATCTTGAGGGTGAAATTTGAGTGGATGGTTGACTGAGTTGAGTGCTGCCATTGGATCATTGTTTGGTGGTGCAGAACTGCTTGTTTGAGCCATTTTGTGAATGATTAGTTGTTCTTGATATGAATTGTAAGTGATTTGTGATTGATTTTGGTGGTTTATAACAGATTATGGTGTTTTGCTTTGAAAGAAGTTTTAGCGGGAAAAGTGGTTATGATGTTTATTAATGATGAATTTGTTGAATTTAATCGGAAAAGATATGATAGAGGTGTTTGAAATGATGTAATGATTAGTAAACTGTGTGTTTGGAGTAATTTTGGTGAATTAAAGATGGTTGATAATGGTGGATAACTGTTTGTTATGTTGGTGGAAGTTAGTTAGGGTGGTTTGTTATGATGGAAGTTAGTTATTGGTGGCGGAATAATGGTGGTTGGATGGTAGAGCATGATGATTGCTCTGATACCATGATAAGAAGTGAACTTGACAAAGAGTAAATGTGAAAAATGAATTGTATTATGAGATTGTTAGTTACAATACAGTAACAAGAGAGTACTTATACTACTTGACTACACTTCTACTAGTCCTACTGTTACATTGAATCAAGACATGAATACATACAAGATACATCACATTATGTTACAAGCTATCAAACTATTGTCTAAGAGTAGCTTCATCTTGTGTAGACTTGGTTTGTAGTTTTGCACACTTTGCACTGAATGTATTTGAACCTTAGCTGTCTTGTTATCTTGAGTAGTCTTATTAGTATGAGATCAAGGAAGGAGCGAAAAGTGGAATGAAAGTTTTAAGCACGAAGACAAAAAGATACGAATTCATAATAAAATTGTACGTATGACCTCGTTCGATATATCGATGGTTAAAATCTATTTACAACAGGTTAAGGTGAACTTAATTTTTTTTTTGTAAACGAGATGATATTATTAATTCTCTAGTCAAATTTGTTTATTTTTTAGCAAGATAAACGAGTATAATTGCTAATTATTGACACATTGACTCAAAATCATGGAAAATTAAAACACCAAAACTATCATTATGTTATGCACGTCACTTATTGTGGTGTCTAGAGATAATAATGGAGTTCAATAACGCAAAATCAAATCACAATTGTATTAGACAATAGGTTAATTGGCTCAAGCTCATTTATGGACTCATGATATTAGGGTGGCCAAAACACCATGTAAGTATAAAGGACCACTGACGGAGCTAGGAATTAAAGTTAAGGGGGGCTTAACTTTGTTTTTCAACTAGTAACAACGAATGTTTTATTTTCAAAAAAATATCAAAGTTTCATAATTCGCAGCGTTTGTTGATACTATTTTAAAAGTAACAAGGGACATATCAAATACAACATGATTTTCTGTCAAATTCAATCTTGAAAGTGATTCTAAAAGAGTATACGATAAAACTAAAATGTATTTTTTTACGATAAAACAAAAGAGAACTTGTGGTGGTTTTTTAAAACAAAAAGTTTCACGTAAAGTGGAACTACGAAGTGTTTAAAACTATAAAGAAATATTCTTGAATTCTAATAATTCATCTTTTAACCAAAGAATAAGACAAGTCAAAACAAAATCATAAATATAAAGGGAAGTATTGATAGAAACGAAAAATTAAATATGAAAGCCGAATAGAAACTATTAAGTTGGAGGGATTAACACGAAATAACATATTCACTTTGGGCCAATATCTAAGTATAACATATAGAACTTGGGCTTGTTAAGAGAGGCCCAGCACCCTTCCGCCACCCTATCAGTCCGAAGCTGTAAATGACGATTAAGGGTAGATAAGATGCTATGACCGATAGTAAAGATCAAATGAGAAATATAATTAAGATAAGAAGGATGAGAAGAAAGTACAACTACATGTTTGAGATACACCTACAAAAATACATGCATATCCATATTGTTTTCCCCTTATTTAAAACATGTGTCTAATATTTCTTCTCACTCTTCTCACTAGATCCATATTAATAAATGATATGGATTTACTATCATCAACACAAACAGAGATCTTTTGATAGCAACATTCAGTGTTTGAAATATACATTTAAAATCAAGTTCATCAAGAGTTATTTTATCTTAACGACGTTAAATAAAATGACTTCATACATGATTTCGATGATTCAAGTTGCAAAGGATCAAAGTTTACCAATTGTCTCCGAGGTGAGTTAAAGAATCAAAGATCAAAGTCGAGTTGATACCATCAAAGATAAAATTGCTACAAGGTCGTCTTCAACTTTTATACGGAATTCTCAGCATTTCGAGCTTTAAAGACAATGAAGATCCTAATCTAGCCTATCATTACATGGGGGGGGGGGGGGGGGGGATTGTTGGAAATTGAGATAAATTCCATTTATCTAATATATGTTTAGGGATGGCAATGGGCGAGAAAAAACCCATAACCTACGGTTACCTGCACGTAAATGGGTGGGTAACCCCATCAATTTTTACCCACGGGTGGGTTGTGGGTGTAAATTTGTACCTATCGGTGGGTGGCGGGTGGGTGACGGGTAATGTATACTCATCAAGGGTAAACCCATGACACTCTTAAAAAATACACACACGTGTATTTGTCAAAATACATATGGGTCTACCCATGAATCTATTTATGTTAAACTAAAATTTATTATAATACTTAAGTATTTGTAAGGTTGTTGATATACATTTAATAATACCCGACTCTCTACAGTACCCCCCCCCCCCCGTATCAAAATAATTGTCAGTAGACAAGAATTACAAAGTTTAATAAAAGTGAGATCATTTTAGTTTTCAACCACCTAAAGAGAATATTCCCCTACTATATTCTCTAGTTTTTACTTAAAAGGGAAAGTGGACAATTATTTTGATACATCCCAAAATGAAAATATGGACAATATTTTTTAGACGGAGAAAGTAAATAATTGAAGGTTTTTGTAAGTTTTTAAAGAAGTAGGATATTAAAAGGGCCAAGTGACTCGCATTTTGTGTTTTGTTTTCAAAACTTTAAATTGTTTTACTTTATCTTTTGAAATGAACTAATATGACTATTATTTAGTTTAATGATGTCAAATTTGTTAGTTTGAGATAGTGTTCAACAAATCCACCCTAAAACTTTTTCGGTTCGGTTTCGGTTTTGTTTATTTCAGATTTTGTCGGTTTTGGTTCGATTCGGTTTTTATCGGTTCGAAACCTGAAACATAGCCCGAACCGAGTTTCTCGGTTTTTCCTTTTTCGGTTTCGGGTCGGGTCGGTTTTTGTCGGGTTTGACCTGATGCTCACCCCTAGTTTGAGACATAAGATTAATTATTTTGTGAACTTGGTTTTTGATAAATTGATATGGTGTCTTATTACACAGTTTCATCATTAGTTTTCATATCACGGCTTTGTGCTTTTGTTGCATTTCACTAACCTATGGGCAATAGATACCCGCGGGCATTGGCGTGGGTAAAAAAATTGTACCCATTGACAGACGGCGGGTGAGGAAAAAAACCACGAGGCCGGGTAACGTGTTAGATGTACCAGTACCCATTGCTCACGGGTGACATCCCTATATATCTTGTATGAAATTAATTTATTAATTGCTGAAATGGATCATTATGTAAATGCACTACCTTTTCCTGTTATCTTGGTTTTTGGCCTTTAGACTAAAAAACAAAGTAAACGCCATTTAAATGCTATGCCATATTTGGTAATTATTCTTTAGGTGTAATTTAAAAAGGAAAATGATTATGTTGTAAATTTCCGTATTTACATATAGTTGAACAGAAATATCCTACCTTCTTTTGAAGTTGTGGACTTGAAAATTACGGAGTATATTGAAATATACGTAATACTAGACGAGTACCCGTGCATAGCAACGGGATTTTATAGCGGCATTTAATTATAATGATATTTTGGTTAAGTGGTTTGTGTAACGTTTTGTGTAACCAAAATATCACTATAACTATCTGCCGCTATAAAATTCCGTTTCTATGTACGGCTACTCATCTAGGATTTTAAAAGTTTATTTTTATATACGTGTGTATTCATTCTTAAGTTGACAAAACAATTTTACATTTTTACAAGGTTTTGAAACCAGGGTCGACCCGGCCGGGTTAACCGGTTCGACCGGTTCCGGCCGAAAAACGGGTCAAAACAACTCAGGTTTCTAAAACCGGGTTAACCGGTGTGACCCGCCGGGTTTTGAGTGACCCGGGTCAACCCGGTTCTCGAAACCCGACCAGGTTTCATTTTTTCAAAAAAATTTAATAAATACCCGGGTTGACCCGATGGTCGAACCGGTTGACCCGGCAGTCGAACCGGTTGACCCGGTCAAAAAAATAAAATAATAATAAATTAAAAACCGGTTTGACCCGGCGGTCCAACCGGTCGAACCGGTTGACCCGGTGCCCAGTGACTCGACCGGGTCGATTTCGAACCCGGTTTTCAAAACATTGCATTTTTATGTTTTCATTTATTAATTATTCATTTAACTTTCCATGTTTTTTAGTTGACAAAAAATTTGAATGTTTAATGTAAGTTTCCATGTTTTTATTTAAGTTTTAATTAAGTTTTAAATGAGATGTATTAAGGAATTTTAAAAGCATTAATTAAAGGTAATTTAGGGAAAACATTAATTTAAGTTTTTCACTTTTCACTTTTTGACTTTTTGACCATTTACTCTTTATAAATAGTATAGATATAGATATGTCAAACGGATGGAGTTTTTATTTTATTTTAGATCTTCTAAAATATTGATGATAATTGCATTAAAAATAAACTAAATTAGTTATAAATTAAGTAACGATTTCTATTCATAAGGAATTAAAATCTTTTCATTGCCTCACAATAAAAGCAATATTATCTTCATAAAATCATTTTACAATCGTGACACAATCATTTTTATTCACTTAACATTCTTAAAACCCTTAAAAACCTTTTGAGTTTCCTTATCATTCACTCATTCATAGGTTTTACCATCATCATCTCATTTATATTCTCATACAAAACACAAATGGTCAAGAAGATGTTATATCCCATGAAAATGGAACTTCTTCACAGGTTTGTAGTTTTTGTAGTGTTGTTCATGGGATTTGGAACGTTACAAAGTTATGGTAGTGCAAGAAGACCGCAGCCGGCGTTATGGAGAGGCGGTGGGGCGGCAATGACAAAGTATCAAACAATCATTGTTGATCAATCGGGCAACGGAAACTATACTACCATTCAAGCGGCCATTGATGCTATTCCTACTAACAACATGCAATGGATTTGTGTTTATGTCAAGGAGGGCACTTACAAGTATAGTTTTTCTTTTTAAACTTTTGTATTACTTTTTATTTGTTGTTATTGTAACTACGTTTTGTTAGATCTATACATCATAAAAGTTAAAGTCACAATAACAATAACTTATGATTATGTTATGCTAGATAAGTATGTGGTGTACAAATTGTCTCTCACGCAGGTAAAAATGTATGAACCATTAGTCAAAACCCTAGGGAAGAGGCGTGGACTAGTTGGTATAAAATTTAAGTTGAGAAACCATCTTTTTAGGGTTTTAAGCACAATGATAGGGAAATCTTTTTAGGGTTGAGAGATTGTGCTTATTTTTTCAACAAATAAGATATTTAAAAAATAATCTTTGTTTGGCAGAAATAACTTTAAAACCAAAGGTTACTTCATGTAAGACCAAAGGTTACATAATCTTTTAAAACCAAAGGTTACTTCATGTAGTTTATAAAAATAATCTCTTTTTATAATTCTCTCCAGCACCATCTCCAGCACCAGTTCCATTTACTTTCGCCAAACATACCCAAAGTTTTAGTTTGAGAAATGCTAAATTCGTGTCCAAATTTGTGTGACAGTGTCCTGTTTGTTAGCTGTAGATAAATGATCAACCATCAACATATGTGCCAATGACACAGATTTATGAAACAGTGAGTCATTTAGCTGCAAATAGCAATTTTAGCTCCAATCAATAGGATGTTGCCAAGCCGGTGTTAGGCACGAATTTGAAAACATCTTTAGGTGTCCATACGATTTCTCTTTAATTATTATACTTGTGTTTTCTCTAAAAACAGTACTTTACTTGAGAACTTGGTAGTATTTTAGATCAAACACAATAAATTTAACTTTCAAGTATTTTCAATAAAAAAAAAAAAAACACCATTGTCTAACGTCAATTATAAGTGATAACAACTATTTGCTTACAGTAGACTCATATGACTAACGTTAATTATTTCTACGTGTTTTATGTACAGTGAACAAGTTAAGATCCCTATGGACAAACCCATGATTTATCTAAAAGGAGCGGGTAAAAGAAAAACTAACGTTGTTTGGGATTCACATAAAATCATTCAACTCGATGCTACGTTTAATTGCGAAGCTGACGACATTGTGGTCAAGAGCATGACTTTTATCGTACGTACACATCTTGTTATCATTTCTTAGGATTATTCATTTACACATGTTTGTTTGATTATCAACTAATTTTTAACCATGTTTATTCAGAATTCTTACAACTACCCTTTAAACAACAAGAAACCCGCGCCTGCCTTGGCCGCAAAGATAACAGGTGACAGGTCAGCATTTTACCGAGTTGGTTTCATGGGTTATCAAGATACGTTATGGGATGCCGGGGGAAGACATTACTTTAAGCTGTGCTCGATAAGGGGTGCCGTTGATTTCATCATGGGGTCCGGTCAATCTATATATGAGGTACCGCAGCTATCAGTAATACTACAGTAGTACTTTTATATTTGTCTCGTTTTAATATGGGTGCTTGAAAGATTTTGTCCCGGATTATTTTGTAAGCTGTACGCCTGTACCTATATATATGTATTGGTCAGACATCTTTCTGCACTTAAAAAAACATATGAAATATGTTTGAAGTCTTTTTGGTTAAAATACGAGTAACAAACATGACCACAAAGCAATATTTGTTGACTTAGAAAAATAGAAAGTATATATTCTATACTCTTGATCACATTCCTTATCTGTGAATCGATCTAAAATAGTTTATGATCTTTTGCAGAGGTGTACTGTGTCGGTAATCGCGGGATCCTTAGGTCCTGGTCTCCCGGGGTATATCACGGCCCAATCAAGACAAAATGCTAATCACCCCAATGGCTTTGTGTTCAAAGATTGTAATGTTGTTGGAAATGGTACGACATTTTTAGGAAGACCATGGGGAGGCTTTGCTCGTGTTCTTTTCTACAACTCGACATTAACAAATGTTGTTGTTCCTGAAGGATGGAAACCTTGGAAATTTTTTGAATCCACAATGTATGAACTCATACTCTACTTTGTTCTTGGCCATCTTTACGAGTTTTTTTTTAATAAATTAATTTTTTTTTACTCCACAGGAACTTGGTGTTTGCTGAATATGGATGTCGTGGTGAGGGAGCAAATATATCAGGAAGAGCACCCTGGGTACAGAAGATGAGCAAGGATGAGGTTAGAAGGCTAACGAGCATGTCTTATATCGATGAAGAAGGTTGGATGAAAAATCAACCTTTTAATATGTTGTCTTCTTGAGCTCGCACTTGTGTAGTACTGGTTCTATTTGAATCTTTCTTTCATTCTGTTTGTTTCTTTTGATTTAAAATGTTATGGAAATTCTTAAGATATGTAGTTTCGTTTTGTAAGTTTGAACAGATTATCAACTTTTGTATTGTCTCGTCACACTGATTCGGTGTGTAAATGGTAATCCTTTAGTCCGTCGCAGGTCAAACCTGAACTTGAAATACCAAGGGATTCGTATTTGCAAATGCTTATAGTTGATGATCAGGTTACTTTGTTACTAAGAGAAAAAGATGATTGTTAACTGTTAAAGTTGAACTTAAGTAACCAATATATTTGCAGCAAGTTTTATTGTTGCTGACTACCTTAGACGAATATGTTATAACTAAATGCAAGTTAAATAAAAGAAGGGACTTAATGTCGAAAAACGAATCCTTTGGACTCCCCTAATTATATATGGCTGGCCCTTGGATGGATTCTAGGAAGGGTGGAGAGTGTGGAAAGTGAAGGAGTGGTTAGCCAAACTTGGAGAACAAGTTGTGATGCTATAAAAGCAATTCCTTGATCGTCCCACTTAAAACAACCCTTAAAAGCAATTTGACACATTCAGCTAAAAACCATATTAATTATCTTTACTTTTCTTCCCATGTGATTCGGCTAGATAGAAAGTAAAACATATACCACTTAGGATTGAGTTGAGTTTCAGATATTCTTTGTAGGTTGTGTTATTTGCAATGACATTCGGTCATTTTGCTTTTAAGTGTGAAGCTGGTGAATCAGTTTACGTGTTTGGCATGGGCTTATGATGGACGCTGCCTGTACAGCTGTAGCAAGGTATGTATTCGATTATGTCATAGGCATGCTTCTTGTCATCATGGAAATGAACTAATATAATATAACGTATGATATATACAAAGATCAATTCCTATAAGTTTTGATGTAAAACATCATTTCGTACAACTTTTGTGTTTTATATTTTTGATGATTCGGACCAGAAAGCTATAAAAAAAAATTTCACATGTCACGAAAAAAAAATCTAAAAAAAATTTATTTCACACACTAAAAAAATTTTTTGAAAAAAAAAAAGAATTTCAAAAAAAATCAGAAAAAAAAGAATTTCGAAAAAAAAACTAAAAAAAAAATAAGGACGGTGGACACAATTTTCTCCAAACGATAGGATCATTTACGTAATTTAGTCTAGGGACTGTAGATGCAATTTTTGCAAACCAATAGGGACCATTTATGTAATTTGGAAGGGTAAAACTGTCATAATACTCAAAGAAAGACAAAATTGTTAACATTAGTGTTTTTTTTTAGTTTACTACGCAGAAGTCATATTTTTTTAGAAGTATAGTGTTTTTTTTTTTTTTTTTTTTTTTTTTTTTTTTTTTTTTATGGTATTAGCCCTATTCTTTTCTTTCTAAGCTATGAGAAACTAATACGAGTTTTTAATTGTAGTGTTTGCTAAAACTATTTGTCATGAGATAGTAGAGGTACTACCATTCTTATTTGAACTGGACACATGAATTTTGGTAATGCATAAATTAAATAATAGTCGCTCCAGTTTGTTGATATATACTACATATAAAATAAAAATGGTCAAATGTGAAATGTTGAACGTTAAAAATGGTTAAATGAGAGAGAAATGTGAAACTTAAATGATCAACTAATTATCTTAACTAATTAAAGAAACATTAATACACATATGTTTCAAAAAGAAACTATTAATACACCTCAAAACCGGGTTGATCCGGGATGCTTCATACCCGGCGGGTTGACTCGGTTTAATTTGACCCGTTTTTTCGAACCAACCTTTTCGGTTGACCCAGTTTATATTTATCTGTTTGGTTGACCCAGCTTATATTAGGCAACAAAATTTGTTCTCTTTGACCCGTGTGGGACGATTGAAGATTTGGTTTCAGAAGCTAGACAAAAGCTGTTACATATGTAGCTTCTTTGTGGCGGTAAAGCATATCTTTTAGACCTTCTATACCTACTAATAAATCTTGTATGTTGTTAAATACACAAATTTATTAGTAGGCACTTAAAAGAGAATAAAAGGAGTTTCCAAATATTCACATGTTAATGCTATGTGTAAAAGAATCACGATATAAATCTAAAAAAATTGATAACTTATAGTCTTATATGAATTAATCCTTCATACCACAATGTGCTAATATATATTTTGGTTTACCAGCATACCATGTTATTAAGCATGTGCATAATATATTAATAACAACTTATCAATGCAATCAACATCCTGATATATCAAGTAGAAAAACTTATTGTCTTTGATCCATGTTGGATTGGAGACTTACCTTTTAGAAATGTTACTTTATAGTTTGTACATTTTTTTCTTTCTTTCGAAGCTATGACAAATTGATGCCAAACTCGAATGAGTTTAACTAAAATTTAATTGACATAAATGCTAAGCTTAATAGTAAATAATGTATTGTATATATGCTGGCATTTTTTTAGTACTAACTAAATTTACATCAGTAAAAGATAAATCCAAAGCTTAATCTTTAACTCATATCCTCATTTTATTACGTGACTATTATAAAACTACGAACCAAATAACGTGTAATTATGTGAAAAGTTATCAATCTCGTAAATAGTTACGTACTAAGCTTGTAAAAAACGTATATCAAAAGGTTTGAAAAAAGTAGACAAATCGCATAAATTAGCGATAGACGACATCGTTAGATGGAAAATTTATATGTGCCATAGATGATCGCAGTCTATGATTAAAGGATACTAATATCAACTTGCATAACACATTTACACCACAATATAAAAGTAAGCAAACTTTTTCATCTTCCTCCGATGTGGGATATAAGACTTCATCCAAGCTTTGAAAAAATGTTGTCTAAAAACACAACAGTCTAACCAAATCAAATAATATTTATGTTACCGTTATAAATAAGTTTCCAAAACAAATTGATATGGGTAGAGTTCAGCTAGATGATTAATGGTGCATACAATTCACAGACGATTAACTCGTAGAGTGAAAAACAAACATCGTTCACCTTTGACTTCTGTCATAACAATGATCAAAAAACATTTATGCAGGTAAGTTATTATAATGATAAAAGTTGTACCGTCATGACTAAAATAACAATCTTTAATTAACTCATAATTGTATGTTGCATTATGAGAACACGTCTTTGTTTAAACATTTATAGATGACCAGAATGTAAAAAAGTATACTGTTTGTTCCTGACTAACTAACTTTCAATATTCAATTCATATTAAGTAGTCATGTAGTTTTCTATTTAATTTATGTATGCTAAAAAAAAAAAAAAAAAAAAAAAAAAAAAAAAAAAAAAAAAGGTAATCTTACGATATACGTCATTTAAGCTTTTACATAAAAAAAAGTAAAAATACTAATAAAAAAATCAAATAATAATAATTAAAAATTGAAATATATATTATACATGTTGCCGGACATCTTTGATGATGATGACTTCTAAGCAGCCAACACCCTAAGATGCCGGTCAACATATAATAGTAATTATATATCAAGATGAGTGATGGGTTTACATTCTAGTATAAAAACTAGCAATGTTTCTTATGTTTTACATATGTGGGATGCAATAAGTATTTATTTTATCAAAAATATTCAAGGCACACAAGTGTTTTAACGATTTTCGAGTTAGTAACGATGTTGTTCGATAAATTTGATGTCATTTAGCTATGATGTTGTTCCTTTATAGTGGGATGTCTGATGATGGACATGCTAATAATGTAGTGGCCGAGCTCTTTTATTCGACTAAAAATGCAAAATATGATTCAGTGACTTTTAAAAAGGGTCGTTAAAACTTAAAAGTCCACTTCCAGTTTTATGCAACTTAAGATATATGAGAGAACATGTCTTTCTGAAATTATATATGTAAAAAATTATGATACATGCATATTACACAAGTTGACTTACACTAGACCATGTCAACTTTCACATAGTTTACTAATTTGATACAGTAAGTTATTTGGTCAATTTACATTCTTTTAAATTGAACAAGGTTTTAAACCCGCACGTTGTCGCGGGATGTTTCAATATTAAGGTATGCGTGCTCACTCGGGTCCGAGTAATCTCAAAAAAATGGGCCACAAATAAACCGGGCTGGACTTAGTATCCGGTTACTGTAGCAGACAAAAAAACCAAGGCCGGTTACTGTAGCAAGCCCAAAAAAAAAAGGCTCAAAAGCCCGTTACTGTAGAAAGAACAGTAACACGGGCTACTGTTCATCAAAGCCACGGGAAATGTATATATTAGTAATATATAAGCGTAAACATTACATTGTAGGCTTTTTGTTATGGAATAAAACAACACCATTGGACCATCTAATATAGTGTAGTTTACCATTTTACTCAATACATATTAAGGTAAAGTAAATTAGCATCATAGATGATTAACAAGGTTAGCATCATTTCTATCCTTGATTGAATTCCCGTCATTCAAATTAGTTATTGGTTTATTTACAACCAAAAAGGTAATAAGCACTTTTCAAATACAATATATATATATATATATATATATATATATATATATATATATATATATATATATATATATATATATATATATATACTAGATTTCGAAGCCCGCCCGATGGGCGGGCATGACTTATAATTATTCTTTTGATAGTGTTAGTTAACGGATTATAGTTTTTTTTTTTTTTTTTTTTTTTTTTTTTTTTTTTTTTTTTTTTACAAACAATAGATATGTGAAATACATTGACCAATAGAGCATTTCTTGTGTGCATCAAGAATGAAAATAAGGATATGCATACATTATATAAAATATAAATCACAATCATAATAAATTATCACACTATTATTATCTACGTGAGTTATAAAGTTAAGTTGAGACTAAACAATAAAAAAAGTAACATAGTGACATAATGCTTGAATTGTAACTACATGATTCAAAGTTAAATATAAGATGATGAACGAATATCGAGTGAGCTACGCCTTGGCAACTGGTCTGACTTGAGTCTATCCATGAGTGAATACTATTTTTTCATGGGACAAAAGTATTCCATCTGGTCTTTTCGTTAGACACCATTGTGCATCATGTGAATCAATAGGTATCATCTCATTAGATACATACTAATCTTCATATTCAAGTAAGTTAACATTCAAGGGTGGAAGCAACTAAGTTAAATTAAAAATGAATCTGTTAAATAATTCACTACTCATAGAAGCTATATGTAATTAGATAAAGTTAGCCTAAAAACAATAACCATGTACTTCCTTTATTATGTAATCAGATAACTATTATTTATGTGTAGCAAATTATAACCTGATCATCAAAGTTTTCGCATGAGAGTGCTCTCAGACAGGGAAACAATATATTAAAGAAAGAAAGTAGGGTAACTGATGTGACTACACATTTCGAGACATCAAAAGCAAAAACAGTTTGACATACACATCAATAACGCCACTGATACCAGCTTTCTTAGACTTTAACAGGTTTTACCTAATCAAGCGGGTGTTTGGGTAATCTTATTAGGGGATCTTAATAGCTTATTGCATACTTCTTTCAACGTGTTTCGCTTAAGGTTTTTTGTTTTGTTTTTTTTTTTTTTTTTTTTTTTTTTTTTTTCTAGAGTAAATACGTTAACAGCTTTAACGAAATTCATCAACCTTTTTCAACTTGCTTAAGTTGCTAAGGTCCAGCTAACCCAAACACCCCCTCATTTCAAGTTTGCTAAGCCTGCATCTTTGCAAAAGTCAACATCTTACCTTCTTTTCGACCCATTAGCTGATGGGACATGCAGTTTTGCTACTGCTACTCATATTTTTCGACTTCTCGTAAGTCCACCAGGCTTACTATTTGTTGGTATTGCCAACGTTGCCTTAAAAAGCCATCTAGATTTGTTTATATATTAGTTCCTTGAACTCCTGTTGCTTCTGGTATTGTTAACAATCAACGTGGTATACCTACATGTGAGTATATCTTGGTTTCAAATACATTTTCAAATATGTTAATTCTTACCTTTTCATATATATTGTAGCCCATACCGAAGTACCAATGGAGTACGTATGTGTATAAGAAACCGTTATTGAAAAACCAATTCGGGGTTCACTTACTTTGATCGTTTGACGAAATCTTCCAGAGAGATCAGATAAGCATTTTTACCTCTTTCCTTTAGCTTCTGAACTGAATCATTTATTCCAAAAGAAAACCTACCAATTATTAAAGAAAATGTGAATACAAAGTATAATAGCTCATTTTGCTCCCTTACTGGTCTTATACAGTCAACTAAAATACATTGGGGGCCTCTTTTCAAGGAAGTCTTGGAAACACCAATGAAGGTTTGAAGAGATCTAATCTTTATTCACCAAATCAAGGAACCACTTTCTCATGAAACGGGTAGCCTTTGAAGATTCTAAAGCGCTTGACATTTTTCTCAGATAGTTAACCACTGTCGTGGTAGGCACTTTTTTTTTTTTTTTTTTTTTTTTTTTTTTTTTTTTTTTTTAAAGAAAGGACTAATAATCTTATTTGGATTAAACCATTCTACAAACCTATGTATTTTGACCCGTTGCCCAAACACCATTTATGGCACATCTAAAATTAACTAATATTGACTCTCTTTATTATAATCGTAACATGAAACATGGTTACAGAAAACATAAAATTAAGCTTAGATTCACACTGTCATTCAATTACAGTCATGCTAAGTTGCTAAGATACCATTAAAATTAAATAGGGACAGGTGGGCGCTTATGAGGTGTTCAATCCTCATACTTTTTGACCTGTAATGATTTGAGAATGCTTGCTTCTGTCTATTGGGCATGATGGTAAAGTGACTTACTTGCACACTTTACTTTAAACTCCACTGTAGTAGTAAGATAACATGTTTGTTAATTTCCATTGAACCCCAAGTATGGCTATAATCCTTAGCCATATGCCCTGGATTATCAAAAAAAGTTTAAAAAAAATAAGAAAATTATGCCAAAAGTAATAGAAAAGTGGAAATTTTTACTTCTGAAGAAAGGTAGAACATAATGGCATACATGATCACCAGGTAAAAGATCTCCCCCTTAGCAAAAATATTGAACCCCAAGTATGGCTATAATCCTTAGCCAGATGCCCTGGATTATCAAAAAAAAGTTTAAAAAAATAAGAAAATTATGCCAAAAGTAATAGAAAAGTGGAAATTTTTACTTATGAAGAAAGGTAGAACATAATGGCATACATGATCACCAGGTAAAAGAGCTCCCCCTTAGCAAAAATATTTTTGTTCTCCACATCTTTTACCATGACTTATGGTAAAAGAGCTCCCCCTTAGCAAAAATATTGAACCCCAAGTATGGCTATAATCCTTAGCCATATGCCCTGGATTATCAAAAAAAGTTTAAAAAATAAGAAAATTATGCCAAAAGTAATAGAAAAGTGGAAATTTTTACTTATGAAGAAAGGTAGAACATAATGGCATACATGATCACCAAGTAAAAGAGCTCCCCCTTAGCAAAAATATTTTTATTCTCCACATCTTTTACCATGACTTATGATAATTCTTTGAGTGTATTACTTTTCGAATAGTAAGATATATGTAAATGAAGTTATTAGTTATTGGTAAATAATATATAAGGCAATTATTGTGGATCATTAGTTATTGGAACGTTGATATGAAAATATTAAACGTTCATAGCTTTCTAACTAAATGAAAATAACAATAAAAAGTATGAGAACACATAAATAACACTAACACAATTTTTTCTCTATAGTAAATATACGCATCTACTGTCTTTTTTCAATGCGCAAATAACGTTTGAGCTCTTCCATTCCATACTGCAATTTCTAATATAATATGCGACATTATTTTCTTTACTTGTATATGCAGTTGATGTCCTTCCTTCTGTTTATCCATTCGAATTCCATACTGCAATTTCCAACACATTACTAATTTAGCCGTGCTTAAATACTAAAATAATTATTTTATAAGACGAACTACTAAATGAGCATTTATGAGTAGCAATGATAAAATATCGAATCTATTAGATTGTTACAGGTGAGCATTTACCCCATAAAACGCCTTTACTTATATTTTCCTTTCATCAATTACCATTTGAAGTTAAATGACCATACATATGACTTTGAAGAAACAAAACATAACCATACATGGAGTGTAAATAATAATGTAATTATGTTACAAACTTCACCAATGTCACTCAATTAACAAATTGACTACTCAAATATCAACTAATGCAGGTGGAAGAGTATATAGTGCCTACTGAACTACTCCATAATATGATAACATATTCTTTGTGATTTGTTTTGATCCAGATTGTTATTTTAAGTAGTCTTAGCTATTTATTTCTCCTAAAACAGTTCTTACTGCTAGTAACCATTATAATCTCTAACACTGCGTTTAGGCACAAAGTCTTGCATTATGTAGGCATGGGGTACAACTATCTTGTCTGGACCATTTTATAATCATCTACTTCTACTATATGGTATTAAATCATTAATATCTTATATCATGTAAACACATTGGCACGTGGGGGCATTACGATATGAATTATTAAGACACACATAATATATGCAAGCATAAAAGTTTCTACCTAAACACCTTTTAGTCTAATCTTTACTTCTCAATAGCAAAAAAGAGTAGCCAAATCTAAGCCAAGATAGTTAGAATAATGATCATTAGGTACAGATGGTTATTATACACATTATTTTGGGCATAACATTTATATATCTACAAACTTGGACCAATAAAATAATCACTTTACAGGGGTGTTTGGCATTGCGTTCTCATAGTGTCAGATTCACATGGGTAAGATAGCGTTTGGGTTGACTGCCATTATAATAAGTTGGTAGTTATATTTTCACTAATCAGCCTATGCAACTAAAAAGTAAAAGCTATAACGTACAATTATTTACTTTGAATTTTCTAATAATAATCAAAATACAATAAAAGTTACTCTCTGAATAATTTTATTGTCTATAGCAATCGCCGTTAATCCTCTATAACAACAAAGGCTCGTATAAACTCATAATTGTGGTTTGGTCTTCTAGTTACATCAGTTTAAAATCAAAACTTTCAAATTGTAACGATTGCCTAAAGATGCATAAGCTAATACTCTATATCTCTAAAGCCTAATATCCAACTCCAGCTCTATTATAACACAACTATAGCTACAATTGCAACTATTATTGTAAACACTCCGTTAAAGACAAAAATAAATAATATAGAGTTACCGGTAGCATGCGGAGTTGTTAAAGTCATGATATCCCAAGATAACTTGACATTTCTGATGAGCTAACAACTGAGACAAAATGGTCACGTTTATCATACATAACCTCATAAACTTCCACAGACTGAGCCGCCATTAAGGTAGTTGCAGATGCAAACGCCAAGTCAGTTTTCATCATCTCCTCGCCCTTTATACGTCCCAATGGCAGGCACTAATAGCTACAATAGAAGCAACAATAACATCAACAATCTAAATGATATGATTGTATTAATGCTTAATTGATTATACAATTTCAAAAAGCTTAATCTTAACAAAGCACCATCATGTTAGTAATTTAAAAAAAAAAAATCTCTTACAATGTTATTTTAAACTTACTTTTCGATATAAGGATGCCCATTTTGTCCTATTTCTTTTCTTTTCTTTTCTTTTTTTTACCACATGAGATGTTAAGATGACACTCCACGAGGCCGTGAGTATGCTTAGACAGCCATACCAAAGTAAAACACATCGAATCAAGGCTATGATATGCTTACATAAGACCCTTTTAAATCAAACGTAATCCAATTTAGCCATTCATAAATGAAAGAATCAGATTAAAAAAATTTAATACGGGTCGAAATGGTAAACCGACCCAATTTCCTAAACCTACAGTTTCACTCAGCAATCCAAATGGGCCAATTTTGTTTTTACAAAAAACGCAGGCTGAAACAGCCCTCGTCCTGCAAGTTAGGAGGGGTGAAATACGCTAACACTTGCCTGATCTTCATAAAAGAAAGAGAAAACGTGAAATAGCATATCTGAATGGTGAGGGGAAGTAAAAGTAAAAAAAAATTCTAATATAGCGCATCGAAAGTGATTCTGAATTATTATAATAAGCATATCAGTTGTAATAAAAGGCCAGTAAAAGTAAAAAGAACCGCGAATACATTTTTTGAATCCAATATAAGCTTTGAATTGTTATAAAAGTAAGTGATTACCTTCGCATTTTCATCCTGCTCAACCATCATATTTTGAAAAATCACCATCGGCGGCCCACAGTTTTCCAGTCTCCAGCATCTGTATCAACACCAAACAATTTCCCTAATAATTCCCCATTATGAACCGCCATAACCCCTCTTCTATAAAAATCTTTAGCTAAACTCTCAAACAGCTGAACAAATTCAAATTTTGCCAGCCCAGAGACGGTTTTCACTACACCTGCATTCAAAACTACATTTTTATTCTTTCATTTTCTAAAACCAAAATCTGATATATGGGGTTTGTGATCCAGTTTACCTTCATAAAAGTATTCATATCCAGTTCATTCTCATAGAGTATTTCGAACCGGCGGTAGGAGCAGTCAAATTTCATGATTGCTGCAAATAAAAAAAAAGTTGCATAATTTATAATTGATTTTAACTATATTCAGCCTAATCATTTATTTTAACCTAAATACAACAAAAGAAATTAAACTTAACAAAGGTTAAAGTTACAGATGTTGAATATATGCAGTCAAATCATGTTTTAACAATTGATGTCATCCACAGTACTCAAATTTAAGGAAGTTTAAGCTAAAAGATGTCAGCCCAATCATGTAAAACGTAGAAAAAGTTCGAAATAAAGTTAGTATCACCTAAAAGATCACAAATTTATGCAATCTATCATGGAATCCCAGCCGATGGATATATTGAAAAGTATCAAATAACAATAAAAACTAACTCAAAAAGGGGGAACTAACCTTTTGTCAAAAATATTGATCAGTTCTTGATCACCTGTAAGAACACTTACGGCATGATCTTGTCGTAAAGCTGTCACTTTTTCCGGGAGAAGAAAGCTCCCGCAGAGCCTCACTTCCATAAATTGGTAACATGTAATTAGTTGGATCCATATTAAACAAATTCCAAAGCTTCCTGAAACCAAACCAAATACAATCAACCAAAACTTAATTATAAATTATGCAAACCATATGCAACTTTTAAAGTACTAACCTTTCGACCATAGATGTATCTTGTGGACCTATATATATTCATATGGATTTTTGCTTCAAAACGACTGTCATAACATTCAAGCGTTATAAGCTATTCTATTGTAGAAAAGCAAATAATTGTGACCGATATTATTAGTAATCCACACATAGATATGCAAATGAGATATGGATATCTAGTGTAATAGTAGTAAGAAAAACAGGGCAATATTGTTTTAAGTCCAGCAAAGGGACAAATTTTATTTCAAAGATTTTCTCATTAGGCTCTTTATAATAACAATTAAAAAGCTAAAGATTTTTATTAAATTGACTAATTAAAATAGCATTTTAGCCATAAGGAGTACCTCAATTTGTTTAAGCTTGGCTTCACTATCAGCCCTCTTTGTGTTTTCCCAAGTGGTTATAGCGGATAGCTCCTTCTGTACCCTGTTAATTCATTTTCACACATGCGACCAAAATGATTAACTACAGAACCTTGTGGGTGAGAATAAACTATGTTGCAACTATAGAAAGTGGTTAAAGATTACGATTAACTTCAGGGAACTATATCAGTATGTTCAGAAAAGTTCATTTCAATTTACCTATGTATATAGTAAAATAATGGGTGCCACGGTAAGCAGCAACTTATTATAATCTGTTCGCATAACCCAATTTAGATTTTATAACGGGGTAGAGAATTTATATAGAAAATTTCAAGGCACCTCTGGTCCGTATGTATCAGCTATTAGAATTGGATCGATTATCCATTGATCTTGCTTTGGTGACCTGACACTATAACAAAGAACATAATAAATATACACATGAACTACCTAAAATCATGGTTCTTGCCAGTCAAACATCCGATTATGTGATTATTAGTACTGAAAATAGCAGAACACATTCACACACTATTTTCTATAGCCGAATTTATTGTAGCCGATTAACTATTGCCATTTTTAAATATCACACAACCACCTTGAACATGCAGTTTTACTTTTGTAAATAACTTCAAAAGAAGATGCATCAACATAACATAACAAACTATCACGTACTAAGACGATGGATTACATATTTTGGAAATTAAATTAAGCTAAATAACATTAAAATAGAGAGCCGTAGACCTGGTAAAAGGTACGATCAAACTAATTCTTTATAATGTGTCATATTGGGAAAAAAACATATTGGCTCAATATAACCCACCCCGTTTTGACCCGTACCAAAATACACATTTAACCTGAAACCCTTAGCAACGTATACCCATTATAATCTTGTATCTAAATAATGAAATAGCTCTAATTGCATTTCCAGCATAAAATTGGATATCACGTGCAATCAGGTAAATTCTACCAACATATTCTAAATAAATTACTAAAACAAAACTAATTATACAGCTAATAAATTGGATCCGCCTCAGCAAGTATTTTAATTTGAATATGATCAACTCTAACCGAACTTTGTGATATGTATACTTAACAAATAAGACGCACCTCGCTTGCATTTCCAAGAATTCCAGCCACCATTGCATAAAGGTTCTACCATCTGACTGGCATATATTAATGCCATTCGTTTTGCCAAGCTACGAAGGAAAGGTAGTTAAATGAGAATTTACAATGGTAGCCTGACATAGCTTTTACATCTCTGTATCTTGTAAGATTCCAATGAGTATAAATAATCGTAGAAGACAATATGAATCTTTTTTGGTTAAAATGTGTAATAACTGAATATTTTTTGGTTATGGGTGGAAATTCAGTTCCAAATTAATCTGGGTGAAGGTACCACAAGTTCATATATACCTGCAATTGAAGGCCCAAGAGCGACTTTGCAAGCTCAGTCAAAATTGCCAAATCGACTATCTGAGCAAACTATCAAGTACGGATGAGTCTTTTTTCGGTTTCAATTAGGAATAATAAGAATCATTAACTCTTGGACATGGTGTTGAAAGAACCTTTATAATTTGTTTGTAGATATACCCGGAATTGTCATCGAGCAAATAGGAGTCACTATCGGGATCATTGGAGTCATCTGACATTATAATTTTAAATTTAAAAATGACCTATACAAAGATGAGAATGCGAAGAAATATTATAAGAAAAAAGGATAAAGTCACTATGATTCGCAACCTGAGCCAACATGTTATGACCCACACTAACTGAGCCTATTTTAACCCATTTTGGCACCTCTAATATTAGTTTTATCCTTACTTCAGGGGAAAACACTATCTGTGTCGTCACTGTCATGTGAATAGAAAGTGTAGAGTTTATAAAGTTGGTGGATACTCAAAACCTGAAATTTAATTATCAGTTAGGTTAGAGAAGGGATAGGTATCATATAGATGTAAGCATACACATGGGAGACTTACAGGACAAATTTTAGTTGTGAGTTCATCATATTAAATTTTAGACTTCTGTTATATAACCTGAAGATTAAAAACATTGGGATTGAATATAATTCTCATTAAGTTCACCATTCAAATGCTTGTCTTCATATCAACTTTCTAGTTCCTTCCATCTTGTTTGTTCTCGTCTTTTTAACCATTTGCAGTGCAACTATTTTTTAACACAGTTAATGATTTATTTAGAGATCATAGCAGCAGGAGAAGCAAGAGGGAGCTTAATAATAAAGAAAACAAAAACTTTACCATTTCTTTGTCTTGAAGCATGTTTTGGACGCCACAGTTTGGGAGGCTCAATGCGAGAAGAGAAGCAAACAACAATAACAATGGGTGTTTGTCGCTTGTGTGTTGTAGGCACAACGCTTGATTAATGACTTCTGTAGCACACTGTTGAGGGTCATAGTGTTGCATTAGTTGTCTCCAGACAAAGCCCACTGCTTCTTCATTTAACATGACATCCCATATCCTGTCACATCCAATTATCATAAATTCATCATCATTAGTCAACACAATTTTGTTGAATCTAAAATAAATATTTATGAAATTTTTATTTACACTTTTCAGTTTTTTACTAAAGGCATAACATTTGTAGCCAGAGGTTCCATCTTATATGATGTTCTTTATTGAACAAATAAATCTTTTCTTATGCTGTTCATTAAACTATATGAAAAGAAGACCTCCAAAAAACGAACCAGCATTCATTGCACCTGATCACAGCTCCTTAATCCTTGCCACCAGTAACTCAATAAGTATTGGTCGCTCGCAACTGCTGTAAGAGATATAAGACAACGTAACATCTCTAACGATTCCCTCTAAATAGTTTCACCTAAACAAAATTTCCAAAAAATGAACATGTGTGTTTTAAACATGCATTATGGCATTAGATTGTTAGTTGTCTTGAATGTTATTTGAGAAATATAACTGAATTCAATCAGGAATAATATAACTAAATTCAATCAGGAATGAAACCTCTCAAAAACTTCTCTAGCAGCTTGTAAGTGATCAGCCGTCATGTTATATGGTACGGATATAATAAGATAGCCTTCATTTGCCAAAAGCCCAAGTAGATTAGTACATCTACAAAAATAACGGCGATAAATTTTAACACGTTCTTTTGCTCTTAAACAAAATCAATATGAAAAGTATGATTTCAGGAAGTACAACCGACCTATACGTTACTTCAGGAACTGCTCGTATAATTGCACCACAAAGGAGCTTATAATAGCTTTTGGCTTCTCGCCTTTTGGTGGAGGAATAAGCAAACATGAATCAAGCCTCCTATATATCCTATCATCACTATCCTTTTTAAATCAGGTAAGATACCAGCATAATTAACCATATATAAAATTCAATCTGCACTAACAACTTAGCTTAACGAAACATAAACATATCAATATAGAACTATCAACTATACTCTATAACTGTAACTCCACAATCATTTTCTTATAGGTGTTAAATAAACTCCAATTAAGAAGGTGTCAGGATTAGAGAAAAATGCTTACATTCATCTCTTGCAGTCTGCGCTCGTAATCACGCGCATCGTTTGCAGCAGCTCTGCCACTCAAAACAGCTTCCTCAAGCTCATGTACTGATTGAGCTAGCTTTTCAAATTTTGAACCTTTCTGTCTGTTCACTCTATCTAATATTATGCTTTCCTCCTGTAAAGAAGCCCATAACTTAGAACATTATAAACCCAATATGTCACATGCTACCAACTGGCTACATGCCTTTATTCACACTTCTAAAATGAGTTTTGGACCCGATTACTTAATTACTATGAATTCAAGTTGAAATGATATGTTATTAGCGTTTCATACCAGTTGCAATAAAGCTGACCATTTTAGAGGTTAAAAACTTAACCTATTAATTACTCATTCTTTGAAAAAAAATTTAGAGACTTATCTATAAAACACTATCTCTATTCTACAGAGTACTCATAATGAATTTTAATAAGCTATCCAAAAACTATCAATATCCAAACACCATCTCTTTCGTACCAACCGATTCTTAAAGCCACTATAATCCTTCTAAATATGCACATGTGAGCAAGTTTTTTCTAAAAAAATATAAAATAAAATAAAAAGTTATTACGTATTAAAATCTTTCACTTCCTATACAACTATAATCGTTAATCTTGAGCAAAAACACAATATAGAGTAGTGTGGGCCGAAGTTGGTATTTTTCCTTTCAAGGCATGCATTATGAGATGAAAGTTACGTTATTGAATTAGATACAACAAATACAATATAAACTCTAATTCAACCATCATATTCACACTGCAAAAACGATTGACTGGAGTTAAACCAGCAATGTGTCACTTCAGGAAAAAAATTAAATTACATTTTAACCAATTAATTAATTTTATATTAATTAATAAACTACAAAGAGCAACAATTATTACCTCAAGTAGCCTTAATCTTGTATCTTTAATAGAAATACCACAGGTGATATGATAAAAATATTATTAATGAACCTGTTATGAGCCGATTTGAGAAGCAAGCGATTTAATTCCATGCATCTCATCTCCTATTACAAACAAAACGGATTAAAACATGGAAGTATTTAACAAAAACCTTAAATAAACCAATCACAAATCATTGAAACTAAATAAAGCTCACCAAGAAATCAGTTTGATAAAATTAACCACAATTGATTGTCATTGTTTCAAGATTCATTACAACAATAGAAGCGTACACAGTATTAGGTGGTTGCAAAAAAGATGATGATGAAAATGTTGCCATAGAAGACAGTGCATATGAATAACAATTAATACCATTCGGGAGAAAGACTTCGAAGTACTCAATATCTTAATTATTTACAATAAATGATAAACCCAAACGAATCATAAAGATCAACATCATGAAAGTACAAACAGTTTTATTTATTAACTTGAGTAGGAGAATTACTCTTGCAGTTAGCCTTTGTGGTGTCCCTCACTCTCAGAGGTATCATTTGTTCTTCTATATCTTTAGCTTTCTGTAAGTCAGCATGAACTGCAATCAGTTTACAACGTTTGGTCCCTTCATTGGTGGTAATGCATACATCCTCCTATAATACCAATTCATAAATATATTAAATCAATCGTACTTACTAACTCGTTGTCATCTAAACCGATCACAAGAATTGCCACAATACCTCTTCATGGATCCATTAAATGCTTTCATAAAATCTGAAAATAAAAGAATGCCAATTACTTGATTAGGAGAATTACTCTTGTATTAATTTTAAATGATATACATATATGACATTCCTTGAACATGCAAAGTCACATACCCAGAACCCTTATAGCATCCTTCGACCTCCTCACGACCCTTATATCGATCTTATGTGGACCAAAATTCCGACCATTCAGGTGGCGGTGGCAAAGCCCCAACAAAGGCTGCAAAACCATAGTCATGATTTCCAGCAAGGAAAACATGAGATTATGAGTGTGAGGTCCATGGGCAGAATAATCTCTGGCCATGTCTCGAGCCATTTTGCACAACGCACTGATCATCAACAGGTGCTTTATGCATACATGCTTGAAGTTGTACGTGCCTATATTCATAAATCATGTCAAGCATCACGACCATATTTAATTTATACAAATTCTAATATAAAATTGCTCGCTTCCACATATGGGAGGACATTCTTTATTCGTTTTCCTATACTAAGAAAAAGAAGGTTAAATTAAAGCTTTTTGCATTTGGATCATCCTTGCTTTCACATAGTGGTGGTTCTGGTTGGAATTAGGCAGATTATAGTAAATTGTTACAATAAGGTGAATCATTATAACGGTCTTTCACCTAATGCACACGTAACTGATTATACTAACCTGCAAAAATATGACGACGACGATGATGATGATGATGATTATGGCGGCTGCATTTTTTTAAATGAATATCTGTTTGCTTTTGATTTGGTATTTTTGTTTTAGGGTTTTGTGTGAATAAATTTCCTAGCAGAAAAGGCCGATTAAGAATTAATTGCTTCCAGTTTGTTAATGCAAAATTGTAGGGTGCAGTTAATGGATTGGTGTGAGTATATCAATTTGGGAATGCAATGTTATATCACAAAAATTGGCATGTTCCACTGGTTGAAGTGCTTGCGTGTGGATGCTGAGATCCGGGTTCGAATCTTCTAATGGGCTAAATTTTTAAACATATTAATTATTTCGAATTTTAGTTGGTTAAATGCATGCTTAGGTGGACACTATTGATGACATGGCTGCTAATTACAATTACTGGGCAATGAGGTGGCGTTTACGTGGCATTATCTACGTGTAACGCCTCCTGTTATATATAATATAGATATATATATATATATATATATATATATATATATATATATATATATATATATATATATATATATATATAACGGCGGCATTATATTAAAACTAGCAAAAGCTAGAAGAAATTACAAGGAAGAAATAGTAACTATGGGGTTTTGCAACCAACCTACCCAACTAATATTAAGTTTAGGATTTCTAGAGGAAATCCATAGGAACGATTGAAAAATAATACTATCCCAAATTAACGCCTTTTTAGAAGGAGGGTTAGAAAAAATCCGCCGGTTGCGAAAATTCCAAATGCACCACATTAGAGTCCCTCCCACACCTTCAAGGAACACTCGCGCTTTGAGAGGAATTGACAAGGAATCGAGCCAACTAAACCAATCTGAGATATTCAAACAAAAAGGGATATCAAGCTCCCACCATCTCGCCAATAGAGACCACAAATCCTTAGCCATATTACAAGAGAAGAAAAGGTGATTAACCGTTTCAACATCTTCCTTGCAAATGGAACAAAGGAGTGAATCAATGTCAGTACCTTTCTTGTCCAAATTCATCCTAGATGGAAGCTTATTAAGAGATAATCTCCATAAGAAAATGTTAGCCTTAATGGGAATATGTCGTATCCAACGAGTAGCAGTAGAACTAACATCCAGGAAACGAGCGAAGATTCTCCGCACATCATATAACATGTTAAAGTAAGCAAGCCGAAGATTCTCCGCACATCATGCCACAAAACTATATCATTGTTTGTATAATGAAACTTTTAAGAAGAATAGGAAGAATATAATCGCTAGAAAATAGCTAACATGGCTTGAAATCTCCTTATTTTCCAGATTTGGGATCATCTATTTATGTTGTTGTTGGTGTGTTTGTACCTCTTGGACTACTTTTACACTGGGCTTGGCATAGCAAATTGATAATTGATTTGGTTTTGATGACAATGAAAGTATAGATGCCTCGAGCCAATGTTCGAGTACCGGTCGTTGAAGTAACCAATGCCATACTCCCAGGAAAAAGCTCGAAAGGCCTTCAACAAAAGGATACCTGTTATCTACGACCTCCTGAACTGTTCACATCGCTTCGGTTCAAGCGATATAATCCTTTAGATAGGGCCTATTGTTGATTTACTTTACCTCGCCTCACCGCCTTAAAGGTTTAATAAGACATTAGATTCTCATTCATCAATAACTCGACTTCCTGCGACAAGCAGTCTCACGATCGGGCATGAGTGTCCGGAAGTTTAGAGTAGGGCGAAAGAAAGTCAATATGAGATTTGCGTTGGTTTTTCCAACGAAAGAGTGAAAGATGCTGTTTTATCAACCAAGATTTACAAGATAGGGATCTTACTCAAGTTTTTTTTTTTTTTTTTTTTTTTTTTTTTTTTTTTTTCAAGATCGAGTTTGTTAGATCAGATCGGAGATTTGAGATCCTACTATAATGCCATTTTTCTTAATGGGCGTTGTATTAATACACAAATAAACAAATTATTATGTATCAAACACAAAATTATATGAATGTTTTATGGAAATGTTGGCTTAAATATTGATTATGAAACATTTAATAGAATTAACTTCTTGCTTTTCAAATTCTATAAAACTTAATCCATAAATTTGTAGTTTTTTAACTTGTGATTCGAGCAAAGTTGATCGAATTTGATCAAGATTGTACGATCATTTATTAAAATCAACATCCTATTAAAATTCTATGCTTGCAAAGATCCTACGTTGAATCGGATTATTTTTGCTTTGTACTATCGTAAATTCATAAGATCCTAATATTATAATTGAGATTTTAACAACAATGATTCAACATTTTGACATTTTAACCAGCGTTCTCTTGCATAACCTGTAACTAAGAGTAGTTATTAACTTTTGGATGGCAAATTCACACGCAACTAATTTATAGGTTCTTAAAAATCTTTGTAAAGTTTATATGTGTTTTTGACAGGAGTTGAAATCAAAATCTCTTAAACGAACACATTAATTTCACACAGGTTCTACTCAACTAAAGACTCATCGGTTAAAAGCGATTTTTTTTCTTCATATTTGTATCAAGTCTATTTGTTAGTCTAAACTAAAATACATCATTAAGCTTAAGCTACTTTTCCCAGAATTTTGTAAGCCCACAATAGAACATTGATAACCTTATACTTATCTCACTCCTGAAAAATAGATTCGCAAGAGAATTAAGACGGTCAGTTGAAAAAATTGGTAGAAAAAGTGTGCCAAAAAATTTGATTTTAAAAATTGAAGGATATCTTTTGCCTATAAATATGATATCATTCGAATTCCACATACAAAAACCCTAATATCTTTCCCCCTCCTCTTTCCCTCCTCCTCTATCGTCTGGTAATAAGAAAAAGTTATGACATTAAATGGTAATAGAAGTATAAAACCCTGAAACAAAATCAGTTCCACCGTTTATTTTCAAGTCCCATTTTTTCATAGTAACAGAGACCTTCAAGCGGCCATAGGTTCTTTCTTTTTCTCTACACACACAAACACACACACGCACACACACACACACTGACCCTAATTCATTTGTTTGCTATTTCATTAATTTGTTATTGTTTGCTATTTCTAATTTGTCTTGTTCACAGGAGGTATAGAATTAGGTTTCTGATTGATTATGTACATTTGATTAGCATTTTTGTTTATTCATTTGATTATTATTATTTGTACAATAATTGGTTGCAAGTATGATTATAAAATAGCTAGAAGTATAACTGTAATAATCTCATAAAAATGAAAACCTTTATTGCCGAAAGAGGAACTTTTCGTTAATCCATTTTTAGTTTTATTAAGAATATGTTACAAATCCTTAATAGTGTGTGAAATCGAATGATTACCATTTTTTGCAGTTTTCATAGTATAAGTTACTGCTATTTATCCTAGTATTGAAGAGTCGGTGATATGGAACTCTGGAATTAGTCATCATCTAAATGGGCTCAATTTAATTAATAACGCCTTTTATAAGGGTTATTAATCAACAATATAACTTTTCCTTTAGGAAAGTTGTGACAACTTCATATTATTGTTTTTTTCCTCCTGCTTTCGTATGTTTTGAGATAACTAAAATGTAACTTGACTATCCATCATTTGAAAGGTAGAAGGCATACATGGAAAGAAAAAAGTTGACCATTTAGATAAAGAAATTAGTTTTCGAGTTTGCATCGACTGACTCTATAAATTAGTAATTTAATTAACTTCAAATATAAGTCAAGGAGTTTCTGGAAGAATGGAAGGCTAAACTTTTCACCCCTTTAGATTTTGATCTTAAACTTAGAATCCATGTTCTAGTATATGATATATCTAAAATGGGTTATATCATGATTTTTTTAGTACTTTTCTGGACGCAAATTACAAAGTGAAAGTATATTTATATAGAGTTTCTTCGCTACAGAACTGATAGAAGATACGAAGAATGGTGGCTTTTTCATTGCCTCAGATCTCATCCGTTCAACTTAGAACTTCGTTGTTGCCTCAGAAAACACCGATTCTCAGCAGGCCTTCACAGTTACCTTTAAATAATGTTACCTTACGTGGTATGCGATCAAAAGGGACTAGAGTTGTCCGAAGAATATGCCTTGCCATCTCCGAGAAAGAATCTTCGAGATCAATGGGTGTCGTGGCCAAAAATAGCAGTCCCATTATTGTTATCGACAATTATGACAGCTTCACTTATAACCTTTGCCAGGTTATTTCCTCTTATTCTATTCTGCATATAGTTACTGTCCCACAATGTAATATTGGAAAGTGAATCTATTTTGGATCAAAACATTAAGGTGAAACATATTTATAGCTGTTCCATGACAGTATTGATGGAATTTAGAAGAAGAAAAAACATGAATCAATATGTATGTACATCTGTTCCATTAAAATCATTTTATTTTTCTGGGTGAGTATTGGAAAATTCTTTGAGTGCTGCAAAATCGAATTACTGACACGATTACATATATACAACACATATTACTTCCAAACTCTTCTAGGTGGTCAATTACTTGCACACGACTGTTATTTGACTTTTATACTAATACCTCTCCTTAATCTATAGTACATGGGAGAGCTGGGATGCAACTTTGAGGTATGCCGAAACGATGAGCTTACCGTGGATGAACTAAGAAAGTAATTATTCCTATACCTTAATTGATTTTACTAAATTTTTCCAAATTATGTATGTGGATTATATGTGATAGCCACGCGTAGACACACACACAATTTATCTATTTTTTTTACCGATTTAAAAAATGTGTTATTATGTTTTATAGGAAAAATCCCAGAGGAATTCTTATATCTCCTGGACCAGGTAAGGTCTTGGTTGTGCCTATTTTGCGTCTAAAATTATACCTTCCTAAATCCTAATATCAGTGTGAATTCATATTAAACATTTCTCTTTTCACAGGTGCACCACAAGATTCAGGAATATCATTACAAACAGTCCTGGAACTTGGACCTGAGGTACCTCTTTTTGGTGTATGCATGGGATTACAGTGCATTGGCGAAGCTTTTGGAGGTGAGTTATGACATTATAGCTTTGATTTTGTTTCTTGTGATGTAGTACTCTCAACCCAACCATTTAGTGTAAAATCTTATCATTCCTTGTGATGTATTATACTCATTAACTCGTTGAATGGATGGAAAGCTGTAAAGTAATTTGAGGTATTAGGAACTCAGGTAGTGTAGATGTTTAGGTTCGGTTGATGTTTGTTATACTGAGCAAAAATCATGACTATATAGAGTGCGTTAGATGGGTGCAACCTGACAAATAGGCATAGAGAAATTCATTAATCTCTAATTCTAGTTTTAGTTCTTTCGAGAGGTTGGAAGTGATGAGCAGGTCTAAGAAAGTTAACATCTTGTTGTGTGAATAGTATGGCTCGGTGTTGCATATAATGAATCCCACAATTTTCAGAGACTTGAATACAGGACAAGGTTTTCTTGCAAGTAGTTGGTGGAATGCTAGTTGTATAATCAGAAACCTGGATAAGGTATCAATAAGATTCTTCTTTCCATGGTGGCTAGTTGACTACTTGAGTGCATTCATTGTCTCTTTAACCAGTTGCTCCCATAAATGGTTAACTTACTGATTGTGTAGTCCTGAATATTGGGACATTGATGTGCTACTAACTTCGGTTACAACATTTATCCTAAAAATGAAAAATTTTCATTTTGGAGAAGATTCTATCCCAAACTTGCATATCAGTAAAAGTTGCGAATGAAAATTATTGTGGCCTACAAATTTTTGCATTTTTGACTTATTAAGGGTATCTTAGCCTTTTAGGTATGTTATTGAATTTTATTGAAGTGGGTCAAGTCAAATATTGCATCTTTCTTTTTAGGAAAAAAGAGCAATATTTCTTCAATTTCCTACTTTTCATCCTAGACAAACTTCAGATATTTGGTTCTTTCATTGGTTTCCATATCAACAGCAATATTGCTGATTTTCTTTACTTTGCCAAATGCCCAAATCCCTGTGTTCAAATATCAGGATTGTGTATCCCTACACCTGTATCTTTGCAACGTAGGCACTCTTTGAAGAGTCGAATTAAGATGTTCTTGAAAGGAATTACATGGACTTGCATTGCATCAAATGAACTCAATTTCGTAGCTATATAAATTTGGTTTTGATTCGAGTGTGATCTTTACCTTTTTTGAATACTACTTAAAGCAAACTCTTATACATCTGTTACTGTCTGTCCTTTTCTTTGTCTGTGGTAACAAATTAGAAAGTTTTGCAGGGAAAGTTGTGCGTTCTCCTTATGGTGTTATGCATGGAAAGAGTTCACTGGTTTATCACAATGAAGGCGGTGAAGACAGTTTGTTTGCAGGCATATCAAAGTAAGTCCAGACACTAACACTGAGCTGAAGTAATATTTGCTTATCTTTTAGATGCCATTGATGAAATGTTAACATAACACAACATTTCTAGTATTGCGGGTGATGGTCATTATGCTTTGCTTACTCTTATTTACGTCACAATTTCTTGGCAGCCCATTTACTGTTGGAAGATATCATGGTCTTGTGATTGATAGGGACACCTTTCCCGATGTACTTGAGATGACAGCCTGGACAGACGATGGACTCGTTATGGCTGCTCGTCACAAAGTGCATCGCCATTTGCTGGTAAGTTTAGTTTTCTAATCTCTTGTGAGTAATAGCGTGACTGAAATGATAGAACTAGTCATTGAGAAAAAGCATGGTTGTAAAAGACGCTGGTCGGGCGGTCGACTACCTTGTAGCTTGTAATTGGCCTAGGCGGGGAGTAATAGGATTGGAATTTTCACATAAATTTTTTGAAACTATATGACATGTTGATAGGACCATATAATTGTTTATAGGAGCATAAATATATGGTAAGAAACATTAGCACACTTGTTCATATACTTCAAACTGAGTTTTGGCCAAGTTTGATCGAGTTTTGACCTTGTAGCGAGTAATCGGAAATGAATCGGTCATTGACCTTGTTGCGAGTAATCCACGATTACCCGGCCTTGTAACCCTTGTTTTACAACAGAAAAGTAATACCAAAACCGCATTATATTATTAATTCCTTCATGCTATTTAGAATTTAAAATGACTTGAGCCAAACATCCTATTGACAATCTTTCCCTTGAGAAACTTGTTTTATACAATCTTATTATATCATGAAATTCTCATTGTTGTGTTATCTTGATTGCAGGGTGTGCAGTTCCATCCAGAGAGCATTATAACAACTGAAGGCAAGACCATTGTTAGCAACTTTATCAAACTGATTGAGAGCAAGGAATCTGTTTCTGGTAACTAAAAAAAGGTTCCAGTAAATTACAGATTTACTTCACTAACTATGGATCTGATTTTGACAATTTTTATTAAGAAAAAGTTTTTACGATATTAAAAAAGTTATTAACTTTGATATTAAGAAAGCATGATAGTTACGGCGATATTAACAATTTTTATTAAGAAAAAGTTTTTACGATATTAAAAAAGTTATTGTGATATTAAATATTTTATTAAAAAAAAAAGTTTTCAGAATCTGATTTTGACTTTTTTACAAAAGTCAAGATCTGATCTTCAGATCTTGACTTTTGTAAAAAAGTCAAAATCAGATTCTGATATCACAATACCTTTAACGATGAAAACGATTTTTTTTTGAAATTTTTTTCAGCGATTCTTCCCCATTAGGGCCCCACCTCTTACACATTTATTTTTTTATTCATTTCATTAAAAAAAATAAATTTTTTTTCACAAAAACAAAAAAATAACAAAACATACTAATTTTATTTCATCAAATAAAAAAGTTACAATACGGAGAAAAAAAAATACGATACGAGAAAAAAAAACACGCATACAATATGGAAAAGAAAATACGATACGAAAAAAAAATATACGATACTAATACGAAAATTAAACATTTTATGCGTCATCTTCGCGGTCGAGACTTTGGTATTTCTGAGTTATTCTTGCTTGTCTCTTGCGAATTACTTCGGCTCTAACCGGGTCAGTAACCGTGTTTGGATCGAGCATTAGCATCTGTATATCCTGCCACTCCAACGCCGCAGCTTCTTTATCGAACGTCTTTTCCTCCCTCTTCCTCCGCGCCTCGTAACAAGCCGTTTGAGCGTCTTTTGCTTGATTATACTTTTCGGATAATTGTCCCGAAAAAGTACTCGTTTGACTCCCCCCGGAACTCGCCGCACTCGACGTTTCCGTCGACTTTTGTTTCTTTCCGGGTCGCCTGTTGTTTCTTTCGGGACGAGGTCGTTTGTTCGGCCCTAGGATATGTTTGGCGACAGGTAGCAGTAAGCAGTAGCAATAAGCAGTAAGCTGTAGCAGTAAGCAGCAGCAGTAAGCATTAGTTGCTTGTTTAAAAAACGTGTTTGGTAACGTAGCTGTAGTTGTAATTATAAAATGTAAAATTACGAAAAAGGGCATATACTTTTGAATGAATGTTATTTTTTAAGGGTAAATTGGTAATATTAAAAGTAAAACGCTAGCGGTATATTGGAAAGCTTCTTTAAGAAGCATTAAGATTGCAAGCTTTTGAGGTGTTGTTAAACGCTTGCAGCAGTGTTGCCAAACAAGCGTTAAAACTGGAACGCTTGTCGCTTGTCGCTTACCGCTCTTAAACGCTTCCAAAAAGGTGTTACCAAACATGACCCTAATATATCCTCAAGACATGTAATGTCTAGAGGTTCTTCAGCATCCCATTTCGGGTAGCGTTTCAGGATATCCCAAACGTGAACCAAAGTGAAACCCCTCTGTCCAAAACGTTGTGAGAAGTTCGTTTTGGCATTCTCGACATGATCATGATCATTTTCACCACTGCGACGCTCTAAATGTTTATAAATAGCGTTGAATTTTTGGCAGTCGGCATTGATCCTTGACCATTTACCAGATAGCATGTTTTTGGTTCGTGGGGCTTCAGTAGTCCGCTCGTTGAAAAGTGCATGAATTTCGTTCCAAAAGAATTCATTCTCTTTGTCATTTCCCAGATCTTCGTCATGGGAAACTTCTATCCACGCTTCCGCAAGAATCGTTTCTTCTTATTTGGACCACAACTTTCGCGCACGCGTATGAGCAGCATCTTCCAAGTTATCGTCATTGTCCGCGTCCAAATTTACGACGTTTTTTCCTCTTTGGGCTTTGGTTTTTTTTCCTCGGCCTTTGGGCGGTGATCTTGCCTTAGGTACTTTAAACGTACCTTGATTTGGTTGTGACGGTTGTGGTAGTTGTGATGGAGGAAAAGTGGATGGTTGATTCGGGTTATAAAATTGTGGCGACGAATTGAATTGTTGTTAACTTGCGAATCCTTGTTGAAATGCATATTGTTGGTTACGGTAAATGTCATTCGGATTTAATGGTTGTGAACCGTATGGCGGTGAAGGGTTTGGACTTTGAGACGAGGGACTAGAAGAGTTTGAGGCTCCCCCGTATTGACGTTGGTTTGACGTTAGGAGGTTCGTGAAATAACCTCCTTCGTTCGGGTTTTGAGACATTTTTTTTTGCTTAGGAGAAGAGGTATAGAAATTTTTAGTTTAGATTGTTGAAGGTAGTGAAGAGAATGGAAGAAGAAGGTTAGTATTTATAGTGTTATGTAAAAGAGGGTGAAAAAAAAAAAAAAAAAAAAAAAACCGTTGTTCTCAAACGGTAATGTTTCCCACTTTCCAAATGTTCTCAAACGTAAACATGCAAAAGTTGTCAGCCTTTTTGCTTCGCCGTGGCCACGGGGAGGTGACCAACAACGAGCAACGGCGAAGGGCATTTGGTGTAGCGGCGAGCAACGGCTCGCCGTTGAGCTTGCCAAGTCAGACGACGAGGGAGAACAATGAGACTACACCTAGTGCTCTTACTTTGGTTTACTGAGAAGATATCAATTGTTCTTGGTGCTTTTTACTTTGGTTTACTTGTTAAATGGGTAGTGAAAAGATTTTTTGTTTATGATTTTTTGTTGCGCAAGTCTTTCATTATAGTTCTCTATTAATGATATGATCGTTAAAACTGAAACAAAATGCAAACAGTTTAAAAAGACTTATTTTAATTACAAAAAAGTATGAAGTTTATGTGGTTAGTGCAAATATACATGTTTTTGGAAGGCGTGCACCTATGTTCGAATGAATTTGATATAGATGAATATTGTGCATATGTTAAAAAAAAGAATATTGTGCATATGTGTTATGCTAGTTGTTTTGATTATTGTGCATATATGTTATGCTAGTTGTCCTAGAATTTAAGTCATCCGTATGAAGTTTATGTGGTTAGTTCAAAACGTACATGTTTTTGGAAGGCGTGCACCTATGTTCGAATGGATTTGATATAGATGAATATTGTGCATATGTATTATGCTAGTTGTTTTGATTATTGTGCATATGTGTTATGCTAGTTTTTCTAACTCCGTATGAAGTTTATGTGGTTAGTGCAAAACATATATGTTTTTGGAATGTGTGCACCTATGTTCGCATTCATTTGATATATTTGATATAGATGAATATTGTGCATATGTGTTATGCTAGTTGTTTTGATTTCAAAATTCGTTTACTCATTTTTTTGCGGTGTAATTATATTTGATCATGTTTGTATCAGGACTTATGAAGATTATGATGACATTCAAGACCTATGAGATGACAAGGATGATGTTGAACGAGTATAGACGAATCCACACATGCATATAAGGAGATAATTTGCGGAAGAAATACGATTATTGCATATGTGTTCTTTTACTTGTAATCAAATGAAATGTGGTTTAAAGTATATGATTTTTGAAATATTATAGAGGTTTTATTTTGTGATTTTTGTTTGAAACTATAAAAAGTATAAATGCAATGTTTATGTTAAGAAATGTTTTATTTTGTTATTTTTGGCTCAATATTATTAATTATAGCAAAATATGTTAAACAATTTTACACTAAAAAGCACATACGAGTATTTCATAAAAAAAAAAACATATATGCACTTGAGATATTTTTGAAAACATGCATGCTGTAGAAATCAAAAACTAAAAAAAAAAAGAAAAAAAAATGTTTAATTCCGAAAATTAAGGGTTATAAATAAACTCTTTTATCAAAAAAATTCAAAAAGAAAGTAAACATAAGTTTTTACTATTATACCCTTTACATTTAAATAAAGATATTAAATAATACTAAATTTTTATTGGTCCCAAGTGGTTCTGTAAAGTTCTGTACAAAATAATAGTTCTGCATTGAACATAACCCTGTATATATATATATATATATACATATATATATATATATATATATATATATATATATATATATATATATATATATATATATATATATATATATATATATATATATATATACGGCATTATATTAAAACTAGCAAAAGCTAGAAGAAATTACAAGGAAGAAATAGTAACTATGAGGTTTTGCAACCAACCTACCCAACTAATATTAAGTTTAGGATTTCTAGAGGAAATCCATAGAACGATTGAGAAACAATACTATCCCAAATTAACGCCTTTTTAGAAGGAGGGTTAGAAAAAATCCGCCGGTTGCGAAAATTCCAAATGCACCACATTAGAGTCCCTCCCACACCTTCAAGGAACACTCGCGCTTTGAGAGGAATGGACAAGGAATTGAGCCAACTAAACCAATCTGAGATATTCAAACAAAAAGGGATATCAAGCTCCCACAATCTCGCCAATAGAGACCACAAATCCTTAGCCATATCACAAGAGAAGAAAAGGTGATTAACCATTTCAACATCTTCATTGCAAATGGGACAAAGGAGTGAATCAATGTCAGTACCTTTCTTGTCCAAATTCATCCTAGATGGAAGCTTATTAAGAGATAATCTCCATAAGAAAATGTTAGCCTTAATGGGAATATCTCGTATCCAACGAGTAGCAGTAGAACTAACATCCAGGAAACGAGCGAAGATTCTCTGCACATCATATAACATATTAAAGTAATCAAGCCGAAGATTCTCCGCACATCATGCCACAAAACTATATCATTGTTTGTATAATGAAACTTTTAAGAAGAATAGGAAGAATATAATCGCTAGAAAATAGCTAACATGGCTTGAAATCTCCTTATTTTCCAGACTTGGGATCATCTATTTATGTTGTTGTAGGTGTGTTTGTACCTCTTGGACTACTTTTACACTGGGCTTGGCATAGCAAATTGATAATTGATTTGGTTTTGATGACAAAGAAAGTATAGATGCCTCGAGCCAATGTTCGAGTACCGGTCGTTGAAGTAACCAATGCCATACTCCCAGGAAAAAGCTCGAAAGGCCTTCAACAAAAGGGTACCTGTTATCTGCGGCCTCCTGAACTGTTCGCATCGCTTCGGTTCAAGCGATATAATCCTTTAGATAGGGCCAATTGTTGATTTACTTTACCTCGCCTCACCGCCTTAAATGTTTAATAAGACATTAGATTCTCATTCATCAATAACTCGACTTCCTGCAACAGGCAGTCTCACGATCGGGCATGAGTGTCCGGAAGTTTGGAGTAGGGCGAAAGAAAGTCAATATGAGATTTGCGTTGGTTTTTCTAACGAAACAGTGAAAGATGCTGTTTTATCAACCAAGATTTACAAGATCGGGATCTTACTCAAGTTTTTTTTTTTTTTTTTTTTTTCAAGATCAAGTTTGTTAGATCAGATCGGAGATTTGAGATTCTACTATAATGTCATTTTTCTTAATGGGCGTTGTATTAATAAACAAATAAACAAATTATTATGTATCAAACACAAAATTATATAAATATTTTATGGAAATGTTGGCTTAAATATTGATTATGAAACATTTTATAGAATTAACTTGTTGCTTTTCAAATTCTATAAAACTTAATCTATAAATTTGTAGTTTTTTAACTTGTGATTCGAGCAAAGTTAGATCGAATTTGATCAAGATTGTATGATCATTTATTAAAATCAACATCCTATTAAAATTCTATGCTTGCAAAGATCCTACGTTGAATCGGATTATTTTTGCTTTGTACTATCGTAAATTCATAAGATCCTAATATTATAATCGAGATTTTAACTAACAATGATTCAACATTTTGACATTTCAACCAGCGTTCTCTTGCATAACCTGTAACTAAGAGTAATTATTAACTTTTGGATGGCAAATTCACACGCAACTAATTTATAGGTTCCTAAAAATCTTTGTAAAGTTTATATGTGTTTTTGACAGGAGTTGAAACCAAAATCTCTTAAACGAACACATTAATTTCACACAGGTTCTACTAAACTAAAGACTCATCGGTTAAAAGCGATTTTTTTTTTCTTCATATTTGTATCAAGTCTATTTGTTAGTCTAAACTAAAATACATCATTAAGCTTAAGCTACTTTTACCAGAATTTTGTAAGCCCACAATAGAACATTGATAACCTTATACTTATCTCACTCCTACCGAAAAATAGATTCGCAAGAGAATTAAGACGGTCAGTTGAAAAAATTGGTAGAAAAAGTGTGCCAAAAAAATTGATTTTAAAAATTGAAGGATATCTTTTGCCATATGGAAAAAATTTCATTCGAATTCCACTACAACTAGAACTTCTGTTATATCACTACGATAATATTTTGCCTATATAAATATGACAGATTTCCTCATTAATATTCCAAATTTATAAATCAAAGTTTAACGTCGACTTTCCTTTGGACTTGCATTTACACAGGTATATCTCTTCGATTCTATATTTCTATCGCATTACTTATATAATGATTTTTAGTCGACTCATGTCGAATTAAGACCGTTAGTTGAAAAAATTTATAGAAAAAGTGTGCCAAAAAAAACAGATTTTAAAAATTGAAGGATCTGTTTTGCCACATGGAAAAAATTTCATTCGAATTCCACTACAACTAGAACTTCTGTTATATCACTACGATAATCTTTTGCCTATAAATATGATATCATTCGAATCCCGCAAACAAAAACCCTAATATCTTTCCCCCTCCTCTTTCCCTCCTCCTCTATCGTCTGGTAATAAGAAAAAGTTATGACATTAAATGGTAATAGAAGTATAAAACCCGTCCCACCGTTTCTTTTCAAGTCCCATTTTTTCATAGTATATAACAGAGACCTTCAAGCGGCCATAACCCAATACTAGGTTCTTTCTTTTTCTCTACACACACACGCACAAACACACACACACTGACCCTAATTCATTTGTTTGCTATTTCATTAATTTGTTATTGTTTGTTATTTCTAATTTGTCTTGTTCACAGGATGTATAGAATTAGGTTTCTGATTGATTATGTACATTTGATTAGCATTTTTGTTTATTCATTTGATTATTATTATTTGTACAATAATTGGTTGCAAGTATGATTATAAAATAGCTAGAAGTATAACTGTAATAATCTCATAAAAATGAAAACCTTTATTGCCGAAAGAGGAACTTTTCGTTAATCCATTTTTTGTTTTATTAAGAATATGTTACAAATCCTTAATAGTGTGTGAAATCGAATGATTACCATTTTTTGCAGTTTTCATAGTATAAGTTACTGCTATTTATCCTAGTATTGAAGAGTCGGTGATATGGAACTCTGGAATTAGTCATCATCTAAATGGGCTCAATTTAATTAATAACGCCTTTTATAAGGGTATTAATCAACAATATAACTTTTCCTTTAGCAAAGTTGTGACAACTTCATATTATTGTTTTTTTCCTCGTGCTTTCGTATGTTTTGAGATAACTAAAATGTAACTTGACTATCCATCATTTGAAAGGTAGAAGGCATACATGGAAAGAAAAAAGTTGACCATTTAGATAAAGAAATTAGTTTTTGAGTTTGCATCGACTGACTCTATAAATTAGTAATTTAATTAACTTCAAATATAAGTCAAGGAGTTTCTGGAAGAATGGAAGGCTAAACTTTTCACCCCTTTAGATTTTGATGTTAAACTTAGAATCCATGTTCTAGTATATGATATATCTAAAATGGGTTATATCATGATTTTTTTAGTACTTTTCTGGACGCAAATTACAAAGTGAAAGTATATTTATATAGAGTTTTTTCGCTACAGAACTGATAGAAGATACGAAGAATGGTGGCTTTCATTGCCTCAGATCTCATCCGTTCAACTAAGAACTTCGTTGTTGCCTCAGAAAACACCGATTCTCAGCAGGCCTTCACAGTTACCTTTAAATAATGTTACCTTACGTGGTATGCGATCAAAAGGGACTAGACTTGTCCGAAGAATATGCCTTGCCATCTCCGAGAAAGAATCTTCGAGATCAATGGGTCTCGTGGCCAAAAATAGCAGTCCCATTATTGTTATCGACAATTATGACAGCTTCACTTATAACCTTTGCCAGGTTATTTCCTCTTATTCAATTCTGCATATAGTTACTGTCCGACAATGTAATATTGGAAAGTGAATCTATTTTGGATCAAAACATTAAGGTGAAACATATTTATAGCTGTTCCATGACAGTATTGATGGAATTTAGAAGAAGAAAAAACATGAATCAATATGTATGTACATCTGTTCCATTAAAATCATTTTATTTTTCTGGGTGAGTATTGGATAATTCTTTGAGTGCTGCAAAATCGAATTACTGACACGATTACATATATACAACACAGATTACTTCCAAACTCTTCTAGGTGGTCAATTACTTGCACACGACTGTTATTTGACTTTTATACTAATACCTCTCCTTAATCTATAGTACATGGGAGAGCTGGGATGCAACTTTGAGGTATGCCGAAACGATGAGCTTACCGTGGATGAACTAAGAAAGTAATTATTCCTATACCTTAATTGATTTTACTAAATTTTTCCAAATTATGTATGTGGATTATATGTGATAGCCACGCGTAGACACACACACAATTTATCTATTTTTTTTTTACCGATTTAAAAAATGTGTTATTATGTTTTATAGGAAAAATCCCAGAGGAATTCTTATATCTCCTGGACCAGGTAAGGTCTTGGTTGTGCCTATTTTGCGTCTAAAATTATACCTTCCTAAATCCTAATATCAGTGTGAATTCATATTAAACATTTCTCTTTTCACAGGTGCACCACAAGATTCAGGAATATCATTACAAACAGTCCTGGAACTTGGACCTGAGGTACCTCTTTTTGGTGTATGCATGGGATTACAGTGCATTGGCGAAGCTTTTGGAGGTGAGTTGTTATGACATTATAGCTTTGATTTTGTTTCTTGTGATGTAGTACTCTCAACCCAACCATTTAGTGTAAAATCTTATCATTCCTTGTGATGTATTATACTCATTAACTCGTTGAATGGATGGAAAGCTGTAAAGTAATTTGAGGTATTAGGAACTCAGGTAGTGTAGATGTTTAGGTTCGGTTGATGTTTGTTAGACTGAGCAAAAATCATGACTATATAGAGTGCGTTAGATGGGTGCAACCTGACAAATAGGCATAGAAAAATTCATTAATCTCTAATTCTAGTTTTAGTTCTTTCGAGAGGTTGGAAGTGATGAGCAGGTCTAAGAAAGTTAACGTTTGGTTGTGTGAATAGTATGGCTAGGTGTTGTGTATAATGAATCCCACAATTTTCATAGACTTGAATACAGGACAAGGTTTTCTTTCAAGTAGTTGGTGGAATGCTAGTTGTATAATCAGAAACCTGGATAAGGTATCAATAAGATTCTTCTTTCCATGGTGGCTAGTTGACTACTTCAGTGCATTCATTGTCTCTTTAATCAGTTGCTCCCATAAATGGTTAACTTACTGATTGTGTAGTCCTGAATATTGGGACATTGATGTGCTACTAACTTCGGTTACAACATTTATCCTAAAAATGAAAAAATTTCATTTTGGAGAAGATTCTATCCCAAACTTGCATATCAGTAAAAGTTGCGAATGAAAATTATTGTGGCCTACAAATTTTTGCAGTTTTGTCTTATTAAGGGTATCTTAGCCTTTTAGGTATGTTATTGAATTTAATTGAAGTGGGTCAAGTCAAATATTGCATCTTTCTTTTTAGGAAAAAAGAGCAATATTTCTTCAATTTCCTACTTTTCATCCTAGACAAACTTCAGATATTTGGTTCTTTCATTGGTTTCCATATCAACAGCAATATTGCTGATTTTCTTTACTTGCCAAATGCCCAAATCCCTGTGTTCAAATATCAGGATTGTGTATCCCTACACCTGTATCTTTGCAACGTAGGCACTCTTTGAAGAGTCGAATTAAGATGTTCTTGAAAGGAATTACATGGACTTGCATTGCATCAAATGAACTCAATTTCGTAGCTATATAAATTTGGTTTTGATTCGAGTGTGATCTTTACCTTTTTTGAATACTACTTAAAGCAAACTCTTATACATCTGTTACTGTCTGTCCTTTTCTTTGTCTGTGGTAACAAATTAGAAAGTTTTGCAGGGAAAGTTGTGCGTTCTCCTTATGGTGTTATGCATGGAAAGAGTTCACTGGTTTATCACAATGAAGGCGGTGAAGACAGTTTGTTTGCAGGCATATCAAAGTAAGTCCAGACACTAACACTGAGCTGAAGTAATATTTGCTTATCTTTTAGATGCCATTGATGAAATGTTAACATAACACAACATTTCTAGTATTGCGGGTGATGGTCATTATGCTTTGCTTACTCTTATTTACGTCACAATTTCTTGGCAGCCCATTTACTGTTGGAAGATATCATGGTCTTGTGATTGATAGGGACACCTTTCCCGATGTACTTGAGATGACAGCCTGGACAGACGATGGACTCGTTATGGCTGCTCGTCACAAAGTGCATCGCCATTTGCTGGTAAGTTTAGTTTTCTAATCTCTTGTGAGTAATAGCGTGACTGAAATGATAGAACTAGTCATTGAGAAAAAGCATGGTTGTAAAAGACGCTGGTCGGGCGGTCGACTACCTTGTAGCTTGTAATTGGCCTAGGCGGGGAGTAATAGGATTGGAATTTTCACATAAATTTTTTGAAACTATATGACATGTTGATAGGACCATATAATTTTTTATAGGAGCATAAATATATGGTAAGAAACATTAGCACACTTGTTCATATACTTCAAACTGAGTTTTGGCCAAGTTTGTCCGAGTTAACCCCAAGTTTGGCCAAGTTTGATCGAGTTTTGACCTTGTAGCGAGTAATCGGCAATGAATCGGTCATTGACCTTGTTGCGAGTAATCCACAATTACCCGGCCTTGTAACCCTTGTTTTACAACAGAAAAGTAATACCAAAACCGCATTATTAATTCCTTCATGCTATTTAGAATTTAAAATGACTTGAGCCAAGCATCCTATTGACAATCTTTCCCTTGAGAAACTTATTTTATACAATCTTATTATATGATGAAATTCTCATTGTTGTGTTATCTTGGTTGCAGGGTGTGCAGTTCCATCCAGAGAGCATTATAACAACTGAAGGCAAGACCATTGTTAGCAACTTTATCAAACTGATTGAGAGCAAGGAAGCTCTTTCTGGTAACTAAAAAAAGGTTCCAGTACATTATCAAGAGTGGCTACAATAGGATAAAGTTGGCATCTTATACACATTTTTCCGTGAGACATGGTTTTCAAAGGATTTTTCTTTTCTCAATTGGAAACTTTGTTTTTGGTTGTTTTTAACTTTTTATACCACTAGTTATAATACCTGTGCACGCACAGGGTTTTTAAAATTTTGTTTTAATTATGTATTATTATTGATTAAGAAATGAACCACTTAACATGTTTCAAATGGTTTTACTTGGTGGACTAAAAATAAAAATCATATGTATATGTTATAACCTACCTATTATGTTAAGAGAATGCTTTTGAATTTAAAATATATTTTATTATTCAAGCAAAATCACATGATGATATTTGACTTGCATGATATATTAGTGATATATGCTTTTAGTTTTTCAAACCCGTGCTATCAATTTACGATGTGTTTTGTAATTGTGTATTTCTTTTACTTATATTTTCGTTAAAATATGTCGCATATTTAGATAGTTTTGAAGATTGAATCATTTCATTAATTATAAATAACCATCACATCATTTTTACTAATGTACCTTTGTGTTTGAAAAGTTGTACTTTCATAAGTTTGTGTTATTTATTTCTCATGTTTGATCTTACGTGTATGTATAATGTATAAGAATAATTTTTCTCTAAGCCCAAACTATATAAAGAAATTATTATTACTTGTATAAGTAAATTATAAATGCATGAAAAAAATGACAAAGAGTATATTCGCAAGTCTTTTAGGATTGTTTGAATCCTTACCGACCTTTCACTTTAATGCAACCTTCTTCACAATTGGCCTAAATCATCAAGGTAAAAGACACCCATATTTTAGACCGTTGGTTGACACCCATAGTGTTATCAATGACATCAAACACCCACTAAGTTTCATTAACTTATTCAAAGACAAATTACACTCCGAAAAGAATTGCTATCATAAAATTTCCCATATAGGCACTAAAACACATCTTTGGTACATTAAAATACATTCATATATTATCTAAATCAGCAACTTAACTAAATTATACATTCATACCTTGAGCAGGAGTAGAAAATCCTTCCACGACAATCATGTGTTGATATTTAATCCTCCTCTAAAAAACGCACACAACAAATTGCATTACATTTTAGTGTGTGCGATAAGATAATAAAACTGCAAAAACCACTAATATATTACATTATAGTGAGGATAACAACAAAGTTAGTCATAACATCAAATAAGAAAACTTCATATTAGAACTAAATGGGTGTTTGGTTATGCTTATTAAAGGTGCTTATTGGCTTATTCAATTACTACAAAAAATAAGTGTATGATAAAGCTATAAGCTATTTTTAGAAGCTTAGTGAAAAACCCTGAACTCACAACTAATTCTGTTATAGCTTAGTGTGTTTATAGTAAAAACATAAATATTAAGTGCAGAAGTTTTCAATAAAACATAAAAAAGAGTTACTAAAAGTTGGTGTGTATAACAAAAAAGTTAAACCATAAAAAAGGTTACTAAATACTATCAGCTAGATAAGGCATAAGCCAAAGTTCTGTGGAGGTCTGTTGCGGGTTTTATTCAGAAGCAAAAAGAGGTTTACACATAAATCATAAGTATAGAATAATGGTTGTATCTCACATCCGTGATTACCAACTCAATAATATTAGCGAAGTATAGTAACGTTATAACCTGATTAAAACTATATATTCTTGCTGAATAATTCTCATGTACATACTTTTAATTCGTTTACAACGGCCAACTATTACTTTTTTTTTTTGATAAAACATCACGTCAATGAATAAAGTTAGGTTATCACCTACGTAGTTTTTATTAGGAGGTGATTGTTATCAAATAAGGATTGTGATGCGTGCATTTTTATATATATAATTTAAGGAAAACACCTTCTATATTAAACAATGACTATCTAACCCATGTGTTTGTTTGTTTTTTTTTTTTTTTTTTTTAATAATTAGCTTTTTATAACGTTTTTAACTGACAGACATGTTGAGGTTGAGGTTGAGGTTGATTTTGTTGTTTAACTTTTACTATTGATATCATGTTGTACAAAATGTGTGAATTTAGTAGCACATAATGAGCGTTGATGAAGTTAAAATATGTTCCGTAAAGTTTTTAAAATGTTTTTTTTATGGATATCCATATACAAATTTTAAATAACAATTTCATGAGTCGTTTTATTAGTAGAATCGCGTATATTTATTTTCATATTACAGTATCGTGCTTACCATTTGATATTTATATATTCCCGTTACTAATAATTTAGCCGTATTTCAAAACCGTGTACGCATAAATTAATTTTTTAAATAGTAACATGAGTATTTATTTAAAAAAATATTCTAATGGATGAAAGTTTAAAACTAACATTAGTTTAAAAAAATATTTAACGTATATTAAAATTAATTCGCATATTTACCAAATTTTGTAATTTTAATGGATGAAAGTCTAAAACTTAATACTAATACTCATGTAATTTTAAACAAAGTTAATATTATAAAGTATATGGGGTATAAAGTGTAAGGGGTTATTTGTGTTTTTTATAAAGTTATTAAAAAAAGGGCAAATGGCACAAAAAGGCATCAAAGTTAGGGTCCATTTCCAATCAAGGTATCAAACTTTTTTTCTTGCATAAAAAGGTATCCAACTTTTTTTTTGGCGGATTTGGGTTTTTTTCTAACACCCCGTTAAATATTCCGTTAACTTAAACTAAAAAAAATTTAAAACTTTTATAGAATTTGAAGGGTGGTTTTGAAATTAATGTATTTATATACTTTAAATGTTTCATCCCCAAAATCAATATTAGGGCAAAATTAAAATTAGGGCAAAACAATTTCTTCCCCAAAATTAAAACATGACAAACTCATCTAATTCATCAAACTCTTCAAACTGGGTGTACTGGAATCGAGGAAATGCAGGTTGGGAAAAAGATAATTTGATGAATCGTGTTTGTGTCTTGTGTGAATGTGGTGATGAAAGTGGTAAGTGGATTTCTTGGACTGAAAAGAACCCTGGCAGAAGGTTTTTGGGTTGTCCTAACTATAAGGTAAACAAATTTTTTGCTTTTAATGGTTTGTGAAAAACATGTCTTAACTTTATTTTGGTTAAATAGGCAAGAAAGCATTGTGAATTCTTTCACTGGTGGGATCCAGATTTACCAACTGAGCATTACAAAAGTAAATTGGCAGATGTGGAAAAAAAAATGAAGAAGGAAGCTGTAGAATTTGAGGTGAAAAAAAAGATATTGGAAGAAGAAGTGGCAGTGTTGAAGACTACAATGAATATGCAATCTAGGGTTATCTTTGTACTGTTAGGATTGCTTTTCATTATGATTATGAAAGCTTTTTAGTTTAGTTTGATCAATGAATGTATTGAAAATGTTTCATTTTGATGAAGTAAAATGTATTTGTTTAACTTTGATCAATGAATATAATTTGTGTTCGTTATTATTCCGCTGCATATTCAATCATTGTTATTATCCTAGATAGGGCTTAAACGATCTTCTAAAATTGGTATCGGAGCGGGGGCTTTTGATATCTACAAGGTTTTTCAAACAAAAACAGGAAAATTCGAATCTGGTACAAATTTTCGTAACTTTTCTGCATTGCAGTTTTCAAACAGAGAGTTCTCATTCGTTAACCGTTGGATCGGGCTGAAATTTTTACTGGAGGTTCTCAACATAGCAAGGAAGAGTTCCACCGGAGGGATCTTCGATCTGAGCTATCAGTAAAAAGATAAAAATTGTCGAAGTCTGCTGCAGACAAAGGTTTGGTAAATCGAATTTTATGGTTTTCTTTATATCAACTTCTTTGATTTCGGTTTCTATTGAATAAATTCATCATAGAAGTTGGTTATACGATGTTTGGTGTTTATAATTCTTGAAAGAAAGTAGTTGTGGAGGTGTATGAGCTATTATTGGTAATTTGAGGGTTTTCGCGACACTTTGAAGTGTTGTCTTTATGGTTTGATGATGACACGACTGTGATTGGTACTGTTGACGGTTATTGATGCTATTTTCGTTTCTGCTGATGACATTTGGTTCCTCCTGGTGGTTATTTGGTTCCTGCTGATTATGTATCATCTCTTTGTTGCTGCTGCTCGCCTATTTTTATTTTGCTGATAATATTTTTCATTCCTGCTGATAAGCTTATTTGTTGCTGCTGAGTGAAATTTTGATTCTGCTGATGACTTTTGGTTCCTGCTGATTTCATTCATTTCTGCTGCTCATTAGTAAAATGGCAGAATATGACAATGACAGGGATGATGTAATGTTTCCTTATTTGATAGACTGACATGTAATATGTTCTTAAAATGAATGCAACTGATATGGACCATAATATTTGATAGACTGATGTTTAATATGTTCTTACAAGTGCAAGTGTCATTATAAACATTAGAGTACTTAGGTAATAAGTTGTTACAAATAAAATTGACATTACAAAGTTTTGACTACTTATTCTACTTCAAATGCTTCATCTGGTGTGAGTCCTTGACCTTCATAATCATGGATGGTTTTCCTATTATAATTGTTCATTGCTAATCTTTGAGAAGTCCTTCTAGGGGGCCTGTATCCTGCATTATATTGACCTTGCCAGAAGTCATCATACCTCCTTTTTAGCCTTGCTTCATCCTCATTAGCAGGAACAACATTTGCAGTTGTATCCTCATTGACTTGTGCAGTCGATACTCATTGGCATGTGGAGTTGTATCCTCAATGACTTGTGCAGGTGTATCATCATTGACTGGTGCAGTTGTCTCCTCATTGACATGTGCAGCTGTGTCTTTAATGGCATCATCTTGTTTAACTGCATCAACATTCATATCTTCTGTATTTGCTTGCTGAAGTTGTACATCAACCAAGTCATCATCATCAAACAGCATGTATAGAACATTCTGTAAAATGGGTGTGTTAATTAGAATATATATAACAAAAAAGCATTGTAACAAAAAAATGAAAAGATAACATGTAACTTACCCTGTTTGATACACTACCACTAGCACTTCCTCTTCTCCTTTCCCTTCCCCTGTTTGATCCACTACCACTACCACTTCCCCTTCCCCTGTTTGATCCATTACCACTTCCACTTCCCCTACCCCTTCCACTATTTGATCCACTAGAACTTCCCCTTCCACTGCTACCCCCTACACTTGTTCCTCCCATCCATATACCACCTCTAGCAGTTACAACTTTTTTCTTTCTACAACTAGGGGTTCTAGAATTGACTGGGTCATTAACCATAGGTCTGCCCTTCTTTTTGGGTGGATTAGTTGTTTGTGTTGATGGTTGACCTTGTGGAGTAGGTGTTTGTGGAATAGGTGTTTGTCTTGATGGTTGACTTTGTGGAGCAGGTGTTTGTAGAATAGGTATTTGTGCTGATGGTTGACCTGTTTCCATATGTTTAGTACACCCCTTTTTGTTATGCCCCATTACACCACAGTTTTGACAAGTCATTGTTCTTGGAGGCCTAGATACATGTTTATTATTTTTCAATTCTGACTTATCTTTTGTCCTATTCAATGTGGGTCTACCTGGCATCCTTCTTTCTAAAGGGGGTTTCATGGGTACATGTTCTCTTTTTTTCCACATATCAATACCACCAACTGGCAAAATATTAAACTCATAGATACTTCTGTATGTGCTTACCTTGAATGACTTGCTCACATACTCTTCTGGCTGCTTGCCAATGAAGTAAATGGCTGTGATTGCATGAGGGCATGGTATGCCAGTTAACTGCCATTGCCTACAAGTGCACTCACTCTTTTGTAAGTCCACACCATAGGCTTCAAGATTTCCTTGCCTTACTTCAAACTGATGCCATCCACTTGGATTCAAACTCCATTTCCTGTTAGTATACTACAAGTCAGCAAAAAGGGCAAATATCACTTGTCCAAAATCTAGGAGATACGTATTTACCTTTGAATCTTCTTATGCAACTCCAAAACCTTGATGATATTAGGACAAATATCACTTGTCCAGTCTTGACATTCCTTCATAAGAGTGTAATTCCTAGTCATCACATAGGATCTGATGTCTTCAAGCATTCCAATTATTGGTTTTCTCCTTGCATTCTTTATATGAGAATTGAAAGATTCACTAAGACCATTTTCAACAGCATCACAATCCATTCCTATCAAACACATTATAAATAATAAGTTAGTTCAGCTAATATAATTATTGAAATAAGCTACAACAAATATAAAGAATATACCTTCTTTGAAGTATGATCTTGACCATGTCCATGGATCTTTATCCATCAAATATTGATAAGCTGCTTCACTTGCATTCTTGATTTCTTCCATTGTATTTAAGAATCTTTGATGATTAGCACACTTTGATGCTTGCCAAAAGAGTTGTCTAAATAGAACACTAGGGTAGACCTTTGAAAAATTGGCATAAATGTGCCTAGCACATAACCTATGTTCTACTAATGGGACCACTCTCTTAACAGCATGGTAAATTCCTTTATGTCCATCAGATATAAATGTGACCCCTTTCCCATCTCCTAATTCAAGGTCTTTTGCTAACAACTTAATAAACCATTCCCAAGTGTCTGAATTCTCAACTTGTACAACAGCCCATGCAATTGGGTATATTTGATTGTTTCCATCCCTCCTAATAGCTGCCAACAGTTGACCTTGGTACACCCCTTTCAAAAAACACCCATCCATACCTATAACCTTTCTACATCCTGCTTTCCAACCCTGTTTCAAATTATGAAAACAAATATACAAACTGTTGAACATGTGTGTACCATCCATTAAAGGATCAATGCGTAACTGCACTGTGGTACCAGGGTTGGTTTGTCTAAGTTCACCAGCATAATCAAGCAACATGTCATACTGATCTCCAACATTCTGCTTAAGACTATATATTGCAATCCTTCTTGCTCTACTACACTGATTGTGTGATGTCTTAACCCTATATTTTTTCATCACCATTTCTTGCAAGTCAACCACTTTCATATCAGGATACATTCTGATTTTGTCTACAAATTGTCTTGCAATCCATTTTGAAGTCACTAAATAACCAAGATTACACTGTCTACTGCAAGTGTGCTCATTAACTAGAGTTCTAATATGCCAAGACTTGCCATCATGCATCTTTACAGCTCTTAACCTAAAAGGACAACAAGGCTTATTGGGATCTCTAGGAAGTTTTTTCTTTCTTCTGTTTTTTTCATCAAACCCACACCTAACCAACAACTTTTCACTATCACTTTTTTCATACCAAAGTTGGTATCCATTAGCAACAGAATAAAAAGTAAGACAATCTTTAACTTGATCTAAGTCTGCATACAATTCACTTAATCTAGGTTTTTTTAACTTCCAGTGTCTGTTTGGGTCATGGATAGGGTAATCTCTTTTATTAGGGTCAAACACAATCTCATCCTCATCACTCATTGGCATATTCTCATCTGAGTTAACTTCTGGTTCAACATGAGGTTTCTCTTTTTGAGATGAATCACCTAGGTCTGAAAATAAAGGATCTACTTCATCCTCATTGTCATCACTTTCATTGTCCAACACTAGCTTACTTTCATCAAATACAACAATTTCATTTGTTTTTTTCTTTTCATCTAAAAGTTGCCTTTCCTTTATCCTAACCTGCCTCAACTCTTCTTCACCCTCAGATAAATGATCAAGTGATGCAACATCACTTTCATCATCTGAGTCTTTGTAATAAGTAGCAGGGTTTAAAATCACAAGAACATAATCACCACTGTATTCTATTAAAAATTCATTCTTATGAGAAACATACAATGCTATGATACGTTCATCTGTACTTTGCCACTTTTCAACAAACAGCCTATAATCATCATCAGACTTAATACATTTTAACCCATTACTAAAGTAATACAAGCCACACACTACTGAACCTATGTTGTTTTGAACAAAATTTTTCAACTCACTAGAGGTTAAAGGGGTCACATCAACTGTGGTTGTGAGCATATCAGCATTATGATAGGTTAAAGGTTTCAGACTGAAATACCCGTTATAATAAACATCCAAGGATAATGCACCTCCTTTGGATGAAGAAGCCATCCTGCTAAACATAACAAACAAACACAGTAGGTCAATTTCTGCTTAATTTAGCCGTTATTAACATAATTAAAAACAACAATAAGTATTAATTACCTTTAAAGAACACAAATTAAGGTTCAATTTTGTCAATCGTACTCTTAACCGTTTTTAGGGTTTATGAGTGGAAAGTGAATTGGGGGAAAATTTGGGGGAAAATGATGTAACTGTTACTTTAAAGAAGAAATATAAAATGTTCAAATTTGGTCCTCGCAATTTTAAAAATGTATCAATATTTTTATAACCAAAACTTGGGTTAGTGGTTAACGGGTGTTAGAAAAAAACCCAAATCCGCCAAAAAAAAAGTTGGATACCTTTTTATGCAAGAAAAAAAGTTGGATACCTTGATTGGAAATGGACCCTAACTTTGATGCCTTTTGTGCCATTTGCCCTTAAAAAAACATGTAAACTTGTAATTTTACACTTTACTCTATATAAAAGATTTAAATTTCAATCACTAAAGTTTTATTAATTACTTCCTTTTTTTTAAAGTTTTTGTTTTCATAAATTTGACACCTATATTTTTATACATTTTTTTTTCTTAACCAAATTTCTCCACCAAATTTATTAAGTTTGACCAAAATCAATTTAATTTTCACTTTTTATTAACCAATCACGTTGCTCGATTTCGCCTACGTTGCAAAATCGAGCTCTGCTATTGGTCCAATTTTTTTTTTCAATGAGAAGGGATTTGTAAAAACACTCTGAAATGATGTAATTCTTTTATTATATAAAAGATTCTGGCTTCATTTTCGGTAGTTTTATACCAAATTATGACTCCATATTTAGTAGTAGATTGTTTTGTTTTTTTTGTTTTGTTTTGTTTTTTGTTTTTTTTGGTGGTGTAGGAGGGGTGTTAATCTTATTAGTTATTATGCTGAGTAATAACCATGGATTTGGTGCATTGTTGGATATTTTTACGGATTTAGTTCACTAACTATGGATCCATTTCACAACCGTAAAATAAATGTATGTGACCCGCAAATGAGACTCGTCAAACCGCATTCACCATTTTTGTAGAAGAGAAGTCCTCGACCAGGAAGATCTGTCAAACTACATAGAAATTTTATGCAATTAACTCTAATGACTTTCTAGATACCCGAAGACAATAATTATGGAAAATCACTTGCATCCGACCAACTTTTTCTTTCAAGTCATAATTAGGGGCATTTACGTACATCCATATACACATCATTATTTACATATTTCCCCAAACCTTTGGTTTAATAAGCAAACGCTAACCAAATTACAGATTAAGTAATTTTCTCAATTTGGTCGAAATCAGACGGCACAGCTTACCTAAACTTTTTAGTACAAGAAATGATAATCATCAATGTTTTTAAATGGTGTAGAGGTGTAAATCAGACGGCACATCTTACCTAAACTTTTGGATTTTTTACAAGTTTATGTCGGGATTTATGTGCAATTTTGTTAGGTCACTATTTCATTTGTCGCGTTTTACTAGTTTACTAAATAGGTCGCGATTTACTTTGTTAAATAAAATTTTGATTGCGTTTTCACTATTACATAACAGGTCTATAGCGACAGATGTTTCCGTCGGAAATCCGTCGGTAACAGCTGTTTCCAACCGATTTGTGATGAAAATAGGGCGTCGCTGAATCCTGGTCGGTAATTACTATCCATCGGAAATCTGTAGGAAACACCGAATGAGAAAACAGGTCAGAAATCTATCGGTAATCTTACCATCGGAAGTCTGTCGGTAAAATTTCTGTCAGAAAACCATCGGAAATAAATCCGTCGGAAATCTGTCAGAAAATACAAATAGTTACACTCACTAAAGCTCACATGTATTCCTGCATCTAAAATAACTAAAAAGAGCAAATAGATAAAATAGATAATTCAAAATTAAATAGATCCATTATGGAGATTTAACATTCAAATCAGAAAAGTTGTAGTCAAATCAAAATGAAATCCGAAGCATTCAAAATAAAAGTAAGGTATTTAATCATAATTAAAATATCATAATAAATTAAAACATTTCCGACGAATTAAAGACGGAAAAACATGGATGTCGGAAAGGCGTCAGAAATTTGACGGTAGGTTATGTAACTTAGTAACAAATTTCCGACAAAAGTTTAGCCTTTGGAAACCCGTCGGAAATCAGTTGGAAAAACAAAGTTGTCACTATTCTGTAGGAATATACTTGATATTTAGTGACGGATCCGTATTCGTCGGAAAATCCGTCGCTGAAAGTCAAGTTTCTAGTAGTGTTTACTATATGTCGTGTTTTACTTTTGTAAATGGGTCGCATTTTTACGTTTTTAACATGGATATAAGTTGTGTTTTCTAAATATTATATCTGTTGAAGGTCGCAAAAGACCCACGTTAGGGTGGAAATTTTGTTTTCAAATTAATCTAATGGATGATATTTTAAATTTCATTTTGGTAAAAACTACCCTATACTCTATTTCATATAAATACCCCTATTAATACTATTTTCCTCATTATATTTATTATATATATAACACACACACACCTCACTCAACTCTCTCTCTCTCTCTTGAATATCCGGCCGCCGCCCTCGCCGGAACACCAGCAGAATCCGGCCACCATCGCCGGAAACTTTTCCGGCCACCTGACCTTCTTACACCAACTCATAGATATGGATATCCCCGACACTCCCGTACCACCCACACCCCTCGTAACCCTTCGAATCACCTCCCACGCGCCACCACCGTGAGCACCCACCACCACCGAGAGTCGCCGCCACACTCTTTTTGTGTTTTCTCGACGGTAACGTACCCCACGCGCCTCCCCGTAAATTACTTTGATTTTATTCAAAACCCTAATTTCTAAAATCTTGTATAAATGTTTTTGTTGCTAAAGCTTCTAATAAAACTATTTTTATATATGTTTTGAGCAAGAAAACTCGGTGAGGGTTTGGTGATATTTTTCTTGTTTCTTGTTGTTTGGTGATCAAGGGAGTAATATTTGTGTTTGGATTTAGATTTCGAGGGTCCGTTTGGCCCGTTTGTGTCTCAACAGCCGATAGCCACCACCACCGCGACTTGGGTGGTGGTGGAGGAGGGGAGTAGTTTTATTATTTTTGTTGTTGTTTTAGTTTTAAAAAAAAATAAAAAAAAATAACGGGAACAGTTCTTGTAACAGTGTGGAACAGTGCTTGTTTGGAGGCACTGTTTTCTGCTTTTTAGTATATAGAGTAATTGTCTACCATTAACTTATCTAGCATAACGACTAACTAGACAAACTATCTACCATTAACTTATCTAGCATAACGACTAACTCGACAATTATAAATTGTTCTACAATTCACAAAAGACGATCTTCTTCAATGCTTAGTTGTGCTCACGTGCATCCCTATTCTTAACTCAACAATTATACACATCTTTTCTTTAGAAGGAAGTTATGGAACTCCTGTTCTACCATGGACACAAAATGATCTACCATGGACAAACTGATCTAGCATAAGGACTAACAGAAAAATTATAATTGTTCTACCATTCACATGTTTTCAAAAGATTAGTTACAAACTGTTCTGCCATTCACAAAATACGATCCTCTTGAATGCTTAGTTGCTCAAGTGCCTCCCTATTCCTAACTGCTTCAACAATTATAGACATCTTTTCACGAGAATGAAGTTTATCAAACTCCTTTGCTAATTCAAGCATCTTATCCGCATGCTCATTAAGCTCATGCATGTAACAAGGTATCATAGAGAATCCCATGCAATTAGAGATGAATCCCATGGGATTCATCAAAGAATCCCATGGGATTCTTCAAAGAATCCCATGGGATTCTATATAAAATCACATAAAGTCATAAGTAATATCAAATAGATGATTTGCAAATTAAATTCTTTTTTTTTTTTTTTTTTAGTAAAGGGGAGTAATCCTGCACCCTGGTAAATATATTAACCAAAATGTTTAAGTACAATGGATATGGGTGAAATCCCATATCTCAGCTCGTTACATAGGCATAAAGCTTACATAACAAGATACTTCCTATTTTCTAATCAAGAAAAACCACTACTCAAATGATAACACAGGACATAACGAAATAAAATTACTTCCTAAGACCTTGAAGCTTGGTGCCATACATGGCATTAAAGGCATTCCAATTCTCTGGAAGATCATAAACCTGATTCGCATAGTCATCGTAGTCATAGTCATCATAATCATCTTCAAACTCTTGGCCACCACCGAATAGATTAGCAGACTCATCAAATGGGTTGGCAACCACCTCATCTTCAGAATTAGAAACCACGATCTCTCCCACCTTAGAAAAAGGGTTAACTCTCTTAGTAGAAGAGGTGGGCAGAGTACAAGATTCACTAGTTTTAGGAGCCACAACCGACTCCTTCTCTTTCAAATCACTCACAAGAGATTCTTGTGATGCACCACATGTCTTAGTAAACTTATGCTTATTAACTTCCATCGTACGGCCAGAATCCACATCCTTGTTGATGTCATTAGAAGGAATACCAAAAGCATCCGTATCATCCATATTAAGAGCATCAAACTGGTTAGATGTAAAAATCTTTGTTCTACTCGAACTAGCCACATCAGAAGCATTCTTCTAAGTGACTTCCACTTTCTTAGGTTCAGGAGGAGTCTTTTTGGGTTGATAATGAAACTGCTTACCCACAACAGGTTTAATAAACCCTCCTTGATCCGGAATAGTAGGACCACCTTGCTTTCCCTTCTTCTTGTTATTGACCGTCTTGAAACCATCATTAACAGGCTTAGTAGGCTGAGCAGGAGGAACAACAACTTTAGGACATTCAATCAGAGTATGACCAAAAATCTTACATTTATCAAAACGAGGTGGTTTCCACTCGTATTCAACCCGTATCTTCTCAATAGTCGAACCCGACCCATCAAGTAAAGGTATCTCAACAGTAAGGCTGTCCCTAAGCACCTCATCCAACTTCACTTCAATCATGCATCTAGCAAAACTATTACGGCCCCACGATTCCTTGCACATTTGGCTAGTAAAAGCATCTAACCTTTTGGGCGTGCCTATCAATGTGGTAAGAAGACTAAGGCCATCATCAGAAAAAACATAGCAAGAGGAACATCATGGAATTTAACCCACACCGGGATGTTGGTCAAATCCTCTTTAAGTAAGTTGGTGTTCAATGTCCATGGTTTAAGAATAATAGGTACATTTCTAATCAACCAAGGACCGTTTTCAAGAACATCATCAACACCTTTCTTCGAATTGAACTTAAAGAAAAAGAACCCCTTTGCATTCATCATTACCTTCTGTATACCAAACTTAGCCCACGCATTGCGTACATAGTAATCGACAACAGGAAAAGCAAGTCGTTGGCCAAGAAAGTACCCATACAGAGTATTCTCAAACCTATTGTTCACCTCTTCAACCACTTTCATAGGTACAGAAAGATCCACACCGTTTGATTTCTTGCTACACTCCAGCCTACGAAAGTTAGACATGTATTTCTTAGGTTCACTAGAAGTAACACCAACATACGATGTAGAAGGTTGTTTCAAAGCATCCACACCAATCTTCTCAATACCAACAGCCCCAGGTGCATTCCTATCAACCTTATCAGAACTATGAGACTTTTTAGAAACCTCATGTGGACCATTCGGATCATAAACTAAAGGATCAAGTGAAACCAACTTCACTTGATTATTCTTGTCCACAATCGTAGATAGATCAATATCTCCATCATCAACACTCCAGTCAGTAATAATACGACCAGACGATGCAAGTATAAGCTGGATAGAACTAGGATCCCAGGGGATTCAATATGATCCCATATGATTCATTAGAAAATCCCATGGGATTGGGGATGAATCACATAGGATTCATCCAAAGAATCCCATGGGGTCCTACATAAAATCACAAAGATTTAGGAGTGGGCATACTCACAAGTTATACCATCAAACTGATAATAATAACATCATAAACTGATAAATTGTTCTACCATTAACAAATTATACCATTAAGTTGTTCTACCATTAACAAGTTCTGTTCTACCATTACCAGATCTAGTAACTACCATTAACACATTTTATTCTACCATTCACAAAAAGACAATCTTCTTCAAAATATACCAAAAACAATCTTCTTCAAATGCTTAGCTGTGCTCACGAGCAACCATATTCTTAATTGCTTCAACAATTATGGACATCTTTTCTTCAGAAGGAAGTTTATCAAACTCATTTGCTAAATCATACATCTTACCCGCATGCTGATTAAGCTCGTGCAACAAAATCTTTGTCGCAAACTTGAATCTCAATTGCCTCAACATGTTAGATTGCTCTTGAAAATTAGAAACCAACCCACAATCCCATTTCACAACAGCTTCACCGGTGTAACATTGCAAAAATACCGCAATCTTAAAAATTATTCTTGGTCCTCCACTTAAGCTTTGGGATTTTTGGATCGAATTTAACAATGCTAGCATGTTTCTTGTGACCATGCAGCTTTAGATGACGGGCAAACAACTTTTTCTACAAAATTAATAAAAAAAAAAAGCATAAATTGCTAGAATTATTGGAAAATGTAAATTGGGACTCAGCATGGGATTGTGTAAGAATCCCATGTGATTCATCATGAATCACATGGGATACTGTATAAATCAGTTTCCAATAGAAAAGTAAATACTTACAAGAAGATCACATGTATCTTTATACTTACAAACCGGGTGCTAATGTTTCCATATTCACACGCACTGAATATTTGTAACTCCCATAATGTGTTTCAAAAACTTTCACTATAGTGAAAAAAAATCAAATCATTAACATAGGGTTTGGTACATCGTAATAAGAGTAGGAATGGAAAAGAACATTACGACGGAATGAGAAAATTATGTTTATTTTTAATTACGGAATGCAATGACTCATTACATGTAATCACTCATTACATAAAAAACCATCATTTTCATTCCATAGAGGCTCCCTCTTTTTTTTTCATTACGTCCGTAATGTAATCAAAATTACATAAAAGCCTACCATTAATTAACCATATTAAATAAACTTCTTATAAACTTTGACCATTTTTGTCTTTTTCTTATCGATTGCATTCTGTCCTATCATACCAACCAAACATTATTAATAAGGGTAATGAATTATTACATTACATCATTTATTCAATTACGTCACTTATTCCATTCATCTAACATTTCATTACGTCCAACCAAACGAACCCTAAGAATCACATAGGATTCTGAATGATTCACATGGGATTCAGAAAAGAAATTTACCATGTGATTCACTGTCAATCCCATGGGATTCATCACTAATCCCATGGGATTAATAATGAATTCCATGCGATATAACTTTACCAACATCAACAACCGCAGACTAATCAACACTCGCCGACTTATCAACATCCGACGCCTTCACTGTATCAACACTTTTTTTTATCAACATTCGACAGTTTCGTTGGCCTACCTTTAACAACAACCGGCGCCTTCACTGTAACAACACTCGCCGACTTATCATTAGGATTAAATTGAGACGACGGCGCTGGGTTCAAAACTTTATTGGCATTGGCATAAACCAAATCCATGCTATGCCACTTCTTCTTAGGCAAACCACTACCAGTAGCATCAAGAACAGCTTACTATAAAATAACAAAAAAAAAAAAAAAAAAAAAAAAAAAAAAAAAAAAAAAAAAAAAAAAAACATTAAAATAAGCCAATCAAAAACTTCAATCTGCAGAGATAAATACATTAAAATGTGATCATGTTTAGAATCCCATGGGATTCATACAAAAATCACATATGATTCTGTATGAATCCCACAGAACCCATTATTAAGCTTATAACTAGCTATCTCAAAACAAACACTCATAGCGTCTAACTACATTTTAAACCAACAATTCAAACCCAATGTTACACAAAACATAGCACTGTATATCTCATTTCCACCATGAAACATAATAGTTTTAGTTTATTTCTATACAAAACAACTTATCAAGCACTGGTTATTCTATATTAAGAAGGCTGCAAACAAATAATTACAATTGAGACCTACCGACAAATATCCAAATGCATAAATATTTTTAAAAGAACTGCGCATTTTTTATTTTCTTTTACAAACTGGGGACATTTCAGTTTGTCATTCATCATCTGACCTTTTTGGTTCACTCGGTTTCTCAATCAAGTTCTTACCACCAGATTGTCTTCATGCCATGTAGTTTGTAAGTTCCATTCTTCATTTTTGTTTCGGAAACCTTATCAAATCTGCATTTTTCTTTGACTTGCAAACAAGTCCTGCATTTGGCCTGTCATTGTACTCAATCTGCATGTAAATTTAAGTCAGCTAAACATAAAATGGGTGGGGTGGGCGACATATCAAAACGGGTAACTTTCCAGTCAAAGGGGCAGCTATGACCCTTAACTGTTTCTGTCCATAACTTCTAACTTTTTTTAATATACAAAGTGTCTTAAATATGTTAAGAAAATTTATATTACTTTAATATAAATCTAACTTCCAAAAATCTTAAGAAGTTGTATGTCAAAAATCCCATTCACTTGTTGAACAAAATTACTAGCTCTAGTTAGTAGCTTACCCGTTGCTTGGCGAGCTCTGGGGTGTTACCTAACTAAGAGATGAAAACTAGTACTGATTATATGGTAATCTAACATTGCACATGGATGTGGAACACTAAATAAAAGAATTACCTGTTCCTATGTGTCTCTTCAAAACTCGTTCCATTGCAATGTCAATGTCAAGATCAACAAACCTTCAAAAATTCGGAAACTAGATGAGTATTTTAACACTTTGAACCACTGCTTTGTTTGAATGAATTGCCTAACTAAGGTAACTAAGTTTGGCCTAGTTTCTGTTTCGGCAAACAACTAACAGATGTTTGATATTTTTAATCTAAGATGATCTTTAACCTCATGGTAACCAGTTGTTTCCACAACACACCAGGGAAAAAAAGTCTGAGTATGATCAAAGTAAACATGCGTCGGACCTATTGATTACCTTAAATTAATATTCTAGAAAGTTTGTATCGATATTTTCTTGAAAGTTTGAGGGTGTAATGGGCGAAAAAAGATGGTTACTCAAAACAAATATCAGACTAAACTCTGTTCCCGAGTTTATTTTCTGGAGTGAAAAGGAAAGGTTTGGGATGGTAATAAAAAAAAGTTTGTGTTCCAGAGATTTTTTAGAAGAGGGAGCAAAGTAAAGGGTAGTAAATTACATCAAAATTACCCTCCTAATTTACTTCCCAAATTGGGATGAAATGGAGTGAAATTGATTTTAAAGCTTTTTTTTTGTTACTTCCTTCTCTTTTCATTCCAACTCGGGAACACAAGATAAAAAAAATATTTTTTATTCCTCTCCTCTTTAACAAGACTGAATTTGACAACGAATCTGATACTTGATAAGAAATACCGATACATGTATATGGCACCAAAAGTATGCACAAAAAATAGCTTATACAGTTACGCAAAACTAACTTCTACATAACGCAAATATAAAATATAATACTTCTACCTGGCTCATCAGTGCCGCTTGGTAAAACAACTTCTACATTACTCAAAACAATATATCGACATAGCTACATTTCTACCTGGCTCCCTAAACGATTATTACATCGATCATATTACGCATTTACGCAAATATAACAAAATATCGCTTAATTTCTACCTGGTTCATGAGTGGCTTCAAAACAATCACAAAAATCATCATTCAGCCAGGTAAAGCTTTTCGATCCGTCTCGGCATTAAACACTTTTTCCTCCTCCTGAATTCCACAGCTCCTTATAATAAACCTCATCTAATCAAATTAAAAACACTTCAATTGAAAAATATCTATAAATATCAAAAATATTAACTATTTATATATATATATATATATATATATATATATATATATATATATATATATATATATATATATATATATATATATATATATATAAAATGACCTTGAGGAGCAACTCCGATTAGATCGTTTGATGAAAATGATACAACAACTGATGACGGAGATCGACGACGTTGATCCGGTGACGGTGAATGACGGGTTCCGGTGAAGACGTCCGGCGAAGAGGCAAGGGTGACAATGATCTAATTGAGAGCTAGGGATTTGAATAGTTTTTCCAAATTGAGAGAATGAAAATGAGTCAAATGACTGAGAGAGAGATGAGAGAGACGGGTGTGAATGTGTGTACAATGTGGGTGTTTAGGTGGTTAGGTAGAAAGTATGCAATGACTAAAATGCCTCACAGTATATTTGTTTATTTTAATATAAATCATTGAATGGAAGAAAGATGTATGGTTAAGATATTGTTATTTATTCTTTAGATAAATAAATCTTGTTTCATATTGAACTTTTCTCCATTTGTAGAAGATGAAAAAGTTCGCTTACTCTATATTGTGGAGTAACTGGTTAATACAAGCCCTATGTAAACTTGTGACGTGGAATATATAAATTAATTTTTCACCTGATTTTTTTACATGTGGCTAATTTATACGAATTGTTATTCGACCTTTTGATATAAGTTTTCTAACTAGCTAGTACCCACCTATATAGGACGTTGGTAAGTTTTTATATAATTACACATTTTTTGGTTCCTAATTTTTTAATAGTAACATAATAAATGAGAATATATGAAAATCGTAAGTCGCATATGAAACATACATATATCACGAAGACATGTTCTCTCATATATCTTAAGTTGCACAAAACTGCAAGTGAACTTTTAACCCTTGTTAAAGTCGCGGAATCAATCTATGTGTATGAAAAAACAACAAATCATTTCTCAGTGAAATATTATTTTGGTTTTCTCTGTCTTTAAGTCAAATAAAAGAGCCCGGCCACTATTTTATTAGCATGTCCATCATCAGCAGGGCCGGCTTTGAGGGTGTGCAAGGTGAGCGACCGCACAGGGCCCCAAAATTTGTAAGGGCCTCAAAATTTGTCCCGTTAATAATTATATGCATGTGTACGCATATTTTTCACAAAGAAAAAAGTATATAGATGAGAAAGTATCTTAAATAAGTAATATGTCAGAACGTTTAGCTAACTAATTATATTATATCTTATACATAGTGACACCTTGTATATAGCAATTCCTTAGCGAAAGGCTTCATTATTTAATTTCGTCCAGGGTCCTAAAAAAATTTACAAATTCATGGGACGGCCCTGATCATCAGACATCCCACTATAAATGAACAACATCATAACTAGATGATAGATAGATGACATATCACATTTGAATAGAACAACATCGCTACACAGATAATCGTTGAAAGATTTATGTGCTTCGAATCCTTTGGATAAAATGAAAAATTTATGCATCCCATATAGGTAAAACATAGGAACCATTGCTCGATAACTGAAAAAACTACTTGGCGTGCATAATTGTGGGCAACACAAATAATATGGTGGCGTTTAGTTGGAAAACATTTTCTTTCATTTCATGTTTCTTGTTTTGTAGGAAAAGAGAAGGGACTTTGATTGCCACAAAACAATGAAAAATTTAGAAACAATAGACATACACATACCTTAAACAAAAACTAAGCTACATAACAAAAACGGATGCGTCTAAAAACTTACTCAAACGGACGCGTTATTGACTGGGTTGTGATTGCCAACTTTAGTATTATGTCTCTAAAAAAAGAATTTTGCGAAGTTTGTATTCTTAAACGCACAACCAAGCACCCCAAACATGATGAATGTAAGTCGTTAGTTCAGAAAAATTATTTGAGTTACACTTGTCTCCACATCGGGTAAAGAAAAGAAACTTTGCTTAGATATATACAATGGTGTATATCGCATGTATAAGTTCTGACTAGTATCGGTGTTAGTCTTAGGTGTGAATGCCGTTCGTACATCACCTTATCCTCAATTTCGTATTATGTAGTAATTTGCATGATGAATATGGGAAAAGTTACATTCCCACGATAATTATAAGATTTCAGCTTATACTGTTTCATTGGATATTAATTTTTTATACAGAGAAGATATTAAGTACTTAAAATAAATAGCATTGTGTAATTTTATTAATTTGCTTTTTTGATTAAAAGAAAAACAAACAGCTCAACACAAACTATTCGAATCAATTAGAAGTGGAGATTTATGTATTGGCTGTGAAGCGTCATCATCACTAACCTACATGTAGTGTGTATCTTATCAAAGATACATATTACTAAGGTTATGTTTGGCGCATAGCTTTTTGGGGCGATGAGCGGTGAGCAACGACCTTTTTTATTTTTAATGTTCGTTTGGCAAAAGAGCGGTGAGCTTTGCGATTTTTTTAGGAAAGCTTATTTTTCCAATGCTTCTTTAAGAAGCGGTGAGAAGTGAGCTGTTGCTACAGCTCACAGCTACTATATATTTACTATTGATTTTTATCAAAGAAAAACAATTGATAAGGCATCTATATATTTACTATTGATTCATGCACTCTTATGAATCTCACTGTGTGCTCTTCAAATAACTTAAGCAAAGTTCGAATAAAGATTATACGACTTGACAAACGTATTTTCGACTCTATTTTGTGGTTGTAGATGGTAATTGCATTTTTTTCAGGACACCAGGTTGCAAATATCTGTTAGTTTGCCCACAAGTTAACTCATTTGAAAGACATATCGTAAAGCACAAATGTATATCAAATGGTATAAAATTAGTTAAAGGCTACACAAAGTTGACAAACGTATATCAAATCTATACTACCTATAAAGTAAAAACGGTAAAAGGTGAAAGTGGAAAAGTCAAGAAAAGTGAAATGTGAAATGTTGAAAAATGTATATAAGGAAATTATGAAAATGTAATTAATACTCTTATTAAAACACCCCATTACTTAAAAGTACAATGATTTATACACATTGTACAACCAATTAAAACAATTAATACAAATCACAAACCGGGTTGACCCGGGACGCTTCAAACCCAACGGGTTGAACCGGTTTAATTTGACCCGTTTTCGACCCAACCTAGCAAGTTGACCCGGTTTAAATCGACCAAATTTTTGACCGGAACGGTTTAACCAGTTGAACCACCCGGGTCGAACCGGGTTTCAAAACATATCTAGCAAATTAAATACAACCAATTAAAACAATTAATACAAATCACAAACAGGGTTGACCCGGGACGCTTCAAACCCGACGGGTTGTATTGGTTTAATTTGACCCATTTTCGACCCAACCTAGCAAATTGACCCGGTTTAAATCAACCAATTTTTCGACCGGAACGGTTCAACCGGTTGAACCATCCGGGTCGAACCGGGTTTCAAAACATATCTACCAAATTAAATATAACAAATTAAAACAATTAATACAGATCACAAACCAGGTTGACCCGGGACGCTTCAAACTCGAAGGGTTGAACCGGTTTAATTTGACCCGTTTTTGACCCAACCTAGCAAGTTGACCCGGTTTAAATCGACCAATTTTTCGACCGGAACGGTTCAACCGGTTGAACCACCCGGGTCGAACCGGGTTTCAAAACATTATGTTAATTCCCAAATCTTCAAACTTTTATTATTTTTCATTTATAACCTATAAACTTTTTTTTATCAATAAACTATTTGTCGCTATAAGTAAAAGGCAACAAAAAACTATTTGTCGCTATAAGTAAAAGGCAACAAAAAATTGGCAACTTGTATGAATTAACCGTAGTTGTCCTTTACGATGATATAAATTTATACACCATCATACAAGACAAATACAATTAGATAATACTAATACCAGCTTTTGTGAATTACTTACACGACGGTATATAAGCAAGCTACAGTTTTTGTCTTCAAACCATGTGGGACAAAAAATGTTCTTAGTTAAGTTGCTTAAAAGACAAAATACTTCAATCTACATTTATGAGTTCTCGTTAAATATAGTTTCTCTTTTATAGCTATGAGAGAATTGATAGAACGAACTCAAATGCGGTTCACTCTAAACAAATACACTACTGACACCAGGGACGGAACTAGTACGCGATATGACCAGGTGCACATGAAATATACTAAACAATACTGCAAACACAATTTTTAGGAACCGAGTGCATTTAAGAAAAATAGTTGTTTTTTTAACAAAATTAACACTACGAAACAAATATCCATGGGTGTCCCGAGACCCACGGGACACCCCCTGGTTCCCGTCCCTGACTGACACTAATATTTGCGAGTAAAAAGTAAAAGCTTTAGGGCGTATCTGTTTCAGCTTTATCCGAGGCTAATTAACTTATATACTAGAAAAAAATGAACCCACTGAAATATTTAAGTAAGCTCATTCACTTGGGGAGTTGTGGTTACGAGGGTCATAACAGCGTATTTGCAAGCTTTTAATGAGGCCCTTATTGATGAAGAACGTTTCTTAAAGCACAAAGCTAAAGTGGAGTGGCTTCGAGTGGGGGATTCTAACTCGGCTTATTTCCACAAGATTGTAAAGAGTCGTGGAGCTAGAAATCGTATAGATCGGGTCCTTGACTCTAATGGGAGCTGCTATGAGGGATCGGCTGTAAAGGATGCTTTTGTGAATCACTATACTAATTTCCTTGGTCAAAGTGGTATCTCTAATGATTTGGACGTGCATGATTTATTTCATAACACGTTATCTACAACAAAAGCAGAGCTTATGATTAGAGACGTGTCGGATGCAGAGGTTAAAGATGCTATTTTTTCAATGGGTGATGACAAGCGGCTTTCTTTAAACGTGCATGGGATATCATCGGTATTGATATTGTTAAGGCTGTTCGGGAATTTTTTTCATGTGGTAAACTGCTTAAAGAGGTAAACCACACGATTATTGCTCTTATTCCCAAGGTCTCTTTTCCAACCCGAGTTACTGATTATAGACCGATATCGTGTTGCAATGTTCTTTTTAAGTGTATTAGTAAGATTATTTCTAATCGTATTAAGGATAGTCTTACTGATTTAGTGAGTATTAACCAATCAGCTTTTGTGCCGGGTAGGCGTACATAAGATAATATTCTTTTAACACAAGAGCTAATGCACAATTACCATTTTGTGTGTTTCTAGCACTTCGTTTTCAATTTGTATCAATGGATTTTTGCATGGGTTTTTTAAAGGGAAGAGAGAGCTTCGACAAGGTGATCCTCTATCTCCTTACTTGTTTACTCTTGTTATGGAGATTCTTACCCTCATCTTGCAGCGGAAGGTTAGAGATTCAAATGAATTTGAGTATCATCATCATTGTTCTAGCCTTAAAATTGTTAATTTATGCTTTGCGGATGACTTATTCCTTTTTGCTCATGGTGATGCTAATTCGGCTAGTGTTATCAAGGAGACTCTTGAGGAGTTTAAAAGCATATCAGGGTTAGTCCCGAGTATGCCTAAGAGTACGGCCTTTTTTTGTAATGTTATTCATCATGTTAAAATGGCTATTTTGAGTGTTCTTCCATTTGAAGAAGGTACTCTTCCTGTCAAGTATCTTGGAGTTCCTCTAGTTTCTACAAGGCTTGTTTATAGAGATTGTAAAGAGTTTGTGGAAAGAGTTCAAAACAGGATTAATGATTGGAAGAATAAGTTCCTATCTTTTGCGGGTCGTTTGCAGCTGGTTCAATATGTTATATCCTCTATGCATGTTTACTGGTCTTCTGTTTTTATTCTTCCCACACACATTATGTTGGACATTGAACAGCTCATGAGAGGTTTTTTGTGGTGTCAAGGTGATATGAGGCGTGGTAAAGCGAAAGTCTCGTGGGAGGCTAGTTGTCTTCCCAAGAATGAGGGCGGTTTAGGTATCCGGAGGCTTGAGCTCTTTAATGTCGCTCTTATTACGTCATACATATGGAGTATTCTCACTTTGAAGGAGTCGCTATGGGTGAAATGGATTCATACACATAAACTGCGTAACCGTAACTTTTGGGATTATCCTTTTCGTGGCAATATGTCGTGGGGGTGGCGCAAAATCTTACAGGTTCGTACCATTATCCGAAAATTCATATGGCACAAAGTGGGTAACAGTTCTAATACTTCACCTTGGTTTGATAATTGGTGTCCACATAGTCCACTAATCAATACCATTTCTACTCGAGATATTCATAGGGCTGGTTTTGTTTTACAAACTAAACTTAGTAACCTGATCCATGATAACACATGGATGTGGCCTACTGAATGGTTAAATAAGTATCCGAATTTGTCTGCTATTAATGTTCCTATGCTAAATTTGGACCAGAGGGATATGTTAGTTTGGAAAAACAGGAAGGAAGCTGATAAAAGATTTTCGGTTGGTATTGTGTGGGAGGATATTAGACCTCGTGGTACCACCATTGCTTGGTCGAAAGTGGTGTGGTTTCCACATTGTATCCCCCGTCATGCGTTTCATGTTTGGCTCGTCTTACATAGAAGGCCGAAGACTCAAGACCGTTTGAGACAATGTGATGTTGGTCCTACGATCGACTTAAACATGTCTCGATGTCCTCTATGTGAAAGTGTCCCGGACTCACACAATCATCTATTCTTTGAATGTTCCTTTTCTTCGCAAGTATGGTCTCGGGTGTGTTTGGAATCGGGTATGTCATCTAGTACTATATCGTTGGATAATATTACAGCTTGGCTCATTTCCTATGGGAGGTCTCGTTCAGCCATGAGTATTATTTCTAAGCTTGTATTTGCTGCCTCGGCGTATATGATTTGGCAAGAGAGGAACACAAGGTAGTTTAAAAAGAAAAAGAGAAATGCGAATCAAGTCGTCGATGTTATTATTTCTACGGTTTGTCTCAAGCTGCTAACTTTTCATTTCAAAAAGACCTCGAATGTAGAGCGCGTTCTAACAACATGGAATCTTCCTTCGCAGTTAATGAGGGATAGCATAACGTAAGGTTTTTTATGTACTGTAGCCTAGCTGGTCTTTTTATGTAATATTTTTTTAGGCTAGGCGTTGTTTTTATGAGGTTGGCATGTCATCCTCATAAGTGGTGGTTTGAAGCACAATGGGTGTGTTGCTTGTTATAGTCAATATGGTGTGTTACCATATTGCCTGAAGCTAATTGAATTTTTAATATACTTTACCAGGGTAAAAACTCTTTACCAAAAAAAAAAAAAAAAAAAAAAAAAAAAAAAAAAACTTTTTTTTCTTTTGGCATATATAAGCATGTATTTAACTTTTTACTATATTATTTCATCATCCAAATGTCTTTTTTCTCTGCTAAGTACATAGTCAAATCAACAACAAACTGATAGGATATATTTCTGTGCCTTCAACAACAGCTAGTGGTATATGAACGTAGCGTCAAATGTCTGAGTGGCCACAAAAATTCGTACTAGAACATCAATGTGAATGTAGACTCTATATTATGCATATTCGTCGAATTAGCTTTTTAATCTACATATTCATCAACGAGTTGCAATTCCAACAAATAAAGTGCTATTTACAAGATCACAAAAAGCCGACAACTTGTATGAGTAAACCACATATGACCTACCAAATAGTGTATCCAACAAATAAAGTGCTATTTACAAGATCACAAAAAGCCGACAACTTGTATGAGTAAACCATATATGAACTACCAAATCGTGTATAAAGCGTAAACTTGTATACACGATAAGGTATTGCATACTATGTCTACATGACACTTGTATCAACTTATGAAAGCCATTTACACCACAATATATAAGCAAGCCAAAATTTCTTTATTTGATCAGTGTGGGAATAGAAACTTCATGAGGCAAGGTCGTCATATAAATTTATGAAATTTTTAAAGGCCCTGAAATTAAATAATGAGGCATTTAGAGCTTATTTGACAGATTTATGAGCTTATTAAAAATTTAAAAACCCAACGGACCCACTTTCTTATGAGCCTATCTAAAAAAGCAAAAATAAGCTTAAAAAAAATGTGTTTGTTATAAGCTTATTCAACTTGCTTATGAACTTATCAAAATTTTGATAAAGCCAATAAGCTCAATTTTAATTTCTTATGGCCTTACCAACTTAATGCTATAGCTTATATAAGCTATAAGCTCATGTTGATAAACTTGCAAGCAGATAAAATGAGCTTATTGGCTTTATCAAAATTTAAATAAGCACATAAGCCCATCAAATAAACTAAAACTAACACCCCTAGATTCTCGAAATACTGATTAAATAACTTATTTTTGTGAAACGCTGCAACTCCAATCAGGTCATTTCATAAACCGATCCAATAACAAACAAGGAAGTTGTTAGTGGGTAAACATGTCATTAATGGGAAAGGTGAACAGGCTTATTTTTATTGCTATAGTAAAAGTGACATCGGGGTACTTTATTTTACCGCCAAGTTTTACTTTTTACTCACTATTGCGCAAACTTTTTCGAAACTTGATTGAAGTTTTTTGTCCCACATGGTTTGGGTTGAAGAAAGTTTGACTCCTAATATACTGTGGTGCATATGGTTATGTAAACTGAGATTTGTATAATGTTGTTGGTTTGTAGTTTCGAATTTTATTTAACGAGAAAAAACAAAATTTCTTTCTACGAGCTGCCAATTTGTAACGGTTTCCAACTTTTTGTCAATCACGAATATCCATGGAGGTTTTTATATAAGTTTCCAACTTTTGGTCAATGTCGAATATTCATGGAGGTTGAGATTTGTATTACGTATGTATATTGTTAGATGTTGTATACAAAAAAGTTTAAAAAATATGACAAGCATTACGACTTTTTGTCAATCTCGAACATTCATGGAGTACTTTGAGGTTATTGTTGGATGTTGTACACAGAAAAAAAATAATAATAAAAACGACAAGCATTACGAACTGTTACATAGTTCCAAACTTTTTGGATCTCAATGGAAATACTTGGAAGTATCTCTTCTATAATATTCAGAGGTCTATGTTTCATTTGTCAGCCTTTGTAAGTTATAGTGTTTCAGGCAATGTGAAACAAAAGTAAAAATGTTTAGATAAACCCCACTAAACCAACTTGATACTACAAGTTTTCGCATTCAAAGTTTGACTTGCTCTTAATAATCTAGCCAATATCCTTGAAATGTCTCTCTGTTCTTTAATCATTATTCGTGATAAACCTATTCTTGCTTATAATTGACATTGGTATATAAATGAGTTAATGCTCATCAAAATTATATGAAAAGCCTTTGCTTAGTTATATACACTGGCGTACATGTTTATACGTGTTGGAGATTGGTATTATGTTGATGGTTTCAAGTATTGGATATTGTTTAAGAAACAAAATAATCTCCATCATCATAAACCAGCAATTAGTATAAATTTCTATACATTTTCTTTAAAAAAAAATATCATAGAGTAGGTTCTCAAATTTTCATTGATGGATACTGTCTTAAAAACAACAATATTTAAATCCTTGAGATTACCAATTCGTATAAATTCCTAACTTTTTGTTATCTTTGATATTAATAAGTATCACGACTTTGGTATGGTAGTATGTGATTGGCACTTTAATCAAAAGGTTGTGGGTTTAAATTTTTTTAAAGTCATTTGTGAAATATTGTGTGTAAGATATATGATATAAACGTGTAAAAACTTGCCGTTAAGAAAAAGATATCAAGGAGTTTTTCTTTTAAGATTGCCAAAAAGGTTAGGAACTTATATGAAGTGTCAGCTTTGAGTAGGGATGAGCACGGTATCAGTCCTGTACCGATCCCGTACCGAATTAGTGGTACCAATTTTTTCCCGTGCATAATTAGTGGTACTAAACGGGATTCGGATACCGGTACTGGTATCGGTACCAGAAAATCGGGAATTTCCCGATTTGATACCAGTCCCGTACCTAATTAGTGGTCCCGATTTTTTTTTTCATCTTATTTTTTAGTCCCGGTACCATACCGTATATCGGGATCGGTACCATTTCGGTACGGCTCCGGTTTAGTTCCAGAATTCGGGTCGAAATGCTCATCCTAGCTTCAAGTATTGAATTCGTTTTTTTTTTTTTTTTTTTTTTTTTTTTTTTTTTTCCCTTCAACATTATTTGAAGCTTAATGCTTACACCAATACTACTTATCTTTATTCAAGCAATATACACCATTGTATATAACTAAGCAAAACTTCTTTTCTTCGAAGTGGGATTGTGCTTTACTCAATGGGCGAGACATACTATGAAAAAAGGAATATTCAAAACCGAAGAAGCAAACGACTTCGTTCCACCATTTTGATTAACACTATGTTTCCTTTATCAAATCAAATCTAATCTAACTAAACTATATCATATAATGCATACATATTTCATGTATTTAATGTAATAGACAACTAAAAATACTAATACTAATATCAAATTAATGGTCACAAAAAGTTTGCAACTTGTATAAACTAACCATAGTTGACCATACCATACAGTAAATTCATATATACCGTAGCATGGTTAACGAAGATTACATAATACTGATACAAACTTACGTGCACGATTTACACCTCAATATATGAACAAGCAAACTTTTCTTTCTTCAACCCGTGTGGGACCAAAAACATCTTCATACATGTTTTGATCGAGAAAAGATGCTCAACAGACTTACAGGCACAAGTTTGGCAAGATGATTAACAGGATTCACTCGTAGAGTGAAATACAAACACTATTCACCTTTCAATCCCGTCATAGACGATTTACTCGTTGAGTGAAATACAAACACTATTTATATTTCAGTCCCATCATAAAAGTAATCGAAAACACCTTTCAATCACCAAACGGTAGTCTAAATGCCTTTGTAAAATGTCACCGCTGCAGCCTCCGGCCGTCCGCCAGCTAGTTGAACCGTTGAACCGATAATGCCACTAACCATGTTACTAATAAGTAATTGATAATAAGGTGTCTTAGTAGTCACATAATTATACCATTATTATCAACCTACAACAAAAATGTACATCTTAGTATATAGACAAGCAGTTTTTCTATTATCTACTATCTATATAAAACAAGGTTTTCTTGACCAATCTCCTCTCCAAAATTCTTCTAAACCTGCCATGTGTCATTTCCCCTTATCCAATGGCTCTTATTCATTTCACATCTAAAAAGGTCAACCAACAAAAAAAATAGGGGGAATACTTCTCAATCTCTCATTTGCAAAAAATCTCCAAACAAAACACACACACACTTCTCTCCCTCACCCCTTTTCAAGCATGAACCCTAATCCATCCACCGTAATTCAATTCAATAACAAAAAAACATCCACACCGATTAAATCAATTTATCAAAAAAACACCTATTTCCATTTCATTATCATCTAATCAACATAAATCAAATCCGAATCATTCTCCAGTTTCACAATTTCATTATCATAGTCCAAAATCCATTTTTGATTATCGATTATCCTAAAAATGTTACAATGATTCCTCATAGATCTGATGTTCAAATGGGCATGTTTTCCCACATATTTTTGCTTTTGATTCATTATATACATGTCCATTCAGATTCGAAAATAATTTATATTATTACGTTTTGATATTTTAGGTTGTATCATAATTTTATTACGTTTTGATCCTCACAATGAAAATAGTAAATGTTAAATTATGAAACTGTATCTGGATGCTCATTTGCTTTTGATTCATTATAGGTTGTAACAAAATTTTATTTCGATTTGATCATCACAATTAAAATAGTAGATGTTAATGTAATTTTTGAATTAAATGTCTTGGTAAGACTTTAAAATATTTTGTCAATTTTTAATGCAGGTAAGTTTTTAATAAAAATCCCCAAAAATTCGCCCCTAAATAAATATACCACAACAAAATTCCATTATTTTTTGCGGATAATTAAATTTTTCAAATTGTTTCCTTAGTTATCCACCTAAGTTTTTAAATTTTGAAAACCATTTTAACCTAATCCTTGATCTATAAAAAGGCATTTCATATGCAGAGATTATCACTTATCTCTACCCTCTCCTACTTTCTGTTAGCCTGGTAACAAATATAATTATTTTTCCTATTTGCATTTATATTCATGCCTTTTCTAGCTTTCAGACATGGTATGTGGAAAAATTATGTTGTTATTTTACTACCTCAGGTGTGTGTTCGTTTACTTCTTTAATTAGTCCAGCAACTTCGTAATACTTTGTTGCATTTTATATATGACAGATAACAATGCAAAGCATTATGAAATATCTAAATATTTTATTTTGTATATGACAGATAACAGGTAACAATGCAGGGCTTTATCTTAATTTCGATGCATCAGTTGAAACCAATGTGGGAGATATCACTACAAGAAAATGAGCCTAATGCAACACTTAACAAGCAACACTTATACAAGGTGTTGCCTTTTTGACAGTCTTGGTAATAAGGCAACATTTTTAAAATAAATGTTGCATATTATGATCTAAACCAACACTTTTTTTCTAAGTGCTGCCAACTTGATAGTATAAAGCAACACTTCTAGAAAAGTGTCACAATTATGACAACACTTGGTGGAAATTGTTGCACAATTCATAGATAATTGCAACATTTTAAAAAGATGTTGCATTTGTTTAAGTGTAAAGACAACACTAAGATTATCGTAGTGCACACGACACGAGGATAGGAACGCTATAAGATTTGGCATTTGTTATAGCGTAGTCACTAGACTCACTACATGTAGTTTAAAGTATTCATCACAATTCACAACATTCACAACTATTGCAAAAGGAAGAGGATTTTTTTTTTTACCATTATTATAAATGAGTGATATTCCATGACATAAAAACAATGAAATAGGCAACAAATTAATAGTCTCCGCCTCTACCTCTGTTTGTGAATGAATAATTCAAGTGGCACAATGCATCACGAAGATCATCTCATGAAATAATTGTTCCAACTAATCTTCATGTATGAGTTAACGATAACTAGTGATTGTTTCAACCAATTTTTTAAAATCAAGTAATTCAAAGTTGAGATTAAGTGTCAAAACACGTATGAGGTAACTGTAATTGTTAATTAAAGATTTAAAGATAGTGACCAGAAAGAGTTTGCCAAATAGTTACCGACTTTGATTTTCTTTTACCCTTTTTTACTCTTTCTTTTCTGCCGTAACTAGCAAGATGTTGCTTTCAACCTTTGGGTCCGTAGTTGATGTCCAAAGAAAAAAGAGTTGATAACAGGTCAATAACTTTACGCGTTGGAAATTAGAACTAAGAAGCGCTTAAAAGTGATTCTTGTCCAAATACAAGAAAACTCCTATGTCAAAAATAAAGACCCAAAGTTGAAGATATAGTTACTAAGGCTAACTTGCAGTGTTGAACTCAAAGATGACTAGATGAGCACTGTTTCAAATGTCATGTCGTAGCAGTGAGTATAATGGCTTCATTAGAGTGACCTAGAAGCCATATAGCCTTGAGCCCTTGAAAAAATGGAAAAATTAGAGTAGCTCATACAGAAATACTCATTATATTCTAATGAAAGATCATTAACCACAAAAGTTAAACTTTCGTTTAGGATACCAAAAATTGGGAAAGAAAACGAGAGGAAACTTGATTTTCCATATCTATGATGAAATTCATCTATTAAGGTAAACCAGTCCTGAACACTCATTACATATATAAAACATATATACATCAACAACATTGAACATATAAACAAGTTTTTGTTGCTAACATTTCATTTACACGTTTCATCAAACACTTCCTATGCACAATTAACAAAAAGAAACAATTGATTACCTTGGTTGACTAGTAAGTTATCAGAGAAATACAAACAGTTCTATAATTAGCATCTTGCATAACATTATTGCAAATAAAAAATTTGTGACGTGAAAATCTCGTATACCTTGGTTCATTGATTGTTCACTTAAACACTATTTCAAAGCTTCTTTTGAAAAAGTCGAATAGAGAAGGAGTGGGAAGGAGGAAGAACGGAAAACATCATGTCACATGATAAGTGGGCGGGGAAAATTAGCGGGAAATGAAAACTCTTTCCCTCCAACTTACACGTACTGCTCCGTTACAAGTTTTCATGAATAAGGGAATTTTGCTTAAATCTTTTATGTAATTAAAAACATCTAATTGATATAATTTCATAAATAAATAATTAAAAAAAGTAAATTAAACTTATAAGACGAATATTAAAGCTAGATTTTGTCACGTGCCAAAACTAAGTCACATAATTGACCAATAAAAATTAAGAGTTAATTACATAAATCGTCCTTGTGGTTTGCTGATTTTTACGGATTTTGTCCTTATGCTTTTTTTAAGCGGGTTTGGTCCCTGTGGTTTTTGACTTTTACAGATCATGTCCAAATTTTGACCCGACTCCTAACGATCGTTAAAAAGAACCTTGACATTGATGAACTAACGTGAGAGCTAACAGCTTAACCTTGTAATTTGGGTTTTACCTCTCAAAACACAAACCACAAGGACGATATAAGTAATTTACTCTTAAAAAAAATAAAAATATAAAACTTATATTAGTTTTGTTATAGGAAATTTTTAAAATTTAAGTAATTTTTTTAAATTTTATTAAAAAAATTATAATTTTAATTTAAAATTATTATTTTTTTATTCTTTTAAAAATTTAAATTTATTAAAAAAAATTAATAAAATTAATTTTAATTTTATTATAATAAATCTTTAAGAAAAAAAAAACTGTTCTCTTAAAGAAAAATATATTAAAAGAAAATTTATAATAAATTAAAAAAAAAAAAAAATACTTTATTTTATTTTATTATACAAATGGATGAAAGCATATAAAAAGGTCGTCTTCATACGTTTTCATTCGTTTTTATATGTTTTATCCGTTTTTATACGTATTTGTATGGTTTGTACATTTTTATACGATTTTGGATGTTTTTCTACGATTTTTTTTTCGTTTTTGGACGTCACTATACGTTTTCATCGATTTTTGTACGTTGTTTTCATATATTTTCTTATGGTTTTTATCTATTTTTATGTGTTTTATAAGTTTTCATACATATAAAATGAATGAAAATGTATAATACGTATAATAACGTTCAAAAAGGAAAAAAATCGTATAAAAACATACAAACATCGTAAAAAAACGTACAAAAACCGTATAAAAACTTATAAAATGTATCAAAAATACAAAAACGTGTTAAAAATATCGTTTTGTGCATAAGCCCAAAATTTATTATTATTATTATTATTATTATTTTAAGAGTAAATTACATAAATCGTCCTTGTGGTTTGTATTTTGTGAGGGAAGACTCAAATTACAAGGTTAGCCCTTACGTTAGTTCATCAATGTCAAGTTAGGTCCTTTTTAACGATCGTTAGGAGTCGGGTCAAAATTTGGATATGATCCGTAAAAATCAAAAACCACAGGGACCAAACCCGCTTAAAAAAAAGCACAGGGACAAGATCCGTAAAAATTAGCAAACCACAAAGACGATTTATGTAATTAACTCAAAAATTAAATTTAGTCTCTGGACTAGCCAAAGTTGCAGTAACAAAACATAGTGAAAAAGAGGGGTAATTAGTAAAACCTTTTAGTATGGGTGTTCAAAAAAGTTCCAAAAAATCGAGCCGGCCCGCTCAATCTTAAACAACATTAAACCAATAATCGAAGAAACTGAAACCAAGAAAACTCGTAACTGGAAAAACCCGCTTATCAAAGAGATCTCAAAGATGTAAATGGGGACTTAGCTTTAACTGATGAGTCCAAACCTTTGAATTGCGACCGCGCTGCATTTTACATAGTTGAGAAGTAGCAGCTTGTACGGGAGATACCTATGATTGTCAGACATCTTCTATGTTCCCAAGTTGTCTTTGAAGATCCAAGAGAAGCTCCCCAATGTTCTTGTTGAAGAGTTGAAGTTGGATGCATGAGCTTAGAAGAAATTAGATGCTAAGGCGGCTGACTTAAGCCAAAAGGCATGGCCCTATTTGTTGCGGGTTGTACGGAACAAAGACAAAGATGTCAAAGATCTCTTAACCATTTGTCCTACCCCACTCCTACTAGGTCATCTACTTCCCAGGCACCATAGTCATCCTTGTTTGTTATGAAGCTTTTGAGTTTGTTCCTTTGGTTGGCCGTTATCCGGAGTTTAAATAATATTTAAAATCCATTATTTGGGGTATTTGGTATGTATTTTTATGAAACAATTTAATTAGGTAGGCCTGAAGTGTATCAGACCATTTTTTGTACTCATATTACGACATGTTAGATTGACTCTAGTATGTATTAGGGTTTACTGATGAATATGCCAGGTTTGTATTGGCTTGGGCTTTTGACGATCAAGAATTTTGTCGTTATTGCTTAATGAAATTAACATTTAGTCAATTAATTGTGTTTGTTTTCCATTTCTTTTGTTTAGTGATGAGTTAAGTATACGTACAGCCTCGCTATGTAGCTTGTATATGACAATGATCTAAGTTTAAAACCTTTAGATAGTGTTTGTGCTTGAAAGCTCATTTCAAGATTGTGTTGGAAATAAGTACTTATTTTCTTGTTATGTTCTGCACGTTATAGCAAACATTTTTAATTGAGTATCTTCTAGCTGCTTGCTCACAGCCGTGAGAATTGCTGCTTAGAAAGGGAATTTCGTCTTATTATAAGTAATACTTGAATCATAGTTATAAAGCTTAATTGGGTTAACTGTTTTGTCAACTATGCTTGTTTGATCCTGAGACACTTTTTTCATGAGGTTGTTCATAAATTCGAATCTATGTTCACTAAATGTTGCTTAAATGAATAGTCGAAACATATTGTCACTTGTTTGGAAAGCGCCTGTAATATCCTATGAAAAACCCCAATTATTAGGAAACATTAATCAGGAAGTAATTGCATGTTACTGTTCATGCACCCATTTTTAGGCAAAACTCTAAACTTTTGCTTACGCTATGCAACTCTGAATCAATATGTGCTATGTGATTTACACTTATCTAGAATGAGCTCACACGAAACCCACAACTTCCACATATGAGAATTACAACTCAGTGGAACCCACAACTTCAACATATGAGAATTACAACTCAGTGGACCCCACAACTTCCAAATATGAGAATTACAACTCAGTGGACCCCACAACTTTCACATATGAGAATTACAACTCAGTGGACCTCACAACTTCTACATATGAGAATTACAACTTAGTGGACCCCACAACTCCCACATATGAGAATTACATCTCAGTGGACCCCACAACTCCCACATATGAGGATTACACCTCAGTGGACCCCATTATACTAATACGAGCTATAATACACACTATGGGACCCACATCTCTCTGTGGACCCCACATTACCAATGAACTATTTCACACTCAGGTGGGCCCCACACATGTTAGCCCATTTCATGAAATCACAAGGACCTTGCACGGATCAAACTATAACATTACATGGACCAAACTACAAGTTTCACTTGGGCCGTGGATCACAAGCCCAACATGAGCCCAATCCAAAACCAATATATATTATACGAATACATATGAACACGCAATCACTTTGGCTCGTTTACTCGCGAATCTTACAAACAACATATGAGATAAAATGCACAACCTCATTGTGTACCATAAAAAGAATCGAGATCAACAACCTATAAAATGGTGTCTCTGTGTATAAGTGTGTGACCCCATAGGCTCACATATGTCTAGCCATATAATTATTTATTATGACACGAGCATACTCCAACAGGTTATATATACTAAAGGTTTTCAGTTTTATTTCGGTTCGGTTTGGTTTTGGACCGATGCTCAACCCTAATTTGTATGACAGTAACCTTAAAACTCATTAACTAGTCGGCTAATATGTCATAAATTATGATTAAAAAAAATAATTTCAAATTTTCTAATTTAAATAAATCCCCACCTTCGTCTAGTAGTGACAATTTCTAATATGACATGATAACTGACATGAACCCGACACAAAGTTAAATATGTTTGAGTTGAGAATAAACAAGTATGAGTATAAAACAAGTCAACCCGTCTAATAAACGGGTCGTACTTTGACTGAGTAAGTATTATCCCGGAGACCCGCTTAAATATATAAACATCCAAAAACAAAATATATGCGTGAATTTTATGTTGAATCGAAACATCGTCGACCTTCTTTACCGTTTAACGTATATACTTAAACAAGTTAAACGGGTCACATACGAGTTATACGTTTTATACACATCTGAGTTAGGATTAAGTTGTTTTGATATAACTAATAAACAAATCATATATAAACTATACGCGTACTCATGCATAGCAACGAGATTTTATAACGGCCTATAGTTTTAGTGATAAAAAAATTTAATAGGTTATAATTTTTTTTTGAGGATTAAGTATAATGTTTTGACACCCGGTTGAACCGTTCCGGTCGAACACGGGTCAACCCAACGGGTTTGGTCAGAAAAATGGGCCAAATTAAACCGAGTCAACCCGATTTTCAATGTGTATTAATAGTTTCTTTTTAAACATATGTTTTCAACATTTTCTTTTTTAGTTTCAATTTTTCACTTGCCAATAATTAGTTGTTTCCACATTCTTTCAAAGATTTTTCAACATTTTACTTTCTTGACTTTTCAATTTTGACTTTAATCATTTTTGTTTTATAAATACTAGTGTTTTAAAAGGCGCACCAAGGCGTCGTCACCACGGAATGGACCTTGGCGGCGACTCTAGGCGTAGCGTGGGATAAGGTGAGAAAAAGCGTGCTTTTTGGTAAGATGTGACATCATTTTTAGAAGCATTTAGAGGATTTACGGATTTGAGCTTGAATTTCTATTATTTGGGTTATTTCCTTTTGGGCCTTGTAATTACAAAATTTAATTCCTACTTGGTCCTCGTATTTGGGCCTAGCTATTTGTGATTTGAGCTTAAGTATTTGAAATTGCTTTTAAAAAATAATATTAAATTTTAAATACATTAATCTATAAATATTTTTTTTTTCCGCTTTTAAATATGCTTTAAAAGAGTCAAAGCTTCGCAAAAGCTCATAAAACTTAAGGTTTGACTGTGCCGCCACGCCTCGCATCACGTTATTTATAACAACAAAATAATTAAACGGATCACGAGCCACCTCCATCCCACGTTTATGCCATCTAGAATAAAAAAGTAGAATTCCATCTTTGCTTTTCCCTCTGTTTTTTCCCCAAAAATCAAATTAACCCCCAAATGTTTTTTTCCCCTTTCTCATCATTTTCACTCGATCTTACCCCGTAAATTAACCACCCTTCCTGTAACACTCTTTAAACCGACATCACTATACCGCTCTCAGCATCATCGCTATTTTCTTTTGATGTCACAAGAATATTATTGCGTTTTGGGTATGTATAGTCAGTGTAGATATATATTTTTATCAAGTGAATCGTTTACATTTTTGGATTTGTACTATGTCAAGCGGCAAAGTGACGTTGGATTCAAATAATAATCTGGTTCGTAGTTGTAGTGTGTAGGAAATGGATTTTTGCTCGTATGTTAGTATGTGCAAATCCTAACTTTGATTGGGCTTTTGATGTAATCGCATGATGCATTTTGTTTTAATTTTTTGTACTTAAGAAAACTAGTTTAGTCTACTTAGTGCTTGATGTTGACCTTATGATTAAAATATCGTATATTCATGCTAGCAGTTAGATTTTTTGATTGTTGGATTTACAAGACCATTATTAGCTATCAATATGGCTTATATGATTCTTTAATTGTATATGAAAAAATGCTTCATGTATCTATAGCTAAGGAGATCTTGATGCTAAAATTTTGAGCGGGTTAGTCTTGTAGAATTTATTTATCGGCCTACTTCCTCTTTTTGATTAAGTTATGTCTAGCCTTTGAGACAAAACCATCTTGCTTAGAACATTCTTGTGGCTTGTTCAGATATATTTTAGACACTCTAATTCAAAGTCATTTGACACTAAATGGATCTAACAACATTAAACTTGTGGTTTTTTATGGTTACTGCAAGTGATGGTATTATTTCTTCCTTATATGCCCTCATGAGCTATCATCACCCTAGTGTTCTTGTTTAGTTTTGCTTTCAGTAGGCCTTCCTTAATGTTGTCCTTTTCATTGATAGTCATTACAATCGTTTAATAACATTGCATTAATTCATGATTAAGGTCCGTTTGTGTGTTTATTAAACACCAGAGTCTTCTTTGGTGTAATTGTGTTATTGACTTTCTTAATGGTTAAACTTGTTTCATAGAGATGAAGTATTCAATAATATAAAAGGATGAGGATTTGTAGACAACTACTATTTGTGGGGCTTTCATGGAGAAGAACCCTGTACAGTAAGATTTGATATCGATACCATTGTTAATGATAATGGGGCAAACATGCTTTATAACTTTGATGAATTATTGCAGAGGATCACTTATGTTGAAGAGGCAAAGAAGAAGCTTTACCTAGAACCAGAACACAAAAGATATGAGCGCTGAAACAGAAGCAAAAACAAAGAAACTGACAGCGTGCGAGACAAGTTACTTGAAGATGCTAAGCTCCATAAAAATTACCTCCTCAAGTTGCTCAGTTTATTAAAAGAGTTGTCATTAATGTTTGGTAAAAGGTAAGGATTCATCACATTGCAATAATTTAAGTAACCTTTATATGTCGTACATGATAGTTTTGACTATAAAGATTTGATGTGGCGGTATCAATAAATCTATGAATTCAACTATGTTGAAATTTGTTGCATGCTAATGCTGTTGTATTGGACTATTTGTTATCATGAAACTGAAAAGAAAACAAAAGAAGTTTGCTGACAAACTGTCCCGCCTCACCCGAATTTTATTGGACCATTTGAAAGTTATGTTTATGATACAACACATTCTTACCCGATAATGCTCCAACCTATGACATGACCAAACCCACATGCCTATTTTCAAGCTTTACTTCTAGCGAAAAAAAAAAAAAAAAAAAAGTGCCGGGTATGATATTGGAAAACTGAGGAGCGATATTGATTTTAGTATAAATATGCATTATGCGACTACATTAGGGGAAAAAAAGGATACAGTAGAAGTTTATTTAAAGGCTTTAACTGAATTTGCACTCTTGTTATTACAGGTAAACGATAAACCTTCTTGGTTTTCGGTTTTTGAACTTTACTTTTGGACTGATATGGTTTTTTAAATGCTATTTGAATGGTATCGTAGAGATTTAGAAGCATTTTTTTTCTAGATATTAGTATTATCGTATTGGTGAATAACTGAGAATAATTGTTGTAACGTAGCAACTTACTTTCTTTCACTTAATGACGACAAAAACTAACCGGGTTCTTTTTCCTTTTCATATGTATCAGGCTGCACATTGCAGGCCTACATCAACCCGCGAGTGAAGATTTTCATATGTATCAGGTTGTACGTTGCAGGCCTACATCAATCCGCGAGTGAAGATTTGCAAAGTGGATGTCAAGTCCAAGGATTGTAATTTAATAACTCTTTTGTTATAGATTAGACAATGAATGTTACGAGTAGTTCTTACTTGTCAAAAGTTTTTATGAAGGGATCTTTACTTGTTCAAGTACAATATACACTATGTTTAAATTTTATTATTGCTCTAATGGAATGGAAAATCTTAACGTATTAGACTTTTTACATAGATATGACATATGTAGCATTTGTATTGCCTAAAAAGTAAGCGTTGCAAATCATTTAAGAAAGTGTTTCACCTTTCCGATAGAAAACAATATAAAGTGTTGCACTTGATAGATTACAGTGTTGCTCATTTAGTGGTACTAAATGAAAAAGTGCTGCATTTTAGTGCAAAAACTGTGGCATTTGTGTGTAGCAATGTTGCATTTGAGTCTAAAAAGTGTTGTATTTGTATATAAAAAGTGTTGCGGTTGAACCGATAAGTGTGGCATTGCAAAGTATTGCATTTGCTTAACATGAGCAACACTTTAAGAAAATGTTGCATATTCCAATATAAAGTGTTGCTTATACCTAAGGCGACGTTACATAAAGTAGCACTTGCAAAAGTGTTGCACTAGGCATAATGCAACATTTTATAGACATAATACAACACTTTATTGGTGTTGCTTTAGCTTTGTTTTGTAGTAGTGTATAGGACTATGGGAAGTTGGTTCACACGATTCTCAAAAATCTCGAAATTTATAAACTTGAACATTAACAATATCATTTTTTATTTTGTCCAACATTCATATCCTTTTCTTAAAAAAAAAAAAAATAAAATAAAAAAAAAAAAAAAAAAAAAATAGTAGTGGCTATTTAAAGTGTTCGAATGCCAGTAATGGGCCAACATGTGTCGGGTAATCCAAACCACTGAACTATGGTTCCACTATAAAATAAGTTATCTTGACTCCTATATTTTCTTCTATTATGTTCACAAGTTAACTTATATTGTGAATTGCAGGAAGGAGAGGCAAGATTAATGACATTAAGACTATTGATCCTCTTAATAATGGAGTCGTGCCTGCTATAACTTCTGCGTGGCAGGTTAGTGTTCTAAGCTATATGGTTGTCTACATGTCTAATAACTTATTGTTGGTTAGTGCTCACATATTTCCCGTTTGTATTTTTGTTTTCTATTCAGCCTTTTCACTAGATATTTTAGTGTGGACGTTGATGCAATTCATGAATATGCACGCACATTTGATGATATCCAACACTTACGTGCTCAAATAAGGTAACTGATACTCGGGAGCTTATCCTGTCTCTACAGAACATTGATGGTAACATTATCCTGCTCGGGTTAGTAAAAGAGGTTTATTTGTTGTTATTTATTTATCTGTTACATGCACATTATTAATGCGGGATCAGGCTTTAGGCTTTTGTGGAACACAGTTAAATCTTTCCTTGACCCATAAACTACATCTAAGATTAATGTAAGTTGACACTATCTTTTGTGGAACACACTGTATTTTACATAGGTGACAACATGTTGGTGAGTTTGACAACTTTTGTTAATTCTATATGTACTTAAGCCTTTATTTCTTTCTAAAAAATGGTTTTATGCATAGGTATTTGGCAACAAATTCCAAAGCAAGCTCCTGGAAATCATTGATGCCAGGTACTTATACTAAATATGTCAAAGATGTTGCATGGTCTTCAAATCCTTTATATTGAGCTATATTTATGTGTATCCTTTATATGTGAATAGTGAACTACTAGAGTTCTTGGGTGGGACCTGCACGTGTTTGGATAAAGGTGGTTGCATGCGATCTAATAAAGGCCCATGGCAAGATCCAGATATCATGAAGGTTATACTCTATTACTACTGCATCTTCGCCTTCTGAATCTTATATTTATCTTTGGTCAGGCTACTGATGCGTGGGAATCGCAACAGGCATTACCTCTCGAGGGATCTCGAGAAGCTTACAACCCCCACCAGGCAGTGTACCTGATCGTTGTAGTATAGTATAGTGACAAGTACCGGGGGATTGATCGTTCAGCTAAGGAATAGTGTCGCTAGGCTTAGAAAGCCTAATTTACTAGTTCTAAAGGTGAGGGATGATTATTTTTGTCTTTTTATATTTTTATGAAAGCAAGTAAAATCTCGGGTTTTGAAGGAGTGGGCGGAATTAGTTGCTAATCAACTAACCCAAAGCTAAGATGCAATCAAAATAAAATACTAAAAATGAAAATAAACTAATTATACTAAGGTTGTGAGCAGTAATTGGAGAAAATGTGTTTACTTAGACTTCATTACTCCCTAGATATCTTTTACATGTTAATTACTTGTTATAATTGTATGGATGACGGATTGTATTCCTTAATACCATTCATGGGGTGGCATACATAACTCCCCAATTCTATGAGCTCTTATCTCCTCCTACACCATGACCCAGCACAACTATAGGGATTGTAAACAGTGGCTCATGCATTAAATACAACCAATAAAGACCTAGTACGCCTCGGTTCATGTTTCTTAAGACGTTCAAGCATGTTACCATTTGGAGATCTGCCAGTTTTCTTAAGCCTAACATATAAAATCATTCATCCAAAAACAAGAATAAACAAGTAATCAACACATAATCAATATCTAGGTTTCATTAGATCTAAGCAAACACAAGAGAGATCTAGCCTAGCATAATTGAATTGAGACAAGAACAAGATATAGACAACCAACACATAGACATATTGATTGAATTAGAAGAACACTTATCTCAATTACAATGCAAGGTATCAAGGGTTTGGAACCCTTGAAAAACCTGTAAAAGTTGCACCAAATTCGTCTTTAGGGTTTCTCCAAAACTTCTCTCTCTTTAATGAAAAAACTAGAAAACTATATATAGGAAAACTGGGCTGACGGCGTCAAGAGAAACATGTGACGCCGTCACCTCGCCGCCAAATACTTCCTCGGACGGCCTTGATCTTCTTATGACGGCCAGTGTGACGCCGTCACTACCTACGGTATTTTATTCTTGCTATCTGACGCCGTCAGGTGTAACTCTTGACGCCGTCACCTAGTGCTTCCAGCATGGAAAATTGATACTTTGCCGTTTTCTTCACTTTTATGCTCCAAAAACGTCCAAAATGGCTTCTTTTCCAGAATTCACTCTCCAAGTACCTAAAATCACAAAAGGAACGCTTTAGGGCAATATTTGATCAAATAAATTCGGATTCGGGCTTAAATGACCCCCTAAAAACGGATCATTTTTCGCCTCATCATATACCCTTACACTTGAGATTTGCTTGTCCTCAAACAAATGAGCTTTTATTCTACTCAAAAGACAAGTTAGGGGTCATTTAACACTAATATAAAAGTAATTACAACAAATAATCGTTCCACTAAAGACCAATAGACAAGCACGAAGATCATACACAAGCACCTCATAAATAGTGTTTAGATACTCACATCTCTCGGGTGTAATAAAGTAATATAACATTTTGGAAATGGAAGATATCTCTCACTACCTGTCATAGCAAAATAGATTACCATAGGCTTGGGAAAGGATCAAACCTCCACCACATGGCGTAAGCACCTAGGATAAACTATCAAAGAGGTCTTTTAAAGGGTTGTAACGTTAGGTATAGGGACATGAATTACACGGTTTTGTTGGATAAAGGAAGTTTTACTAGTGGCGAGTTAACAATCTTGGTTAATTACATGTACAAGATGGCGTTGCTAAGCCAAGACTAGACTCGACTTAAGTTAATAAATGAAAAATAAGAAAAACATAAAATGAACATAGAATAAAACGGGATGGTAGTCCGTATGTTTTTTTCTCTTTTTTTTTCTATTTTTTTTTTTTTCTTTTTCTCTTGTTTTTTTTCGATTTTTTTTTTTTTTTTTTTTTTTTTTTTTTTTTTTTTTTTTTTTTGCATACACTCTTACCCTACCATCCAAAATATTACATCATAGGGGATGAGAATTCCCCTTACACTTGAATCTTTACATACTTTACATTTAACTAATCCAATGACTCGAATTAAGAAAATCAAAACACTTGGAACACTTTTAAGATTAACGTACATATGGGGGTAATAATATTATGTTCTTCCCCATTACTCCATAAATAAGTACTTACCCATGAGTCCCAATCGTCCCAAAACAATATGTACAAGGATATGACTCGACTTAGCAACCATGTAATCAATTAGAAAGTTAACTTAGGGTTTAACAAATAACAATAATGCACTAAAAATGAGCGCATACACGGAAGGCTAAGGCGATTTGGGTGTACATTTAAGTGGGGTGTAACAAATTCTTCCTTTAAGTAAGATGCTTAAAGTTAGAAACGAAAAGATAGGCTCGGAGGGGTGTACTAGGGGTTTCGTGTACTAAAAATGAGTACAACGCTAAGGGTGTGGGAAAAATTAGTTGACTTAACTAGCCAAGTAGTATGACTTAAATGGTCAAGTAATTATGATACGGTTTTAACACAAGGGTGATCCTAATGCCTCTTATCATGTAGTAAATCCTACCACACGAATGTAGTCTCACTAGCGGTCTCGGGATGCATCACTAACGCAAGTTCTAGAATCTAAATGCTACCGGTACACTCATAAGCACTAATATTAAATGTTTTTCCTATCAAATCTAAAGGCGAACCTCACATTTTTGGGTGGAAAATTTTTCTGAATATACGGTTATGTGCTAGTCATACAATCTCCTATCCATGAGACGCTTGCTATGGCTAAAGTTTTACTCCTAAATGTTGTAAAAAAATTTAAATTTGGCGCTAAAATTACACTAACTAGTATTTCTCGTAGTTTTATTACACATCTACTATCAAACAAAACAAACTCAAGCGAAAGTGCATATGTAAGGTATCATCTTTTTACCCTCCCCTTACACTTAAGATGAACATTGTCCCCAATGTTCAAGTAAAGAATGTAAAAGTGAAAAAGTAAAGAGAATGAAATCAAATACTCCCCTGATTCGCTCGGTATGGATTTTAGGATGGCCAGGTTAAATCTTCTTCCAAGAAAACGAACAATCAAAGCTTCCCTTCCAGAATATAAATCATCTCATTGTCGAACATAACCTGTGAAACCTGACAAAATAGACAAGAAAACCTCGCATAAAATCGGCGGCATCATATATAAGTTCCTAAATCCTAGAAAACAAAGTAAGATATAATGCTTGTGGAATGAAGTTTGCAGATTTCCTGGAGATTATAAAACTTAATAATTCACAAAAACCATAAGACTCCGTTAGAAAAACAAAACCGGTAAAATTTCCAGATTTTTAACTCCTGACGCCGTCAAGAGTAAACTCTGACGCCGTCAGAATGGACCTGCAGAAATTCTTATGTTAAGTTTCCGGAAAATTTCTGGAAAAACTTGGTCCTACTTCCTGGAAAATCCTGCAAAACTTCATTATGACTCAATACAAGCATTTGACTCTAACAAATACGAATATATATGTTCATTTAATATTGTGGAGAATCATGATCGGTTTGTTTCTTAAAAACATATTTGGGGTTTCCCCTTACACTTATCTTTTGCAAAAATACTTTTAGGTTGGAGTTAAGACTAGGCCAAACCAATGTTCTGAAAGGCTCAAGGCGCACTAAGGCGCAAAGGGGGGGCAAAGAGCCTCAAGTCGAGGCGCATTCTAAGGCGCGGGATTCATGAATGCGAGGCGCACTAAATACATTAAAGTTTTTATAACATATGTGACCATTTATGTATATTAAATAATACAAAATAACATTAAAATACTAATACATGACATATATATATTGCCTTTATAAAGATTAAAATGGATCATATGTCAGTTCTCAAGCGGATCAACTCTTTCATTTGATGACTTATATAGAGATTAAAATCCATATCAGACTAAATATGCTTGTATCCTACACTTGTAGACCTACATCTAACAAAGCTCACAATTTAACCCAAAATATCAAGTAAGCAACATATTAATATTCAAGGCACAATGCCACGTTTTCATGATAATATGTCGTAAAGAAAATATTTAATGAAACAAAGTAACTTCTTAAATAAAATTTCAATCAATAAAATAAAAATAAAATCAATTCAAATTTACAAATCATACAAGTACTCACCATATGACTTAAAAGGCCCATGCATATAACTTATAAGGCCCGTGTATCTTATCTTAATATTTAGAAAAAAGCCCAAAAACCCGTTACATCTCCGAGGCGCAAAAATCCCTAAGGCGCAAAGGCGCAAAAATCCCCAAGTCGCGCGATTTTTGTGGGATTCATGCATGTCGTGAGCCTCGATTCAAAAAAATCCCTAAGGCTAGAGCCTCGTGCGATTTAGCGCCTAGGCGCGCCTTAGGCGCGATTTTTAAAACTCTGGGCCAAACAACATAGTAAAGTATTTCCATATTTTAATTGAGAAACATGATCAACCAACAATAAAAATAAAACATGCATACGGAAGCAAATAACAATCAAACAAATAAAAATCACACAAAACATGGGTTGCCTCCCAAGAAGCGCTTTTCTTTATTTACGAGTCTTGTAGCTAGACTCAAAGTCATGGGTTACTACGTGATTTCATCATTGGTTCCGCTCTCCGATTGTAGATATTCCTTGTAGAAACCAATCACCTTTTTCTCAATCGCCCCCATAATCATTTGGGCAAATTCTTCATCGACTTTATACCTTGGTCCAAGGGCCAAGCAATCTTTGTAGTAAAGACTCCTTTTTTCCCATACATAGTCCATGCCCTTTTTCTTATCCTTCTTATCAATATCCTCAAAAGCACCAACGTTGTCCTTATCAAAACGAGATATAAAGAGAAATTCTTTCATCCTATTGGGCATCCTATAAGTGATACTATCGGTGTTACTTGCAAATCGGATCGTGCCTTTTACCTCATCATATTCTAACTTAGACTCCTCAACAAATGGTTTGCCAAACACAACATTGGATAATCGACAATCAATAACATTAGCAAGATCCTCCACAATCATAAAGTCGGTGACAAAAGTGAAATTACCGACAAAGACACGTAAACCTTTAATTCTCCCGACAAAGTTACAAACTCCACCGGGGTACTTGGGATCCCTTCTAGGTTCAAGTCTTGTGTTCACTATATCATTATAAACCGTTGAGGACATAATGTTGATTGGAGATTTAAAGTCAATGTAAGCATTGCTAATGTGCCTATATCCAATCATACACGGTATCTTAGCATTCTTAGGATCGCCTCTCTTGATCTTAGGTTCAATTATGGTGAAAGGAGATCGCGGGTTATCAATAAGATTATTATAATATGCAATCTCCTCCTTAGTAGGGTATAGATTAAAGTAGTCGTTAAGCTTCGGATCCATTGCCTCCTCTTCTAGTCTCTCAACAATATTCACAAAGTCATTAGGCCCTAGGTCCTTATTTGAATACAAGGCGGTTGCTAGGTCACTAAATGTATGTTCGAGTTCAATCTTAACCAACCTATTAAGCTCTCTAAGCTCCCTAATCTCACTCTCAATCTGTTCACGTAACACAGCCACTTCTTCAGGGGAAAGGGGTGGATTCGCGTTTTCCATAATGGTCAACGGAATAGTCAATGAGGTTAATTTACTAACAGAGGCACAAAGAAATGAGATAGACTAAAGAAGACCTAAAAATAAAAATAAAAATAAAATCTTACTAGAAAGGAATCTAGCAAATAGACCTAATAAAAAGAAATCCTAACCTAGACAATAACTATTCCCCGGCAGCGGCGCCAAAAACTTGATGCGTGGGAATCGCAACAGGCTTTACCTCTCGAGGGATCTCGAGAAGCTTACAACCCCCACCAGGCAGTGTACCTGATCGTTGTAGTATAGTATAGTGACAAGTACCGGGGGATTGATCGTTCAGCTTAGGAATAGTGTCGCTAGGATTAGAAAGCCTAATTTACTAGTTCTAAAGGTGAGGGATGATTATTTTTGTCTTTTTATATTTTTATGAAAGTAAGTAAAATCTCGGGTTTTGAAGGAGTGGGCGGAATTAGTTGCTAATCAACTAACCCAAAGCTAAGATGCAATCAAAATAAAATACTAAAAATGAAAATAAACTAATTATACTAAGGTTGTGAGCAGTAATTGGAGAAAATGTGTTTACTTAGACTTCATTACTCCCTAGATATCTTTTACATGTTAATTACTTGTTATAATTGTATGGATGACGGATTGTATTCCTTAATACCATTCATGGGGTGGCATAATAACTCCCCAATTCTATGAGCTCTTATCTCCTCCTACACCATGACCCAGCACAACTATAGGGATTGTAAACAGTGGCTCATGCATTGAATACAACCAATAAAGACCTAGTACGCATCGGTTCATGTTTCTTAAGACGTTCAAGCATGTTACCATTTGGAGATCTGCCAATTTTCTTAAGCCTAACATAAAAAATCATTCATCCAAGAACAAGAATAAACAAGTAATCAACACATAATCAATATCTAGGTTTCATTAGATCTAAGCAAACACAAGAGAGATCTAGCCTAGCATAATTGAATTGAGACAAGAACAAGATATAGACAACCAACACATAGACATATTGATTGAATTAGAAGAACACTTATCTCAATTACAATGCAAGGTGTCAAGGGTTTGGAACCCTTGAAAAACCTGTAAAAGTTGCACCAAATTCGTCTTTAGGGTTTCTTCAAAACTTCTCTCTCTTTAATGAAAAAACTAGAAAACTATATATAAGAAAACTGGGCTGACGGCGTCAAGACAAACATGTGACGCCGTCACCTCGCCGCCAAATACTTCCTCGGACGGCCTTGATCTTCTTATGAAGGCCTGTGTGACGCCGTCACCACCTACGGTATTTTATTCTTGGGACTTTTGACGCCGTCAGGATGACATTTGACGCCGTCACCACCTACGGTATTTTATTCTTGCTATCTGACGCCGTCGGGTGTAACTCTTGATGCCGTCACCTAGTGCTTCCAGCATGGAAAATTGATACTTTGCCGTTTTCTTCACTTTTATGCTCCAAAAACGTCCAAAATGGCTTCTTTTCCAGAATTCACTCTCCAAGTACCTAAAATCACAAAAGGAACGATTTAGGGCAATATTTGATCAAATAAATTCGGATTCGGGCTTAAATGACCCCCTAAAAACGGATCATTTTTCGCCTCATCAGCTACATAATTAGAGATTGAAAATCTAAACATCTACTACGAATTGGCTGATGTTGGTTGTGTGTTACCTAAAACGGGTCAAATTAAAGCATATAGGTAAAAAGGGAATGGGTCAAAGTTACACAGGTTAATAGTCGTTCAAAATCTCTCTTATTATCTAAAGATTTTACATTTTAACCAAAACTGTTGTATTCAATGTTTAATTAATGTAATGCTTCTTTCAGGCTCAGAAGAATTTACGCTTGCTGCTTTTCGGAGTAGGAACTCCCTAGACTGAGGTACACATGCTTTGTTGTTTTCTTTGACTTACGGTGTTCATATTTAATCTTTTACTAATGGGTGTTACTCATAGTGCTTCCACCGTTAAAGTATGCCATTGCTATTTTCATTTACATTTTATAACATTCATAAGGCAATCTCCTGAATCTAATATAAATGGCAAAGAGAATGACTTTTGAGACATTGGTTAGACTCTTTATATCTGGTATTAATCTCTTTGTAGTTATTGCACTTTTGGTGCTACAAAATGCACCACATGTACCCGATTCTTTTGGAAACATGGATGAGGATGCATTTAGAGTCTTGACGATAGATCTTAACGATAGGACTGGAATCCAAGCTAATAGGAATAGAATAGCTTTGAGTTGATACATCATAACAACTGTTTCCTCGCACTTCAAAGTAAGTATGTAAAAAGATTGTTCCGTTTGTATTTTATTTAGTTTAGTAGCATACTTGATTAAATGACTATTGTTGGTTTTACTCGATACTTTTGTTATTAAGCAACTGCTACTTGAACTATTTGATCAAATTTTGGAACGACCCGTTTACACACAGGCGAGTTAGCTTAATAAACATCAAGAGCAGCCGCCAACTCCTTTTTCATTAGAAAATATTGGAGTCAAGATAACCAAATGCCTATGAAAAGGCAGTTTTTAAACAATGACACGACGCTCACGAGGTTACATGATGTTAAGAATGCAAGTGGTGAGTATGAAGGTAAATATTATAAGTATATCATTTAAATTTTATTATCTTTACAGAACGCGTTATCACTAAATGTTATTACATTTATGCAGATTACGGAAAAGGAAAAGGAATCGATGAAGTCAACAATTATGGTTATGACTTTGCAGCGGAGGGTCTGTATGATAGTCTCTGTTTACTTAGGCGGGATGAATCATTTACACCAGTTAACATTGCCACCTTAGAAAATCAGGGTTTGTATGTAAACTTTGAAACCATAAGAGAAGACACTGGTGTGAGAGCAAAGACGCATAAAAGTGATTTTATTATGGACGAAGAAACAACCATCATTTCATTTCTTTTTCTTTTTCTTTTTCTTTTTAACTTTTTATATCAATAATGTTGCAATTATAGCAGAAGACAACGTATAAGGAAAAGTGTGAACGAAGACAGACAAATGGAAAATGGTTCACTAGATTTTGCAACACATGAAGGTAAACATAAAAAATATCCTTATTGCAACACCTGATGCGGATGTCCTTGGTACAACATGATAATGTGATCTAAGGTAAACATCGATGATCGATCTTCTCACCTGCTTGTGCTTTCTATTTAGTTGTTATACCATATATTGTATGTCCTAAACCACTGCTATGGGAAAAAAAAAGGACTGGAAGCCATGTGAACCAAGAGTTGTGTTGAGGCGCTTGTGATGGAAAATGGGTATTACTGCCAACCTCGAGGTCCTTTTGAACCAAGAGCTGCGCTGAGGTGTTCTTAGATTAAATTGTGTACTTATTCTATATAGAGTTCTGATTTTGTTGAGTTTGATTGTTAGTGTAAACTAATTTTTTCTAAAGAAAGTTGAGACTCACATCTGAATAAAAACATCTCATATTTTATATGTTGGATACTGGGATTCTTTTAAGCTGAGGACATCATAATGAAATAGTTTTTAGTTGGATACTTGGATTATTTGTTGTGAACATTATATTAAGTTTAACGATTATGACTTACAAAAACTTATTTTTATTGTGAATGTTATATTAAGTATAAGGATATCTTAAAGTCATGTTAATAGTTTTATCTTGAAGAATTCTTGAAGCTATCCGCTCATCGGGCGGGCCTGCAGCTAGTTTGAACCATATGGGACTACTTGAAACATGTTTTTCCAAAAGTGACCCCATGCCGTAATCAAATACTTGCGTGTCAAATTGAGAAAATGTGGGAAGATGGTCACAGTTACGAAAAGCGGTTAAGCTTGATATTCAGCTCGAGTTATGATATGATGTTGTTGAAACTTGGGAAGGATTATAAGGAGCTTGAAGTGGTGTTGAGGAAACGGCGCCTTTTAATAGTCGTATTGTTCTTGTGTGTTCAGGTGCCTTATATAAAGAAACCAAAAGAACAAACTGACTTAGCTCGGTTGGCCACCTGATCGAGTTCTTTTTAGAACTTGTGGAGAGCTTTTACTCGGGTTCGAGTTTCGCAAGTGACAAAGAAAATCCGGATTTCAGGTGTGGTGACGTTTCAAAAAAGAAAAGAAAAGAAAAGCTTAGAGCATGCGTACATTGTGAATTCCTCGACTATATTAATTTTTTCGGCTAGCCATAGGGGGCACCGCCTCCCCAAAGTGTATACATATGTCTGCCCCTGATAATAATGTACCTGAATAAATAAATATAGGGTTAATTGCTTGAAAATGTATCATACTTATCACTTTTTGTTATTGTGTGTATTGAACTTTTATTTTTCTTATTGTATGTACTAAACTTTCAAATTTTGATTATTGTGTGTATTTTGTGACCATTTTACCCTTACTTTTTTCAAAATTTGAAGGGTAAAATGAACATTTTACATGGCTGAGTAGTCACAAAATACACACAATAATCAAAATTTGAAAGTTCAGTACATACAATAAGCAAAAAATAAGTTCAATACAAACAAAAAGTGGCAAGTATGATACATTTTCAAGTAATTAACCCGTAAATATAATACAAGTTTTCAACTTTTTGTCAATCTCAAATATTCATGGAGGTTTTAATATAAGTCTCCAACTTTTTGTCAATGTCGAATATATATTCATGGGGGTTGAGATTTGTATTATGGTAATATTGTCGGATGTTGAATAAAAAAAAATGATAAGCATTACGACTTTTTGTCAATCTCTCAATTTCAAGGAGGTAGATTTAAGCATATTGTTGGATGTTGTACACAGAAAAAAAATTGACAAACATTACAAACTGTTACATAAGTTTCAAAAGTTTTTCGATCTCCATTTAAAATATTTAAAAATCTATTTTCTATATGTAAAATCTGGGATATTCAAAAGTATTCATATGCCAGCATTTATAATTCATAGTGTTTCAGGCATTGCGAAACAAAGTAAAGATGTTTAGATAAACTTCACTCAACCAATTTGATTTACTTTTTAACATTCAAATTTTGGCTTGCTCTTTATAACCTAGCCAATATCCTTTGATACGACTCACTGTTCTTTAATCATTACTTATGATATTACTCATCAAAATTAATATATGATATAAGTTCAAAAGATAAGATATAACTACTAAATAACCATGTTTGAGTTTGGAATAACTATCTAGTAGCTTCAAAAGATAAAATATAACTACTCCGTATAAAAAGATCACAAACGATGTAGATTAAGATTTCTACACTACACTTTACTTCATTTTGCTTGGTTATATACCTTCATGTATATAACTTAGGTTGAAATCAGTATTTTTGTTGTTGAGCCATTATCTAGTATGCTGATAAGTAAAAAATCTATCTGCTTTATTTTATTTTCGAAGATTTAAAGAGTTTATTTTCTTCTTTATATACTTACACAAGCTAGTAGTGATTAGCTAAATGCCATTAACACCAATCTTGTGGGTACAACTAGAACCGGCAATCTAAACCAGCTGTTCAAGTTATGTGTACAGTTGGGTTGAACTTTCACTTCTTCTTGGTTGATTTGGGAAACACCAACTATAGAAAAATGGGTCTTACGGGTCAAGGTGCGGTTTTTCATAAGTTTCAGGCATGGAGAAGGGGTCATGAACAGCTCAAGGACGGTCGCAATCATGCAAGCTAAACAATCGTGATGTGTATCCGATTGGTTATCAAATGGCCTAAAGAAAAGAGATGGAAACTTGAAAGAAGTTAGAGAGATAATATGAGAACAATTTTCTTCTGCATGGAAAATAAAAGATAGTACATCAACCTATTTAAAAGACAAACATGAAAACTACCCACTAGCTTTACATGGATGTGGTGGGGAAACCACCCACTATCCTTTATTCTCTCACAATCCTAACTATCTATGACCAAGTAAAACACATATGACTAATAATTTAAAACAATAAAACATGCAATTAATAAAAAAGAAGACTCCATGCAGCAGTAGCCATTACGTGCACTCAATGCACGTATCAATCCACCCCGCTTGAATTCGCCTTGTCCTCAAGGTGAAGGTCATGGTCATTGTGGGCGTCGACAATCATCATTAATTGTGGTTTAAGACATTTGTGACCTGGCTTGTACGTCTCATCACAGTAGTAGCACAAACCTCTAGTATGACGGTCACGAAGTTCTGCATTTGTGAGGCGACGGCCTGAATTAGGAGCCGGAAGAGCTAACCGTGATGTGGGTGTTGGACCCAACAGACCAGAATTTGGAGTCGCACTATTCGGGTTGTCTACCGATTCCAGTGCGTGATCCATCTTAAGCTTCTCCTCCACCAATCTAGCCAAACCGATAGCATCTGACAAGGACCGTGGGGATTTTAGTTTTACCTCTAAGCGAATCATCTCTTTGAGTCCCCCTACAAAACAACCAATCAAGAAGGACTCCGGTAAATCATCAACACGGTGGGAGAGGCGCTGAAATTCCTCTTGGTAAGTCATCACAGTTGTAGTTTGCTTGAGACGGGATAACGCTTCGGCTGGATCTTCGTAATCTGTAGGACCAAAACGAGCCTGAATGGCTCGAGAAAACTCACCCCAAGTCATTGGCCCTTTGGATTTTGTGAGCCAACGGTGCCATTGAAGGGCGATTCCGTCCAGATGGAAAGAAGCGAGATTTACCTTGTCCTCATTGGTGACATGTTGGAACTCGAAGTACTGCTCGGCTTGATACAACCAGCCGGTGGGTTCGTCCCCACTGAAACGGCTACTGCTGCATGGAGTCTTCTTTTTTATTAATTGCATGTTTTATTGTTTTAAATTATTAGTCATATGTGTTTTACTTGGTCATAGATAGTTAGGATTGTGAGAGAATAAAGGATAGTGGGTGGTTTCCCCACCACATCCATGTAAAGCTAGTGGGTAGTTTTCATGTTTGTCTTTTAAATAGGTTGATGTACTATCTTTTATTTTCCATGCAGAAGAAAATTGTTCTCATATTATCTCTCTAATTTCTTTCAAGTTTCCATCTCTTTTCTTTAGGCCATTTGATAACCTGGCTCTGATACCACTGATGTGTATCCGATTGGTTATCAAATGGCCTAAAGAAAAGAGATGGAAACTTGAAAGAAATTAGAGAGATAATATGAGAACAATTTTCTTCTGCATGGAAAATAAAAGATAGTACATCAACCTATTTAAAAGACAAACATGAAAACTACCCACTAGCTTTACATGGATGTGGTGGGGAAACCACCAACTATCCTTTATCTCTCTCACAATCCTAACTATCTATGACCAAGTAAAACACATATGACTAATAATTTAAAACAATAAAACATGCAATTAATAAAAAAGAAGACTCCATGCAGCAGTAGCCATTACGTGCACTCAATGCACGTATCAAATCGCCACTTAGAAATTAGCACTTTGTGACCACTGTCTGACCTGTGTGATTGCAAATGACTCATTTTGACCAAACCTGTTTCAACCCGAAACCTTCATCCACCCCTTACCCGACCAGCCCCTTTTGCCACCAGCATGGAAAACTGTTATCTGGGCTAGACTTGTCCAACATTGTTTAAGCCTAGCTCAATTAGATGGTCAAATGTACTTGAATTTTATTTGACGGGGCTGATGGATATAAAATATTCCTGTAAGTATTTGTTTCTGGTGAACTTAGTATCAAAATTACTCATATCTGCAAAAGAAAAACATTTTACATAAAGAACCATAAATGACATGTGATCAAATCAACAAAGATATTACGTCTCTTGAGCAACTTTTTTGAAAACTTGTATGAAGTTTTGAGCCCCACATCGGTAAAAGAATAGAACTCGTGCTTGATTTGTTAGTTTGACGGATGATAAATTAATATATCATGACCGGACTCGAACTCGAGACTTCGGGATTGCACACTTTACGTATGAGTTTCAATTAATTAATAATTATTGTTTTAGTGACGAATAATTATTAAATTCACGAAATGAGCATTTAACGGTACCTAACGACCGTTGGACGAAACATGAAGGACTTGATTTGAAAAGAGTGAAAGTTCGGTTCGGGTTGGGCTTTGTGACCCATGGCCGGCCACCCTCTCCTTAGGGTTAGGGGTTGGCTTTTGCTCCAAGTTTCTTGAATACTATATAATGAGACCTCCTCTCATTCATTCATTCATCCCTTGGTTCACTTGCAAACCAAATCTCCTTCTCTTTCTCCTCTTGAGTTAGAAATCGAACTACACCCTTATAGGGTTCCTACTAGATTTCTAAGCTCAAACCATTCTAGTTTAGTTGATCAACTACACCCTTCTAGGGTTCCTACGCGATCTTCTAAACATTATGTTTGCATTGCTTGTGAATTAAGAACCTAGCTTTTCTTATTGAAACGCTACTAATACGTGTGTTCAAGAACGAAGTGTTGTCATACTTTTGCTAACAAGGTGATTTGCCCTATTCGACTAACCCTAGTCGATCCACCATTAAACCCAATTAGGGTTTATAGTTCTTGTTCCATTGGTTTCTTGTTCTTGCTAGAAATCACAAAGAGGTACGCATCCATTTATATTCGGTTAATTTATTATTTGTATTTGATCTATTCCGCTGCGTACTCTTTGATGTTTATATGTTTATTGTTTTGTATTATTCATATATTCCAACATGATTATATATCGTGGTGCGTATGCTCCAAATGAGTTGATATTAGTATCGTGTTGTTGCTATTGATTTAGTGGCTTGGAAATATAGATGTAAATTCTCCAAGCCAGAAATTTAATGGTACCAATTTCATACCAGATCCAACTTTTTGTAACCTTGATATAATTATTTTAACTTTTCGCGACTTAGATGTTTTGTGATGTAATCAGAACATATGATGAATGTATGAAGTTTAAAGTCATAGATAGTAAACAATCTGTTGAACATAGTATGTTTACATTGAAACTCCCTTTGGTGTTATATTTTATTGATCAATATTTATAATACATAGAAATCCTAATGACCTAACCCACAAGCGGGCCTGGGCCAAATATACTATTGCCATAATGTTTAGCTCACTGCATTTGGTGATATGTTATCAGCAAACTGGTCAAACTTTTTGTAACCTTGATATAATTATTTTAACTTTTCGCGACTTAGATGTTTTGTGATGTAATCAGAACATATGATGAATGTATGAAGTTTAAAGTCATAGATAGTAAACATTCTGTTGAACATAGTATGTTTACATTGAAACTCCCTTTGGTGTTATATTTTATTGATCAATATTTATAATACATAGAAACCCTAATGACCTACCCCACAAGCGGGCCTGGGCCAAATATACTATTGCCATAATGTTTAGCTCACTGCATTTGGTGATATGTTATCAGCAAACTGGTCAATGTCCTCGAAGCCTTTATTTATTTATAAATTGCAGCAGTTCTTTTCATTTTCACATGGAATTACTCCCGAATACATACTTTTCATACTCCTAAGCATAACAAGACTACGTGAGCTTCTAACATTCAGCTGCCTTAAGCGAGAAGTAAATAGTAGAATACGATAGATTCATTTATTCCACTTGAAGATCATTATTTATAACGAGATTTCAAGTCGAATTATTTAGTTTCTAGTGTTTGTATCATTCTACTATCTGTACGAGTTTGATTATGGAAGATTAAAGAATACACTTGCCACTCCTAGGCCAAAACTCAACTCTTGGTTTATGTATTACCTTTATTTTTTAAGAGAAATTGTGGTAATATAATTAAACTTGGTTTTGTTGATTTTAGAAAAAAGAAAAGAAAGGATAGACTACTTTTTTGTGTAACAACCTAAATAAGATGTTAAGTATCGGCTGTTTATCTAAATCAGAACAACTAAAGAGGGTCATTAGTTGTAGTAATCACCTACACTTCATTCGTTGTATCCTAAAAAAAAAATGTAAACTTAAGAAACATTCATATATAGTGTATCCGAAGAATGATACTTATGATGCGTGTTTCATGACAGTTTTACCTACAATTACTGTAGAAAAAAATCGTAAAACGAGCAAATAAGACTAATCAACAATTTTATGGTCTCTTCTTAGCTTTCTTGGATCCGGTAGTCTTTGTAAATGTGAAATATTCACCTAGTGAAAATCGATTCCTTCCAGCATGAGTACCCACAACTGCCACTTCCCGCTTGCAAATTTCCGCTATAAGTTCTGGACTTTGTTTATCATCACCTTTGTGCATCGGTTTTTTCTCAATAGCATCATCATGTTTAGCTTCATCTTTTACTTGTAAAAGATCACCATCATTCATTCTTTCTTGGGATGGACCTTTTTTACATGGGCGTAAGCTTGGGAATTGCAGATCATACTCTTGATCACGTTCAACAGATGGATCTTTAAACTCATCAACGTCTTGTAGTGGACCTTGTTTATGACTTACGACATTTTGTTGCATAATTTGGAACTATGAGACGTTGTATAAGGGGTTTCGATATCTTGTTGTGATGGATCATCTACTTTCGCTTCCTCTTGAGACGGTTCTTCCCTATCATGATGTCGCATATCATGGTCTTGATCGACAGACGATTCAGGGTCTATGATGACAGCGTCACCTTCTGGTGGTCCTTGTTTGTTACTTGCACCTTCTTGTAGCAGAATCTTTGAACTAGCACTTTCAACCTCAATGTTTTGATTATTGACAACACATGGTTCGGCAACCGTTGAAGAAGACATAACGATGTTTTTAATATCTTCGTGAATCTGATTAGTAATCATATTGGAACCTTCATTTTGCTCAAGAACACGATTCATGGTTCTTGACCTCATCGTCTTGTTTATCAGTTCTTGCATCTACTTGTACCTTCTCAACGATCACTTTCAAACTATACTGAACCTCATCTTGAAACTTAGAAATACGATCACGAAGTGACTCATCAACTTTATCTACAAGGCCATCAAATTCGACCTTAAGCAACTGCATACTTGCACTCACATCATCCAGCTTCTTCAATAACTTTCTCCTTGTATCCTCTTCACTAGTAGATGCTTCTTGACGGGTTTCGACAATAGTTTGAGCAACATCTTCTTGTGGTGGAGTTTGTTGATTTAGTAAATCAAAACATTGTTGCAACCCATGTTTAATCTCCGCAAGATCATCAAGAAGTGGCGACGATTCTTGACCAACTTCATCTTGTGGTGGAGCTTGTAGCAAATCATAAACTTGTTGCAACCCAATATTATTCGCAGCAAAATCAGCAGCAATGGATCTTGAATCACCCTCAAAAAGTGCAACCGATTTTTGAGCAACTACATCTTTATGGTTTTCAACAGACGAAGAGTTTTAAATTGCAGACAAAGATGCTTTCATACTATTCAACATTTTAGTCTCTAAATTCACCTATCAAGTTATCAAATCCACTGTTTTTTATGATGAAGACAACAACAAATTCGAAACTAATCGACTAAAAATCATTATAAGTAATGAGATGAAATATAGAATCGAAAAGGATACCTGTGCACATGCAAGTCCAAAGGAAAGTCCACGTTAAACTTTGATTTATAAATTTAGAATGGTAATCTATCATATTTATAGGCAAAATATTATCGTACTGATATAACAGTTGTTCTTGTAGTATACTGTAATTCGAATGAATTTTTTTCCTTATGGCAAAAGATATCCTTCAATTTTTAAAATTAATTTTTTTGGCACACTTTTTCTAACAATTTTTTCAACTAAGGGTGGTGGCAATGGTCACTACAAAAAAATTTCATACCTCTCAACCCACCAATAATATCATTCCACCTCACTCACACTTTTTGTATACCTCCCAACATTTTTTTAGTGGCAATGGTCACTTTTTTCATACCTCCCAAACCACCAACTTTTTATTTTTTTATTTTTTATTTTCATAAATAAATAATTTAATAAAAACATAATATTTCATTAATAACTAAAAATATAGAAATTAATACCGGTTTGAGTTTGTGGTTGCGTTTCGGGAACAAACTCAACCTCATCATCATCATCATATAGAGGTAGTTCGCGCTCAACACTAGGCTCACGACGTGAAGGACCTTCACGGTAGTCAGAAAACGGGTTGAACTCATTTGTCATAATTACGTTATATTGACTTGGATTCAACGGTGGTGGGGGTCGTGCATAATATTGTTCTTGAAAGAATTGTGGATGAACCGGTGGAGGAGGTTGGGGATAGTAGGTGGATTCAGGGTGTTGTTGACTTGCAACTTGCGGACGAAAACGTTGTCCACGAACGCCACGACCACGACCTCTTGTTGAACTTGATTTTCTTTGATCCATGCTACACTTTTTTTTAAGTATGATATAGAGATATAGAGTTTGATTGTAAAAGTATGAAATAAAGTTTGATATAGTTTGATTGAAATTGTAGTATTTATAGGATTTTTTTTTTTTTTTTGTTCCAAGGCTCCAACGTCTTTTTTTTTTTGGATTTTACCCCCAACGTTCAAACCATTTAATGCTCCAACGGATAGTAACTTTCAAACCGCAGCAGTGTTTATCACCGCTAGACCAAACCGCTGGGGTGGCGGCGGTGTTCCCCGGCGGTTTGGGGCAAACCGCTGGCCAAACCGGCACCGTTGCCACTTCCCTAATCGTCTTAATTCACTTGCGAATCTATTTTTCAGTAGGAGTGAGATAAGTATAAGGTTATCAATGTTCTATTGTGGGCTTACAAAATTCTGGTAAAAGTAGCTTAAGCTTAATGATGTATTTTAGTTTAGACTAACAAATAGACTTGATACAAATTTGAAGAAAAAAAATCACTTTCAACCGATGAGTCTTTAGTTTAGTAGAATCTGTGTGAAATTAATTTGTTCATTCAAGAGATCGATTTTGGTTTCAACTCCTGTCAAAAACACATATAAACTTTACAAAGAATTTTAAGAACCTATAAATTAGTTGTGTATGAATTTGGCTTCCAACATAGAATGTTTCTTAGGCGTTAGTGGTGTGTTTGCGGAAGGCCTTAACACCACAACGTAGAATGCTTCTTAGGCGTAGGTTCGGGCTGTTTTGTGTTCCTATTTATTTTGTGTCTTCGCCTAGTTTAGCTTTCATGATTCGGTATGACGAATCATGTAGTTAGTTTTAACACATATTAGTGTGTTGTCTTTGTAAATCAATGTCGTACTCAGCCGCATTCATGTACTTATCAGTTTTTTGAGTAATATTTTACCAGGGTAAAAAGCCATTTGACAAAAAAAAAAAAAAAAAAAAAAAAAAAAAAAAAAAAAAAGAATTTGGCATCCAAAAGTTAATAATTACTCTTAGTTACAGGTTATGCAAGAGAACGCTGGTTAAAATGTCAAAATGTTGAATCATGGTTGTTAAAATCTCGATTATAATATTAGGATATTATGAATCTACGATAGTACAAAGCAAAAATAATCCAATTCAACATAAGATCTTTGCAAGCGTAGAATTTTAATAGGATGTTGATTTTGATAAATGATCGTACAATCTCTATCCAATTCGATCTAACTTTGCTCGAAACACAAGTTAAAAAACTACTAATTTATTGATTAACTTTTATAGAATTTGAAAAGCAAGAAGTTAATTCTATTAAATGTTTCATAATCAGTATTTAAGCCGACATTTCCATAAAACATTCATACAATTTTGTGTTTGATATATAATAATTTGTAAATTTGTTTATTAATACAACGCCCATTAAGAAAAATGACATTATAGTAGGATCTCAAATCTCCGATCTAATCTAACAAACTCGATCTTGAAAAAACGATAAAAAAAAAAAAAAAAAAAAAAAACACTTGAGTAAGATCCCGATCTTGTAAATCTTGGTTGAATCTATACTTTCTTTGTCATCAAAACCAAATCAATTATCAATTTGCTATGCCAAGCCCAATGTAAAAGTAGTCGAAGAGGTACAAACACACCAGCAACAACATAAATAGATGAGCCCAAATCTGGAAAATAAGGAGATTTCAAGCCATGTTAGCTATTTTCTAGCAATTATATTCTTCCTACTCTACTGTACTTAAAATTTTCGTTATACAAACAATGATATAGTTTTGTGGCATGATGTGCGGAGAATCTTTGGCTTGCTTACTTTAACATGTTATATTGTATTTGAAAAGTGCTTATTACCTTTTGGTCGTAAATAAACCAATACCAAGACGGATGACGTAATAATTGGTCTCAAAATGGCTACTGTTCTTTATTGGTTTTCTTAGGTATTCACATGTCAACTTCACTTGAATGTTTTTTTATTTATCTAAAGAGATGAATGTAAGTTGTTTCAATTGGGTCAAAAAGAGTATATGCACATAGTAGGAAGTTTTTTGGTTTAAGTCCGGGTGTGAGGATTCTTGGTCCATTTGCTGATGCTTGTAACTTCCGATTTGTGGTTTGAGTGTGACAACTTTCTTTACTCAATGCAATATGGCCTATTCAAGCTTTTTATTGGGAATATGGTTCTTTATTATGGAGTTCATTTCAGTTTTATCAACCCATACGATCATGAGTATGCCATCAAATGTTCATACTTCCATTTTTATCAAAGTTCAAATAACTAAAGGATGCACGTTTATTCTTTCTTAGCCAAAGTCCACCATAACTTAACATACTTCTTAATCCTTCAATTCGAACTCTCCTAGCTCCTCATACCTCCTATCTCCCAGCAAAAAAATACAAATTTCTAACTTTTTTCATCTATCATATTGAAGGGTCTTATCCTCTTTATGGTTTTCCAAATTATTAGTGGGCCAACTTTACTTGAATGATATGAATATAATGATTTGTTTCTGGTCCTAGGTTGCAATTTGTCAAAACGAGTATATATGATTTGCAATTAGGAATACAGTTCTAGATCTTGGAGTTTATTGCGTTTCTAACATGTTACGTATTTGTCATAAATCATAGATGCCTCAATGAAATTTCAACCTTAGGCTTGTTTCTTGTCTTTGTGTTAGAGGGCATTGTAAACTCAAAGGTACTAGTTTATTACCATGTATTGTGAACCATTTTTGCATTGTAAACTCGAAGGTACTAGTTTATTACCATGTATTGTGAACCATTTGTAACTTGTAAGAAACTTATGCATGTGGGTTTGGTGTTTTAGTTAGCGGGTCTAGTGTTATGATCTTTTAGTTAGCGGAGTATAGGAACGGGATTTTCTAACGACAAACAGTTATAGTTACACAAAACACTACACAAAACGGTACACAAAACACTTAACCAAAATATCACTATAACTATCTGTCGCTAAAAAATACCGTTGCTATGCACGGGTACTCGTCTAGTAATAGCTAGAGCAATAAGGCAATAGTAACATAATACACAAGAAAATTTTCAGTTAAAGATGCGTGATATTTTAAATGCCACAAATCCACAAGACATCAGAAAACATCAAAATTTATCTGTCATCTGTTAAATTTGAATGATCATACCAAAAATGCCTAGCCACAACGTCACAAGTCATAGACTTGTGGTTCAACTTCATCTCTACTTTGAATCCACCATAACAAATTACTTAGTGAATTCCCATCATCATGTCCTTCTAAACTTCTAATCTTTTCAAGAGCAACACGTTTGTCATACACACCTTCTAACGCATACACAAACCCTTTCCACCCTTCACCAACACCTTCCCTATCTAACGCAGGTAAAGTCCATTTCACAAGCTGCTTCACAAACTCGACATCCGAAAACAAAGCCTCAGTAATCGGTGACAATGGAAGTACTTGAATCCCCAGCCTGCATTCTTTCCATTCAGGAGGAGCAAACCACAATCCACTGTCTCTTTTATTCGCCCATAATACTCCCACCACTCGGTTTTGGCTTGTGAAGTCTTTAGGGTACAAAATGTTATTCTCTTTTACATGCCACCATGTTTGAGACGCGTGAATCTACATGGCTAATAGTAAAGAGCCAGTTGAAAAAAGATCCTTGTCCCCATACGCTAATCCCATTAGTGCAGCTGAGTAATACGCGTTCACTGCTTCACTTGTGCTTTCTTGGTTCCTACCATCTGCAAATTCTGTCAAACCTCCAGCCCATGAATGTAACTTCCACAAATCAAAGCATCTTAATCGAGTATACTTTGTGTTTTCGCCTCTTACTAATGTCATGAAATTCTCCGCTAACGAGTAGGCTTGAGGTTTGTATTGGCTTCCCCAAACAGGGTCTACTTTCGCAAGAACAGCAATACCGTAAAGAAAGTAACCGATATGGTAATGCTGATCGTTGTATATCCCAAACCCGAAATCAGCACCAGAATCATGAGAACCTAGTTTTGTTAAGAGCCCACCCCAAGATTTATCATACAGAAAACCATTTTCATTAAAGGTTCCATCTAACCATGGTTCGATTGTATCCTTCAAGTAATTTTGAACCTTAGGCATTACATCAAGATAACCAATTTCTTCAGCTATTAATGCTAATCTAGCTGCTCTTGCCACTAATTTCCCATAAAAGTATGAAGATGTTGTCGATATTGAAATTGAATCCAAAGCTTCCACATCCTTAACAAGAGAGTTCACGATCTCAGGGATTGATTCTTCCTTGATACCTTTGATCGAATGCCAAGTTACTGAAACCGGTTTGGGTTTTAAGACCCATGAATTCCCAATAACACCCACAAGTTCACCGTCAATGCTACTATATTTAAACTCATCAAGAACTTTATTTGAAGACGAATGATCAATAAGACGACGATGAAGAGGGTTCGCTAACATTAGCAAATTCCCCGAACCTCTCGTTTCCCATTTATATTCAACACTAGATGGTGCACTAACTACAGCATCACCAGATATTGGATAACAAGAACTGAACTGATCAAGAATAGGTTCAAGTTTTGAGTCAGAATTCGGCAGTATCACAATACGAATTATACCAGAAAACGGCAAAGATGTGATATTTGACATCTTATATGTCAAATCAATGGGTGAAGAGGAATACAACACCCATGTCTGGCCGTTGTTGAGACAGAATTTGTACATTGTTTTTGATGAATCAGAAGTAAAATCAAGAATTGCATGAATAGTTGAAATTAAGAGTCCAACTTGTTGCAATACTTGAAAAGTTAAAAATGGGCTGCCTCTCACGAGAAAAAATCTTAAATTTGGAAGATCCAAAGTGACACTTAGATCACTGAATGAAGATACCATGTGGGTTTGTTTCGGGTCGGGTTTATTGACTGCAGAGATGGTGAGATCAGCGATGAAGACTTGAGTTGAGAATGTGGTGGTGGTGAATAGTGATGGGTAAGAAACAGAAATCGCTGAGGATGCTGATTTGATCAGATACGGGTGGATGTATTCAGGTTGATCACCATTTTTTAGGACAAAGTTTTGAAAGAATGAGCTTGTGGGGAGAGGGGACGTAAGGAGATCGGGTGAGAAAAAAGTGGAAGGGTCAGGGAGGACAGCCGACTTGGAGTCTGGGAACATGAAAGGGTGAGTGGGTGGGTGGTTCATGGTGGATCCATAAGGAGAATACGATGAAGAGCATGCATTGTTCGGCCTATATGCGCTATTACATACACTTTTACGCATGTGTGGGAACATAGCAATCACAGCCACAACGAAAACCTGCAGAAAGAAGAATATGTAAGCTTTGGTAAAAAGCTACTTGTTTCTGTATCAGCTAAGTAGTAATTTTGTCGGAAATTAAAACCAGTATAAATTATGAAATTGTGTTTGTGTTCATTGAAGTATATGTAACTACAAAAGAATATACATACCCCAACATATAGAGGAAAATGACTTGGTTGTCGATCTGAGCCAAAAGGTTTTCTACTCGGGGTTGATGCCCCTGCAGCACTTGTAGTCGACCCTACAAAATTATATCATGTTGAATTCCAAAAGAGCCCAAGTACAAAAACTATTAAATCAGATATGATATGATGTTCTTTCAAGAGATAAGAAAACCATGTGCACGGTGTGCCTATAATAAAAATGGTAGATATACACAGAACAAAATGTGTACCTGAGTTAGGAGGTTGCCTACGTTGGTTTGCAGAATGGGAGGTAGTATTAGTAGCCATCGGTTCTGCAACAATATGATGGTCCTGTTCAACATGAAGTATCCAAATTTGTTGAAAGAAAGCTGTTTAAAAACGTGTGTGATAATCATGCACATTGCACAAAAGGTTCCCACAATTGCAACTCATACAAGTCACGTGATTTGTAGAAATTTACAGACATCCTAATATAAAATACCGATTCATCAGTATCACATAAGGTAACCACTTTATAATCTATGTGGTTTAAAGTAAAAGTAAACGAGCGTGCTTTCAGTTTCCACTACCAAATTCCAATGCAACAGATATAAACTCAACGAAATTTATGTCATTACCCACACATAATTTGATCTCATACTCATTAACACATAAGTTGACAATCCTGAGTTCTTGACCCAAAGTCTTTCAAACCGGTCAGTTTGCTTCATTTGAAAAAGAAAAAAAAATGTGGTAATTTGGACTCTGCTAGCGGGTCAGAATGGGGTAACAAGGAATATTATGTGTTTATAGTATTATTGTTCAAATTTTTTTGTGCACCCGGTCATATTTAGTTTTGGCTCCGTCCCTCGTAACAAACGGACAATTAAGCAAACGGACAATTAAGCAAACACAGAATCAAAGATCACTCCTGCCTTGCAGAACCTAAAGGAATAATAAACCAAATATTACTTACAGTTCATTTATATAAATTACTGATTTTAAGTTATCTTTCCTTTTTAAATAACTTTCCCGAATTAACACTTTATTACTTTAAGGTTATTATTGACGTTTAAATAATATTTAAGGTATAAAATGATCAATATAATAGTTTAGATTTTAAAGTGTCAATATTATAAGCTTAGGGTCTAAAATGTAAATTATCAAAATTAAATATTAGAAAGTCAAATAAAATTATTTTAAACTTTATTTTAATAATTTAATATTAAGGTAATAATTTTGGACCCCGTCATTATAATTTTATGTAGTTTATTATCGTACCCACGATATTAATATTTATGCCATGACGACTCAAGATTTTTATCAAATTATGTACGACTAGTGATTTAGCTCGACTCTTAGCAATTTTAGATCATTCGACAACATAAAAACAATAGAACCATAATCTGTTATCCTACGTGTATATATATAATTCAACACACATGACACCAACTCACTTGTTTGTTACATGTTCGACACATATATACTCCTTATACGATTCATATAGTTCAACAAATATAACACCAACTCATCCTTTTCTTGTTTCTTTTTTAGTTCGAAAACCAGAAAAGAAAAACCAAGACCCTTTTTATTCTTTTTATATTACATGCACCATATAAGTAAACTAGCTGTATCCCATTCGAATGGCAATTAAGAGGTATAGGTGTACTAGATTAAAGATATTGACTTCATGTATAGTTTATAGTATCACATGCATACATATATATAAATTCGACATAGGCTACTGATGACAGATTCATACTTTATTACTTTATCATTCACATGCTTATAAGTAGACTAGGAACTAGGTAGATACTACAAGTTCATTCATGCTTTGTACGGTATAAAGAAAACGAAAAAAAATAAGATAGATGATACCTAGTTAGTCTACTCGAATAGAAGTATAGACAACAGCTCCAACCTTGAAAACCTTCTTTAGTGAATCGAATTTAACCAGGAAGAAAAGATCGAGACTTTCTTGCTTAGGGTTTGTTTTTAATGAAACGTTAAGGTGGCTTTGGAATAGATAATCCGTATATATGATTATAGATAGGGAAGATCAAAGTCGGTTAGGAGTTTTGATGGGCCAAGGAACCCAAAATGTCTTGTTTTAGCCCAAGATACTCATATTAAGCCCATAGCAAGTTTTGTACTAATTATAAATTATTTTCGGACCTTGTGCATTTTTAAACGTACATCATATATTCCTACAATGTAAAAAATAAAAATATATTTTACAAACTTCTTTGAATTATTATGATCATACATGATTAATGGTAAAATTATTAGAGCTTATTTGGTATTTTATTTTTATTTATTCATGATTCTAAATTATAAGGGTATTTTGGTCTTTTTACGTATTTTTAAATTTTAGGTTTTACAACTTCTTCCCCTCTAAAAAGAAATTTTCGTCCGCGAAAATTGAATGAGCAGATTAGACGGAAATGAATTGGATTACAGAAATTACCAGAACAGAACGGACACAAAAACTTTCGGTTACAGAAATAGTCTCAATTCAGAATAACCTTTTTAACAGATTTTGAACGGACAGACAGATCTTTCTTATCGAAATTCATAACTTCATATCTTATTCAGAACAGATCATACATCAATTCAACGAATGCGTACATGTAGCAGATAACTAAAGTACTTCCCAAAAGTACCAATAGACAAACATATTAAATATGGAAAATCAAACGATAGAAAACCTTGTGAAAACTTCTAAATTTCTTAACGGATAACCAACGATCAACAAACGTGCGACGCAAATTCGAACTTATCCAAATATCTAACGATAACGGCAGAACTCTCATACATAGAATGAATCCTATAAATCTTTCTCTAATCATGAATAATCCAACTAACGGAGATTTAATGCTTCTCAAACATTTCCTGAAATATCATATGCTCACAATGAATGTAAATTATATAATAGAAATATTATCACGTTGGCCAGGCGTCATAATATTTGCATCATATAAATATACCTTCATGGTGACCATACTTTATCTCAAGTCATGTATAAGCAATAAATAACGGCGTCACGATACTTCTTCTTCAAAATAATCATCCTTAATAGAGTCGAACGGAAAACGAAACATGTAAAAAAAATAACAGAATTTTAACGGAAATACGCAGAATTGTCATAAAATAAAACTTCCAACGAAAAACTTAATAGTCTAAAAGATTCAAACACATCCTTGAAGTCATGAGAATGAAAACAAAATCAGAGTCTAACATCCGAATGAAAAATAAATAAAAGAAAACTAGTTGAGTGCACGATCTCCTAGTTGATTCTGCTTATCCTCCCTTGCCTTCTTATTGTAATAGTTGGCCTGATACTTGGGACAGTCTTTAATCTTGTGATCCATAGAGCCACATGAAAAACAAGCATTTGTAAGTCTATTGCACACTCCTCTGTGGTTCTTCCCACACGTAGCACATTGAGGTATCCTCTCCTGATCCTCCTTCTGCTCTTGATCCCTTGAGGTGATATCACGGTTAGTTCTTTGAGCTTGTTCTCCATCCCTCCATAATCTTTGATTGTAGTAGTAACCTTGGCGGTCATTTCTCTGCCCATCACTAGCCCTCTGATCCTGTCCTCTTGACTCTTGTCTCCTGTCAATCTGACCCTTCTGATCACGACCCTTATCATCTCGACCTTTATGTTCCAAACTCCTATCTTGTTGACCTAGTCCTTTGTCCTGAATGCGATCTCCATCTCTGCCTCTCTTATTTGAACTGCCACTTTCATTTAACAACTCAATGTTACGAGCTGCAGCACACACTTGTGCCACATCAGTATACTCATTGTTGACAATCCGATCTAACACCCATCTCTTCAATCCCCACTTGAAATGCCTGGCCTGTCTCTGAGCATCACCAGCAACAGGTCCCACAAAACTGACCAATCTCATAAACCTCTGCATATACTCCACAGAGTTCTTCTTTTCCAACTGATAAATAGACCCATATTCCCTTTCATACCTTTGTTGCTCAGAAACAGGGAAATACCTATTATAGAAAATCTCACGAAAAGTAGCCCAAGTGCACGTATCAGCATAAGCTTCTCCTCCTTCTTGAGCCCGAAGATAAGCCTTCCACCAACTAAGAGCATCTCCTTCCAACTTGAATGCAGCCAATCGTGTCTTGAAATTATCAGCACAACCCAAAACTTGGAACAACTTCTCTATGTGAGTAATCCAATCTTCTGCCTCAGCAGGAGAAGCAGCAGATCGAAAACCAAGTGGTTTCAGCTTGTTGAACCTCTCAATCCAGTCATGAATTTTGGTAGGTGGAGCACCACTACCACCACCTGAGAACCCACCATTATTTCTGATGAGGTTTGAAAATATATAATGTTCTAAAACCACACTAGTGAAAATCATGATGAGGTTTGAAATGTAAAGGTTAAATCTCAACATGATGAAACTCTCATTCATAGATCCGTAGGGATGTCTCAGATATTTAATTAATATGCTGAGAATTATGAATTACAGGATCAAAGTAAGCCTGTTAATCATAATGACGCATTTACTAATTATGGTAAATTGCTCATACTATGAATGTTAAGATGCTGTCCATAAAGATAAATCAACTTTGAAAACTTGGTTTATCTTAATGAAGATGAGTTTCTGCAAGAGAAGAAAAACCCTAGAGGTTTAAATCTTTGCATAAAGAATCATATGGACAAAATTGTATACATATTTTAATGTATGTCTTATGACAAAATTATTAATCATACTTAAGTAATTAACTATGATTGAATACTCTTTCCTAAGCACATTAAAATATAAAGATGGTAGTTGTCATATTCATTTTTATGAATATGAAATTTGACAATGGATTATAAAACCTCTTTCTTATATAATTACTTAAGCGAGGACGATGAGTAATTAAGAGTTTTATGAATTCATTTAATCTTTGAAAGTATACAAAATGCAAGAATCCAAGTATGGATAGATGCATGCATCAAGGAGATAAATCTTATGTTTAAATATTAAATCTATGTTTTGATTTATAATTTAAAATAAGATAACTCCTAAGTAATTCTGAAAGCTGGTGGGAGTATTATGTTTACTTATTTAAATCATATATGTTGTATAACATATAGGAAGTAACATTCTATATAAGTTAAATGGTAAGTCATAACTTGGAATGAAACTTTAATTGAAAGATTTAATAAGTAAAACATACAACCTTGAATATATGTTTATTGATGTAAACATGTGCGGTAAATGAATCTAATAGAACATGATATATTATTTAGAAAGTTTAAATGGATATGTAGTACATGAATGAAATTTAAGTTGGACACGAGAATTTTTCATGTACATCATGTTGTTGTTATATCATGCTTTGATAAAAGATGATTTGACAACATTGATATCTAATTGAAAGATATTAGATAAGTTGTGTAATGAATATTCTAAAGGAATATATTTGGATATAGAATCACATCCTCAGCCTGGAACAATTTCTAGATTCTATAAATGAACAATTTGTAAAATTGTCATAGCCAACAAACTTGAAAGTTTGGAAGGAATAAAACATTACACATTGAAGTTTACGGAAAAGAGCATATTGTTGTTTGCATACAATTATGCTAATAAAATTGAGATGACACTCAATACTAGTCATGGAAGGATTTAATCCTTGCTAATAGCCATGTGTACTAGTTATGCTTAACGAAAAACATAGTTGCATTATACGTTAAAGAATAAGAATACTTTAAACTTTAAAGGTTTGGAAGTTTAATTATCATAAATTGTATGTTGAGGATGTCATACACATTTTATGATGTATTATGTGGTTATATCAAATTATTTGAATGCACATATACAAGAATTTCATTATTGAAATAAGTATTCTCAAAATTCCGATAGATCAAAGTTAGTTGAATAATGCCTTGTCAACAAGTATGGTTATCATTACTTGTGCATAATTGTCAACAAGTATGATTGTTATTACTTGAGACAAAATTCATTAACAAGAATTTTTCATGCATTGATCTATTTAGTATTTGGATAAGGGATGTTAAGCAATTATTATTTAATAATGAATTAAAGTACTGAGTACGTTTGTTTTCATTAATAATAGATTGTATCCCATATTTGCATGTTTAATCCATGAATAACTTATGTTATGTTATTCTAAATTGTCCGTTGTCAATTAATGATATGGGAGTATCATTGAACTAAGACAAATGTTAGATTTGGTATAATATATATAAATTATATTGGTGCGTAGACAAGCCAAATTCACATGATATTCAATGATTGAAAAATTGAATATAGGACAAAATCCCAATGCATGATTGTACTTATGGATGTTGTCATTATAGTAAATCATGAATATTTATCCTCAGACTTGAGATACCAGGTAACTACTGTGGATGTAGCTCATTTTCTGCGAGATAATCTAACACTATCCGTAACTGGTAGTTATAAGGATTATTTTCAGAGGTGATGCGAAGTTCATAGGTTATGCTTGTAGTCAATACAGGATTTGGTTCCTTCAAATTTGTTTTGAAGTTTAATACTGTTTGTCCACTCGTAGGATTAACAAGATGTTTGCATGGTCATGCCCAAGGTCTATCTGGAATACGTTCAGAAGAGTTGGTAATCTTGCTTAATCATAAATAACGAGAAACACTAGTTAATTATGAAGTGACTTCAATCCATATCCATATTAACATAGTATTAGAATCAAAAGGATAAGTATGATGATGAATCATCAAAGGTGGTTTTTTCCAGGAAACCATACTCGAGATCGTTCTGGAGACATTGGCGTGTTATGCTAGACTAACCATTGTCATTGTTATATTAATCTATATCCGAGTGGGAGCTGTTAGTTTGACGGATGATAAATTAATATATCATGACCGGACTCGAACTCGAGACTTCGGGATTGCACACTTTACGTATGAGTTTCAATTAATTAATAATTATTGTTTTAGTGACGAATAATTATTAAATTCACGAAATGAGCATTTAACGGTACCTAACGACCGTTGGACGAAACATGAAGGACTTGATTTGAAAAGAGTGAAAGTTCGGTTCGGGTTGGGCTTTGTGACCCATGGCCGGCCACCCTCTCCTTAGGGTTAGGGGTTGGCTTTTGCTCCAAGTTTCTTGAATACTATATAATGAGACCTCCTCTCATTCATTCATTCATCCCTTGGTTCACTTGCAAACCAAATCTCCTTCTCTTTCTCCTCTTGAGTTAGAAATCGAACTACACCCTTATAGGGTTCCTACTAGATTTCTAAGCTCAAACCATTCTAGTTTAGTTGATCAACTACACCCTTCTAGGGTTCCTACGCGATCTTCTAAACATTATGTTTGCATTGCTTGTGAATTAAGAACCTAGCTTTTCTTATTGAAACGCTACTAATACGTGTGTTCAAGAACGAAGTGTTGTCATATTTTTGCTAACAAGGTGATTTGCCCTATTCGACTAACCCTAGTCGATCCACCATTAAACCCAATTAGGGTTTATAGTTCTTGTTCCATTGGTTTCTTGTTCTTGCTAGAAATCACAAAGAGGTACGCATCCATTTATATTCGGTTAATTTATTATTTGTATTTGATCTATTCCGCTGCGTACTCTTTGATGTTTATATGTTTATTGTTTTGTATTATTCATATATTCCAACATGATTATATATCGTGGTGCGTATGCTCCAAATGAGTTGATATTAGTATCGTGTTGTTGCTATTGATTTAGTGGCTTGGAAATATAGATGTAAATTCTCCAAGCCAGAAATTTAATGGTACCAATTTCATACCAGATCCAACTTTTTGTAACCTTGATATAATTATTTTAACTTTTCGCGACTTAGATGTTTTGTGATGTAATCAGAACATATGATGAATGTATGAAGTTTAAAGTCATAGATAGTAAACAATCTGTTGAACATAGTATGTTTACATTGAAACTCCCTTTGGTGTTATATTTTATTGATCAATATTTATAATACATAGAAATCCTAATGACCTAACCCACAAGCGGGCCTGGGCCAAATATACTATTGCCATAATGTTTAGCTCACTGCATTTGGTGATATGTTATCAGCAAACTGGTCAAACTTTTTGTAACCTTGATATAATTATTTTAACTTTTCGCGACTTAGATGTTTTGTGATGTAATCAGAACATATGATGAATGTATGAAGTTTAAAGTCATAGATAGTAAACATTCTGTTGAACATAGTATGTTTACATTGAAACTCCCTTTGGTGTTATATTTTATTGATCAATATTTATAATACATAGAAACCCTAATGACCTACCCCACAAGCGGGCCTGGGCCAAATATACTATTGCCATAATGTTTAGCTCACTGCATTTGGTGATATGTTATCAGCAAACTGGTCAATGTCCTCGAAGCCTTTATTTATTTATAAATTGCAGCAGTTCTTTTCATTTTCACATGGAATTACTCCCGAATACATACTTTTCATACTCCTAAGCATAACAAGACTACGTGAGCTTCTAACATTCAGCTGCCTTAAGCGAGAAGTAAATAGTAGAATACGATAGATTCATTTATTCCACTTGAAGATCATTATTTATAACGAGATTTCAAGTCGAATTATTTAGTTTCTAGTGTTTGTATCATTCTACTATCTGTACGAGTTTGATTATGGAAGATTAAAGAATACACTTGCCACTCCTAGGCCAAAACTCAACTCTTGGTTTATGTATTACCTTTATTTTTTAAGAGAAATTGTGGTAATATAATTAAACTTGGTTTTGTTGATTTTAGAAAAAAGAAAAGAAAGGATAGACTACTTTTTTGTGTAACAACCTAAATAAGATGTTAAGTATCGGCTGTTTATCTAAATCAGAACAACTAAAGAGGGTCATTAGTTGTAGTAATCACCTACACTTCATTCGTTGTATCCTAAAAAAAAAATGTAAACTTAAGAAACATTCATATATAGTGTATCCGAAGAATGATACTTATGATGCGTGTTTCATGACAGTTTTACCTACAATTACTGTAGAAAAAAATCGTAAAACGAGCAAATAAGACTAATCAACAATTTTATGGTCTCTTCTTAGCTTTCTTGGATCCGGTAGTCTTTGTAAATGTGAAATATTCACCTAGTGAAAATCGATTCCTTCCAGCATGAGTACCCACAACTGCCACTTCCCGCTTGCAAATTTCCGCTATAAGTTCTGGACTTTGTGTTAGAGTTTGACAATCAAAGTACACATATTGCGGAAGCTAGGATCAAGTAATAACACGTATAAAGATTAACTAAAACATAAATAGAAAACATACCCGATGCACTTCAAATAAACCTTGATTCTTGTACAATTAGATCAATGATAAACCCCTTACCGTTTTGTTTATCGATCTCTTGATAATTACTAAAGTAAGTAATTACCTCGTTCTTGTACACACAAACTACCAACGAATAAAGGTTTGATGCAAGTAAACAAAACACTTAATTTGCTTATGAAAATTTCGATCCTAAAACCCTTATGGGAGTGAGGATCGATCGACCAAGAGAAGAAACAAGGAGAAGAAAACTTTAGGGTTTTGTGTGTGTGCACAAGAGATGTGAAACCCTAATCCTTGGCCTTGTATATATACTAGGTGATTCCTTGGAGCACAAGCAAGGGTGGATCGACCCATGGTGTGGGCTTCGACCGGCCTAGGCACCCTTGGGGTGTTTCTAGATCCTTCTTGACTCCCAAGTTACACTCTAGTCCTCGTTCTCTTATCCCTTAATAATAATTAATACTTACGTTTAATATTAATGATTATTTAGTCCCTTAAGTGTTTATAAATATATATATACGATACATTTAACATATATATATTTATTTACATTATTCTTGTTTGTAAAGTGTGCAATCCCGAGGTCTCGGGTTCGATACTAGACATTTACTAATTAATATTTATACGTAACTTTTAACAGCTCCCACTCGTATATCTATTAATAGTAAAATGACAATGGTTAGCGTCTTGCAACACTCCAATGCCCCTAGTTCGACCTGAGCTAGGTTTCCTGGAAAACCTTTAATGATTCATCATTATTATTATCCTTTCGCCTCTAATACTACATTAATAAAGATGTGAGGTTCTTTATTAAATTCTGTTTCTCGTCTCTTTATGATTGAACAAAATTACCAAAACATCTGAACGTATTCCAGATAGACTTTGGGCGTGGCCACGCAAACATTTTGTCAACCCTACGAGGGGCCCAGCAGTATTAAACTTCTGAACAAATCAGAAGGAGCGAATTCTCTCTTGACTACAAGAATAACCCATGAACTTTGCAACATTCTGAAAACAACCCTTATGACTTCCAATTACGGTAAGCGGTAGATTGCTCCACAAAATGCACTACATCCATGACACTTATCTGGTATCTCAAGTCTGAGGATAACTATTAAATATGATTCTCACAATAAATTTAAATCATATTGTTGGGATAAGTCCAATACTCAATTCATTGAATATCATGTGAAATTGGTATGACTACGCATCAATATACTTTCAAGTATATCCTAAACCAATACTCAAAATTGTCTTAGTTTAATGATATTCCCATATCATTAATCGACAACGGACTATTTAGAATAATAAATTATTCACGGATCTTAAACATGCAAATATAGGATATATTATTAATAAGACAATGAATAAATAAACATAACCAATATTTTATTTCAGTAAATATTAATAATTGTACATTACATCCTTTATCCAAATACTAATCACAAATGGGCATGAAACTATCAGCTAATTTAAGTCCTATTCCTTCAGCATGCTTGTAAAGCTTGGTGCCAGGTAAAGGCTTTGTAAATTGATCAGCTAAGTTTTCATCTGTGTGAACTTTGAGCATTTCGATTTCACCTATCTCAACTTGTTCTCTGACATAGTGGTGCTTAATCGGGAAATGTCTGGTGCCTCTCATGATTCCAGGTTCATTGGCAAATGTAATTGCGGCTGAGTTGTCACAATACATCTTTATAGGTCGCTGAATCGAAGGCATAACCCCAAGCCCTGAAACAAACTTCCTAATCCAAACAGCTTCCATTGCAGCTTCTGAAGCAGCTATATACTCACTTTCTGTAGCAGACATCGCCAGTACACTCTGCTTTTTGCTCCTCCAATCAACAGCTCCTCCATTAATGACAAAGACATAACCCGTCTGAGACTTCGTATCATCTTTATCACCTTTCCAAGAAGCATCGCAGTAACCTGTTACATCAAGCTCTGCAGATGGAGTACCCCCATATACTAAGAACATCTCTTTAGTAGCCCTAAGGTACTTAAGAATATTCTTAACAGCAGTCCAGTGTTTTTCACCTGGGTTCTGCTGATATCGACTGGTTAAATTCTGAGCAAACGCAACATCAGGCCTTGTGCTTTTTACCGCATACATTATAGATCCCACAGCCGAAGCATAAGGGACTCTCTTCATGCGTTGCACCTCTTCGGGTGTTGAAGCACAAACTTTGTTGCTCAAGCCATGTTGCTCTTGCATCGGCAAATATCCTTTCTTGGAATTTTGCATACTGAATCTCTTCAATATTTTATCAATGTAAGCACTTTGGCTTAATCCAATTAATCGCTGAGATCTATCTCTATATATCTTGATTCCCAGAATAAATGCAGCTTCCCCTAGATCTTTCATAGAAAAACAACTTCCAAGATATTCCTTAACCTTTTGTAAACTTGGAATGTCATTCCCCATGATCAATATGTCATCGACATATAATATAAGGAAAATTACATTACTCCCACTAGCTTTGTGATATACACATGGCTCATCAAGATTTTGAGTGAATCCATACTTCTTAATTTCACTATCAAATCTTTTATTCCATTGTCGTGATGCTTGCTTTAATCCATAAATGGATCTCTTAAGCTTGCATACACGATCTGGGAATTCTGGATTTACAAACCCCTCAGGCTGCGCCATATAGATGTCTTCATCTAGGCGACCATTTAAGAAGGCGGTTTTGACATCCATTTGCCAAATCTCATAGTCATAGTAAGCGGCTATGGCTATAAGAATCCTAATTGCCCTTATGTCAGCTACAGGAGAAAAGGTCTCCTCATAGTCAACACCTAAAGTTTGAGTATAGCCTTTAGCTACCAAACGGGCCTTATAGGTGTGTACAATGCCATCCATATCAGTCTTCTTCTTGTAGAGCCATTTACTCCCAACTAGCTTGGCACCCGGAGGTAGGTCTACTTCTTCCCAGACTTCATTATCTTTCATGGATTGCATTTCCCCATTCATAGCTCCCTGCCATTTTTCCTTTTCTGGACTATTCATGGCAGCTTTATAACTTGTAGGTTCATCAAGATCCCCTATCAAGTTGTCATCACACTCCATGTTTAAACATAGACGTGTAGGAGCCTTCACAGATCTTGAAGATCTGCGAACGGGAATCACTTCAACTTCTGGTGGAGGACCTAAACTTTCAGGTTCTTCAGGAAGTTGGCTAGTGTTTTCAGAAGGTGTCACATCTTCATGATCGTCTTCCAGATCATATACTCTCCCACTGAATTCTTGAGATATGAGCTCCTTTTCTAAGAAGTCTCCATACCTTGCAACAAAAACCTTGTTTTCAGCTGGGTAATAAAAGTAGTAACCCATAGTTTCCTTAGGGTAACCTACGAAGATGCACTTTACAGATCTTTGTTGGAGTTTGTCTGCTGAGTCACGTTTAACATACGCCTCACAACCCCAGACCTTTAGATAAGACAAGTTAGGAACTTTCCCAGTCCATACTTCATATGGAGTCTTATCAACCTTCTTTGTTGGAACCATATTTAAAATGCGAACTGCAGATTCCAAGGCATAATCCCAAAACGAGTAAGGAAGAGTTGTTAGATTAAACATAGATCGTATCATATCTTGCAATGTACGATTCCTTCTTTCAGATACACCATTTTGTTGTGGAGTATATGGAGAAGTAAGGTGCTGGACAATTCCCTCCTTTGCTAAGTAATCTATAAACTCTTGACTCAGGTATTCACCACCTCTATCGGATCGAAGAGCTTTAATCTTCTTTCCTAGTTGCAACTCTACTTCTGCTTTAAACACTTTGAATGTCTCAAACACCTCATGTTTATGTTTAAGTAAATAAACATAACCATAACGGCTGTAGTCATCCGTAAATGTTAAGAAGTAGCTAGCACCTCTCCTTGACACATGTCTAAGTGGTCCACACACATCTGTGTGAATAAGACCAAGTAGATCATTCGCCCTTTCAATCCTATTTTTAAAGGGTTTCTTAGTCATTTTCCCAGCAATGCAAGATTCGCATTTATCAAATGATTCATCATTGATCTTTTCTAAAAGCCCATCATGTTGCAGCTTTTTCATGCGATCTTTGCCAATGTGAGCAAGTCGACAATGCCAAAGATAAGATGAATCCAGACCTTTCTTGATTCTCTTATTGTTGATGCTATACATTGAATTATTTTTAACAAAAGCTTTATCATTATCATTCATATCAATTTCAAAGACACCATTCACAGCAATAGCATTAAAATAAAAAACACCATTTAAAGAAACCGAAATTCCATTGCTAGAAATAGTATGCTCAAAACCAAGGTTCAACAAACATGAAAATGAAATTACACCTCTAACAATTGACGGTGCATAATGACAATTATTTAAAGATAGTACTAAGCCCGAAGGCAACACTAAATCATAAACTCCTATAGCTTCAACTCCTGCATGCGCTCCGTTACCAACGTGCAAGAATTGTTGTCCATAGGCCAGCTTTCTCTCAACTCTAAACCCCTGCAAGGTATTGCAAATATGAATGCCACATCCCGTATCATATACCCATGAATTCAATTTAGGAGTAAGAGTGAATAATTCAATCATAAAGAACGCACCTGATGAACTGGGGTTACCAGCTTCATTCCCCTGCTTCTTGAGTCGCAAGTCATGAATATAGAGAGGACAATTGCGCTTCCAATGGCCCTTTTCATGACAATGGTGACATGCCTGATCCTTCTTGTTTGGTGGATTCACCTTTTTCTGCTTAGGCTGATGTTGCTTCATCTTGGGTTCAGGTTGATAGGCCATGACCTGCTTGCCTTTGTTAACCTTCCCTTTGCCTTTGTTCACATGCGATTTCTTCTGGATTCTCCCACCATGAATTGCCAACACTTGCGGGGTAGGATTCTTGACCTTGGCTGGTAGACTTTTCTCATACTCAATAAGCAATGCGAGTAATTCAGATACTGTCTTCCCCGAGCAGTGCATATTGAAGTTCTGCACAAAACCAGCAAAGTCCTTGTTAAGGGACCTGTTGATCAAGTGCACTTGCACATTGTCAGGGTAACCAAATCCAATTCTGTGAAGCTGATCAAAAGATTCCTTCATCTCAGTCACATAATCTTCAACTGGTTTACCATCACCATGCTTGCAGTTATGTAGCTTGTCCAATTCATCATACAATTCAACTGCTGGTGGTTTCTCATAAGATTGCCTAAGAACATCAAGCATATCTTTTGGGAAAAAGTACTCAAACTTCTTTTGCAATTGAGCACTCATGCTAGTGAGCATTAAACAAGCAACCTCATTAAACTTAGCATGTTCCACCCTCCATGCCGCCTTGACTGCTTCTGGTTCAGAAGCAGCAGGCTCAGCTGGGCATTCTTCGGTCAAATAGTCCATTTTACCGGTCGACCTCAAGACAATTCTAAGTGAGCGGTACCAATCATTGAAATTCTTTCCAGTCAGTTTCTCTCTCTCAAGATGACTCTTGAAAGCAGAAATCACAGATGGGGTATCGGGTTGAGCCATATCTACAGATAAAAGTTCAAACATTAGTATTTTCGATAATAAATATCTTCAAGAAAATAAAATACCCATTAGTTATATTCATATAACCACCAAAATTTTCTTGAAAACCTAGGATCTAACTTTACATAGTTCCACCACATCAGTTGATCTGCTAGTGGTGAAAGTACAAAAGATAGTAATCTGTCGAACAATAATTGGCAAACAAGATTTCCAATTCCTAGATCATTATGGGAATTACATCAAATTGATTCATCAATTTGCCTTGTAAGCATGTTTCATCCCATCTCATGCCTTAAGTTCTAGGTCTCACGCACAACTTAATTAAGTCGTCTACCTTAGAAACTGTAAAATTACAATTATGGTCTCACGCGTTAAAAGAATTTTACCTTGTTATAGTAATTTAGCCTAGGTCTCACGTTTACTAAATTAAAATTCCAAGTGTTTCTTATAGGTAGATGGCATGTAACTTAAATTATAAAGGGTATTTATTTTTGATATGTCAATCAAAATATGTACAAAGATGCATGCACTCATCTTTATAACATAAGTTTTCATAAAAACTTTTTATATCCAATTCGTGAAATTAATACACAAAGTTTTACTTGAGGTTTATGCCAAAACCCTAAGATGACTTTCTACAACATATGATTTTAAAAGTAATTCGTTTAAGACATATTCAAGATTGTGATAACCAAGGCAGACTCTAAGGCTCTTTTCTAAGCCTTCAAATCACGGTTATGAATATCATCTTAAAAGACTTAATTTTAAAAACATATTTGCACAAAACATCATTCAAGCAAAAGTTTATGGATTCAATCTCAAAATAGTAATAAAGTTTGAATTTTGCTAGTCTCGACTGGGAGCTGATTACCGTGCGAATCGGACCACGATTGTCAATAAGACCTTGCAAGATTCTTACTTTATCACTTTAGGGTTTCAAAATTATTAGTCCATATTATTTTCTTTTATGAAAATCACCCTTTTTATTGCTTACATCAAGTCAAACAATTAAGAAAACAATAAAACAAGTAATTTAAAGAAAATAAACAACTAATAATAAAACCTGAAACAATTAGCCACATGCAAACCATATTAAAAGATCCTAATAAAATCAATTCTAGGTATAATTATGCATGTAATCACCTAAGGCCTTCCCTTCTTAATGGAAGTGGAGCCACATACATTGACGAATCAATTGCGTAGGCCAAAGATAATATACACACCACATAGCATATAAATTGATTTTAATATATATGGAGTCTTCCCCAATTTTAGATCTATTTAAAACATGTGACATAAATAAACAAACAAGATCCATGACTAACATGCATGTTTCGTCACGGATTAACCTAACAATTAGCACATAGGTCACAAGTATGTCCACAAAAACCGGTTTAGACCTAGGGTTTCTATATGATTATTATATAATCAAGAAAACCACAAACCCTAATTAGGGTTTTATAGTGGAAATCGACCCCCCCCTTAAAATTAGGGTTAGGGTTACAAAAATTTTTAAAAAAAATTTAAAGAAAACCCTAGAAAAACATGTATCTAAAACAATTAAAGATCCGATTTTTATTACGTTTTAGTAATCAATTACATGTTATCCATGGCTCGTGATGCCACTGTTAGAGTTTGACAATCAAAGTACACATATTGCGGAAGCTAGGATCAAGTAATAACACGTATAAAGATTAACTAAAACATAAATAGAAAACATACCCGATGCACTTCAAATAAACCTTGATTCTTGTACAATTAGATCAATGATAAACCCCTTACCGTTTTGTTTATCGATCTCTTGATAATTACTAAAGTAAGTAATTACCTCGTTCTTGTACACACAAACTACCAACGAATAAAGGTTTGATGCAAGTAAACAAAACACTTAATTTGCTTATGAAAATTTCGATCCTAAAACCCTTATGGGAGTGAGGATCGATCGACCAAGAGAAGAAACAAGGAGAAGAAAACTTTAGGGTTTTGTGTGTGTGCACAAGAGATGTGAAACCCTAATCCTTGGCCTTGTATATATACTAGGTGATTCCTTGGAGCACAAGCAAGGGTGGATCGACCCATGGTGTGGGCTTCGACCGGCCTAGGCACCCTTGGGGTGTTTCTAGATCCTTCTTGACTCCCAAGTTACACTCTAGTCCTCGTTCTCTTATCCCTTAATAATAATTAATACTTACGTTTAATATTAATGATTATTTAGTCCCTTAAGTGTTTATAAATATATATATACGATACATTTAACATATATATATTTATTTACATTATTCTTGTTTGTAAAGTGTGCAATCCCGAGGTCTCGGGTTCGATACTAGACATTTACTAATTAATATTTATACGTAACTTTTAACACTTTGTTTATCATCACCTTTGTGCATCGGTTTTTTCTCAATAGCATCATCATGTTTAGCTTCATCTTTTTCTTGTAAAAGATCACCATCATTCATTCTTTCTTGGGATGGACCTTTTTTACATGGGCGTAAGCTTGGGAATTGCAGATCATACTCTTGATCACGTTCAACAGATGGATCTTTAAACTCATCAACGTCTTGTAGTGGACCTTGTTTATGACTTACGACATCTTGTTGCATAATTTGGAACTATGAGACGTTGTATAAGGGGTTTCGATATCTTGTTGTGATGGATCATCTACTTTCGCTTCCTCTTGAGACGGTTCTTCCCTATCATGATGTCGCATATCATGGTCTTGATCGACAGACGATTCAGGGTCTATGATGACAGCGTCACCTTCTGGTGGTCCTTGTTTGTTACTTGCACCTTCTTGTAGCAGAATCTTTGAACTAGCACTTTCAACCTCAATGTTTTGATTATTGACAACACATGGTTCGGCAACCGTTGAAGAAGACATAACGATGTTTTTAATATCTTCGTGAATCTGATTAGTAATCATATTGGAACCTTCATTTTGCTCAAGAACACGATTCATGGTTCTTGACCTCATCGTCTTGTTTATCAGTTCTTGCATCTACTTGTACCTTCTCAACGATCACTTTCAAACTATACTGAACCTCATCTTGAAACTTAGAAATACGATCACGAAGTGACTCATCAACTTTATCTACAAGGCCATCAAATTCGACCTTAAGCAACTGCATACTTGCACTCACATCATCCAGCTTCTTCAATAACTTTCTCCTTGTATCCTCTTCACTAGTAGATGCTTCTTGACGGGTTTCGACAATAGTTTGAGCAACATCTTCTTGTGGTGGAGTTTGTTGATTTAGTAAATCAAAACATTGTTGCAACCCATGTTTAATCTCCGCAAGATCATCAAGAAGTGGCGACGATTCTTGACCAACTTCATCTTGTGGTGGAGCTTGTAGCAAATCATAAACTTGTTGCAACCCAATATTATTCGCAGCAAAATCAGCAGCAATGGATCTTGAATCACCCTCAAAAAGTGCAACCGATTTTTGAGCAACTACATCTTTATGGTTTTCAACAGACGAAGAGTTTTAAATTGCAGACAAAGATGCTTTCATACTATTCAACATTTTAGTCTCTAAATTCACCTATCAAGTTATCAAATCCACTGTTTTTTATGATGAAGACAACAACAAATTCGAAACTAATCGACTAAAAATCATTATAAGTAATGAGATGAAATATAGAATCGAAAAGGATACCTGTGCACATGCAAGTCCAAAGGAAAGTCCACGTTAAACTTTGATTTATAAATTTGGAACGGTAATCTATCATATTTATAGGCAAAATATTATCGTACTGATATAACAGTTGTTCTTGTAGTATACTGTAATTCGAATGAATTTTTTTCCTTATGGCAAAAGATATCCTTCAATTTTTAAAATTAATTTTTTTGGCACACTTTTTCTAACAATTTTTTCAACTAAGGCTGGTGGCAATGGTCACTACAAAAAAATTTCATACCTCTCAACCCACCAATAATATCATTCCACCTCACTCACACTTTTTGTATACCTCCCAACCTTTTTTTAGTGGCAATGGTCACTTTTTTCATACCTCCCAAACCACCAACTTTTTATTTTTTTATTTTTTATTTTCATAAATAAATAATTTAATAAAAACATAATATTTCATTAATAACTAAAAATATAGAAATTAATACCGGTTTGAGTTTGTGGTTGCGTTTCGGGAACAAACTCAACCTCATCATCATCATCATATAGAGGTAGTTCGCGCTCAACACTAGGCTCACGACGTGAAGGACCTTCACGGTAGTCAGAAAACGGGTTGAACTCATTTGTCATAATTACGTTATATTGACTTGGATTCAACGGTGGTGGGGGTCGTGCATAATATTGTTCTTGAAAGAATTGTGGATGAACCGGTGGAGGAGGTTGGGGATAGTAGGCGGATTCAGGGTGTTGTTGACTTGCAACTTGCGGACGAAAACGTTGTCCACGAACGCCACGACCACGACCTCTTGTTGAACTTGATTTTCTTTGATCCATGCTACACTTTTTTTTAAGTATGATATAGAGATATAGAGTTTGATTGTAAAAGTATGAAATAAAGTTTGATATAGTTTGATTGAAATTGTAGTATTTATAGGATTTTTTTTTTTTTTTTTTTTTTTTTTTGTTCCAAGGCTCCAACGTCTTTTTTTTTTTGGATTTTACCCCCAACGTTCAAACCATTCAATGCTCCAACGGATAGTAACTTTCAAACCGCAGCAGTGTTTATCACCGCTAGACCAAACCGCTGGGGTGGCGGCGGTGTTCCCCGGCGGTTTGGGGCAAACCGCTGGCCAAACCGGCACCGTTGCCACTTCCCTAATCGTCTTAATTCACTTGCGAATCTATTTTTCAGTAGGAGTGAGATAAGTATAAGGTTATCAATGTTCTATTGTGGGCTTACAAAATTCTGGTAAAAGTAGCTTAAGCTTAATGATGTATTTTAGTTTAGACTAACAAATAGACTTGATACAAATTTGAAGAAAAAAAATCACTTTCAACCGATGAGTCTTTAGTTTAGTAGAATCTGTGTGAAATTAATTTGTTCATTCAAGAGATCGATTTTGGTTTCAACTCCTGTCAAAAACACATATAAACTTTACAAAGATTTTTAAGAACCTATAAATTAGTTGTGTATGAATTTGGCTTCCAACATAGAATGTTTCTTAGGCGTTAGTGGTGTGTTTGCGGAAGGCCTTAACACCACAACGTAGAATGTTTCTTAGGCGTAGGTTCGGGCTGTTTTGTGTTCCTATTTATTTCGTGTCTTCGCCTAGTTTAGCTTTCATGATTCGGTATGACGAATCATGTAGTTAGTTTTAACACATATTAGTGTGTTGTCTTTGTAAATCAATGTCGTACTCAGCCGCATTCATGTACTTATCAGTTTTTTGAGTAATATTTTACCAGGGTAAAAAGCCATTTTACAAAAAAAAAAAAAAAGAAAAAAAAAAAAAAAAAAAAAAAAAAAAAAAAGATGAATTTGGCATCCAAAAGTTAATAATTACTCTTAGTTACAGGTTATGCAAGAGAACGCTGGTTAAAATGTCAAAATGTTGAATCATGGTTGTTAAAATCTCGATTATAATATTAGGATATTATGAATCTACGATAGTACAAAGCAAAAATAATCCAATTCAACATAAGATCTTTGCAAGCGTAGAATTTTAATAGGATGTTGATTTTGATAAATGATCGTACAATCTCTATCCAATTCGATCTAACTTTGCTCGAAACACAAGTTAAAAAACTACTAATTTATTGATTAACTTTTATAGAATTTGAAAAGCAAGAAGTTAATTCTATTAAATGTTTCATAATCAGTATTTAAGCCGACATTTCCATAAAACATTCATACAATTTTGTGTTTGATATATAATAATTTGTAAATTTGTTTATTAATACAACGCCCATTAAGAAAAATGACATTATAGTAGGATCTCAAATCTCCGATCTAATCTAACAAACTCGATCTTGAAAAAACGAAAAAAAAAAAAAAAAACACTTGAGTAAGATCCCGATCTTGTAAATCTTGGTTGAATCTATACTTTCTTTGTCATCAAAACCAAATCAATTATCAATTTGCTATGCCAAGCCCAATGTAAAAGTAGTCGAAGAGGTACAAACACACCAGCAACAACATAAATAGATGAGCCCAAATCTGGAAAATAAGGAGATTTCAAGCCATGTTAGCTATTTTCTAGCAATTATATTCTTCCTACTCTACTGTACTTAAAATTTTCGTTATACAAACAATGATATAGTTTTGTGGCATGATGTGCGGAGAATCTTTGGCTTGCTTACTTTAACATGTTATATTGTATTTGAAAAGTGCTTATTACCTTTTGGTCGTAAATAAACCAATACCAAGACGGATGACGTAATAATTGGTCTCAAAATGGCTACTGTTCTTTATTGGTTTTCTTAGGTATTCACATGTCAACTTCACTTGAATGTTTTTTTATTTATCTAAAGAGATGAATGTAAGTTGTTTCAATTGGGTCAAAAAGAGTATATGCACATAGTAGGAAGTTTTTTGGTTTAAGTCCGGGTGTGAGGATTCTTGGTCCATTTGCTGATGCTTGTAACTTCCGATTTGTGGTTTGAGTGTGACAACTTTCTTTACTCAATGCAATATGGCCTATTCAAGCTTTTTATTGGGAATATGGTTCTTTATTATGGAGTTCATTTCAGTTTTATCAACCCATACGATCATGAGTATGCCATCAAATGTTCATACTTCCATTTTTATCAAAGTTCAAATAACTAAAGGATGCACGTTTATTCTTTCTTAGCCAAAGTCCACCATAACTTAACATACTTCTTAATCCTTCAATTCGAACTCTCCTAGCTCCTCATACCTCCTATCTCCCAGCAAAAAAATACAAATTTCTAACTTTTTTCATCTATCATATTGAAGGGTCTTATCCTCTTTATGGTTTTCCAAATTATTAGTGGGCCAACTTTACTTGAATGATATGAATATAATGATTTGTTTCTGGTCCTAGGTTGCAATTTGTCAAAACGAGTATATATGATTTGCAATTAGGAATACAGTTCTAGATCTTGGAGTTTATTGCGTTTCTAACATGTTACGTATTTGTCATAAATCATAGATGCCTCAATGAAATTTCAACCTTAGGCTTGTTTCTTGTCTTTGTGTTAGAGGGCATTGTAAACTCAAAGGTACTAGTTTATTACCATGTATTGTGAACCATTTTTGCATTGTAAACTCGAAGGTACTAGTTTATTACCATGTATTGTGAACCATTTGTAACTTGTAAGAAACTTATGCATGTGGGTTTGGTGTTTTAGTTAGCGGGTCTAGTGTTATGATCTTTTAGTTAGCGGAGTATAGGAACGGGATTTTCTAACGACAAACAGTTATAGTTACACAAAACACTACACAAAACGGTACACAAAACACTTAACCAAAATATCACTATAACTATCTGTCGCTAAAAAATACCGTTGCTATGCACGGGTACTCGTCTAGTAATAGCTAGAGCAATAAGGCAATAGTAACATAATACACAAGAAAATTTTCAGTTAAAGATGCGTGATATTTTAAATGCCACAAATCCACAAGACATCAGAAAACATCAAAATTTAACTGTCATCTGTTAAATTTGAATGATCATACCAAAAATGCCTAGCCACAACGTCACAAGTCATAGACTTGTGGTTCAACTTCATCTCTACTTTGAATCCACCATAACAAATTACTTAGTGAATTCCCATCATCATGTCCTTCTAAACTTCTAATCTTTTCAAGAGCAACACGTTTGTCATACACACCTTCTAACGCATACACAAACCCTTTCCACCCTTCACCAACACCTTCCCTATCTAACGCAGGTAAAGTCCATTTCACAAGCTGCTTCACAAACTCGACATCCGAAAACAAAGCCTCAGTAATCGGTGACAATGGAAGTACTTGAATCCCCAGCCTGCATTCTTTCCATTCAGGAGGAGCAAACCACAATCCATTGTCTCTTTTATTCGCCCATAATACTCCCACCACTCGGTTTTGGCTTGTGAAGTCTTTAGGGTACAAAATGTTATTCTCTTTTACATGCCACCATGTTGCGTGAATCTCCATGGCTAATAGTAAAGAGCCAGTTGAAAAAAGATCCTTGTCCCCATACGCTAATCCCATTAGTGCAGTTGAGTAATACGCGTTCACTGCTTCACTTGTGCTTTCTTGGTTCCTACCATCTGCAAATTCTGTCAAACCTCCAGCCCATGAATGTAACTTCCACAAATCAAAGCATCTTAATCGAGTATACTTTGTGTTTTCGCCTCTTACTAATGTCATGAAATTCTCCGCTAACGAGTAGGCTTGAGGTTTGTATTGGCTTCCCCAAACAGGGTCTAGTTTCGCAAGAACAGCAATACCGTAAAGAAAGTAACCGATATGGTAATGCTGATCGTTGTATATCCCAAACCCGAAATCAGCACCAGAATCATGAGAACCTAGTTTTGTTAAGAGCCCACCCCAAGATTTATCATACAGAAAACCATTTTCATTAAAGGTTCCATCTAACCATGGTTCGATTGTATCCTTCAAGTAATTTTGAACCTTAGGCATTACATCAAGATAACCAATTTCTTCAGCTATTAATGCTAATCTAGCTGCTCTTGCCACTAATTTCCCATAAAAGTATGAAGATGTTGTCGATATTGAAATTGAATCCAAAGCTTCCACATCCTTAACAAGAGAGTTCACGATCTCAGGGATTGATTCTTCCTTGATACCTTTGATCGAATGCCAAGTTACTGAAACCGGTTTGGGTTTTAAGACCCATGAATTCCCAATAACACCCACAAGTTCACCGTCAATGCTACTATATTTAAACTCATCAAGAACTTTATTTGAAGACGAATGATCAATAAGACGACGATGAAGAGGGTTCGCTAACATTAGCAAATTCCCCGAACCTCTCGTTTCCCATTTATATTCAACACTAGATGGTGCACTAACTACAGCATCACCAGATATTGGATAACAAGAACTGAACTGATCAAGAATAGGTTCAAGTTTTGAGTCAGAATTCGGCAGTATCACAATACGAATTATACCAGAAAACGGCAAAGATGTGATATTTGACATCTTATATGTCAAATCAATGGGTGAAGAGGAATACAACACCCATGTCTGGCCGTTGTTGAGACAGAATTTGTACATTGTTTTTGATGAATCAGAAGTAAAATCAAGAATTGCATGAATAGTTGAAATTAAGAGTCCAACTTGTTGCAATACTTGAAAAGTTAAAAATGGGCTGCCTCTCACGAGAAAAAATCTTAAATTTGGAAGATCCAAAGTGACACTTAGATCACTGAATGAAGATACCATGTGGGTTTGTTTCGGGTCGGGTTTATTGACTGCAGAGATGGTGAGATCAGCGATGAAGACTTGAGTTGAGAATGTGGTGGTGGTGAATAGTGATGGGTAAGAAACAGAAATCGCTGAGGATGCTGATTTGATCAGATACGGGTGGATGTATTCAGGTTGATCACCATTTTTTAGGACAAAGTTTTGAAAGAATGAGCTTGTGGGGAGAGGGGACGTAAGGAGATCGGGTGAGAAAAAAGTGGAAGGGTCAGGGAGGACAGCCGACTTGGAGTCTGGGAACATGAAAGGGTGAGTGGGTGGGTGGTTCATGGTGGATCCATAAGGAGAATACGATGAAGAGCATGCATTGTTCGGCCTATATGCGCTATTACATACACTTTTACGCATGTGTGGGAACATAGCAATCACAGCCACAACGAAAACCTGCAGAAAGAAGAATATGTAAGCTTTGGTAAAAAGCTACTTGTTTCTGTATCAGCTAAGTAGTAATTTTGTCGGAAATTAAAACCAGTATAAATTATGAAATTGTGTTTGTGTTCATTGAAGTATATGTAACTACAAAAGAATATACATACCCCAACATATAGAGGAAAATGACTTGGTTGTCGATCTGAGCCAAAAGGTTTTCTACTCGGGGTTGATGCCCCTGCAGCACTTGTAGTCGACCCTACAAAATTATATCATGTTGAATTCCAAAAGAGCCCAAGTACAAAAACTATTAAATCAGATATGATATGATGTTCTTTCAAGAGATAAGAAAACCATGTGCACGGTGTGCCTATAATAAAAATGGTAGATATACAGAGAACAAAATGTGTACCTGAGTTAGGAGGTTGCCTACGTTGGTTTGCAGAATGGGAGGTAGTATTAGTAGCCATCGGTTCTGCAACAATATGATGGTCCTGTTCACCATGAAGTATCCAAATTTGTTGTAAGAAAGCTGTTTAAAAACGTGTGTGATAATCATGCACATTGCACAAAAGGTTCCCACAATTGCAACTCATACAAGTCACATGATTTGTAGAAATTTACAGACATCCTAGTATAAAATACCGATTCATCAGTATCACATAAGGTAACCACTTTATAATCTATGTGGTTTAAAGTAAAAGTAAACGAGCGTGCTTTCAGTTTCCACTACCAAATTCCAATGCAACAGTGATATAAACTCAACGAAATTTATGTCATTACCCACACATAATTTGATCTCATACTCATTAACACATAAGTTGACAATCCTGAGTTCTTGACCCAAAGTCTTTCAAACCGGTCAGTTTGCTTCATTTGAAAAAGAAAAAAAAATGTGGTAATTTGGACTCTGCTAGCGGGTCAGAATGGGGTAACAAGGAATATTATGTGTTTATAGTATTATTGTTCAAATTTTTTTGTGCACCCGGTCATATTTAGTTCTGGCTCCGTCCCTCGTAACAAACGGACAATTAAGCAAACACAGAATCAAAGATCACTCCTGCCTTGCAGAACCTAAAGGAATAATAAACCAAATATTACTTACAGTTCATTTATATAAATTATTGATTTTAAGTTATCTTTCCTTTTTAAATAACTTTCCCGAATTAACACTTTATTACTTTAAGGTTATTATTGACGATTAAATAATATTTAAGGTATAAAATGATCAATATAATAGTTTAGATTTTAAAGTGTCAATATTATAAGCTTAGGGTCTAAAATGTAAATTATCAAAATTAAATATTAGAAAGTCAAATAAAATTATTTTAAACTTTATTTTAATAATTTAATATTAAGGTAATAATTTTGGACCCCGTCATTATAATTTTATGTAGTTTATTATCGTACCCACGATATTAATATTTATGCCATGACGACTCAAGATTTTTATCAAATTATGTACGACTAGTGATTTAGCTCGACTCTTAGCAATTTTAGATCATTCGACAACATAAAAACAATAGAACCATAATCTGTTATCCTACGTGTATATATATAATTCAACACACATGACACCGACTCACTTGTTTGTTACATGTTCGACACATATATACTCCTTATACGATTCATATAGTTCAACAAATATAACACCAACTCATCCTTTTCTTGTTTCTTTTTTAGTTCGAAAACCAGGAAAGAAAAACCAAGACCCTTTTTATTCTTTTTATATTACATGCACCATATAAGTAAACTAGCTGTATCCCATTCGAATGGCAATTAAGAGGTATAGGTGTACTAGATTAAAGATATTGACTTCATGTATAGTTTATAGTATCACATGCATACATATATATAAATTCGACATAGGCTACTGATGACAGATTCATACTTTATTACTTTATCATTCACATGCTTATAAGTAGACTAGGAACTAGGTAGATACTACAAGTTCATTCATGCTTTGTACGGTATAAAGAAAACGAAAAAAAATAAGATAGATGATACCTAGTTAGTCTACTCGAATAGAAGTATAGACAACAGCTCCAACCTTGAAAACCTTCTTTAGTGAATCGAATTTAACCAGGAAGAAAAGATCGAGACTTTCTTGCTTAGGGTTTGTTTTTAATGAAACGTTAAGGTGGCTTTGGAATAGATAATCCGTATATATGATTATAGATAGGGAAGATCAAAGTCGGTTAGGAGTTTTGATGGGCCAAGGAACCCAAAATGTCTTGTTTTAGCCCAAGATACACATATTAAGCCCATAGCAAGTTTTGTACTAATTATAAATTATTTTCGGACCTTGTGCATTTTTAAACGTACATCATATATTCCTACAATGTAAAAAATAAAAATATATTTTACAAACTTCTTTGAATTATTATGATCATACATGATTAATGGTAAAATTATTAGAGCTTATTTGGTATTTTATTTTTATTTATTTATGATTCTAAATTATAAGGGTATTTTGGTCTTTTTACGTATTTTTAAATTTTAGGTATTACAACTTCTTCCCCTCTAAAAAGAAATTTTCGTCCGCGAAAATTGAATGAGCAGATTAGACGGAAATGAATTGGATTACAGAAATTACCAGAACAGAACGGACACAAAAACTTTCGGTTACAGAAATAGTCTCAATTCAGAATAACCTTTTTAACAGATTTTGAACGGACAGACAGATCTTTCTTATCGAAATTCATAACTTCATATCTTATTCAGAACAGATCATACATCAATTCAACGAATGCGTGATAACTAAAGTACTTCCCAAAAGTACCAATAGACAAACATATTAAATATGGAAAATCAAACGATAGGAAACCTTGTGAAAACTTCTAAATTTCTTAACGGATAACCAACGATCAACAAACGTGCGACGCAAATTCGAACTTATCCAAATATCTAACGATAACGGCAGAACTCTCATACATAGAATGAATCCTATAAATCTTTCTCTAATCATGAATAATCCAACTAACGGAGATTTAATGCTTCTCAAACATTTCCTGAAATATCATATGCTCACAATGAATGTAAATTATATAATAGAAATATTATCACGTTGGCCAGGCGTCATAATATTTGCATCATATAAATATACCTTCATGGTGACCATACTTTATCTCAAGTCATGTATAAGCAATAAATAACGGCGTCACGATACTTCTTCTTCAAAATAATCATCCTTAATAGAGTCGAACGGAAAACGAAACATGTAAAAAAAATAACAGAATTTTAACGGAAATACGCAGAATTGTCATAAAATAAAACTTCCAACGGAAAACTTAATAGTCTAAAAGATTCAAACACATCCTTGAAGTCATGAGAATGAAAACAAAATCAGAGTCTAACATCCGAATGAAAAATAAATAAAAGAAAACTAGTTGAGTGCACGATCTCCTAGTTGATTCTGCTTATCCTCCCTTGCCTTCTTATTGTAATTGTTGGCCTGATACTTGGGACAGTCTTTAATCTTGTGATCCATAGAGCCACATGAAAAACAAGCATTTGTAAGTCTATTGCACACTCCTCTGTGGTTCTTCCCACACGTAGCACATTGAGGTATCCTCTCCTGATCCTCCTTCTGCTCTTGATCCCTTGAGGTGATATCACGGTTAGTTCTTTGAGCTTGTTCTCCATCCCTCCATGATCTTTGATTGTAGTAGTAACCTTGGCGGTCATTTCTCTGCCCATCACTAGCCCTCTGATCCTGTCCTCTTGACTCTTGTTTCCTGTCAATCTGACCCTTCTGATCACGACCCTTATCATCTCGACCTTTATGTTCCAAACTCCTATCTTGTTGACCTAGTCCTTTGTCCTGAATGCGATCTCCATCTCTGCCTCTCTTATTTGAACTGCCACTTTCATTTAACAACTCAATGTTACGAGCTGCAGCACACACTTGTGCCACATCAGTATACTCATTGTTGACAATCCGATCTAACACCCATCTCTTCAATCCCCACTTGAAATGCCTGGCCTGTCTCTGAGCATCACCAGCAACAGGTCCCACAAAACTGACCAATCTCATAAACCTCTGCATATACTCCACAGAGTTCTTCTTTTCCAACTGATAAATAGACCCATATTCCCTTTCATACCTTTGTTGCTCAGAAACAGGGAAATACCTATTATAGAAAATCTCACGAAAAGTAGCCCAAGTGCACGTATCAGCATAAGCTTCTCCTCCTTCTTGAGCCCGAAGATAAGCCTTCCACCAACTAAGAGCTTCTCCTTCCAACTTGAATGCAGCCAATCGTGTCTTGAAATTATCAGCACAACCCAAAACTTGGAACAACTTCTCTATGTGAGTAATCCAATCTTCTGCCTCAGCAGGAGAAGCAGCAGATCGAAAACCAAGTGGTTTCAGCTTGTTGAACCTCTCAATCCAGTCATGAATTTTGGTAGGTGGAGCACCACTACCACCACCTGAGAACCCACCATTATTTCTGATGAGGTTTGAAAATATATAATGTTCTAAAACCACACTAGTGAAAATCATGATGAGGTTTGAAATGTAAAGGTTAAATCTCAACATGATGAAACTCTCATTCATAGATCCGTAGGGATGTCTCAGATATTTAATTAATATGCTGAGAATTATGAATTACAGGATCAAAGTAAGCCTGTTAATCATAATGACGCATTTACTAATTATGGTAAATTGCTCATACTATGAATGTTAAGATGCTGTCCATAAAGATAAATCAACTTTGAAAACTTGGTTTATCTTAATGAAGATGAGTTTCTGCAAGAGAAGAAAAACCCTAGAGGTTTAAATCTTTGCATAAAGAATCATATGAACAAAATTGTATACATATTTTAATGTATGTCTTATGACAAAATTATTAATCATACTTAAGTAATTAACTATGATTGAATACTCTTTCCTAAGCACATTAAAATATAAAGATGGTAGTTGTCATATTCATTTTTATGAATATGAAATTTGACAATGGATTATAAAACCTCTTTCTTATATAATTACTTAAGCGAGGACGATGAGTAATTAAGAGTTTTATGAATTCATTTAATCTTTGAAAGTATACAAAATGCAAGAATCCAAGTATGGATAGATGCATGCATCAAGGAGATAAATCTTATGTTTAAATATTAAATCTATGTTTTGATTTATAATTTAAAATAAGATAACTCCTAAGTAATTCTGAAAGCTGGTGGGAGTATTATGTTTACTTATTTAAATCATATATGTTGTATAACATATAGGAAGTAACATTCTATATAAGTTAAATGGTAAGTCATAACTTGGAATGAAACTTTAATTGAAAGATTTAATAAGTAAAACATACAACCTTGAATATATGTTTATTGATGTAAACATGTGCGGTAAATGAATCTAATAGAACATGATATATCATTTAGAAAGTTTAAATGGATATGTAGTACATGAATGAAATTTAAGTTGGACACGAGAATTTTTCATGTACATCATGTTGTTGTTATATCATGCTTTGATAAAAGATGATTTGACAACATTGATATCTAATTGAAAGATATTAGATAAGTTGTGTAATGAATATTCTAAAGGAATATATTTGGATATAGAATAACATCCTCAGCCTGGAACAATTTCTAGATTCTATAAATGAACAATTTGTAAAATTGTCATAGCCAACAAACTTGAAAGTTTGGAAGGAATAAAACATTACACATTGAAGTTTACGGAAAAGAGCATATTGTTGTTTGCATACAATTATGCTAATAAAATTGAGATGACACTCAATACTAGTCATGGAAGGATTTAATCCTTGCTAATAGCCATGTGTACTAGTTATGCTTAACGAAAAACATAGTTGCATTATACGTTAAAGAATAAGAATACTTTAAACTTTAAAGGTTTGGAAGTTTAATTATCATAAATTGTAGTTATCAAAACAATATTGAATCAAAACAGGGTATAGGATGAAAAGTTACAAGAACCACAACACTAATCAACACTTAATCTTTCCTAATATCCAATCAACCTTTAACCCTTGTCTTCAATATTTTTGCCCACCCTTAACTACCCTTTTTAGCCTTGTAAAAACTTTTCCCGAACACTTGTAAACTTTCAAGAAAAACCAATGGAAAAGATGAGATTATGGTGTTGTTTATGGTGGGATTTTGTGATGAAATGAACTAAGATACAAACTAGAAAAATAATTCTTCACTTGTGACTAGTAGCAAAATTTGATACGAAGTTTGTGTTGATAATGTTGTAACTCACGGCAAGAAAGGGAAGGACAAAAGAGAAGGTAAAGTTTCTTAGTTAGATATGCATGAATTAAGATATTAATGTTTAATGATAAGACATTATAAAGTTTAGGATAGTACTAGTTCTAACAAAAGACAGGTGTTATGATACAAGTTAGGCGTGGCATTAGAAGAACAAAAATAGAGATTTTGTATTTATCTAGTTATATAATGATAGTTTACGGTATAGAGGGTATAGTTTGATCCCGGTAATTACTAACCTTAGGTCCTTAAGTCACGAAAATTAAAACCGAGTAACATAAAAATATATACTTATAAAAATGTTAAAACTTATCAATATAATCTATATTAGTATATTAGATGAGTGATAAGTTTAACGGAGTGCGTAAATATAGTTAAAATCTAATAACGTTGGTTCAAATACGCGTAATACGTAAAAAGTACAAAGTTTACGTAAAAATGACAAATTAAAAATAGTTCATATAAAATATGATTATTAGAGAATAAAGTGTATAGAACACCTAGACTAATCATAGTTTAGTGCTGGTTATGAGTTAAACGTACGCGATTGAATTTACGTAATTACTGATAAAAGTAATATTACTTAAAATTAAAATAATAATAAATCAAAATAAATAGTCAAATTATAGTCTGAAATGTACAAGTTGCTACATAACTAGGTAAGATTATTTGTCAGCAATCAATGTAAGTTCTTAACTAAACTTCTTATAGATGGTATTATTGTTTTTCGAGTTTGGCATAGCTTCAAAATAAAACTAACCTATAGGAGGTCTAAAAGATATGCTTTACCGCAACAAAGAAGCTCCATATGTAACAACTTTTGTCTAGCTTCTGTAACCAAATCTTCAATCCCACATGGGTCAAAGAGAAAATTTTTTGCTGCCTCATATACCATTATGCCAGTTGACATGGCGAGTTGGTGTTAGTATTAAGATGCTTCTTTGCACTCCGGCATGTTGATAAATTTAAAAAGTTTATTAACACGCTTATGTGGAGAGGAGCAACTCGTATAAGATCCCAACTTTTTAACATTTAAGCATATTCCTAACTCTTACAAGTATATATGAGAACGAGTAATTTAGACCCGTGCGTTGCACACGGGCTCTATCTATTGGTAATAGTGTAATGTCAAGTAATTTTTTTCGTTATTAGACTTTTGTAAGTATGGCCTTAGTTTATCGGTAAATTTTATATTTTTATGACATATTAGTAGTTATTTATAAAGTTTATATTTTGTATTTATTCTCAAGATTGTAACATTATATTTAAACTTTTTATGACATATTAGTAGTTATTTATAAAGTTTAGATTTTGTATTTATTATTAAAATTGAAACATCCCTATATTTTGTTATAAAACTAATATTTAATCTTCGGCACATATTTTCGTCATTATATATCTAAGTTGTGATTGTATCACACTTTTTTAAGCATGACACACATTTAAAATAGTTTATTGTCATGTAAGCTTCGACACTTATTTTCATCATTATATATCTAAATTGTGATGGTATCACACATTTTCTAAGCATGACACACATTTAAAACAGTTTATTGACAATAAGTTCTTAAGTTGTGATATTACCACAACTTTTGTTGGTCAATAAGTTCATAAGTTGTGATGTTACCACAACTTTTGTTAGCATGGCATGAAAATGTTGGTGCCTTTATTTCTGTCAGTTTTAATTGAGGTCGAGTCAAAAACTATGTTTGCCACTAATTTTTGTCATAAATAACTTGGTTTGCCTCAGGACCCGTGCAAAAATGATTGTGTAAATTGTCGGGTTGTTAATATGATTGTGAAGCTCAATTATACAACAATAGTTTATTGACATTAAAAAAGTATATGTGAAGAGACTTTTTTGAAGATGTTACATTAAAAATAGTCTTTTCACATGTAATTTTTTAATATGTATAAGTTACATAAATTATTTTAAATATGAAGCGATGACATTAATGTTGGAGACCTTTTATATTCATCCCCGTGCGATGCACATAGGTTTGAAATGCCTCAGGACCCATGCAATGCACACATGTTGGATCTAATTGTTTTTTTCATAATGTTCGGGACTAATTTTCGGTTCATGTTTGAAACTCTCATTTTTTGTGAAAGACGGATTTCGTTGTTCAAATAAATGACATTATTAAAAGCAAACTATAAAACAAATTTTCTTTTTAACAAAACTATAAAAACATAAAACATTAAAGTAATTAGTATATTCAAGAGTATAAATTATAACTCGTATAATAAAAAAATCAGATCCAATGACCCAAGTCTGAATCATAAACCCGCTCCAATCAATCAATAGACCCGACATTTAACTAAATACAATTTTCTTCTCATTTACATACTTCTTCGATTCAGAAGATTCTCATTGTTAAGATGATAGTGTGAATATATTTTTATTATATATTACCCCATTTTCAATATGTAACATCGATATAATTTACACAGTCATATCAAATATCAAAGTCACGCAATATTCAAGACGTTTAGTTAAAAAAATGACATTAACACACCGCAAGAAAAAAAACTACATTAAGAGCAAAAATATTAAAATGCACCAACAAAGTGTAGTAATAATTATTGACTAAAAATTGAATGCTCGACACATTATTTTCAATAAACTAACTTGCTAACGAATCAATAGTATTAGCCCGTTTATTGGTATTACATAAAGTAAAATATTGCATGTTTAATTTGTAATGTACTATTAATATGAATGCTAAGTATTCATTCCACTGGTGGCTGTGGCGTTGTTCTTCTTCTTGTTGTTGTTCTTGTTGTTGTTGTTGTTATTGTCTTTGTCGTTGTTGTTCATTGGCCTTTTGCATGTTTTGTTCTTGATACAATTTTTGTGACTTCTCGATCTCTTTCTTTATTGCTTCTTGACGCGCTGCAAAAAACAATTAGATATAGTTGATCGTAAGTAACTTAAATACAATTAATCAATATATTGCATTTCCGATCAAATTGAAAATGTTCGTGCATGTTCCACTTAATTGATAAGACAACGATGTGTAAGATCTCTTAAACCATTAGAGAAGATGATGTTACTACCATACCTCCTAAGTACCATCTTTATGTCCTGCATTGTTACACACACAAAACACACGTGAAATTTACATAAAACAATATAAATCAATATGCTAAATAAGTAAGACGATATGATGCTTACTTTACCACCATAATAAGTTGTAGCCCAATGTGCACGCGGTGTGGAGGAAGTTTGTGGTTTGTTGTGTGTGATTTTTGATACATTATATAGTTGATAAAATATTTGTAACTCATGGACGGGAAGGTAAAAAGACTAACTACTATTAATTGAGACGTTTGAGTTGCTTGAAATCAATGTACACATAATAATTGAGATGTTTGAGTTGCTTGGAATCAATGTTAAAGGCTTTATATGATAGAATCAATTCTTAGGACATTTATTATGACACATTTACATTTATAATGCTACTTAAGCTTTATATAATATAAGATATAAGATACATTGGGCACAAGAAAATGCCAGATTGATACCGTTAGATGTTATAGCAAATAATTAGATGTCCTAAATTCGAGCATATATGATTTAATTTATGCATTACCAAAATTCATGTGTCGTGTTCAAACTAGACTGGTAGTACCTCTACTTTCTCATGACAAATAATTTTAGCATACACTACAATTAAAAACTGGTATCAGTTTCTCATAGCTTAGAAAGAAGAGAAATATAAGTAATAAAGTTCGTGTGTCACTATTTATGATTTATACTGTTTCAACCAAAAATATTTTTGGGCCAACTGAGCTCATAAGAGCACTAGGTGTAGTCAACAAGCGCTCCTCATTCGGGTCTCACGTGTGCCACATCACCCAACACTTATTTACAACAAACCCCCTCCTCACCAAACAACAAACCTCAATTTCTTTATTAGGGCCCACCACTTATACCTTTATTTTTTTATTCATTTCATTAAATAAATTAAATTCATTTCACAAATACTTAAAAATAACACAGCATACTAATTTTATGTCATCAAATAAAAAAGTTACAATACGGGAAAAAATACGATACGGGAAAAAAAGAAAAGAAAAATACAACACATACGATACTAAAAAAATGAACCTAATTATTCCTATTTCGCTAAATTTCTTCCCATTGTTGTTGTTGCCAAACATGTTCAATGAGACATCGTTGAAGCCTTGTGTGTGTGCGTTTATCGTGTAGTTCTTTGGTTTTTCTTCTTTGCGTTGCGCAACGTTCAACCCATGACTGTTGCATATTTGGTGTCGGAGGAATATACATTTCAGCAGCTTCGGATATCGCAAAATTTTGATCTTTCAAAATCATGTTATGCATTATGATGCACGAGTACATGATTCTCCGTAACTTACCCACAGTAAATGCACGCGCCGGTTAGGCAATAATATGCCAACGTCCTAGGAGGACACCAAAAACTCTTTCGATATCTTTTCGAGCACTTTCTTGTTTTGCTTTCCATGCGGCGTTTTTTGGGTTGCTTGCGACAGTAAAGGATTTGACAAACGATGCCCACTGTGGGTAAATTCCATCTGCTAGATAATACCCATTTTTAAATGTACGTCCGTATACTTCAAACGGAATTTGAGGGCCAATATCATCAATTAGGTCGTCGAATAACGGAGAATTATATAAAACGGTCAGATCGTTATTTGCACCTGCCACACCAAAAAATGCATGCCAAATTCACAAATCATACGACGCAACAGCTTCAAGCATTATAGTTGGATACTTTTTATCACCTTTGTGAAATTGCCCTTGCCATTTTTTTGGACAATTCTTCCATTCCCAGTGCATACAATCGACTTCCTAATATTCCCGGAATCTTATGAACCATGCTATGTGCTTGGTATAAGTTACGAACGTCATCCTCAGTTGATTTTCTTAAAAAAATCTAGACAATCGCGTGCACAATGTTCACCTATTTGTAAATCCTCATCTAATAAATCAGGTGATATCCCGTACGCCAATTGGCGTAGGGCACATGTGCATTTCATAATGACACTAAAACTCATTAGACCCGTAGCATTGGGTTGTTGTCTAAAGAAATCAAAATGCACAGAAAGAGGATGATGAGTTTCAATATATGTTTCAATACCTTCGACTATTTCTAAGAATAGTTTACGGCTCATACGGTAACGACGTCGAAAATTTTCGTCAAGATATTTTGGTTGGTCACCAAAATAGTCGGCAAGTAGACGTGCTTCAGCAACTTCACGTTCACGCCGAATGTATCTACGGCGATGTGAAGGACCGACTTCTTGATTTTGCAACGCTTGCTCGTGTTCAAACTCTTGGATAATCAGCTCTAGCTCCTCTAACTCTTCAAAGTCACTAACTTCGGAATAAGATGAATCACTCATGGTTTTTGCTTTTATATGGTTACGTTTTTTTTAATGAAATGCGTAAAATATGTGTAGTATATATAGGGTAAATATGTTATGGTTTAGAAAGTAAAAAAAAAAAAAAAAAAAAAAAAAAAAAAAAAAAAAAAAAAAAAAGACCAACGTTTATTTTTTAAACATTATACAACGTTTATAAATTCAGAAAAGCTGCAACCTTCCTCCTTTTCATTCTCGCCGTGACCACGAAGATGTACCCAACAATGAGCAATGGCGAGGCACTCCTGGTGTACCGTTGGCCATTCCACGTCGGACGGCGAGATCCAAAGCTCGCCGTTGGCCATTCCACGTTGGACGGCGAGTTCCAACGGTATGCCCACACCGGGTGGGCCGACAAAAATTGGCGAGTTCCAACGGTATGCCCACACCGGGTGGGCCGACAAAAATTTAGAGTTCGTACAATATTTCCCATCAATGTGATGTGAACGTAATCAATTCACAGGAAAGACGTTTACAATGATGGAGAACATAACTCTGATCTAAAGACATTTCATTGGGACACAATATTGTATATAAGCTACCATTATTTTCTTTCTTCAACCTATGTGGGATTCAATGTGAAAATGGTTTTTATCAAAGAAAACCAATTAACAAGGCATCTATATATTTTACTATTGATTCATGCACTTTTATGAATGTGACTATGTGCTCTTCAAATAACTTAAACAAAGTTCGAATAAAGATTATACGACTAGACAAACGTATGTTCGACTCTATTTTGTGGTCGTAGATAGTAATTGCGTTTTTTCTTGACACAAGGTCGCAAATATTTGTTAGTTTGCCCACAACGCGCGTATGTTAAAAATTCGTTTGCAATAATTTCCCAAAAATAACATCAAAATATGAGGGCATATTTTTGTTTCAACATTTGTAGAAGAGAATGTTAATTCACATTTCATTACAACTAACAAAGCTTTTGTAGTTCTGCATATTACCAAGCTGTGTTTCTCCACATTTTGTTTCCAACCAAAGTAGAAAACAAATCGTCCTTTTAGCATACAATAACATCGTTATCTTTTTAACTTTAGTTTTTTTCTTCGTAAGGAACTACATGGAGGTTCAATTACTACCCTCACAAAGCTTTCTAGGATAAAGTATGCCAAATTAAACTAAATAGAGTGTCATAAGTAAATGCGGTATCAAACTAAGATTTATTCGCTACCAAAAGTATGTAAATACTTTACACATCATCTACCATAAAATTCGAATTTAATCAAGGATTTTGAATTGATATTGATGGTGCAATTTGCACTGATATACTTCGTTCATATCAAATCATCACCTCATCATTTGCATAAAAAGTTGAATAAAAAAACAAATGAAAAAACAACTATATATTCATATGCCAATCCCATGCATGCTAGGCAAAAAGCCAGATCCTTAACAAACAACTCTTTTCAAACTCAAAAAAATCTTATCAAGACTTAAAAACGAGGGCTCGGCATATTGATGATATATTGGATTACCGAGCCCTATAAATCTAACCCTAAATTAATTCTATTTTTAGTACCAAGTTTAAATTCATTCCAAACCTCAGGTAACAATATAATGCATCAATAAGCTGGGGCAGATCTAGTACTTGGCAACGTGTGGCACGTGCCACACATGATAAATCTCGACGAGCGGTAAGTGTTTATATGAAATAACTGTTTTTTTAGCTTGCCGCAACTAAAAAGATGGTTCATAATGTTGTTTATGTGTCGTATGTGGGGTAATAGGATATCCTGATAGCAATTAGAAGTCACGAGTATGAACGCTTTCAGATCGATTAAATTGGAGTGGATACCAATTAACGACCGGATAAAATCTAATTTATTCAAGTTTGTGTATGTTGTTATGTTTCTGTAAAAACCGAAGTGTTTCTTCTTCCTTCTGTTTCTGTATATTCCACTAGAAACGGGATTTAGGGTTAACTGCCTTTTGGCAGTTTCAAGGTTTCAAGCTGTCAAATTTAGTCCCTCAATTTCCGAAAATATAATTTTCTGAGGAATTTTTGACATAGCAACTTAGTGGACCCTGCCAGGGGCTGCCGCCCCTTGGACCCTGCTTCTCTCAGGGGCGTTGCCCCCGAACCCCCACCAAGGGGGCTACCGCCCCCTTGGAACCCCCGTTAGTCCAGTTAATATTCATATAAGTGTCGACCCTTATATGCATATTAAACTCAATCTATTTTACACTAAAATACCAACACATAATAGGGTATAAAGATATGAAATGGGAGGAAGATGATAACTTTGACTTATCTTCATTTGTAACCCTTTAAGTTTATATTTTTTGACCCCTTAAGTTTATAGATGTTACACTTTTGTTCCAACTATTTGCTTTTATTTACATACATGTGCAAAAATGTTTACATAATTATCAATTTCAGCCTTTGTTTTATAACTTAATTACAAATGAGCCACTTACTTATTTGAAGTTATAGAGAACCTTGCACAACATATTTGTTTAAACAAGGTTTTAAACTCGCGCGTTGCCGCGGGATGTTTGAACATAAAGGTATGCAGGCAAGGTTATAAATAACGTGAGGTGTGGCGTGGCGGCAAGGTCAAGCCTCAAGCCTTAGCGTGAGGCGTGGCGGCATGGCGTTTTTAAGGCGGCAAAAAGTATTTATATATTTATAGATTTATATTATATTTCATTAGTATATCATATTTCATATACATCGAGTTTACAAAAAGTGTTATACATAAGCAATAAAGTCAAGAAACTCTTTTTACATTTGTAATCTTCTTTAAATACTAGTAAACCCTAAACGCTAAATACTAGTAAACCTTAAATACGATGCCCAAATTCCAATTACTAGTAAATCTCCTAAATGTCTCAAATACCATTACACCTTATCGCAGCTTATCGCGCCTTATCTCATGTCAAGCCTTAAGACAACGCCTTGGTCTATTGCGTGGCGTGGAGGTGATGCCTCGCGCCTTTGCGAGGCCTTTGCGGCGCCATGGCGCGCCTTTTAGAACACTGTATGCAGGTGTTATCGTAAATGAAATGGCTGCAGAAAGAACAGTGCAGCGGGAAACTAAAAATGGGTCATCCAGGGAAACTAAACATGGGCCATCAATAGGAACAAAAAAATATATAATAAAAAAATAAAAAATAAATAAAAAAGGGGGTGGGCAAGGCCTAGTACTGTAGAAAGAACAGTGCAGCGGGCACTATTCACGGAAGCCACGGGAAATGTATATATTTATAATAGGTAGAAGTATTAGATGTCGGCTAATGGCATTATTGTGAATAAATTCTTCATGACGTAGAAAATGATCATTGACTTTAAGACATTCAAAGTTTATTTTTCGTTAATCAAATTGCATTGTAATATTTAAACTGAGCAGCTTAGTATTGATTTTTAGCAACTTGAATTTGATACATTATTTGTCCAACATGCGATTAAAAATCCTGGATCCGCCACTGTCAATAAGCTCCCTCAATTGATATACCAACAAGAACTTCGGCCGTTTAAACTCTTTTTATGATTTTAAGATTAAACCTTATCACGTGTGATTTGTAGTCTTTGTACAAAAAATCTATTGCCCTTTACTAACAAGCTCGTAGAAAAAAAATTCAAAGATCATACTATATTTCCAATCAATGTAAATGTAATCCGCTAGATGCTTTTATCCTGCGGAAGACCTTAACAGTGATAGTGAACATAACGCTAATTTAAAGATATTCACTTGGACACAATAGGGTATATAACCTACTAATTCCGAATTTTAAGGTACTATCATGATGAATATACCTTCCTATGATACATTGTGTCAACATATGTACGATTAAAAAGTGTATATAAGTTTGATACAACTTTCTCATAGTTTCGAAATTAAAAAAATTGCAAGTTCTATACTTCATAAGACTTAGAACATACCGACTATTTAACTTTCATTTAATCTTTAGCTTGTTCTCTATAGTTTAGTGTAAATAAACTTACACAATACCAAAAGTACGCACTACAAGAAAATAGCTCTTTAGCGTCATTTTTATAGACTCACTATTAGAAGTCGCAAAGTTGCGACAAGAATAGTGGCACTTTTAGCGATGTTTATGTTGTCATGTCGCAAACAATATCGCCTTATATGTCGCAATTTGTTTTAAGATTATAATGTCTCAATTTATGACGCGAATTACGTCGCTATTGTTACGACATTCTGGATCATGTCGCTAATGAAGACGCAAATTTTGCGACATCTTAGAAAATGACGTAAAATGTGTCGCTACTTTGCAACACTAGGAAATATATCGGTAATCAAGTCGCTAAATTTTGCGACGTACATAAACGCATTGCTAACCGTGACGCTAATTGCTAAAACTTGAACCATGTTCTTATGCTTTTAACGGTCCAGTTTTTCCAAACTTGTCACTTATTGCTCGCAATCCTTTCATGCTAACATACATGTTGATACAAAAGTTGGGCGTACCTGGTTGTTGGGCTTTGCTCTTATATCAATTGGATCCTTAGCACTTTGTTACCTGCGTACTAAGAAAAGAGAATAACACCGTTAGACTTATCGAGGGATTGTCTCCCCCGATTAGACTCCGGCGTGAGAGTAAGTAATCGAATTTAGGTTTTAGTTTAAGGGTTTAGGGATTCCGTGAATCGTACCTTGAATGAGAATCGTATGATTCTATATATAGGGGCTAAGAAATCGTGTTTCTTGCTCCTTACTCTACGCACGCATGGTGCTTATCCGAGGTAAGGATATCTATTCCTTGAATAGATGATCCTTATCGAATATCCGGTGAGTTAGATTGGGCCTTTGGGCTTCATGAGCCCAAGCGTTGATACCACGGCCCATACCATTTGTCATGGTAGCCCATTCGTGATGGGCTTAAGTGTAAGTAATGTCTATCATTTGGGCTTGCGGCCCAAATATAGGCTATACGTCATCATGTCCCCCCAGTCTAGTGTGCGCGGCGCGTAGCCGCGGGTACTAGACTTAATATCGTCAGCGGTAAGCGTGGTGGAAAAGAGGCAAATATTACCGCCATTTTTGTGGGTGCAATGCACCTAATAACTTTGAAATGGATGCCTCGAAAGTCGGGGGTGGTGTCCACGTAGTCCTTGGGATTCGGGAAAAAGTGTTGTACCTTTTGATCTTCTAGCCACACGTTTATTGTGAGTGGGATCCACGTGGGTGTGAATTAGGGTTTTTACCACCCTATATAAGAGTGCCGCCCCCCTTTATTTTCACCACACAGTAAAACACACATAACTACTTTTCATCTTCTTCTTCATTTGGAGAGCATTTTTGCTAGAAAACCTTTGAATTTTCGTAGGTAATCTCGGTGTGCGTCCACTTAGTTTTTAAAATGAACATGGTCGCTCAATTAGAGGAGTTTCGCTCTGCGATGTCTGTTGAGGACGTGATGCATTTTTCTTCCGACTATTTTGTGCCTTTGGATGTGCATCCAGAGGCGCCAGATGTCGATGCGTGTATAGCCGACTTCCCCGAAGGGAAGATAGGTTTATACACGAAATTTTTCGAGTACGCTAACTACCGCGTACCCATATCTATATTTTTGTGCGATCTGCTCAATCACTATCGCCTCCACATCTCTCAGCTGCACTGTATAGGTGCGGCGAAGGTGTCGAATTTTGAGGTAAACTGCCATTTACTAGCGATAGAACCAACCGTGGACTTGTTCCGCTCCTTTTACCACTCAACGTGGTCAAACGGTTGGGTGTCCTTTGCGAAGCGCCCGCGGGCGTTTCAATGTTATCCGGAGAAGGTTGACGCCCTCAAGAATTGGAGGGAATTTTTCTTTTGGGTAGACGACGTGGTCTTTCCTTCCAATTTTGAGTTTTATACTCAGGCGTCTTTACCAAGGGATGGGCATCCCGCACCCGGTTCCTATAGTATTGCTGACGCGCAGACGTTAAATGTCAATCGATTGGCCATTAACCCCTATCCGGAGGAGTTTTTAGTGCATGTAGGATTGAGTCGCGCGTATTTTGGCGCAGCGGATGAGGTTCCCACTTTCCTGAGTGAGGATGGCCGGGGTGGGTGTTCATCCTTTGTAATTGTTTGTAAGTTTTTCATCCTTTTTCTTCGCGCATTTACCAACTAATCTTTCGTTGTTTTCTTGCTTCATTTTTATATGTGCAGAGATGGACTTATTCGCAGTGGTGAAGCTTGATAAGCCAAAGCAGGTGACCATAGGGGTGCGTCCTCTGAGGGAAGGGGAGCTGCCTTTGCTGGAAGCGACCGCGGGGCGTTTGACTGTTTTGCCCGCGACAGTCCCCGAGGACACGCCACCACTTGTGGTGACGCCCGTCCAGAGTATGGCGCCAGAGGTAGTGGTGGCGCCCACTGTGGTGCCTGAAGTGGAGGTGGCGCGCGAGGAGGCGCGCTCAGGGTCATCTGACAGTATTCGGATCCTGAAACCTGAAGAGGTGCTGAGGGAAGAGGTTGCGCAGAACTTAAAGCGCAAGGGAGGTGCTGGAACCAGTGGCACCAGCAAGAGGCGTCGACACGTCCTAAAAGACGCAGAGTCGAACGCGGAAGAAACTTCGACCTCCGGCGCGCGGTTGAAGGCTGATGCTTCTCCGTTTCTGTAAGTGTGCATTCCTTCTCTCTTCTCTTCTTCTTTTTTTTTTGTAATTACTTGTTGTAATTTTTTGTTGACTGTCTTTGTTCCGTAGGGATGACGACGCGAAGGACGATGAGGTTTCCTCTCCGCAGAACGAAAACAAGGAGGGAGGTACCTTTGCTGCTGATGGTGGTGAGGCACAGCAACTGCTTGATGAGTTGGCTGCGACTACTGCCCGTCAGGCTGAGCTGGTGGCGCAGCTGAGGGGAAAGCGTGCCGGGGAGAGTCGTGCTCTAGCCCAGAAGGAGGAGGAGCTGGAAAAACTTCGCGCGCAGCTGGCGGGCGTGCAAGTTGAGCTTGGGGAGTCAAGGGCGTATGGGGAGAAGATGGCTCAGGACAAGATGAGCATCTTGGCTGATCTGCTACATGCGAGGTCGTGTCTCGAGCAGATGAAGGCCAAGGCATCGTGGTCTGTGTCGTTCCTTGAGGAGAAAAGATCTGAGCATTGTGCTAGGCTTCAAGAATTCAAGGAGAACATGGAGAAGACGCTTGTGGCGTATGAGGAGAAGCTGCGCGCCCTTAGCATTGAGTACGACGAGGAGTTGTATCCTCATCTCATGTCTGTGATTGCTGAGCGCAGGTATTCTTACACCCTTATCTTTTAAAATTGTTTTCTTCACTCCATTGTTTAGCTTATCTTGTTACCACTTTGTGAATGCAGGTGGTTGATCAGCCATGGGCTTCGTCTGGCAGCTCTAAGTACTTTAGAGTCTGCGGAGGTGGTGGAGGCCTTTGGGAAGGTTGTCCACTGCGCAATTGCGCGTGGCCGTTCGCAGGCCGTGGAGGAGCTCCGTGAGGCCAAGTTGTTGGAGAAGGACTTGGCGGAGATTCCTGGTTATAGCTCAACGGCGTACGATGAGCTGGTGGAGGCGATGGCGGGGCTGAAGGTTCTTGAGCTGTCGCATATAGGGAAACTGGAGCGCGACCAAGATGACCCTATAGCTGTGCTGATGGCAGGTTTAACTTTGCAGCGCCATCTTGAGAAGAATGCGGAAGAGGAGTTAGACTATTATCTAAAACCTGATGTATCGCAGCTTCAAGTCCCAGTTTTTGCGCGGCCCCGTGATATCCTCAAGCCTTTTGCTCTGGAGAAGGAAGTCCCCTTGAAGGAGGTGCTGGAGCAACATGCGCAGAGGGCTGCTGTGAAGAAGGGTATCAAGGGCAAGGCCGTGATGTGCGGTATTGGCGCTGCACACCTTCCTAGATCAGATGGCGTGGCTGTAAGTGTTCCAACCATATCGATGCAGGATGCCATAATCTTGAGTAAGTTGAAGGAAGGGAGTTCCGCCGCTCCAGAAGAGAGCCATGATCACCGCCATAGCATATAGGTTGTTTGTGAACTTATGTATTTTGTCCTTGTAATTTAATAAATATGGAATAAAATACATTTTGTTATAAGCTCGTAACTTAAATACACTTGCATTGTTTGCTAAGTTTGATTATTTTACTAAGTCTTTTAAGTGCGTGACTTAAATATACTTGCATTGTTTGCTAAGTTTTATTTTTGACTAAGTCTTTTAAGTGCGTAACTTAAGTATACTTGCATTGTTTGCTAAGTTTTATTTTTGACCAAGTGTCTTGGCTCGTTATATTGCTAAGCTCGTACGGTGTACTTGGTATATGCGCATCCGTCGTGGGGTGCGCATGTGAAACTTACTTTGACGTCTCAAGAGTAAGGCGCTTAGCAAGGATACGTGATCCAATGTTGATGGGTTTGCAACCCTCTTATTCAACGAGTAAATTAGTAGGTTAACTCATCCTTTATGCCTTCGTGTGTCTTTAAGTGGTGCATGCACGCCATGTAGGCAAAAAATATAAGATAGACAATATTGACATATGTGCAATAAAGTAAAAGTGCGCTATGGAGTTAGCTAGAAACCATAACATTTTATTAATACTTGCAAGTTTATTGAAAAGATAGAAAATAAAATTCCTAAGAAATAAAAGAAAGACAAACACTTATTGGGCACCTCGTAGGGTGTTTGTGTATTTGTGTGGGGGCCGTAGCCTAAAAGTAACATCTTTTGAGATTGCAGATGTTCCAAGTGCGCGCCAGGTCTTGACCTTCCATATCGCGCAACCTGTATGCGCCGTTGCCGAGCGCGTCTGTGACCTCGTAGGGTCCTTCCCATTTGGGTCCAAGTTTGCCTGTGTCTTCTGCGTGGCTTGCGTCATTGGCGCGATAAACAAAGTCCCCTGGTCGAAATGAAGTGTTCTTGACTTTTGCATCATAATACTTCTTCATTTTTGCCTTGGCCTTTGCTTCTCGTATGGCTGCGCGTTCGCGTCTCTCCTCCAGTATATCTAAGTCTATGCGCCGTTCCTCGTCATTTGTCATGACGTTGACTTCTGCTGTGCGTATAGTAGGCATTCCTATCTCAGCTGGTATGACGGCTTCTGTTCCATAGACTAAGGAAAATGGCGTGTCGCCAGTACTGGTTTTGATTGATGTGTGATGCGCCCACAAGACATGCGAGAGTTCATCTACCCATCTTCCTTTATGTCTGTCAAGGCGCGCTTTTATGCCTTCGCCTAGACTGCGATTAGCGCGCTCAACTAGGCCATTGGTTTGTGGGTGTTTGACTGAAGCAAAGTGTTGTGTGATGTTTAATTGTGTGCACCAATCTTTGAATGGGTTATCACAGAATTGTTTTCCGTTGTCTGATACGATCTCGCCTGGTAGGCCGAAGCGACAGACAATATTGTCCCAGACAAAGCGTTTTACTTGGTTTCCCGTAATGTTCACCACAGCTTTTGCTTCAATCCACTTTGTAAAATAATCTATGGCTACGATGAGGAATTTTACTCCTCCCGCTGCGACGGGAAAAGGTCCTGCGATGTCGATACCCCATTTGTAAAATGGCCATGGTGAGGTGATTGGTGTTAGCTCGTGCTGTGGTCGGCGCGGAATAGGTCTATGTACTTGGCAGTTGCTGCACTTTCTTATTAGGTCGCGTGCGTCGCGGTGCATTGTTGGCCAATAGTATCCTGCCCTTAAAGCGCTTGCCACCACGGATCGCGGTCCTGAGTGCATACTACATGATCCAGCGTGAAGTTCGCGGAGTACATAGTCTGCTTGAAGGGGTCCAACACTTCTGAGCCATGGTTGTAAGAAAGATCGCCGATAGAGTACGTTGTCGCGGAATTCGAATCGTTGCGCTGTGCGCCGTATTCTTCGAGCGTCTTTATTATCTTGGGGTAGGGTTCCCTTGCTGACAAATTCGATGATAGGTGTCATCCACGTAGGATCTTGTTCTTCTATCACCGTTGATATCTCCATATCAAGGATTGACTTGTTCTTTAAGGTTTCCACCAATACCTGTTTTGAAAGGTGTGCGAAGCTTGTAGATGCGATCTTGCTGAGTGCGTCCGCCTTTCTGTTTTCCCCTCTAGGTACTTGTTTTATTGTGAACCTATCGAAGTTTTTGATCAGAGACTTTGTCTTTTCCAGGTATTGGATCATATGGTCATCCTTGGCCTCGTATTCTCCTAACACGTGGTTAGCGACTAGCCGAGCATCTACGTTTGCCTCTAGGTTGCGTACACCCATTTGAATTGCGATGCGTAGTCCGGCCAGTAGGGCTTCATATTCTGCCTCATTGTTTGTGGCTGTGAACTCGAAGCGTAGCGCATAGGTGAATTTCATACCTTCTGGATTTGTAAGAATGAGTCCTGCGCCTGATCCATCTGCGCATGAGGATCCATCGGTGAACAGTGTCCATGGTTCCTGTAGATCCGTTTTTGCTGCAGGTGTTGGGCTGTCGCCCTCTGGCTTCTCCACGATAAAATCAGCTAAAACTTGTCCTTTGATAGCAGTGCGCGGCCTGTATGAGATGTTGTACTCACTGAGCATTACACTCCATTTTTGTAAGCGTCCCGATGCATCTGGTTTAGAGATAACTTGTTTAATTGGCTGATCAGTGATTACCGCAATTGGATGCGCTTGGAAGTATCTGCGCAGTCTTTTGGCGGCGAACACTAAAGCTAAGACCAGTTTTTCCATGGCGCTGTAGTTAACCTCTGTTTTCTTTAAGGCTTTGCTTACGAAGTATATGGGTGTCTGGACGGAGTCTCTATCTGTCAATAGTACTGCGCTAACTGCTCCGTGGGTTGCTGATAAGTACATGATTAGTTCTTCCCCTTGTCGCGGTGCGACTAGTTTGGGAAGAGATGCCAGATGATGTTTGAGTTGTTGGAAAGCTTCCTCCGCTTCATTGGTCCAGCGAAAGTCTCCCTTTTTTGTACACTTCGTGAGTGTTTTAAAGAGAGGAAGGGACTTGTCCGCTGACTTAGATAAGAAGCGATTCAGCCCTGCCAGCTTTCCATTCAGTGATTGGACTTCTTTGAGTGTGCGCGGGGAGGGGAGATCAATAACAGCCTTCGTCTTTTCTGGGCATGGTTTGATTCCGTCGGGTTCTATTAAGTATCCGAGGAACATGCCTTCAGTCGCGCCAAAGGTGCACTTTTTTGGATTCAGTTTCATGTTTATCCGCCCCAACGTTCGGAATGTTTCCTCGATGTCGCGCACTAACTCATCCTCTGTATGGCTTTTTATAACAAGGTCGTCCACGTAAACTTCCAAGTTGCGGCCTACTTGTTTTTCGAAAGCTGTGTCCACCAGCCGTTGGTATGTCGCGCCTGCGTTCTTTAAGCCAAAAGGCATTTTTGTGTAGCAGTATACCCCTTGACTGGTGTGGAAAGCTGTTTTTTCTTCATCCTCCACTGCCATTTGGATTTGGTGGTACCCTTTATATGCGTCTAGGAAGCACTTGAAGGGGTATCCACATAAGGATTCAACCTTCCAATCAATTTCTGGCAATGGATAGCAGTCCTGCGGGCATGCTTTATTGAGGTCCGTGAAGTCCACGCACATCCTCCAGCTACCATCGCTCTTCTTTACCATGACTGGGTTAGAGAGCCATTCGTGGTAGTACACTTCGCGCATGATGCCCGCATCTACTAACTTGTGTACTTCTTCCAAAATAGCTTTTGCACGATCTGGAGCCTGGCCGCGCTTCTTTTGTCGTATTGGAGGGTATCCTTGTCGGATTTGTAGTTTGTGCTCTGTGATAGAACGAGACACTCCTGTCATATGCTTTGGTTCCCATGCAAAGATGTCTAGGTTCTTTTGCAAGAGTGCGCATACGGCTGCTTTACCTTTGTCAGATAAAGATCCTCCAATCGAAACTTGTTGTTCCGGGTAGTCTGGATGAATAGCGACTTTTAAATTTGGCGATTTTTCCGTGCGCTGTTCTGGAATAGTATCTGCTTCAGTTGTCACTGCGATACATTCTCTTGGTGGTACCGTTGTGTTATAGAGAGTAACCACTCCTCCTTCAACTGGGAATTTAAGCATTCCGTGTGCTGTGGATGGTACTGCGCGCATGGATGATATTCCTGGTCTTCCAATTATGCCATTGTATGGTGAGGGAGACTTGATTACCATAAAATTTATCCATGCCGCAGTTGAGTGTTGCTCATCTCCTACGACCACCAATAAGCGTAACTGCCCCATGGGCCAGATCTTTTCTCCTGTAAATCCTGTTAGTGACATTGTAGCTGGTATCAACTGACTTTGGATTTCAGGTCGCAGCCTTTTGAAGCAGTGATCATACATGATGTCTGCGGATGCTCCTCCATCAATATACATGCGGTGGATGTCGTGTCCTCCTGCATGTATTTCAATGGTCAGAGGTTCCACGACTGCGTTGTCCGCAGCGATTGTAGGGAAGGATATCTCTTTTTCTGGAGAGAATTTCTAGCTGACTCTCTGCTTTATCTTGCGCTGCCATGATTGTATCATGTATATAGTCTCAGCCTTCTCCTTTGGGGGTTCTTTCTTGCCACCATTTTTAGATCTATCTTTCCCTTCTTTGATGTTCTTTACGAGGTGGTCCATCCTTCCTTCTCTGACTAGTTTCTCGATCAGTTGTTTCAGTTGGACGCACTCGTTGGTTGTATGGCCTTTTTGGCCATGGTACTCGCAGTATCCACCACCTAGGCGCTTTTCTTCTGCCGTGCGCATCGGTGGTGGTTTTGGGAAGTTCGCACCTTCTGTTGCGAATATCTCCCTTGGAGTTTTAGTTAGAGGAGTATACTTGTCGTTGTCTCTTCCACTGCGATAATTCCTGCTGCGGTTGTGTGGATCATTGGATTGTTTCCGCGGCTGTTCTTGTTGCCGATAATTTGAATATCCTTTCTTGCTGTCCGCAGCAGCTGCTTCTCCTTGTATAAAGGATCTGGTACGTTTAGTTAGTTCATCGAAAGACTGTGGAACTCTATCATTGAGCTTCCGGATGAGTTCTGGATTATTAATTCCATTCATGAACCCTGAAATTTTTAGTATTTCGGGACATGCTTTGACTTGTATGCACTCATCCTTGAAGCGCTCCATGAAGGCGCTGGTTGATTCTCCTTGGCGTTGCTTCACCCTTGCCAATTCCACAGGATTTTTAGCGCACTTCTTTCGCTGGGTGAAGTTGTGGCGGAATGCTTTTCGCAATTCCTCAAAGCCGCCTATACTCCTACGTGGGAGTTTGCTAAACCATGTGCGCGCGTTCCCTACTAATGTGGAATTAAACATGTGACACCACACAGGCTGTGGCCAATTTTCGATAGTTGCGGCTGACTCGAAAATTTTGAGGTGGTCGTCAGGGTCACCTGTTCCATCATATGTCTTCACATTAGCGGGCATGCGTCTGCGCCTGTCGTCTGAGTAATCACTTATGCGACGTGTGAACGCATCAATTTTATGGCGTCGCCATGGGAGAGACATATCCTCGTTCTCTTCCTCGCGACGTCGTCCTTTTGATTTCCAGTGACCTGTTTCTTTATCCTCGTTGTCCGAGGAATCGCTGGAGGAAGGATAATCTCTCCGTCGGCGTTTGCGCCTGCTCCCTTCAGAAGAGGAGCCTGAGGGATCTCTGCTTGGGGATCTTCTTCTCCCCAACCTGTCTTGGATCCGCCTACTTCTGGGATTGGAGGATCCTTGACTCGGCGAATGCTGAGGACCTAATCGGTCGTGTATTCCCCGACTGCCAAGTCTGGAATGAACATTGGTGCGCCTACCGCTGTCCCCAGAATTTTGTGAGCCAGACACCGTACCCAACCTGTCATGGACATTGGTACGTTCTGTACGTCTTCCTCGTGGGTGACGTGGTGGTGTTAGTTCACGTTCTGGCCCAAAATTAAGTCGGGTTTGCAGATCCGTACCGGCTCTTCTTGCCGCTTCTTCCTGCATGAGGGCAGTTAGGGTTTCATAGTTTTGGGACACGAAATTTCCCAAAGTTAAATCGGGTACGTCCTCAGTCGTTGCAAGGATCTCTGCCTCAAGATGGGGCGCCCGGTTTCGTTCAGGCGCGCCTGGTGGCACAGTGTTGTTCACTACGGGTGCAGCCTGATGAGGAGTGGTGAAGAGGGTGCGCTGGAGTTCCTCAGCGCTTGGGACCACTGACGAGATTAAAGGTAGTTCCATTGTTGGAATAGGCTGGGTTGTTCCCGCCCCTTGGTGATCAGGTGCGCTGGTTGTCCCAGCAACCTGCTTAGAGGTTGAATCTTGTCGATTCTTCTTCTGATGATCACGTTTTTCTGACTGCGGAGTCCGCTGGCCCGAATTCTTGTGTTTCGTCATTCTAGTTCGTTGTAGGGTCCCACGGATGGCGCCACTTGTTGATACAAAAGTTGGGCGTACCTGGTTGTTGGGCTTTGCTCTTATATCAATTGGATCCTTAGCACTTTGTTACCTGCGTACTAAGAAAAGAGAATAACACCGTTAGACTTATCGAGGGATTGTCTCCCCCGATTAGACTCCGGCGTGAGAGTAAGTAATCGAATTTAGGTTTTAGTTTAAGGGTTTAGGGATTCCGTGAATCGTACCTTGAATGAGAATCGTATGATTCTATATATAGGGGCTAAGAAATCGTGTTTCTTGCTCCTTACTCTACGCACGCATGGTGCTTATCCGAGGTAAGGATATCTATTCCTTGAATAGATGATCCTTATCGAATATCCGGTGAGTTAGATTGGGCCTTTGGGCTTCATGAGCCCAAGCGTTGATACCACGGCCCATACCATTTGTCATGGTAGCCCATTCGTGATGGGCTTAAGTGTAAGTAATGTCTATCATTTGGGCTTGCGGCCCAAATATAGGCTATACGTCATCAATACACAAAATTAAGTGTATATATAGCTAGTTGATTTTATAAAAAATATCAATTTTCATATGTAATGACTTTCTCACTTATAATATAATTCTACTGAAGCAAGATTAAAAATATTTTCTTTATTAACATTTCTAGTTACTATCTATATATATTTAGTTAAAAAAAACAAAAAAAAAAACTCTCCCTTTTTAAACGCCACTTTGGAGGTTAAACTCCCGGTTCCTTCCCTAAAATTGAATTTTCCCCAGATCCTCAGCGCCACCATTGCACCGCCACTTTCACCGACATTGCACCACCTATTTCGCCGCCGTTCACATTGATCACCGTCGTTGCACCGCCACTTTCACCGCCGTTCTCCTTCACCGTCAATGCACCACCTCTTTCGCCTCCGTTCTCCTTCGACGCCGTTGCACCACCTCTTGCGCCGCCGTTCACCTTCACCGTCGTCGGACCGCCTCCTTCGACGCCGTTGCACCACCGCACCGCGGGTGGTGACTTCACCTTGGACGTTATTTAATCATCTATTTTGTTAGCTGGTATGATCTCCGCTTCTCCATTAAGTGTTAGTTTCGTTATCTTGTTCACGTGTTTATGTAAATTCTCTCTTTTAGTGTTTCGCCTGTAGTGTTTGTTTAATATTGCCTATTAAGTGTTTGTTGAAAGTCCTCTGCTTCTGATTTGGTTAAAATCTAAGTTTTAGGTAGTCCTGGTTGTTTATATCGCGTAACGGCATGTGTTTTTGAAGTTTTGCCAGGTGTTTCGTCTTGTAGAAATTGATTCGGCTAATCGCCATAGGACTCTTTTTACTGCATATTTATCGGTTTTTGGTTTTGCATTCTAAAGCTAATCAGAGTTAAACAATCTAAGTTTGTGATGTAATTTGATGCAGGTTCCTTCTTAGTCCCACTTGAAGTAAATGTCTTCCTGATTGTTTTGAGTGGAGGTGAGGTTAGGCGAGCATTTTATCATTTACTTGCTTTCAGTTCTACAAACATTAATATACAGATCCACATTTATGTTTGAGGTATTAAGCTCTTATGGTGAATGGTGGTTCGATTGATATGCTTTAATTGCTTGGAACTTCTAGGAAAATACATGTTCTTATATATTTTCGTTTGACTGGTTATATACATAAATTATTACATGTCGACGATGAATTCGTGAGAGTAAGTGACTTTCCTATCCCTACCAATGAACTTGTGGTCAAAGGTGTAGTAGTTATAGGAAAAGAACACGTTCTATTTTAGTGCAGCTGATATAGCCTTTTAATTATTTTATTTGCTTCAGGATCGTTGTGAATATAATCAAGCAAAGCATGGAGATGGGACGATATATTATAAAACCTCATTTGTATTCAATCGGTCTCAACAGGTATGGAGATTTTTGTGTCACTCAGTAGTATACAATTTTTAAGCATATGGAACATGTCACCTGATATATGTTTTTCTTAATTAGTGTGAAATTGCTTATAGTTTTTCATTCTTGATTATTATATATCAACTTTTGCTTTGAATTGTCATACTTTTCGTTGACAATGGTAATTTATAGATAAGTATCATCAGTTTTGTATATGAAACATGTATTCCTTTAATCCCAAATACTCATTACAGGGGAAAATAATTGAAATTTGCAGCTTAATGATGCACTAGAAGCCTTGGTTCTCGTTGAGTGATTATGATTTGTGAGTTTTGAATTCGGCTTGAAGGAATAAGTTTTTGTGGTATATATATTTATCACGACTAATATTCTTTTTATCCTTTTCCAGGCCATCCAGAAAGTTACAACTCAATATTGTCAATGTCACGGTATTTTTAACTTAACACCAAAAATCAGTAGTCTCATACGCTTCTTTTAACTCATATTGCTATTTTGTCATTATAATTGCTATTTAGATTAACTATTGAGAAACCAGAACTTAAAAAAACACGTTTTACGCCCAAATTTCTTAATATGTTGAAGAGGTAGTGGATTGACTTATTGTAGCATATGGGAAGTGTTTTATTTTTTGAAAGGCAAAAAATGAAAAAATATATATGGAAAAAATGAACATACAGTTACAAGCAAAACCATCTGAAACAAACGGCCACAAGACTCCCACTCTCATGTGTCGATCCAACAAGGCATAGGACAACAGACATATATGAGTGTTTAGAAAGGTAGCAGAACACTAAGACTATTAGAAAATGATCCAAACGAAACTAATACAGATGACATGTATGTGTTTAGAAAGGGGGAATATATGGGAAGTGTTGCTCGTTATCATTCTTTATTTTTATGATATATCATACAATATACTCTACGCTTGTTGCTGCATTGTTATATATCATGCAATAAGCAACACAATTTTGGTGATATTTTGAAGGTTGACGAAAATGCGTATTATTGAGCTTGGGATCATGTTGGGCTACAATGCAAGCCAATATCCTAATACTTAACTACAACCTGTAAGTACTAAATTACTGAATTTTCATTTTTCTTTTATCGGTTATATGTTGAGTGTTGAGTTAGTTAAGGATAAACTTTGATTGATAAGTAAGCACTACTTATCTTGGTTTATAATTATCAGGCAATGGAGAAGTAAAAGCTTCTCAAATCTCACATGGCAGGTAAGAAATCCACTCAATCATTCTTAGAAGTGATTTAACTCAGCACTGCATTTCTGATGCATTTTCTCATTACCTATGCTCTATACACTAGATTATAATTATTCTTTAAACGAGTAATTATCATGTTCATACTTCATATCTTGTTGAACTAGGCTAGGGGCTCTTAACATAATGGTAAGTCAGAACATAGATTGATGTAGCAATTTTAACCCGTTTACTTAGGAACGGGTTGATATGTTTTATGTTTGATCTCCGATGGGTCAAATAAGAAATAGATAAAAATTAACTGGTCGATATTAATCATATTATCCAAAACTTAGTACTTCCGGACAGTTAGAGCGAGCTATTTGAGATTCGTATATTAACATAGTAATTAGATTAATGATGAGTATTGCATTAGACAAGGAACCACTTTTATTGTTGATTTGCTAGTAAACTTTCGACCATTTTGGATTTTGATTTTCAGGTTGTGCCATGGATTCTGAATTGGCCATGAAAGTGCGGAAGAATAGCTAGGGCAGGCTGAGTGCATATTAAAACTTTGGTAACATTGGTCGAATTTTTGGGTAGAAAACACAGTTGTAACTTTGATATTTAAGTCTTATGTGTGTGTAGTCTATAAAACTTTAAGTTCATTAGGCCAAATAATGTAATTTGTGTATTGTTGTAATAAGATGTACATTGCATTATATTTTTACTGTATCAACGCTATAATTTTGAAAAACAAAATTCACAAGCACCATTTTACTAATGAATGACCTAAATAGTGATCTAGATCGCAACTCAAATTGCGACTTTTATAGAGTTTAGCGACTTAATTAGAAACTTAAATAGCGACTTTTTCAGAAATAGTGTCATGTTTAGCGACTTGGATGGCGACATTTCTTTGAAACAGCGATGCAAATGGCGACAAGAAATACTGAAGTCGCAAATTTATAGTGACTTATTTTATGAAGTCGTTATACTAGTAGCTATTTTTAGCGACACATCTCACAAGTCGCAAATATTTGCGACTCGTTTACAGCGACGCATCACCTAAAGTCACCAAACAATGTCACAAGCATAAAATCCGTCGCTAGAAACGTCGCTAATGAAGTCACTAAAAGGGCGTTTTCTGGTAGTGACGTTACCTTTTTAACTCGATCAACTCGATCAATTCTGAGTTTCAATCTTTGGTTTGTTGTATTCCCACCAATAACTTTGAGTATCTTTCTATCATTGCCTAAGATAAACTTATACATTCTTACTTATATAAATAAGCTAAATCTAGACCGAATGTAGACGATATATGTTTCTTCACATCTTATATTTTTGGATATTTTCTACGCGAGTAATAGAGTAACCCATCAATGGAGGATATCCCACTCCAAGTGCATTGTCAGTACTCACTAAATAAATGTATTTAAGTTTAGTATAAATTTTCTAAAACTTTGTGCATGATGTAAGCGGACACTTAATATGGGACGGAGGGAGTATATTGTTGGATGTTTGACACAAAAATAAAAATTGGCAACCATTACGAACAGTTTTATTAGTAAATCGCCATTATCGCCCTTTTGGAGAGAGAACGAGGGTTTTATCTTATTTTTTTATGGATTATTTTCTCGTATTAGAGTATGTTGTCAATTTTTTTCTTGTAGCTTCAAGAAAAAAGAAAACAATATACTAATTTTTCATCGTGTCAAGTTTTGTTTTTCAAAACTTGTTACATATTTTCAGTCCCACATAGGTCAAAGAGAAGAAATGTTTCTAGCTTATATACCAAGGTGTATATGACACAATTAGGTTGATGGCGTGTCATGTTGTTGAATAATGATCGAGAATGCTGGTAAATTACTATCATTTGGATTGTTATTCCCAACTCTTACACGTTCTCAACTTTTTGCTTTTTGGAAGATTAAAGAGTTTTCTTCTCAACATTGACCATAAGATTAGGAATTTGATTTTTTTATTAATTTAAAACAATAGGCATACCTTTTATCCGAAACTACTTAAAGTTTGTTAGTGGGAACAAAATGTGTACTTACATTTTGATCATCTAGATATGTTTAAACAAAGACATGTTCTCATATATCGACATACATTTAATTGGTGAGACAACAACTGTTTTGATTCACAAAACAACAACATTAATACCAAAAAGGAGTATAAAATATGTTCTACAGATGAGGGTGATCATTCCGCACCTAGTTATGGATAATGGATCATAATATTATACGGAATAACTTACAAACCATTGGTTACATTCTAAGACCCACAACCAATCACCCTTTAAACATTTATGAATGTACGCATCTGGTGCTAAGTTGTACGCATCTGGTGCTAAGTTTCTATTCTAATTTTTCCATTGTTCAAGTTGAGTTACACTTTTCCACGCGTTGCAAGCTAAGCTTAGATGGTTTTTGGACTTGTTATAAAGTCGTTTGTGTCATTTGGTTGGCTACTACGGGTCAAATTATCTTCAAATTGGTTACAGTACCGTTTATAATAGTCCTTTGAATGTATTTGATTGGGCTAGTGAATCTAAGTATCTGTTTATGGTCTTTGTTTGCATTGTGTTAGTTAGTTATATCCACACGAAAGGTCACTCCTCGTTTCGCACGGAGATGATGTATTTAAACTCTGTTTTTGTGTATGAAAAATGAAAATAACGAAAAAAAACTTTCGTGGAAAAGGGACAGAAACAGAAACACAGTTAAATATCCTTCAAATTTTTAAGAAATAGACGCAAAACACTTGAACACCTTCTTGAGACTAGAGTTGAATACCAAATGTAACGTCTTATTATTTTTTGGTGCAAAAGGTAAACATTATATTATTAATTCACAAATCAATACATCAGATTATTATAGCAATAGACAAGCCTATGCTTATAATCAATTCTACAAACCATTTGACACTACTAACAGATGAATACTTCCTATCATGATAACCATACATGATTTCATAACAACCGCATACATCTAACATCAGATAACAACCAATCTGCAGTCTTGAATACCTTTTGAAGCACCAATAACCATCTAGCTACATTTCCACCATATCTATTTATCATAATCATTCACCCTGCCACCACAATAACCATGATAAGATAGATTTGTGGCCTCACTAGAAACCCATAGCCTCTCCACAGTATGAGCTATACCACCTATGCTACACTTCCATCTACTACAATGGCTTCACATAGATGGGAACACACACCATACAGTGAGTACCAACCAATCCTCCATAGACAGTGCACACTAGGACCATGTAGGTTCATCTTACACACCTTACAATTCCTAGTACCATGCACTATCTCTCCAACTCATTTTCCCTACTCAAATGGATACTCACTTTATGGACAATGATATGCACATTAACTGAAACCAATATAATCTATTGTTACCTAACAAAGGCCTACAATAGAAAAATAAAAGAATTCAGTAATACCAAATGTAACGTCTTTTCACAACCCTTTACAACTTTCTTCCCACATTTTCTCAATTTCACTTTAAGTATCTCTAGCAGCTATACCAGCTAACCATGGAAGATATCCAACTCGAATTGCATGGTCACTAATTAAGTAACTGTGTTTGAGTTTGATATCAATTTTTTCACAGCTTGAAAAGATTAGAACAATGGCTTTAGAAAATCTTTTTGGATGGGACACTTTCCTAAAAACTTGTATCAAGTAGTCCCACATGGATCAGAGACTAGATAATTTGCTTGGTTATATATTATGGTTTTCATGTTTGATGCAAGTTGGGATGAATATTATGTTGTTGGTTTGTGGTGTTTGATGTTGTTAATTAAAAAACAGATCAACCGTAGTAACCAATCATTCATGTAAGGTATAAACTTTTTGTCTTTTTAAACTTTGAAGTGTATGTTCCTTATTGTAATTAATACAATAGCTAACTCATAATTTATAGGGTGAAAGTTGAAAACACGTAATATTGTTTTTCAAAACACTCAATGTACGTAATGAACTCTCAAAATTGTCAATGTACGCAATTTATTTTCAAATTACGCACAATGTACGCAATATGACCTGGAACCAGCAGGTTACCAGGTTTCAAAGTTTGAAAATTGACAGGAATAGTCCCTGTGGCTTGCGTTGACTTTCGCTGGTCATCCTTCTACTTTTTTACACTTACAAAAGGTACAATAACGGTCCCTATGGTTTGCGTAGACTTTCACATTAGTCCGTTTTTATACTTTTTCACCCATTCTCTTACGTTTTTATCCGTTTTCGTCCGTTTTTTTTACGTTTTCGTTCGTTTTTATATAATTTCATCCGTTTTTATCCGTTTTCGTCCATTTTTTTACGTTTTCGTTCGTTTATACACGTTTTTATATACGTTTTCACATACGTTTTCTACACACGTTTTTACACACGTTTTCACAAACATTTTTACACGCGTTTTTACATACGTTTTCACACACATTTTTACACTCGTTTCTACACACGTTTTCACAAACATTTTTACACACGTTTTTACATACGTTTTCACACACGTTTTTACACACGTTTTTACATACGTTTTCACACACGTTTTTACACACGTTTTTGCACACATTTTTACACACGTTTTTATATACGTTTTTGCACACGTTTTTACACACGTTTTTATATACGTTTTTGCACACGTTTTTACACACGTTTTTATATATGTTTTCACATACGTTTTTACACACGTTTTCACAAACATTTTTACACACGTTTTTACATACGTTTTTACACTCGTTTCTACACACGTTTTCACACACGTTTTCACAAACATTTTTACACACCTTTTTACATACGTTTTCACACACGTTTTTACACACGTTTTCGCACACGTTTTTACACACATTTTTATATACGTTTTCGCACACGTTTTTACACACGTTTTTATATACGTTTTCACACACGTTTTTACACACGTTTTCGCACACGTTTTTACACACATTTTTATATACGTTTTCGCAAACGTTTTTATATACGTTTTCACACACGTTTTTACACACCTTTTTACAAACGTTTTCACACACGTTTTTACACACGTTTTTACACACATTTTTATATACGTTTTCACACACGTTTTTACACATGTTTTTATATACGTTTTCACACACGTTTTTACACACCTTTTTACAAACGTTTTCACACACGTTTTTACACACGTTTTCGCACACGTTTTTACACACATTTTTATATACGTTTTTGCACACGTTTTTACACACGTTTTTATATACGTTTTCACATACGTTTTTACACACGTTTTCACAAACATTTTTACACACGCTTTTACATACGTTTTCACACACGTTTTCACACACGTTTTTATATATGTTTTTACGCACGTTTTAAAACACGTCTTTACAAACGTTTTTACACACGTTTTTACATACGTTTTTACACACGTTATCACACATGTTTTCACACACGTTTTATACACGTTTTTATAAACGTTTTCACACACGTTTTCAAAAACGTTTTCACACATTTTTATATACAATTTTACATACATTTGACGAAAAAAATTGTAAGGAATTTCAAAAAAAGATCAGAAATAAAAACGTGTATAAAACATGTGTAAAAATGTATATAAAACATGTGTATAAAACATGTGTAAAAACGTGTGTGAAAACGTATATAAAAACGTATATAAAAACGTGTGTAAAAATATTTGTGAAAACGTGTGTAAAAACGTATGTGAAAACGTATATAAAAACGTGTGTAAAAACGTGTGCAAAAACGTATATAAAAACATGTGTAAAAACGTGTGCAAAAACGTATATAAAAATGTGTGTAAAAATGTATGTGAAAACGTGTGTGAAAACGTGTGTAGAAACGAGTGTAAAAACGTATGTAAAAACATGTGTAAAAATGTTTGTGAAAACGTGTGTAAAAACGTATGTGAAAACGTATATAAAAACGTGTGTAAAAACGTGTGCGAAAACGTATATAAAAATGCGTGTAAAAACGTGTGCGAAAACGTGTGTGAAAACGTATGTAAAAAGGCGTGTAAAAACGTGTGTGAAAACGTATATAAAAACGTATATAAAAACGTGTGTAAAAATATTTGTGAAAACGTGTGTAAAAAAGTATGTGAAAACGTATATAAAAACGTGTGTAAAAACGTGTGCAAAAACGTATATAAAAACGTGTGTAAAAACGTGTGCAAAAACGTATATAAAAATGTGTGTAAAAATGTATGTGAAAACGTATGTGAAAACGTGTGTGAAAACGTGTGTAGAAACGAGTGTAAAAACGTATGTAAAAACGTGTGTAAAAATGTTTGTGAAAACGTGTGTAAAAACGTATGTGAAAACGTATATAAAAACGTGTGTAAAAACGTGTGCGAAAACGTATATAAAAATGTGTGTAAAAACGTGTGCGAAAACGTGTGTAAAAACGTGTGTGAAAACGTATGTAAAAAGGTGTGTAAAAACGTGTGTGAAAACGTATATAAAAACGTGTGTAAAAACGTGTGCAAAAACGTATATAAAAATGTGTGTAAAAACGTGTGCGAAAACGTGTGTGAAAACGTATGTAAAAAGGTGTGTAAAAATGTTTGTGAAAACGTGTGTGAAAACGTGTGTAGAAACGAGTGTAAAAACGTATGTAAAAACGTGTGTAAAAATGTTTGTGAAAACATGTGTAAAAACGTATGTGAAAACGTATATAAAAACGTGTGTAAAAACGTGTGCAAAAACGTATATAAAAACGTGTGTAAAAACGTGTGCAAAAACGTATATAAAAACGTGTGTAAAAATGTGTGCGAAAACGTGTGTAAAAACGTGTGTGAAAACGTATGTAAAAACGTGTGTAAAAACGTGTGTGAAAACGTATGTAAAAATGTTTGTGAAAACGTGTGTAGAAACGAGTGTAAAAACGTGTATGAAAACGTATGTAAAAACGCGTGTAAAAATGTTTGTGAAAATGTGTGTAAAAACGTGTGTATAAACGAGTGTAAAAACGTGTGTGAAAACGTATATAAACGAACGAAAACGTAAAAAAACGGACGAAAACGGATGAAATTGTATAAAAATGAACGAAAACGTAAAAAACGGACGAAAACGGATAAGAACGTAAGAGAACGGGTGAAAAAGTATAAAAACGGACTAATGTGAAAGTCTACGCAAACCATAGGGACCGTTATTGTACCTTTTGTAAGTGTAAAAAAGTCTAAGGATGACCAGCGAAAGTCAACGCAAGCCACAGGGACTATTCCTGTCAATTTTCAAACTTTGAAACCTGGTAACCTGCTGGTTCCAGGTCATATTGCGTACATTGTGCGTAATTTGAAAATAAATTGCGTACATTGATAATTTTGAGAGTTCATTGCGTACATTGAGTGTTTTGAAAAACAAAATTACGTGTTTTCAACTTTCACCCTAATTTATATGAACTTGAGAGACATCGAACATGTGTATTTCCATAACATGCTTTTCGCTTAGATAAATAGTTGTTAAGTTAAAATGAATAGCTTTATAAGAATTGGCGGGTTACATAAAAAGCTAAGTTGGCATGACAGACAATGTATGAGCTTGAAAACAAAACGGCTTTCATAAAAAAAATGAGCATGGTTGTCGCTTTAAGATCCTACAACAAAACGGCTTTCACTAAGAGGTTGAATTTACAGTTACATAAATTCAAATGTCTCACTGTCGATGTTGGACGAGTTCTTAAATCGAAACAAAGATTACAAACAAAATAAGAAAAATGGTTACACAAGAATATAAAGAAAATTCAAGATTTACAAATTCAGTATCCATAAAACGAGGGGTCTAGGTATAAGGGTCTGAAAGTGAACACGGATGCCTATAAAAGAAGGGGTCCATCTTGGTCCGGTTCAATTCGGGGTGGTCAAACATGCCCAGTTTTGACCGGTTCATGTCTAAGCGGTTCTTCAGGACTTGAATGAATAGAGTAAATACTATTATCGGATGGGAATACGGATCCCTTGCAAAGTGAGAAAATTTACAAAGTGTACAAAGCCATTCATAGTGTGACACGTGTCCCCCACTCTAAATTACACATAAAATCCGCCCAGGGGTAATTTGATATTTTGACCCGTTTTTTCTTTTCCACCTCAATTTTCAAACGCATATATCTCTTAAACGATAAACTTTTAGAAAAAACCGATTTCACCATAATTTTTAAAATTTGATTCTCTTTAATTTGGTATAAATCTTTTTTATTTTTTCGAAACATTTTTTTTTGACATATTCATTGTGTCATGATTTTCTTGATGTTTTTGCTATTTTCGACCCTATTTTTTACCTTAAAAATTGCCGAATCATAATATACTTAAAACACGAAAGTTGTAGATTTTGATTCACTCTTTACCCAGAAATTTCAATCACTCAAATCCGATATGATATGAGTGAGATATCGCACGTTAAAGATGACGTTTTAGTCATATTTGTTGCACACAACGTGTTTGATGAAATGTTTAGCTTAGATTTTTTGTCTTAAAATCGAGTTAAATGCACTTATTTTTGTCCCACGACGCATTATTAATAATTTTATTAATGTAACATTCAAAAAGTGATGTTTTTTAATCATTATATTTTTAAAATATACATTTAGTTCATCAGTAATGTTATTAGGTTCATCAGTTAAGTTATATTTTGTTTATCAGTTAAGTTATAGGTTATAGGTTCATCAGTTAGACATTTTGTTCATCAGTTACTTTGGTTCATCAATTTTTTCAGATTTATCAATTTCATGTTCATCAAATTTGATCAAATGTTTGGGTTCATCAGTTATTGACGAACTGATGAACCTATAATTATAGGTTCATCAGTTATTGACTAACTGATGAACCTATAATTATAGGTTCATCAGTTATTGACTAATTATAGGTTCATCAGTTAGGTTCATTGATTTTTTGGTTCATTAATTATAGGTTCATTAGTTAGGTTCATTAATTTTAGGTTCATCAGTTTATTTATCAGTTATTGACTAATTGATGAACTTATAATTATTTGTCATGTGTTATATGTTTAGGTTCATCAATTAGTCAAAAATGTTATCATAAAAACTGATGAACCAAAGTAACCTAACTGATGAACCTAATAACCTAATTGATGAACTAAATGTATATTTTAAAAATATAATGATTAAAAAACTTTACTTTTCGAGTCTTACATTGATAAAATGATTAATAATGCAATGATAAACAAAAATTAGTGCATTTAGCTCAATTTTAACACAAAATATATAAGCTAGATATTTCATCAAACACATTGTGTGCAACAAATATGAGTTAAACACAATCTTTAACGTGTGTTATCTTACTCATATGAGATCGGATTTGAGTGATTCATAAACCTGTGTAAAGAGTGTACAAAAATCTATAATTTTCATGTTTTAAGTTTTTAACGATCTAACATTTATGAGGGTAAAAAATAGGGCCGAAAATGACAAAAAAATCAACAAAATCAAGACCCACTTTATATGTAAAAAAAAAGTTTGAAATATTTAACAAGATTTATACCAAATTAAAGAGGATTAAATTTTAAAAATTATGGTGAAATCGGTTTTTCGTAAAAGTTTGTTGTTTGAAAGATATTTGCGTTTGAAGTTTTAGGGTGAAATAAAGAAACGGGTTAAAATAACCAAAATGCCCCCTAACCGAATTTAAAAAGAAAAAAAGGAGGGAGTGGGTGGTGGACACTTGTCACATGGTGAGTGGCTTTCTAGCCTTTGTAGACTTTGTATTTTTAGTCCCGGATCGCACCTATTAGATGGAGGATGATAACGTTGATTTAAATACTTTTCTTTTATCCATATAATAAAATAAATACAAACTGAATTTTACTTTAGCCAATTCACACTTTTATACTCTTCAACCATTGCTTACAATAATCATCCTTACATTTGAGTTTAGCTGTATACTCTTTTACCAAAAGAAATTAACATTTTATCTTTGGATGAATTTTCAAGAAAAAAATCATAAACAGAACACACAATCGAGGTAGATTATGATCTCCAAACAACGTACTGTTAGCCTAGTTACTTTTAAACGAAAACAAGTGTCTATTCCCACATTCGTAAAAAAATAATACAAAATTTTACCAACTACTGTAATTAATACCTTGGTGTACATGATTTATATAGGTTGGAATTAGTATTTTTGTTGTTGGTGGATCATCTTGTATCAATAATTGTTCAAATTATTTTTCTTAATTTGCACGTTAGTACAATGCAGTTCGATTTTTTGGGGGGTAAAAGGTTATCATGGAGGCGCAAACCTTTCTAAACCATATTTACAAGCTGTTGATACCCTTCAATAGGAAGCTTTCACACGATACACAACAATATATTTTCTCACCATTTTTTGATTTTGAACATTAAAGAGTGTGATTTCATGATGTCATGATAAGAAAAATGATAGGTTTAGCACAAGAAATCGATGTATAAATAAAATATAAATAATATTTGATTGTGGCAACATAGGTCTTATATTTGGTTAATATAAGTTGACTTTAGTAGTATGTTGTTAAGTCACAAAAACTTAAATACTAATTACGTTACAAGACATATATCAACCGCAAAAAGTTGACATCTGTATGAAATAGTCGCGTATCACCAAGTGATTGTAAATTTATAGATACAATCAATATGGTTATAAGCGACTACATGATACTAACATTAACTTAGGGGGTGTTTGGCTAAGCTTATAATACGTAAGCCCATTTGGGCTTATTTTAGATAAGCTTAGCCAAACAACACCTTATATAAGTCGTTGACACCACAATATATAACCAACCAAAATGTTTTGTATTGAACCCATGTGGGACAAAAAAAAACTTTCTTCATACAAGTTTTGACAAATGTGATTCAAAAGATAAGACACAAGCACACTACCTACTTTTTTTTGGGTAAAGGGTTTTTACCCTAATAAATATATTAAGATCAAAATGTTCAGGCAACATGGCAAAACACCATGCTGGCTATTACAACACACGTACCATATGTGCTTCCAACCAAAACCAGAAAACCATACTATGCCTAGATGTTACACTAAAAAACAATAGAGAACAAACAACTAGGCAAGACGAACATCACGTATCTACTATATGCTCATGCATAATATATCTTGGAAGTTTCCATGCATGTAACATAGTCTCAACTATCTTCGATTTCTTGAAAGTAAACGTTAGCAACTTTAATCGAACAGTAGCCAAAATGCTTTCCACAACCTGCTCCCTAGACCGTTTTCTCTTCTTGAAGATTCGATCATTGCGTTCCTTCCAAATGAGATGTGTAGTAGCAGCTAGCACAAGTTTTGAAACAACACTACGAACCGATCTTCGCTTAGCCAAAGGAATTAACCTCGATATAACATAATCAAAATCAATTAAGTTTACATCTATATCAGCTCGAATACACACCTGATCCCAAACATCCTTTGAAAACTTGCATTCGAAGAATAAATGAGAGTGAGATTCACTTTCCAGATTGCATAAGGAACATTTCAAAGTAGTTAAATCAACCCTGTCACCCACATCCCAGGGCCTTAGGAGGTCTTGTGTCTTTAATTTACGTTTGATAACTAGCCAAACATGTAGAGCATGTCGAGGGATACAATATGGAAACCACACAATATGGAACCAATTAACCTCTTCATGTCTCGGTCTAATATTATTCCAGATAGCCGAAATTGAGAATGTCTGAAAAGTGCCATCACCATTCCGTAGCACTAGTTCGTCCTTTCTGGAAAGAGTAATAGTAGGAGCATTAAGAGAATTCAGGAAACGGTATTTAACAAACCAATCATTTGGCCATTTCCAAAAACCATTTTGAAGGAGTTGTGAACATGTATCCATAGTACCAAAGCCAGGGGAATAGATATCTCTACTCGTGATATGATCCTTCAACGGACAAAAAGGATCCCATCTATCCACCCAAGCCAACGCACTATTACCATCGCCAAGCCGATACCACAGGAATTGCCTCACAATTGGGCGAACTTGTAACAACTTCCTCCATCCCCATGTCATATTGCCACGGTATGGAATATCCCAAAAGCTTCGGCCCCTAAGCTTATGAGTATGAACCCATTTCACCTAAAGGGGTTCTTTTAGAGTAAAAAGACTCCAAATGTGATAAGAAATAAGAGCAACATTGAAAAATTCAAGCTTTCTTAACCCTAAGCCGCCTTCAATCTTCGAAAGACAAATCTCATCCCATGAAACCTTTGCTTTACCACGGCGCATAGCACCTTGACACCATAAAAATCCTCTCATAAGTTACTCAATATCTGATATAATACGAGAAGGCAAGATGAAAACCGAAGCCCAATAAATATGCATGGAAGAATTAACCGATTGAGTAAGTTGAAGCCGACTCGCCAATGAAAGGAATTTGTTCTTCCAATCGGCTATACGGCCTTGCACTTTCTCCAAAAGCTCTTTACAATCTCTATAAACAAGCCGAGAGGAAACCAAAGGAACACCAAGATACTTAACCGGGAGAGTACCTTCCTCAAAAGGCATCACATTAAGAATCGAAATCTTAACATGATTGAGAACGTTGCAGAAATAAAGCTGTGCTCTTTGGAATACTCGGAATAAGCCCCGGCACATTTTTAAAATCATCAAGAGCATCCATGATCACCTTGGCTGAATTAACATCACCATGAGCAAAAAGGAAAAGATCATCTGCAAAACATAGATTAATAATACGAAGCTTGGAGCAATGCTGGTGAAACGTGTACATATTTGAATCTTGAACCCTTCGTTGCAACATAAGGGTTAAAACTTCGTTGCAACCCGCTGTCTCCTTGCCTAAGACCCCTCTTACCTTTGAAGAAACCATGAAGCACACCATTAATGCTCAAAGAGAAAGAAGCACTAGAAATGCACTCCATAATCCACGCAACCATAGTTGAATGGAAACCAAAACCAATAAGAATTGACTTCAAGAAACCCCAATCTACCGTATCATACGCTTTTTGGATGTCAACCTTAAAAGCACATCGAGGAGGACCTCTATCAACATGATAATTATGCATCAGTTCTTGTGTAAGTAGGATATTATCCGAAATACGTCTCCCAGGAACAAAAGCCAACTGATTTATACTAACCAAATCTTTTAAGCAATCTTTCAAACGGTTAGCAATAATCTTGGTAATACAGTTAAACAGGACATTACAACAAGATATCGGTCTATAATCATTTATACGAGTAGGAGAAGTGACCTTAGGAATAAAAGCAATTATAGTGTGGTTAAGCTCTCTAAGAAGCTTCCTAGTCGAAAAAAATTCTTGAACCGCTCTAATAATATCCGTACCCACAATATCCCATGCCTCTTTGAAAAACATAGCAGTGTACCTGTCAGGACCAGGAGACTTGTCATTCCCCATATCAAATATGACTGATCGAACCTCCTCATTCGAAACTATTCTAATCATATCAGTAGCCTTATCACTAGACAAAATGTTAGTGAAAAGATTGGACATAGTTAAAGGAACGGTAGGATCTGTAGTGCCTAAAAAACGAAGATAATGGGCAACCAAAACCGGAGGCACATCTTCACCCTCATTGTGAACACCATTAGCATCCATGATCGAGTCAATTCTATTTCTAGATTTACGCCCTTTGACCCTAAGCCATTCGACTTTTGATTTTTGCTTAAGAAACATTTCTTCTTCAAGCAAAGCTTCATTAAAAGATAGGAGATACACCGCTTCCTCCTCACGAAGAACTTCATTCAGCGGGTCCTTGTCAAGCGCCATTTGAACTTCATCGAGTTCATGTCTTAGATGTTTAACTCGTGCATGCAAATTTCCTTTCTCACGAAGGAGCTTACGGAGAGGAGCTTTCAAACATTTGAGCTTTTTGACAACCTTAAACATATGGAAGCCCTCTACATTGAGAGCCCAACCCTTCTTCACAGTATCCTTGAAACGAGAATTGTACACAAGCATGTTAGTGAATTTAAATGGCTTTGGCTTAAATTTAGTATGACGAGGAAGACGAAGAACAGAAGGGGCATGATCCGAGTTCCTATAAGGCTGAAACAAAGCATTAGCCCCCACATATTCATCATGGAATTCCAAGTTAGCCATAACATGATCAATTTTCCTAAGAATACCATTTTCGCCTCTCGGTTTTTGATTCCAAGTAAAGTGCAGACCCGACATGTTAACATCCAAAACCTCGATGCTTTCCACACAATCTTTGAACTCACGCATGGAAATATCAATAACAGAAGACCCAACTGACTTGTCTTCAAGATTAAGCGTTGAATTAAAATCACCCATCAAACACCATGGTATTCCACGCACGAAACCCTTATGCATCTCCAAATCAGCCCAAATATCTCTACGATGAGTGTATCTATTGTGAGCATACACGAAGGAACAAAAAAGGGCTTTTTTATCAGCCCTCAGAATCACTTGGGTATGCATTACTTATATTTGTGAAGTAAGTAAAACCGGCTACTGGGTAAAAAGTAAAAAAACTGTGTGTAGAATTCGTTTTACTGTGTCATTGAATACAAAACAGCCAAAACGACATGGTCGCTTGTTAACAGATCGGTTGTTTCAGTTTCATGAAACAGAGTTCAACAAGTGTTGAATGTCGAGATGGATCCAAGAGTTTTACGAAGTTGCGGTTGAATGATGACTTTTGTGATTGTTTTGGCAGCACTGATGAACAATGTTGAGTTAAAATTTGCCTCTGAATATTTCAGTCAAACTTTAAGCATGTCAATACTTTCGATTTGTGCAATTCCTTAGGATTTGATTACTTGTATTAGTATTTCTTAGGGATGTGTCCTAATTAAGTAACCTTTGTTTTTTGATACAATTTGGGATATAATATCCAAACCACCAATATTATATATTACTGATCTAGCTGTTGCTTTTTCCTGAGTGAGAGCAAGTATAGCTGCTAGAGATATGCTTGAAGTTAATGTCATAACTAATGTGAAACTTACGACAAAATATAAAAACACTAGAAAATCATATGATGATCATAAAACTCATAGGCAGTGTATATCTTATTGTTCAACAACGTATCTTTGTACATGCATATAGTCACAACCAACCCGGCAAAGATTTAAAGGAAATCAAAGATTATATAACTACAAAAAGATTTAAAAGAACTAAACAAACAATGATCATACACATCTACATATACTAATCTTATAACATTTTTTTTTCATTTGTTAACCGCCACATCGTTGAGATATATAAAATACAGGAGCCAATGTTAAAAACAATGACCTTTTTTTTTTTTTTTTTTTTTTTTCTTTTGTTAACCGCCACATCGTTGAGATATATAAAATACAGGAGCCAATGTTAAAAAGTTAACCGGTTTTAATGGTTCGGTTTAGGCTAAGGCAAAAATACTTTTTGACAATATTGAAAAAAGGATCAGCTGATTAATCGCTGCTTATTTAGATGCTAATCATCCATCAACCTTTTTGATTTGTGTAAATCGGTCAACGGTAGTCAAATTTGTCGAAAACCTGCAAATCGTATCGGAAATATTCAAAACTCGCCGTAAGCTTGTTATAATCACTTATAGTCCATCTTTATATCTAGTGCGGTTTTCTTAAAGAAAATTTTGCCAGAAATACTCAAAACTCGCCGAAAAATACCCAAAATTTATCATAAATGAAAATCCGATTAATTACTGTTTAATCCTGCGTAAACCGATTACAAGCTACTAGGAAGTCGACTGATGGATTACTGACTCGCAATTCTTGCAACCTTGCTTTTTGATTATAACATTGATAAATATATGTTGCTGTAATAGATATAAACAAAAACTAAATAACGGTAACTTGATTATTTATGACTTTCAATTTTTGGTTTGTCCTTTTATACGTTAGCCAATTCACACCAATACCCCCTATGATCCTTTATCATTGCTTGTAATAATCTTGCTGACGACTGATTTCAAAAAGATAAAATAAAACTTTATATTCATATACCAAAATTTCTTGATATTTATCTCTGGATGAATTGTTATGTGAGTGATCTAATACATAGAGGATATCTAGCTCCAATTGACTCATCATTAAATAAAAATGTTTGAGTGTCGTATCAAAAATCTGTAATATTGGTTTACTTTTGTAAACCTTGGTGCACGTTTTTAGTCCCACATCTGGTAAATAAAAGAAAGTCTACACATTTATATATTGTGGCGTATACGGCTTAGTTGAGTTGTGACTAGTATTATATTGTCATTGCCTTGCATGTGATGGTTGTTAAAACAATCAACACATGTAGTGGAATGAAAATTTAATACAAATTTCTAACATTTTTGTATCTTAGATTTTTTTTTGTTACTTTTTTATGTAACTTGGTGTATTAGGTCAAGGGAAGCTGAAATTCGCATCTCATAGTGTATTTTAGTTAATTAATTGTATTCTACAATATTTTAACATCCAAAAGAAATAAACCCTTTAAGCCCACAACTAGCAGGAAGCTTTAAACTTATTCACATGTCAGGACCAGCACATAATTTATGACCCATGCCGTGTCACTTGGACAGACCTTAAGCGGGCAGGTCATAAACTCAGACCATGGACCTTACAGATTATTCATTATTCATTGACCCAGTTCTTTTTAGTCTTTGCTCAACCCATTGATGTGGATAGCATCACATTTTTTCTTGTTCGGTTTTCTTTCTTTTTAATCTTCTTAATTAATTACTTCTAAAATATTAGCGAAATGTTTCTTGATTGTATGTCTAACGTTTTTTCTTTATTATACTCATTTGTATTATATTGCCATGCGTTTTTAATCTAACCAGCTCCACGTGTGTTGTCACTATATATGTGTATACCTTGAAAGAATCAACAATGTGTAAGAAGTTGGATATTCAGTCTGTTAGAATATTAGTAGTAAACTTAAACGTAGTTTAGGGGCTTAAGTGTACTTTGTAATTAGATTAGATGTAAGACATAAAATAGGATTAGGTAGCTTGGAGTGCAAGGCAAGCTAGGTTTCCACCTCCTTATCTCTATAAATAGAGATGAGGGGATGCTAGTTATTCATTCTTCTTCCTCAATTGTAAAAGCTTTATTAGGTTTTTAATAAAGGGTTCGTTGAGGGTATAACGTGTGCAATATTCTAGTCGGTTCTTTGTAGTATCTCGTGTTTGCTACGTGTGCTCGATACAACTCGCGATCTAGCGTTTCGCGATCGAACTTTGGATTGTTGTCGAGGTATTTTCCAACACAATCCCCCATCGATCAAACAGATGATGCATGTGTTGATTCATTATATACTTTGGTGTGTATTATTAACACAAGTTAGCATAAGTGTGACGTTTCTGGAGCACTATTATGTGCCTTACATTTTTTAATCAAGTTAAATGCTACATTGGCTTGCTGGAATAATCCATCAGATTTGGTTAAGAAAATTGGAGTGTTTGGGTTTATTATAGTGATGATGACGTGGATGTTTGAGCTAAATGATAAAAGGAACCATGGAGTGTATCACGAACGAGCTTGTAGCCTGGCGACTATAGTCTCTTTACGGCTTCTTTTTTGGACTTACTCTACTACAGTACTACCGCCCAGTGGCGCAGCTTCATAGGGGCGGGGGCGGCCGACCCCCCGAAATTTTTTTTGCGATGTAGGGGTATATAGTTTTCGTGTAGAAAAATTTCGGTATTTTCGGTTTCGCCCCCCCAATTTAATTCGGTTTCGACCCCCCATAGTGTTAGGAAAAAAAATTTTTAGATCCCGACCCCCCACTCGAAAAATCCAAGCTTCGCCACTGCTACCGCCTGGTAACCTCTACCGGCCAAAATCATTTTAACTCACAGCTTTAACAAAAAAAGGAAACAAGTTGTATAAAAAGAATATAAATTATATTCAATTATGGCGACAAATTAAGTTGTCGTGCCAACTTATGCCAATTTTTATTTTTTGAAAAACTTTTGTTAAACTTGCCTTTTCAAGATTAAAGAGGTTATTTTCTTCATGTATAGCTACAGATGTGAGTGATCTTTCGGCACCTCGTTTTGAATAATGGATCACAATATTATACGGAGCAACTTACAAACAATTCGTTACCTTCTAAAAGCCACAACCAAACACCCCTCATACATGATAAATCGAAGCATCTGGTGCAAAGTTTCTATCCTAATTGTTCCATTTTTCAAGCACGGTGGAGACTGACTTCCAAAAAAGGCGGTGGCAATTGTGTTTGGTAATTGAAACGTGTTTTCGATCACTGTTATGACGGAATTGAAAGTTAAATGGTGTTTGCATTTCACTCTATGAGTGAACCTGTATGACCCGTCAACCATTTGGCCAAACTTTACAACTTACCCATATCATATCAACCCATTTCTAAAACTTATGGTGACCCATATCAACCTGACAGGTCTAAAAATTTACCCAGATAGTATTACGGGTTGTGATTGCCAGCTACAATATTAGGGAATATGCCGTTAGAAAAGAAAATTTTCGAAGTTTATATTTCAAAAGACCCCAAACATAATGAATGTAAGTCTGTTGTTCAGAGCAGTTATCTGAGTACACTTGTTCAACACTATGTAAGCCTGGCTAAGACAGTTAATGGACCTGTTGTAAAGTCATTTGGTTCACTTCAATAGTTCAATTAACCCTCAAAATTGTTGATATATAGTTTCCTAAAGAATTCATGGGTGACTTCACTTGAGTGTATGTGATCGACTGATCGGGGCCGATTGTTTACTTGCTGCTGCTTGTACATTATCTTTTTAGTATGAATGGAAAAAATTTAAGGTACTTATACATGATGAGCTAAATTATCTATTGGTTGGCTATATTGCTCAAGGCTTCAACTCTTTTATGTTTGGAATTTAATTGATTAACGTTATGATGGTTGTTTCATTTGCTTAGATAAATTGAGGTGATTGGGAATCTGAGAACGAAAGCGATAACAATCAACATAAGGAGGGGATCATTTTGTTGAATATTCCTTAGAAAGTTGTCAACTTTTGAATCTTTATATGTCTGACATACAGCGGTAGGCACAAATGTTGAGAGTCTATATTGCTTTAGGCTTACCAGACTTGAGTTTATATTGTAGTTTATATTGCTTTAGCCAAACGTTGATTGTGTATATGACTTTTGATATGGCATTTCATAGGATAATTTGGCGACCAGATAAACCGGGAATCATCTGATTTGACGAGCAATTTGTTTTGTTCGTTAGTTCTTATGCAGAGGATCAACTCTTTCCGTAGTTCCAGGGAAGCTCACCACATACACCAACTTCAGTCATATTTATGCGATTGTGGGTCTAAAGTTAATTAGGTAGCATGATTAAACCTGTTTGTCATGGTTATAGATCAACGAATTGTCTACTTATATTGTATCTTGTATTTGAATGGTTATCATGTTTTAGTAATTCTTAATCTAGCAAAATGGATGCAAAGTACTTAAAGGTAAGTAGGTCCTAATGAGTAATCAATTTGCAGATAATAGCTATGGCTCCTAATTTAGAATGTTTTGATTACACTCAGCATATGGTAGGTTAGTTCTTCTATAATGTTTAGCTCACTGCATTTGGTGAAATGTTATCTGCAAACTGGTCAATCTCTTCGAAGCCTTTATTTATTTATAAATAGCAGTAGTTCTTTTCATTTTCACATGGAATACTCCAGAATACATACTTTTCATACTCCTAAGCATGGCAAGACTATCAAGTGAGCTTCTAACATTCAGCTGCTCTAAGCGAGAGAAATAAATAGTAGACTACGATAGATTTATTTAATCCACTTGAAGATCATTATTTATAACGAGATTTCTAGTCGAAATATATAGTTTCTAGTGTTTGTATCATTCTACTATGTGTATGAGTTTGATTATGGAAGATTAAAGAATCCACTTTCCACTCCTACGCCAAAACTCAACTCTTGGTTTATGTATTACCTTTATTTAACTGAGAAACTGCCGACAAATCAAAATCGGGGGAATCACAACAAAAACATGAACAGGACATTTAGTGATTTTTAAAGAGAAATCAAGGTAATTAAACTTGGTTTATGTATCATTCTACTTTTTTGTGACTTATATAGTGTAGTGTGTGTCAAATGATTGATTGCCTGGCTATGTTGTTTACCTATTTTACCAGTTCTGTCAATGTTTTAATTAGTAGATATTGTAGATGTTATACAGGCAATAATAGAGTTATATAACTGTTATGAATTATGATTGACATAGTTTTAGGGCATGACGTGTGCATAGTCTTTGGTTTGCTTATTTAAACATGTTATGTTGTATTTACCAAGTGCTTAAGGTTGTATGAAACACATTACAAATAAAGTGTTTCGATTTGTTCATGGTGCATTAAAACTCAGAAGTTAACAATTGTTTTCGAGTGTTTCGGCAGATTCTAGCTATTTGTAGAGGTAAGAAGTACTCATATGAAAAAACCTAAACAAGATGTTAAGTATAGGCTGTTTATCATAATCAGAACACCTAAAGAGGGTCATTAGTGGTAGTAAATCACCTACATGTTCATCGGTTGTGTCCTAAAAAAAAAACTTAAACTCTAAACTCAAGAAACATTCATTTAGAGACTTCGAAGAATGATATTAATGACGTGCGTTTCATGACAGTTGTGCCTACGATTACATCCATTAATGCAGAAAAAAATTGTAAAACGGGCAAATAAGAGTAATCAACAATTTTGTGGTTTCTTCTTAGCTTTCTTGGATCCGGTAGTTTTTGTAAATGTGAAATATTCACCTAGCGAAAATCGATTCTTTCCAGCATGAGTACCCACAACTGCCACTTCCCGCTTGCAAATTTCCGCTATAAGTTCTGGACTTTGTTTACCATCACCTTTGTGCGCACCGATTTTTCCTCAAGAGCATCCTCATGTTTAGCTTTATCTTTTTCTTGTATGTGATCACCATCATTCATTCTTTCTTGGGATGGACCTTTTTTACATGGACGTAAGCTTGGGAATTGCATATCATACTCTTGATCACGTTTAATAGACGGGTCTTTAAACTCATCAACGTCTTGTCGTGGACCTTGTTTATGACTTACGACATCTTGTTGCATAATTTTGGAACTATGAGACGTTGTATCAAGGGTTTCAATATCTTCTTGTGATGGATCATCTTCTTTCGTTTCTTCTTGAAGCAGTTCTTCCCTATCATGATGTCGCATATCATTGTCTTGATCAACAGACAATTCCGGCTCTATGGTGTCAGCGTCATCTTGTGGTGGACCTTGTTTGTTACTTGCACCTTCTTGTAGCATAAGTTTTGAACTAGCACCTTCAACCTCAATATTTTGATTATCGACAACACATGGTTCGGCAACTGTTGAAGAAGACGTAACAATGTTTTTGATATCGTTCTACATCTGATTAGTAATCATATTGGAACCTTCATTTTGCTCAAGAACGGTAGCACATGATTCATGGTTCTTGACCTCATCGTCTTGTTTATCAGTTCTTGCATGTACTTGTACCTTCTCAACGATCACTTTCAAACTATACTGAGCCTCATCTTGAAAATTAGAAATACGATCACGAAGTGACTCATCAACTTTATCTAGAAGGCCATCAAATTCGACCTCAAGCAACTGCATACTTGCACTCACATCATCTAGCTTCTTCAATAACTTTGTCCTTGTATCCTCTACACTAGTAGATGCTTCTTGACGGGTTTCGACAATATTTTGAGCAACTTCTTCTTGTGGTGGAGTTTGTTGATTTAGTAAATCAAAACATTGTTGCAACCCATGTTTAATCTCCGCAAGGTCATCTAGAAGTGGCGACGATTCTTGAGCAACTTCATCTTGTGGTGGAGCTTGTAGCAAATCAGAAACTTGTTGCAACCCATTATTATTCACAGCAAAATCAGCAGCAATGGATCTTGAATCACCCTCAAAAAGTGTAACCATTTTAGTCTCTAAATTCACCTATCAAGTTATCAAATACACTGTTTTTTATGATGAAGACAACAACAAATTCGAAACTAGTCGACTAAAAATCATTATAAGTAATGCGATGAAATACAGAATCGGAAAAGTATACCTGTGCACATGCAAGTCCAAAGGAAAGTCGACGTTAAACTTTGATTTATAAATTTGGAATGGTAATCTATCATATTTATAAGCAAGATATTATCGTAGTGATATAACAGAAGTTTAGTTTAGTAGTATAATTCGAATGAAATTTTTTCCATATGGCAAAAGAGATCCTTCTATTTTTAAATTTGTTTTTTTTTGCACACTCTTTCTACCAATTTTTCTTACTAAGCATATGCTTAATGATGTGTTGTAGTGGTATCCTTGTGAAATTAATGTGTTCATTCAAGAGATTTTTGTTTCAACTCCTGTAAAAAACACATATAAACTTTACAAAGAATTTTAAGAACCTATAAATTAGTCGTGTATGATTTTGCCTTAAAGTTAACAATAACTACTCTTATTAGACTTTTAACTCTTTTAAAAGTCGCAGAAACAATCTCTTTGTGATGAGAAAACACCAAATTCTTTCACAATGAAAGATTATTTTGCTTTTTTAAGTGTTTAAGTTGAAGAAAAGAGCTTGGCCACTACGTTATTACCATGTCCATAATCAGACATCCCATTATAAATGAACAACACCATAACATATCAAATTTGAATCAAACAACATCGTTACTAACTCTAAAATCGTTAAAACATTTATGTGCCTTGAATATTTTGAATAAAATGAATACTTATTGCATCCCACATGGGTCAAACATCTGAAACATTGCTAGTTTATATACTAGAATGTAAACCTATCACTTGTCTTGATATATAATTATTATACGTTGTCTGGCATATTAGGTAATGGCTACTTAAAAGTTATTATCAAATCTGTCACAGCAACATGTCTAATATATTTCAAAATTTTTATTTTTATTTTTATGTAAAAGTTACATGACACATATATTGTAAGGCTAGCACTTTTTTTTTTTTTTTTTTTTTTTTTTTTTTTTTTTTTTTATTTTAATTTAATGTTAGAACAATACGCATACATACTTTAAATGGATGTCTATAAAATAAAGGGCCCAGCTTTAAAAATTGGTTAATCCACTTTTGTATTAAGCCTCAGGTCTGCCATCATGGTCCAGTTCAACCGGGTTGGTAACACATTCCCGATTTTGACCGGTTCATCTCTGAAAGGGTTCTTAGGACATGAATTGAGTATATATGCTAAGAGAAATTACTTTTGGATGATAGCGTTGATAAAATACATTTCTTTTAACTTTTGCTTTTAATAATCTTGCTTGCAATTGACTTTAGTATAAATAAACTAAAACCTTATATTCTTTTACCAAATTTTCTTAGCATTTTATCTTTGGATGAATAGTTGTGCGAGTGATGAACTGATTTTATTATACAGACATGTTTTCTAAGAATTTATCGTGCCACTAAACATTATGTGTTTGAGTTTGGTATCAAATTTCTCATGGCGTAAAAGAAAGAAAAATAAATTATAAAAGAAACTCTTAGTCTACTTAATTTTTTGTGAAAAAACAGGTGGCGAGTCCCATTTTTGGCAAAGTTACAAAATTTTGCTAACTAAAATACCTTGGTACTCCTTGGTGCATATAAGTCACATAGGTTTGATTTAGTATACTTGTCGTCGGTGAATCATTTTTTTTTTTTTTGAACGGCAATTGTGGCTGCATGGCCCCTAGTTCAGAAGGCGTAGCGAGCCCACACAACCAGGTTGAGTCCAGCCATAAGGCAATGACACCCTTCCCTTTACGCACACGGAAAAAACCCCTATCGCCCTAGACAAGACTCGAACTTAAGACCTTGCCTAGGAGGGTAAAACCTCCATGCCGCTAGACCAGAAGCCCTTTGGTTGGTGAATCATCTTGTATGTTGTTAAATACACCAATTTATTAGTAGGTAAGATTATTTGAGCAATCAACGTAATTAGTTCTTCTCTACAATGTAAAAACCCAGATAGAAAAGATGAACCCTTTCATACACTATAACCAAAATCAAAATTAACCCACTTTTAATCCACTAAATTTCAATCCATTTAAAATCCACCTTCAGAAACATCAATTCGTCATTTCCCCTAAATTAATTTCTCCATATTAACCCAATTTAAAAATCTTGTTTTTTGGTCAAAATAAAAAAAAAAAAATTGGTTTGAATCCATTAATTTTCTCCGTTTATTTTTTTATTAGTTTATTGTAATTGCTTGTAGTTTCTGGTGTGGGTTTCGTGGTTGATGGATAAGGGTTTAGGAGAGGTTGATATTCAGTCGATGTTAAATAGTTTTTACTCCAAGTTTAAGAGCATGGAAGTGAATCCTGAAAAGCCAAGTACTGAAGCGAATGAACATGTTGTTGAGAGCACACATACGAAGCCGGTTTCGTATGCCACATCACTTAATGAAGATCAACCCAAGCGAAAGGTTAACTTTCGTCCTCTCAACAATCAAACTGTTGAAGATGCAGATTTTACCCTGCCTATTAAGTCGGTTGAAGAGGTTAACAACAGGTTTGTGAACACTTTGTATGGTTATTTCATTGGAAAACGCCTTGCGTTTCCAATCATGGAGAATTACGTGAAAAATACATGGGCGAAATATGGGTTAGTTCGTGTTATGATGAACTCAGCTGGCTTCTTCTTTTTTAAATTCTCGACACATAAGGGGCTGGAACAAGTCCTGGAGAATGGACCTTGGCTCATTCTAAATATTCCTATTATTTTGAACGTATGGACACCGACTGCAAATTTGATGAAGGAAGAACTCACGAGTGTGCCTGTTTGGGTTAAATTTCACAACGTTCCTATGGTCGCTTTTATTGAAGATGGGTTAAGTTTGATGGCAACAAAGATTGGACGTCCTATCATGCTTGATGCCTATACAAGTACTATGTGCTTGGAATCGTAGGGGCGTAACAGTTTTGCTAAAGCCCTTATCGAAATCACTTCTGAATGTGCTCCTGTGGAGTCCTTAGTAGTGGCTATTCCACTACTTGATGATTCAGGTTTTAGGAAGGAAACAATACAAGTAGAGTATGAGTAGCAACCCCCACGGTGTGATACATGTAAGATATTTGGTCACATGAATGATCAATGTCCAAAGCTGGTCAAGGCTGCTACTTCAAATGTGGTGAATGATGGTTCGAATGTGGCAAATGGTGATGGATTTACTCAAGTCAAGAGGAAAAACGGGAAAGGTAAGCAATCTGCGAAACAAATGACTCGACATATTGACGGTATTAGACTATCTAAGCCTAATACGGGTTACTATTATCGTCCAAAGGCCAAGCTGAACAAGGATGGAAATGATAGGCTTTCTACATCAGAGTCTAATGGTAAGGGTGTTGGTGAATGATGAGGCGAAAAATGATCCGTTTTTAGGGGGTCATTTAAGCCCGAATCCGGATTTATTTGATCAAATATTGCCCTAAATCGTTCCTTTTGTGATTTTAGGTACTTTGGGAGAGAAATCTGGAAAATGAAGCAATTCGGACGTTTTTGGAGCTTAAAAGTGAAGAAAACGCCAAAGTCTTAATTTTCCATGCTGGGAACAGTAGGTGACGGCGTCAAGAGCAAATCCTTGACGGCGTCAAGAGCAAATCTCATGAATTTCCATGACGACCCAGTAGAGTTTTGACGGCGTCACGTGAGAAGGGCGTCAAGAGTAAAAGAGTCATGACGGCCTGGAAGTGTCTAAGTCTTGACGGCGTCAGAAGTAGATCTAGGCAGTCCGAGGAGAGTTTTGGCGGTGAGGTGACGGCGTCACAAGATTACTCTTGACGCCGTCAGACCTGTTTTTCTATATATAGTTTTCTAATTTTTCACATTTAAAGAGAGAAGTTTTGGGAGAAACCCTAAGTACGATTTTGGTGTAACTTTACAGGTTTTTCAAGGGTTCCAACCCCTTGATACCTTGCATGATTAATCAAGATAAGTGTTCTTCTAATTCAATCAATATGTCTATGTGTTGGTTGTCTATATCATGTTCTTGTCTTAATTCTATCATGCTAGGCTAGATCTCCTTTGTGTTTGCTTAGATCTAATGAAACCTAGATATTGATTATGTGTTGATTGCTTGTCTATTCTTGTCTTGGATGAATGATTTATATGTTAGGCTTAAGAAAACTGGCAGATCTCCAAATGGTAACATGCTTGAACGTCTTAAGAAACATGAACCGATGCGTACTAGGTCTTTATTGGTTGTATTTAATGCATGAGCCACTGTTTACAATCCCTATAGTTGTGCTGGGCATGGTGTAGGAGGAGATAAGAGCTCATAGAATTGGGGAGTTATGTATGCCACCCCATGAATGGTATTAAGGAATACAATCCGTCATCCATGCAATTATAACAAGTAATTAACGTGTAAAAGATATCTAGGGAGTAGTGAAATCTAAGTAAACACATTTTCTCCAATTACTGCTCACAACCTTAGTATAATTAGTATATTTCCATTTTTAGTATTTTATTTTGATTGCATCTTAGTTTTGGGTTAGTTGAATAGCAACTAATTCCGCCCACTCTTCCAAAACCCGAGATTTTTACTTGCTTTCTATAAAATATAAAAAAACAAAAATAATCATCCCTCACCTTTAGAACTAGTATTTAGGCTTTCTAATCCTAGCGACACTATTCCTAAGATGAACGATCAATCCCCCGGTACTTGTCACTATACTATACTACAACGATCAGGTACACTGCCTGGTGGGGGTTGTAAGCTTCTCGAGATCCCTCGAGAGGTAAAGCCTGTTGCGATTCCCACGCATCAAGTTTTTGGCGCAGTTGCCGGGGAATAGTTATTGTCTAGGTTAGAATTTCTTTTTATTAGGTCTACTTGCTAGATTCCTTTCTAGTAAGATTTTATTTTTATTTTTAGGTTTTCTTTAGTCTATCTCATTTCTTTGTGCCTTTGTTAGTAAATTAACCTCATTGACTATTCCGTTGACCATTATGGAAAACGCGAATCCACCCCTGTCCCCTAGAGAAGTGGCTGTGTTACGTGAACAAATTGAGAGTGAGATTAGGGAGCTTAGAGAGCTTAATAGGTTGATTAAGATTAAACTCGAACATACATTTAGTGACCTAGCAACCGCCTTGTATTCAAATAAGGACCTAGGGCCTAATGACTTTGTGAATGTTGTTGAGGGACTAGAAGAGGAGGAAATAGATCCGAAGCTTAATGACTACTTTAATCTATACCCCACTAAGGAGGAGATTGCATATTATAATAATCTTATTTATAACCCGCGATCTCCTTTCACCATAATTGAACCTAAGATTAAGAGAGACGATCCTAAGAATGCTAAGATACCATGTATGATTGGATATAGGCACGTTAGCAATGCTTACATTGACTTTAAATCTCCAATCAACATTATGTCCTCAACGGTTTATAATGATATAGTGAAAACAAGACTTGAACCTAGAAGGGATCCCAAGTATCCCGGTGGAGTTTGTAACTTTGTCGGGAGAGTTAAAGGTTTACATGTCTTTGTTGGTAATTTCACTTTTGTCACCGACTTTATGATTGTGGAGGATCTTGCTAATGTTATTGATTGTCGATTATCCAATGTTGTGTTTGGCAAACCATTTGTTGAGGAGTCTAAGTTGGAATATGATGAGGTAGAAGGCACGATCCGATTTGCAAGTAACACCGATAGTATCACTTATAGGATGCCTAATAAGATGAAAGAATTTCGCTTTATATCTCGTTTTGATAAGGACAACGTTGGTGCTTTTGAGGATATTGATGAGAAGGATAAGAAAAATGGCATGGACTACGTATGGGGAAAAAGGAGTCTTTACTACAAAGATTGCTTGGCCCTTGGACCAAGGTATAAAGTCGATGAAGAATTTGCCCAAAAGATTATGGGGGCGGTTGAGAAAAAGGTGATTGATTTCTACAAAGATTATTTACAATCAGAGAGTGGAACCAATGATGAAATCACGTAGTAACCCATGACCTTGAGTCTAGCTACAAGACTCGTAAATAAAGAAAAGCGCTTCTTGGGAGGCAACCCATGTTTTGTGTGATTTTATTTGTTTGATTGTTATTTGCTTCCGTATGCATGCTTTATTTTTATTGTTGGTTGATCATGTTTCTAAACTAAAATATGGAAATACTTTACTTTGTTGTTTTGGCCTAGTCTTAACTCCACCTAGAAGTATTTTTGCAAAAGATAAGTGTAAGGGGAAACCCCAAATATGTTTTTAAGAAACAAACCGATCATGATTCTCCACAATAATAAATGAGCATGTATATTCGTATTTGTTAGAGTCAAATGCTTGTATTGAGTCATAATGAAGTTTTGCAGGATTTTCCAGGAAGTAGGACCAAGTTTTTCCAGAAATTTTCCGGAAACTTAACATAAGAATTTCTGCAGGTCCATTCTGACGGCGTCAGGGTTTTACTCTTGACGGCGTCAGGAGTTAAAATCTGGAAATTTTACCGGTTTTGTTTTTCTAACGGAGTCTTATGGTTTTTGTGAATTATTAAGTTTTATAATCTCCAGGAGATCTGCAAACTTCATTCCACAAGCATTATATCTTATCTTGTTTTCTAGGATTTAGAAACTTATATAGGATGCCGCCGATTTTACGCGAGGTTGTCTTGTCTATTTTGTCAGGTTTTACAGGTTATGTATGACAAGAAGATGATTTATATTCTGGAAGGGAAGCTTTGATTGTTCGTTTTCTTGGAGGAAGATTTAACCTGGCCATCCTATTATCCATACCGAGCGAATCAGGGGAGTATTTGATTTCATTCTCTTTACTTTTTCACTTTTACATTCTTTACTTGAACATTGGGGACAATGTTCATCTTAAGTGTAAGGGGAGGGTAAAAAGATGATACCTTACATATGCACTTTCGCTTGAGTTTGTTTTGTTTAATAGTAGATGTGTAATAAAACTATGAGAAATATTTGTTAGTGCAATTTTAGCGCCAAATTTAAATTTTTTTACAACATTTAGGAGTGAAACTTTAGCCATAGCAAGCGTCTCATGGATAGGAGATTGTATGACTAGCACATAACCGTATATTCAGAAAAATTTTCCACCCAAATATGTGAGGTTCGCCTTTAGATTTGATAGGAAAAGCATTTACTATTAGTGCTTATGAGTGTACCGGTAGCATTTAGATTCTAGAACTTGCGTTAGTGATGCATCCCGAGACCGCTAGTGAGACTACATTCGTGTGGTAAGATTTACTACATGATAAGAGGCATTAGGATTACCCTTGTGTTAAACCCGTATTATAATTACTTGATCATTTAAGTCATATTACTTGGCTAGTTAAGTCAACCAATTTTTCCCACACCCTTAGCGTTGTACTCATTTTTAGTACACGAAACCCCTAGTACACCCCTCCGAGCCTATCTTTTCGTTTCTAACTTTAAGCATCTTACTTAAAGGAAGAATTTGTTACACCCCACTTAAATGTACAACCAAATCGCCTTAGCCTTCCGTGTATGCGCTCATCTTTAGTGCATTATTGTTATTTGTTAAACCCTAAGTTAACTATCTAATTGATTACATGGTTGCTAAGTCGAGTCATATCCTTGTACATATTGTTTTGGGACGATTGGGACTCATGGGTAAGTACTTATTTTATGGAGTAATGGGGAAGAACATCATTTATTACCCCCATATGTACGTCAATCTTAAAAGTGCTCCAAGTGTTTTGATTTTCTTAATTCGAGTCATTAGATTAGTTTAATGTAAAGTATGTAAAGATTCAAGTGTAAGGGGAATTCTCATCCCCTATGATGTATTATTTTGGATGGTAGGGTAAGAGTGTACTCAAAAAAAAAAAAAAAAAAAAAAAAAAAAAAAAAAAAAAATCGAAAAAATCAAGAAAAGGAAAAAAAATAGAAAAAGAGAAAAAACATACGGACTACCATCCCTTTTTTATTCTATGTTCATTTTATGTTTTTGTTATTTCTCATTTATTAGCTTAAGTCGAGTCTAGTCTTGGCTTAGCAACGCCATATTGTACATGTAATTAACCAAGATTGTTAACTCGCCGCCAGTAAAACTTCCTTTATCCAACAAAACCGTGTATTTCATATCCCTACACCTAACGTTACAACCCTTTAAAAGACCTCTTTGATAGTTTATCCTAGGTGCTTACGCCATGTGGTGGAGGTTTGATCCTTTCCCAAGCCTATGGTAATCTATTTTGCTATGACAGGTAGTGAGAGATATCTTCCGTTTCCATATTGTAATTTACACTTTATTACACCCGAGAGATGTGAGTATCTAAACACTATTTGTGAGGTGCTTGTGTATGACCTCCGTGCTTGTCTATTGGTCTTTAGTGGAACGATTATTTGTTGTAATTACTTTTATATTAGTGTTAAATGACCCCTAACTTGTCTTTTGAGTAGAATAAAAGCGCATTTGCTTGAGGACAAGCAAATCTCAAGTGTAAGGGTATATGATGAGGCGAAAAATGATCCGTTTTTAGGGGGTCATTTAAGCCCGAATCCGGATTTATTTGATCAAATATTGCCCTAAATCGTTCCTTTTGTGATTTTAGGTACTTTGGGAGAGAAATCTGGAAAAGGAAGCAATTCAGACGTTTTTGGAGCATAAAAGTGAAGAAAACGCCAAAGTCTTAATTTTCCATGCTGGGAACAGTAGGTGACGGCGTCAAGAGCAAATCCTTGACGGCGTCAAGAGCAAATCTCATGAATTTCCATGACGACCCAGTAGAGTTTTGACGGCGTCACGTGAGAAGGGCGTCAAGAGTAAAAGAGTCATGACGGCCTGGAAGTGTCTAAGTCTTGACGGCGTCAGAAGTAGATCTAGGCAGTCCGAGGAGAGTTTTGGCGGCGAGGTGACGGCGTCACAAGATTACTCTTGACGTCGTCAGACCTGTTTTTCTATATATAGTTTTCTAATTTTTCACATTTAAAGAGAGAAGTTTTGGGAGAAACCCTAAGTACGATTTTGGTGTAACTTTACAGGTTTTTCAAGGGTTCCAACCCCTTGATACCTTGCATGATTAATCAAGATAAGTGTTCTTCTAATTCAATCAATATGTCTATGTGTTGGTTGTCTATATCATGTTCTTGTCTTAATTCTATCATGCTAGGCTAGATCTCCTTTGTGTTTGCTTTGATCTAATGAAACCTAGATATTGATTATGTGTTGATTGCTTGTCTATTCTTGTCTTGGATGAATGATTTATATGTTAGGCTTAAGAAAACTGGCAGATCTCCAAATGGTAACATGCTTGAACGTCTTAAGAAACATGAACCGAGGCGTACTAGGTCTTTATTGGTTGTATTTAATGCATGAGCCACTGTTTACAATCCCTATAGTTGTGCTGGGCATGGTGTAGGAGGAGATAAGAGCTCATAGAATTGGGGAGTTATGTATGCCACCCCATGAATGGTATTAAGGAATACGATCCGTCATCCATGCAATTATAACAAGTAATTAACGTGTAAAAGATATCTAGGGAGTAGTGAAATCTAAGTAAACACATTTTCTCCAATTACTGCTCACAACCTTAGTATAATTAGTTTATTTCCATTTTTAGTATTTTATTTTGATTGCATCTTAGTTTTGGGTTAGTTGAATAGCAACTAATTCCGCCCACTCTTCCAAAACCCGAGATTTTTACTTGCTTTCTATAAAATATAAAAACACAAAAATAATCATCCCTCACCTTTAGAACTAGTATTTAGGCTTTCTAATCCTAGCGACACTATTCCTAAGCTGAACGATCAATCCCCCGGTGCTTGTCACTATACTATACTACAACGATCAGGTACACTGCCAGGTGGGGGTTGTAAGCTTCTCGAGATCCCTCGAGAGGTAAAGCCTGTTGCGATTCCCACACATCAAGTTTTTGGCGCAGTTGCCGGGGAATAGTTATTGTCTAGGTTAGAATTTCTTTTTATTAGGTCTACTTGCTAGATTCCTTTCTAGTAAGATTTTATTTTTATTTTTAGGTTTTCTTTAGACTATCTCGTTTCTTTTTGCCTTTGTTAGTAAATTAACCTCATTGACTATTCCGTTGACCATTATGGAAAACGCGTATCCACCCCTGTCCCCTAGAGAAGTGGCTGTGTTACGTGAACAAATTGAGAGTGAGATTAGGGAGCTTAGAGAGCTTAATAGGTTGATTAAGATTGAACTCGAACATACATTTAGTGACCTAGCAACCGCCTTGTATACAAATAAGGACCTAAGGCCTAATGACTTTGTGAATGTTGTTGAGGGACTAGAAGAGGAGGAAATAGATCCGAAGCTTAATGACTACTTTAATCTATACCCCACTAAGGAGGAGATTGCATATTATAATAATCTTATTTATAACCCGCGATCTCCTTTCACCATAATTGAACCTAAGATTAAGAGAGGCGATCCTAAGAATGCTAAGATACCATGTATGATTGGATATAGGCACGTTAGCAATGCTTACATTGACTTTAAATCTCCAATCAACATTATGTCCTCAACGGTTTATAATGATATAGTGAAAACAAGACTTGAACCTAGAAGGGATCCCAAGTACCCCGGTGGAGTTTGTAACTTTGTCGGGAGAGTTAAAGGTTTACGTGTCTTTGTTGGTAATTTCACTTTTGTCACCGACTTTATGATTGTGGAGGATCTTGCTAATGTTATTGATTGTCGATTATCCAATGTTGTGTTTGGGAAACCATTTGTTGAGGAGTCTAAGTTAGAATATGATGAGGTAGAAGGCACGATCCGATTTGCAAGTAACACCGATAGTATCACTTATAGGATGCCTAATAGGATGAAAGAATTTCGCTTTATATCTCGTTTTGATAAGGACAACGTTGGTGCTTTTGAGGATATTGATGAGAAGGATAAGAAAAAGGGCATGGACTATGTATGGGAAAAAAGGAGTCTTTACTACAAAGATTGCTTGGCCCTTGGACCAAGGTATAAAGTCGATGAAGAATTTGCCCAAAAGATTATGGGGGCGGTTGAGAAAAAGGTGATTGATTTCTACAAAGAATATTTGCAATCAGAGAGTGGAACCAATGATGAAATCACGTAGTAACCCATGACCTTGAGTCTAGCTACAAGACTCGTAAATAAAGAAAAGCGCTTCTTGGGAGGCAACCCATGTTTTGTGTGATTTTATTTGTTTGATTGTTATTTGCTTCCGTATGCATGCTTTATTTTTATTGTTGGTTGATCATGTTTCTAAACTAAAATGTGGAAATACTTTACTTTGTTGTTTTGGCCTAGTCTTAACTCCACCTAGAAGTATTTTTGCAAAAGATAAGTGTAAGGGGAAACCCCAAATATGTTTTTAAGAAACAAACCGATCATGATTCTCCACAATAATAAATGAGCATGTATATTCGTATTTGTTAGAGTCAAATGCTTGTATTGAGTCATAATGAAGTTTTGCAGGATTTTCCAGGAAGTAGGACCAAGTTTTTCCAGAAATTTTCCGGAAACTTAACATAAGAATTTCTGCAGGTCCATTCTGACGGCGTCAGGGTTTTACTCTTGACGGCGTCAGGAGTTAAAATCTGGAAATTTTACCGGTTTTGTTTTTCTAACGGAGTCTTATGGTTTTTGTGAATTATTAAGTTTTATAATCTCCAGGAGATCTGCAAACTTCATTCCACAAGCATTATATCTTATCTTGTTTTCTAGGATTTAGAAACTTATATAGGATGCCGCCGATTTTACGCGAGGTTGTCTTGTCTATTTTGTCAGGTTTTACAAGTTATGTATAACAAGAAGATGATTTATATTCTGGAAGGGAAGCTTTGATTGTTCATTTTCTTGGAGGAAGATTTAACCTGGCCATCCTATTATCCATACCGAGCGAATCAGGGGAGTATTTGATTTCATTCTCTTTACTTTTTCACTTTTACATTCTTTACTTGAACATTGGGGACAATGTTCATCTTAAGTGTAAGGGGAGGGTAAAAAGATGATACCTTACATATGCACTTTCGCTTGAGTTTGTTTTGTTTAATAGTAGATGTGTAATAAAACTATGAGAAATACTTGTTAGTGCAATTTTAGCGCCAAATTTAAAATTTTTTACAACATTTAGGAGTGAAACTTTAGCCATAGCAAGCGTCTCATGGATAGGAGATTGTATGACTAGCACATAACCGTATATTCAGAAAAATTTTCCACCCAAATATGTGAGGTTCGCCTTTAGATTTGATAGGAAAAGCATTTACTATTAGTGCTTATGAGTGTACCGGTAGCATTTAGATTCTAGAACTTGCGTTAGTGATGCATCCCGAGACCGCTAGTGAGACTACATTCGTGTGGTAAGATTTACTACATGATAAGAGGCATTAGGATTACCCTTGTGTTAAACCCGTATTATAATTACTTGACCATTTAAGTCATATTACTTGGCTAGTTAAGTCAACCAATTTTTCCCACACCCTTAGCGTTGTACTCATTTTTAGTACACGAAACCCCTAGTACACCCCTCCGAGCCTATCTTTTCGTTTCTAACTTTAAGCATCTTACTTAAAGGAAGAATTTGTTACACCCCACTTAAATGTACAACCAAATCGCCTTAGCCTTCCGTGTATGCGCTCATCTTTAGTGCATTATTGTTATTTGTTAAACCCTAAGTTAACTATCTAATTGATTACATGGTTGCTAAGTCGAGTCATATCCTTGTACATATTGTTTTGGGACGATTGGGACTCATGGGTAAGTACTTATTTTATGGAGTAATGGGGAAGAACATCATTTATTACCCCATATGTACGTCAATCTTAAAAGTGCTCCAAGTGTTTTGATTTTCTTAATTCGAGTCATTAGATTAGTTTAATGTAAAGTATGTAAAGATTCAAGTGTAAGGGGAATTCTCATCCCCTATGATGTATTATTTTGGATGATAGGGTAAGAGTGTATTAAAAAAAAAAAAAAAAAAAAAAATCGAAAAAATCAAGAAAAGGAAAAAAAATAGAAAAAGGAAAAAGAGAAAAAACATACGGACTACCATCCCTTTTTTATTCTATGTTCATTTTATGTTTTTGTTATTTCTCATTTATTAGCTTAAGTCGAGTCTAGTCTTGGCTTAGCAACGCCATATTGTACATGTAATTAACCAAGATTGTTAACTCGCCACCAGTAAAATTTCCTTTATCCAACAAAACCGTGTATTTCATATCCCTACACCTAACGTTACAACCCTTTAAAAGACCTCTTTGATAGTTTATCCTAGGTGCTTACGCCATGTGGTGGAGGTTTGATCCTTTCCCAAGCCTATGGTAATCTATTTTGCTATGACAGGTAGTGAGAGATATCTTCCGTTTCCATATTGTAATTTACACTTTATTACACCCGAGAGATGTGAGTATCTAAACACTATTTGTGAGGTGCTTGTGTATGACCTCCGTGCTTGTCTATTGGTCTTTAGTGGAACGATTATTTGTTGTAATTACTTTTATATTAGTGTTAAATGACCCCTAACTTGTCTTTTGAGTAGAATAAAAGCGCATTTGCTTGAGGACAAGCAAATCTCAAGTGTAAGGGTATATGATGAGGCGAAAAATGATCCGTTTTTAGGGGGTCATTTAAGCCCGAATCCGGATTTATTTGATCAAATATTGCCCTAAATCATTCCTTTTGTGATTTTAGGTACTTTGGGAGAGAAATCTGGAAAAGGAAGCAATTCAGACGTTTTTGGAGCATAAAAGTGAAGAAAACGCCAAAGTCTTAATTTTCCATGCTGGGAACAGTAGGTGACGGCGTCAAGAGCAAATCCTTGACGGCGTCAAAAGCAAATCTCATGAATTTCCATGACGACCCAGTAGAGTTTTGACGGCGTCACGTGAGAAGGGCGTCAAGAGTAAAAGAGTCATGACGGCCTGGAAGTGTCTAAGTCTTGACGGCGTCAGAAGTAGATCTAGGCAGTCCGAGGAGAGTTTTGGCGGCGAGGTGACGGCGTCACAAGATTACTCTTGACGCCGTCAGACCTGTTTTTCTATATATAGTTTTCTAATTTTTCACATTTAAAGAGAGAAGTTTTGGGAGAAACCCTAAGTACGATTTTGGTGTAACTTTACAGGTTTTTCAAGGGTTCCAACCCCTTGATACCTTGCATGATTAATCAAGATAAGTGTTCTTCTAATTCAATCAATATGTCTATGTGTTGGTTGTCTATATCATGTTCTTGTCTTAATTCTATCATGCTAGGCTAGATCTCCTTTGTGTTTGCTTAGATCTAATGAAACCTAGATATTGATTATGTGTTGATTGCTTGTCTATTCTTGTCTTGGACGAATGATTTATATGTTAGGCTTAAGAAAACTGGCAGATCTCCAAATGGTAACATGCTTGAACGTCTTAAGAAACATGAACCGAGGCGTACTAGGTCTTTATTGGTTGTATTTAATGCATGAGCCACTGTTTACAATCCCTATAGTTGTGTTGGGCATGGTGTAGGAGGAGATAAGAGCTCATAGAATTGGGGAGTTATGTATGCCACCCCATGAATGGTATTAAGGAATACGATCCGTCATCCATGCAATTATAACAAGTAATTAACGTGTAAAAGATATCTAGGGAGTAGTGAAATCTAAGTAAACACATTTTCTCCAATTACTGCTCACAACCTTAGTATAATTAGTTTATTTCCATTTTTAGTATTTTATTTTGATTGCATCTTAGTTTTGGGTTAGTTGAATAGCAACTAATTCCGCCCACTCTTCCAAAACCCGAGATTTTTACTTGCTTTCTATAAAATATAAAAACACAAAAATAATCATCCCTCACCTTTAGAACTAGTATTTAGGCTTTCTAATCCTAGCGACACTATTCCTAAGCTGAACGATCAATCCCCCGGTGCTTGTCACTATACTATACTACAACGATCAGGTACACTGCCTGGTGGGGGTTGTAAGCTTCTCGAGATCCCTCGAGAGGTAAAGCCTGTTGCGAGAGGTAAAGAAATGCATAGTGTGTTTGTCAGAGGTAGAGCATGGTGTTTGATGGGTGATTTTAACTCGGCCCTAAACCTTGAAGATAAGTCTATTGGGTCGTCTATTATAGATATATCTATGAGAGAGTTCAAAGATTGTGTTGATGCTATTGAGGTCTCGGATGTTAATAGATCGGGGCTGGAATTCATGTGGAACCAAAAGCCCAAGGGAGATGATGGCATTCTTAAGAAGATTGATAGGGTAATGGCAAACTTGGAGTTTAATAGCACTTTTGTTGGTGCAAATGCTTTATTCCAGCCCTATCGAATATCGGATCACTCCCCTGCGGTTCTTAGAATTCCTAAATTGATGCGGTTTAAGCCGAAGCCGTTTAAATTCCCAAATCTTGTTGTGCATAATTCACGGTTCAAAGAGCTTACTTCAGAAGTGTGGAGCGAGAGTATAAATGGCTATATGATGTTTCAAGTTGTCAGAAAATTGAAAATGTTAAAGAAGCCTATGCGCAAACTGTTATATGACAAAGGTAATCTACATGATAGAGTGAATCGGTTACGGGACGAGTTGGATGAAGTACAAAAAGGCCTTGATCGTGACCCGTCTAGTATCACTCTTCGTGAAGAAGAAGCAGCGTATTTGCAAGCTTTTAATGATGCCCTTATTGATGAAGAACGTTTCTTAAAGCAGAAAGCTAAAGTGGAGTGGCTTCGAGTGGGGGATTCTAACTCGGCTTATTTCTACAAGATTTTAAAGAGTCGTGGAGCTAGAAATCGTATAGATCGGGTTCTTGACTCTAATGGGAGCTGCTATGAGGGATCGGCTGTAAAGGATGCTTTTGTGAATCACTATACTAATTTCCTTGGTCAAAGTGGTATCTCTAATGATTTGGACGTGCATGATTTATTTCACAACACGTTATCTACAACAGAAGCAGAGCTTATGATTAGAGACATGTCGGATGCAGAGGTTAAAGATGCTATTTTTTCGATGGGTGATGACAAATCTCCAGGTCCAGACGGGTATACAGCGGCTTTCTTTAAAGGTGCATGGGATATCATCGGTATTGATATTGTTAAGGCGGTTCGGGAATTTTTTTCAAGTGGTAAACTGCTTAAAGAGGTAAACCACACGATTATTGCTCTTATTCCCAAGGTCTCTTCTCCAACCCGAGTTACTGATTATAGACCGATCTCGTGTTGCAATGTTCTTTTTAAGTGTATTAGTAAGATTATTTCTAATCGTATTAAGGATAGTCTTACTGATTTAGTGAGTATCAACCAATCTGCTTTTGTGCCGGGTAGGCGTATATCAGATAATATTCTGTTAACACAAGAGCTAATGCACAATTACCATTTAGATAGAGGGCCGTCGAGGTGTGCTTTCAAGGTTGATATTCAAAAGGCATACGATACAGTGGACTGGAATTTTCTGCGTAAGGTGCTAGTTGGCTTCGGGTTCCATACTCGCATGATCAATTGGATTATGGAGTGTGTTTCTAGCACTTCGTTTTCAATTTGTATAAATGGATCTTTGCATGGGTTTTTTAAAAGGAAGAGAGGGCTTCGACAAGGTGATCCTCTATCTCCTTACTTATTTACTCTTGTTATGGAGATTCTTACCCTCATCTTGCAGCGGAAGGTTAGAGATTCAAATGAATTTGAGTATCATCATCATTGTTCTAGCCTTAAAATTGTTAATTTATGCTTTGCGGATGACTTATTCCTTTTTGCTCATGGTGATGCTAATTCGGCTAGTGTTATCAAGGAGGCTCTTGAGGAGTTTAAAAGCATATCAGGGTTAGTCCCGAGTGCCTAAGAGTACGGCCTTTTTTTGTAATGTTATTCATCATGTTAAAATGGCTATTTTGAGTGTTCTTCCATTTGAAGAAGGTACTCTTCCTGTCAAGTATCTTGGAGTTCCTCTAGTTTCTACAAGGCTTGTTTATAGAGATTGTAAAGAGCTTATGGAAAGAGTTCAAAACAGGATTAATGATTGGAAGAATAAGTTCCTATCTTTTGCGGGTCGTTTGCAGCTGGTTCAATCTGTTATATCCTCTAAGCATGTTTACTGGTCTTCTGTTTTTATTCTTCCTACACGCATTATGTTGGACATTGAACAGCTCATGAGAGGTTTTTTGTGGTGTCAAGGTGATATGAGGCGTGGTAAAGCGAAAGTCTCGTGGGAGGCTAGTTTTCTTCCCAAGAATGAGGGCGGTTTAGGTATCCGGAGGCTTGAGCTCTTTAATGTCGCTCTTATTACGTCACACATATGGAGTATTCTCACTTTGAAGGAGTCGCTATGGGTGAAATGGATTCATACATATAAACTGCGTAACCGTAACTTTTGGGATTATCCTTTTCATGACAATATGTCGTGGGGGTGGCGCAAAATCTTACAGGTTCGCACCATTGTCCGAAAATTCATATGGCACAAAGTGGGTAACGGTTCTAATACTTCACCTTGGTTTGATAATTGGTGCCCACATAGTCCACTAATCAATACCATTTCTACTCGAGATATTCATAGGGCTGGTTTTGTTTTACAAACTAAACTTAGTGACCTGATCCATGATAACACATGGATGTGGCCTACTGAATGGTTAAATAAGTATCCAAATTTGTCTGCTATTAATGTTCCTATGCTAAATTTGGACCAAAGGGATATGTTAGTTTGGAAAAACAGGATGGGAGCTGATAAAAGATTTTCGGTTGGTATTGTGTGGGAGGATATTAGACCTCGTGGTACCACCATTGCTTGGTCGAAAGTGGTGTGGTTTCCACATTGTATCCCCCGTCATGCGTGTCATGTTTGGCTTGTCTTACATAGAAGGCTGAAGACTCAAGACCGTTTGAGACAATGTGATGTTGGTCCTACGATCGACTTAAACATGTCTCGATGTCCTCTATATGAAAGTGTCCCGGACTCGCACAATCATCTATTCTTTGAATGTTCCTTTTCTTCGCAAGTATGGTCTCGGGTGTGTTTGGAATCGGGTATGTCTTCTAGTACTATATCGTTGGATAATATTACAGCTTGGCTCCTTTCCTATGGAAGGTCTCGTTCAGCCATGAGTATTATTTCTAAGCTTGTTTTTGATGCCTCGGCGTATATGATTTGGCAAGAGAGGAACACAAGGTTGTTTAAAAAGAAAAAGAGAAACGCTAATCAAGTCGTCGATGTTATTATTTCTACGGTTCGTCTCAAGCTGCTAACTTTTCATTTCAAAAAGACCTCGAATGTAGAGCGCATTCTAACTACATGGAATCTTCCTTCGCAGTTAATGAGGGATAGCACAACGTAAGGTTTTTATGTACTGTAGCCTAACTGGTCTTTTTATGTAATATTTTTTTAGGCTAGGTGTTGTTTTTATGAGGTTGGCATGTCATCCTCATAAGTGGTGGTTTGAAGCACAATGGGTGCGTTGCTTGTTATAGTCAATATGGTGCGTTACCATATTGCCTGAACCTAATTGAATTTTTAATATACTTTACCAGGGTAAAAACCCTTTACCCAAAAAAAACGTAATTAGTTCTTAACTAAACTTTGCAGGTTGCGACAATTGCGTAATATATCAAATTTATTGAACTTGAATTAATACTTCTTATAGATGGTATTATTGTTTTTCGAGTTTGGCATAGCTTCAAAATAAAACTAACCTATAGGATGTCTAAAAGATATGCTTTACCGCAACAAAGAAGCTCCATATGTAACAAATTTTGTCTAGCTTCTGAAACCAATTCTTCAATCGTCCCACATAGGTCAAACAGAACAAATTTTGCTGCCTCATATACTATTACGCCACTTGACATGACAAGTTGGTATTAGTATTAAGATGTTGCTTTGTACTCAGGCTTGTAGTTAAATTTAAAAAGTTTATTTTCAAGTTTAAGTGCAAAGTAGAAACTTATATAAGTTCCAACTTTTTAACATTTAAGCATATTCTTACTATGATTTAATTTATGCCTTACCAAAATTCATGTGTCCAGTTCAAATTAGAATGGTTGTACCTCTACTGTCTCATGACAAATAGTTTTAGCAAACACTACAATTAAAAACTCGTATCAGTTTCTCATAGCTTAGAAAGAAAAGTAATATACGTAATAAAGTTTGTGTGTCACTATTTATGATTTATAGTGTTTCGAACATTGTAAGTGTGCCTTTGTAATATCTTAACTTAAACTCTACGATATAATAAAATTCAAGTTGTCTATAAGACAATGGGGCATCGAAAAACTGGCAAAGAATGGTTTTCTCTGGTTTGTCATTGTCTTGTTTAAACCTGTATTAATATGTCAAAGGAAAAATACTTTTAAATGATGCCACTGCTTTTGAAAAAAAAAAAAAATGTTACTTTTCTCTAATCCTAATAATAAACAGGAGCAAGAAAACGGTATCTCTAATCAATTTAATACAATTTTAACTTTTTATCTTTGCCTTGTACTTAGGGTGCGTTTGATTTGATACTTTGGAATGGGTTTTAAGATTGATGTGACAAGAATGTATTGTTTGGTTCATGCTATTAGAAAAAGGAATGATAGAGGGAATGAGATTTCATTCCACATCAATTAGGAGGGTTTTGACAAAACTCGTGGGACCTACCACTTTCTACTCTCACATACCATTTTTATATAAATTTTTAAATAGTATTTTTTTACTATAATTTTATTATAAAATATATTTGAGTCGAGTTATATTACAAACCAAACATTACTCACATACCAAGGGACTCATCCCCACCATCCATCTAAAAAGGAAATCAATGGTTGAGATTAAAAGGATTTTATTATTTCACCCATTTTTTATAATTTAAATATCTCTTAAACCGTTAATCGTTAAGCGAAAATAATTACACCATCGCGACGGACATTTAATTATCTTTCTATAGACGGGCACTTTGATATACTTTCGAAAAAGAAAAAAAAAATCGTTTTTTTCACGTTTTTTTTTCCTGGCCGAAAAAAAAATCATATATGATATTGCATATCATATATGATATGCAATATCATATATGATATTACATATAATATCATATATGATATTACATATCATATTATCATATATGATATTATATGTAATATCATATATGATTTTTTCGGCCACGAAAAAAAAACGTGAAAAAAACGAAAAAAAATTTTTTTTGTCGAAAATATATCAATTAGCCTATCTATAGAAAGATAATTAAATGCTCGTCGTAACGGTATATTTTTTTTCGCTTAACGATTAACGGTTTGAAAGATATTAATATTTGAAAAAAAAGGATGAAAGTGGGTTTTTTAAATTGTTGGGATTAATCTCATCCATTAGATCAAATAAAGATGAAGGGAAGATGGAGGGTGGAGATTAGTCCCTTGGTATGTAAAAAAAGTTTGGTCCTCAAATGATTTTTACTCAATATATTTAATAAATTTATTTTCTCTCTTCAAATCCCAAATCAAATCCAAATCCAAATCCTATTCCAAACCCACTTATAAACCAAACGGACCCTTAATACTTTAGCCAATTCCCACTTACATTTGGACTTAAGTAAATCTAATAACTAAACTCGTGAAACACTGCACCAAAAGTATATTTATTAACAGTGGCGGCGTAGAGGGTGGCAAGTGGTGCGGTCGCACAGGGTCCCCTTTTCTTCTAGTCCAGTAATATTTATAGCTACGTTTGTGTATTTATGTTATATATCCGATTGCCTCATCTTTGTAAATTCAATTAGTTAAATACAACTCATCTTGCCACAATAAATAAAATGTTATTAAGATGCTTCATTATAAGAAATTGTTAAAAATGAACACCTTTTATACACACCTTTAAGTTTTTTGAAGTGTTGATGGGGCACTTTTTTTTTTCCGCCCGGGGCCTCCAAATTTATTTGCCGGTCATGTTTATTAATCAAATTCGTGAAACACTTTATTTTCTAGTGAAATTCGTGAAACAATTGTGTTGTCACTATAGTATATAGTTTGGTATGAATGTTAACATACCTTGAAATGAATCAAACAATGTGTAAGAAGTTAGCTATTTTCGTATGCTTTTTTATGAGAACTTGTTTTATGTTTTTTTATCCCACATTGATCAAATAGATGATATATTGCTTCCTTATACACATTCGAATTTTCTTTCTATTTTATTTTATTTTATTTTTTGATGGCTCGAGAGTGGCTAAAAAGATGCTTCGTTACGGTTTGTATATTGTTACATATAGCTGCATATGAGTTTGGAACCGAGTAGCATTTTCATACCTAAAAGGAAATTAAACCAATGTATAAGGGTAACATAAAAGTTAGTATTTGATTTGGTTAGACACAACAGTTATTCAAAACTTGGATGAAGTCTTATATCCCACATCGGTAGAAGAAGAAAAAGTTTGCTTAATTTTATATCGTGGAGTAATTCGTTAACACAAGTTGATACTTGTATTCTTTAGCAATATGTAAAACTTGTCACGTGGAATTATTAACTTTTTAATTATTAACTTTTTTTCAACCTTTGATATAAGTTTTCTAGCATAATTAGTAGTACACACCTATTTAGGACATTGGTAAATTTTTACACAATTACACGTTATTTGGTTCCTAATTTTGTAATAGTAACATAATAAAATGAGAATATATGAAAATCCTAAGTCTCTTCTCAAATATTTAGTAGTCTATCTTCCATATGTAAAATCTGAAATACTAAGAAGTCTATAATGTGTCAACCTTTATAATTTATAGTGTTTCAGGCAATGTTAAACAAAGTAAAGATTTTTACTTCACTCAACCAATTTGATAAAATTTTTAACATTCAAATTTTGGCTTGCACTTTATAATCTAGCCAATATCCTCTGATACGACTCACTGCTCTTTAATCATTACTTATGATCAACCTATTCTTGCTTATAATTGACATTTGTATAAATGAGCTAATGCTCATCGAAATTATACGATATAGTTTTAAACTTCGGGATTAACTCTCGTGCCACTAAAAGTAACTTTTCTTTGATTTTGATATCAAATTTCGAATAGCTTCCCAACATAACAATAAATAAATAAATAAATAACTACTCGGTATAAGAAGAACACAAACGATGTAGATTAAGATTTGTCATTACTTTTTCTAAAGAACTAACTTTGCTGTTTTATGTAGTGTAGATTAAGGATAGCCCAAAGTAATGTTTGTAGTGTAGTCTAGTCTTGTGTTTGATGTTTTATGTTTTTGTTCGGCTAGACTATTTCTTTCTATAAGATTGGCATGTCAATCTTATGAGTAGTGTTTTGAAGCACAAATGGTGCATTGTTTGTAGTAGTCAATATAGTGCTTTGCCATATTGCCTGAACATTATTGATTATTAATATACTTTACCAGGGTAAAACCCTTTACCCAAAAAAAACTTTGCAGTCCCACATTTGTTAAAGAAACAAAATTTTGTTTAGTCCCACATGGGTAAAGAGAAAAGTCTTTGCTTAGTTATATACACTCACGTACATGTTTTGTACATTTTAGAGATTGGTGCTATGTTGTTGGTTTCTAGTGTTGGATATTGTTTAAGAAACAAAATAATTTCACTCACTAAAAATCAGCAATAAGCATAAACTTCTAACATTTTTTTTAATATCATAGAGTCAATCTTTTTATTTTGTTAGGTTCTCAAATTCTCATTAATGTATATTGTTCAAAGGAGCTAAGTGGTTGACTTGATTTTAGCTACTGTCCGTTTAAAGCTTCTATCATTCTGTTTTAAGAAGTCAAGTCGTGTGGATAAGGTTATGGCCGAATGGGACTTACCTCATTCTCTTATTATGTAGAATGTTAGGTTTTTGTTAGACTAGGCGTTAGTTTGTTTTGTCGTGATTTCTTCTTTCATAACATCTAGTGTATTTTTTTTTTTTTTTTTTTTTTTTTATTTTTTTTTTTTCAATTAGAGTGGCATGTCACTCTTTTGATTTGGTTTGAAGCACAAAGGGTGCGTATGTTTGTATAGTCGATTTGGTGCTTTGCCATTTCGCATGAACTTATTCTGTTTAATATGTCCTAGGTTGCAATTTGTCAAAACGAGTATATATGATTTGCAATTAGGAATATAGTTCTAGATCATGGAGTTTATTACGGTTCTAACATGTTACGTATTTGTCATAAATCATAGATGCCTCAATGAAATTTCAACCCTAGGCTTCAGTGGCGGAGCTAGAAAATATTTCTTGGGAGGGCCGAAATATATATATATATATATATATATATATATATATATATATATATATATATATATATATATATATATATATATATATATATATATATATATATATATATATATAGAAGAATATTAAATGGGAAGGCCAAGATGGAAAAAAAATATATTTTTAAGACATGAAATGACGGAAAAAAAATACACTAACAGGCTTAGGCCTAGGGAGGCCGGGACCTTTCCCGGTCCCTTAGTAGCTCCGCCCTTGCCAGGCTTATTGGTAATTCAAACGAACGAAACAAACAAACAAACGAAGCGGAAGCTTTATTCAAATAACCAAACCAAATACAAAACCAAATTCAAAGACAAATTCTAATTCAAATGTACCAAACCCTAATTCAAAAGGTACAAAGAAAACTAATACAATCAATCCCTATTTATAGGCTAAACAAACTTGCAGGACAAGTAATACAAATTTACCAAACAACCCTTAAAGTTTAAGTCACTTTTCTAACAATCTCCACCGTGACTTAAACTCCTCCACCTGCTTCAAATCAAATCCAAAGTTCCAAATTCCAAATGCCAAATTTCAAATTCCAAAATCCAAAATCCAAATTCCAAATGCCATAGATGCTAGCCAAATTCAAAACGGACGATCGATTCCCAAAAACGAAACCGAACAAATACAAACGCCGATAATCTTCAAAACGAACAATCAAACGTTAACCGACAAATTCAAACTCGGTCAACCAAACAAAAAAATCGGCTCAAACGATCTTCATGAAAGACAATCAAATTCGGGCAACCAACTTCAAAAGCCCAACAAACGAAGATCTCAAAATTTCCAAACTAACAAATTCCAAACGATCGAACAAATTCCAAACGACTTGAACAAAGTCTTCAAACACCAAATCGATCTTCAAATTCCAATGGTCCACTTATATAATAAGAATTACGACCCAAATACCAAATTCAAAAATCTAATGACCCACTTATTCGATAAATATTATGGTCCAACTTCAAATTTATTATCCGAGTATCAACCAAATTCAAGTTAATAAATAACTTGACAAACGGGCTCTAATAATTCAAACGCCCCAAATATGATACCGATAATAATTCTAATGACCCACTTAAATAATAAGGATTACGGTCCCAAATTCAAATGCCAAACAAAACCATCGAAAACTGAAGTTACTGAACCAAAAATACCAATGACTAAATAGACCAAGATTATTTGGGCCAAAACATACCAGAAGCCCAAAACAAATCCAACAACAAAAAAACACAAGTTACACTAAACGAAGATAGGGACAAAACCAATCGATCCTAATTCAAAGAAATCTTCATGCAAGTTTAGGAGGTCCCACCAATACAATCGAACTTCACAAACAATATCCAAAACGAACCATTTTTTTCTTCTTTTTCTTCTTCATGGTTAATCGAACCAACCTAGCTCTTGATACCACTTGTTGGTAATTCAAACGAACGAAACAAACAAACAAATCAAACAAATGAAGCGGAAGCTTTATTCAAATAACCAAACCAAATACAAAACCAAATTCAAAGACAAATTCTATTTCAAAGGTACCAAACCCTAATTCAAAAGGTACAAAGAAAACTAATACAATCAATCCCTATTTATAGGCTAAACAAACTTGCAGAACAAGTAATACAAATTTATCAAACAACCCTTAAAGTTTAAGTCACTTTTCTAACAAGGCTTGTTTCTTGTCTTTGTGTTAGAGACTTAGAGGGCATTGTAAACTCGAAGGTACTAGTTTATTACCATGTATTGTGAAACATTTGTAACTTGTAAGAAACTTATGCATGTGGGTTTGGTGTTTTAGTTAGCGGGTCTAGTGTTGTTTTCATGATCTTTTATGTATCGATAGATGGGTCTTGTTTTAGGTTGAACCCTTGGTGTAAGTTTTATAGATTGAATTTTTTTTTTTTTTTTTTTTTTTTTTTTTTTTTTTTTTTTTAACCCATGGTGCAAATTGAACGTTGTGCAATATAGACTTCCAAACATGTAGTTGACGCGTAACACGGAGATTACTTTAGATTTTGTAAATGTAAAGGATCCGAGTTCAAGAACTTTTGTGATGGTATTATGTAAATATAGTTGTAGCAACCGGCATTTTAGGGCAATACTTTTCATTAAAACTCGAAATCATTTATGACAAACGATAATTTTTGAACTTGTTTTAATAATAAATTTCATTTATTATTATTACCTATTACATATTTTTGAGTTTTTTTGGACATCATTTGAACTGAAAACGAGAAATACCTCGCACACAACACAACACGCGTACCGACACTGCATCAGTAGGGCTAAAAACCAAATAATCTTTCCTCGGAGTCAGAAATTTTGTTTTTTTGTAATTAGTTTTATTAAAACGTCCTCAAAAATATATTTTTCGCATTACGAAATTGGGATGCCGCATTTACATCTTAGCTCAGCGGGACACGGGATACACGGTGTTATAATAAATCAAATTCACCTCTCTCTTTAGTTTGATAAAGCCACCCACCTTATCTGTATCCCCACGTTTCATCTGCTATTCAAAGTCAAACAAGGATGGGTCATTTTCTACTTTCTCTTCCTCCTAAGATCAAGTCACGAGATCATCTAAATGATCTTCAAGAGATAATGACTTTAGCTTAAACAAGCTTCTCGCAAGACTCCATCCAAGAAAGCAAGGTCAAGGCTACCTTCTTTTTCTCTTTTTATTTCTGTCGAAGCCACAGGAGGAGCCACACTCATTATACTCTTTCAAATCTATCACACACAAGATCTGCAAAGGGTTTGAATCGCAGCTTGGTTGTTTCGGGTTTTCTTGGATTCGTTGGTTTTATTGTAGTCGAGTTTTCTTGCTCTTGGTCTCCTCCAATCGAACCTCACTACACCCCTAGTAAGGATCTTCTTGATTTCTGCATATCTTGTAATTATTTATATTACTTTGTTACCAAACTCGTCGATTTAAGTAATTTTACAAATTGTAAACTTGTTTATGAATATGTATGATTTTGTTATTATTGATCTTGTGTGGCAACTAATAAAGGTTTTATCATTTGCATATTGTTTTTTAAGATTTGCAACGGGAAAACAATTAAGGCAACTAAGGATAATTAAAGCAAATAAGATTCTAAGCTAAAAACGAATAACGCGAATGTAAAAACGAGCACGCTATTTAAAAATTCCAGCACATCACATACAACGTTTCTTCTTGTTCTTCTCCAACCTCTCTGGCGCGTACATCAATTCAATAATGAACTCAAGCTTCGATTCCATGTCTGATTTATTTATGAAGGCTTGTGCTGCCCAGGTGGATCTAGTGAGATTATTTTGAGCAAATTCAATTTGCTGAATAGTCAACATGCGATTATGTGCCATTAAAAGTATGGTATTTCGTACTTTTGTCTCCACCTCCTCTGGTAAACTGGAACCCTCTGATTGTGAAATGTTTCGCACAGACGAAGTGCTTCCTTCTAGCCTCTTTACAAGCTTACCTGGATTCAACTTGTCTGGTGGCGTCTATAGAACAACATCTGGATCCTTTTGGATTTCCGCAAAAGCTGGTAATAAATGGGCGTATTCTACGAAAACCAACTCGAGTAATCTCTTGAAATTGCTAGAAATCCGATCTTTGTAAAGATCCTGCAAACCAAAAAATGTATATGAAATCAACTTGGTTAAAAAACAGATGACCAATAGCTTATTTAAGTACTGCATTCCTGCAAACCACAAAAAGGAAGGTGTTAATATCACCTTACTTAAGTACTGCATTCCGAGGTTCGTGGCAAACCTTTCACACAACTCGGGTGTCCAATGGCTTTGTAGAATTTGGGAGAATTTATTGGCAAAAAGACTCCAGAATTGTGGATGATTCGGTGATCCAATGGATTTTTCAGTGCCCTTGCAAACTTCAGCTAAAAGCTCCAAAAATTTCATACTAGAACTACCCCCCATCTCCAAAAATTTCATACTAGAACTATCCTCCATCTACACATTACCAGAAATATATACATAAATATAAATACGGACATTATTTTGGGATCGAATTTGCACTTTTTCAATGCGGTGATAAGCACAAGGCATGTTGCAAACTCAATTTGCATTCCTTTATACTTAAAATATGGAATGCTTCTGCGGGCAAACTTTGTATTATGCCATTAACTACCAACCCGATAGACCCGAACCCGATAGACCCTATTTCTTATAGGGTCGGGTTGCGGGTTAGTTTTTATTTTTTGATAACCCGATAGACCCTAGCAGCCCTTAACCCGACCAGATAAGCCAATTAACACCCCTAATTGTAAGGGTGATCAAAGTAACGAAACAATGATTTAAACATAAATCAAACATTTATCATTTAGGGGGTTTTTGTTTAAGCTTATACATGGCTTATAAGTTTATTTGTATTTCGGCTTATATTACATAAACTTATGAATAAGATCAATATTTTGGGGTAAAATCATGAATGGTGGTTGTTGAAGGCTTATATAAGAATATATTATTGGATCAAAAATATGGTATTGGCTTATGAATAAGATCAATTTTGGGGTTAAATTATGAAATTAATATTTGTTATATGATTAGAAGAGCATCTGTAAAAACCCTAATAGCTAACTAGGCCGTGAGCCTCTTATGGGCTATATGAACATCTACTAATAATTATCCATAACACTTCCTCTTGGATGTCCATATTGTTAATACCCTTTGGAAATGTTGCCTCATTAAAAACCTTGTCAGAAAAATCAGTGGGACAAAACCATGACTAAAGGAAAAAGAGTGCAGCGCGTATTGTCTCCCGTTGATGATTATATCACTTGAGATCTTTGAGTCGAATCATCCCATTGTTGTAACTTAGCTTTCTAAATGCTGAGAAATGAAGTGCCTTGGTAAAGAGTCGCCAAATTGTCGCTTGAACAAACTTCTTTAAGTTAAGCAACGCATGCTGCATTATCTTCATTCAAAATTGTTGGTGCCTCCTTCCCAGAATTTCTAAATGGTTGGATGAAATATCCGCGATTGTTTGCTCTGCCGAACGCCATGAAATTTCACTACCATCACTCGTGAGTATGTTTCAACTTTAAGACCGACCATTGTTAGGACCAAACATATATCCTGCATTAGTAAAACCAACTAAACTTGTTTTGATGGGTTAGTAAAATATAAACCCACATTTCTTGTACCTTAAAGATATCGAAACATTTACATTATTCAATTCCATTTATTTGTTTAATTTGATCAATTAGCATTCTCGAGAATTTTAAATCATAACACGTGATTTATGCATTCTATATTCCTTAATGAATCTCAACATCAAACGAGCTCTTGTATTATTATGTTAGATGCATACTTATTTCTTATATTGCCAGACTTATACAATATTAAACTACATTATTGGATCCACCACATGTGAACATGCATCTCCATGATCATTTACAAATCTTTGAGAAAATATACGTGTGCCATCACTTGTACCTTATGCATAATTTCATTATTTTCTCATAAAGACCAATGCATCCAATAATTCATATGTACGAACTTCAAGTCCCAGTAACCATGTCTCATCACAAGAGACTTTAATCTTTCATTAGCTCTTTGCGTCTTTACTTCCTTTGGCCATTCATTGTATATCTGCACTTCCTGCAGGTATGCTTCTATGATCCTTACCATTATTATAGCGATGTCCTATTTATTTACATAATCATTACCATATTGACGTCGATTCGTTACTTTTCGATTCCACACTTTACTAGACATTGCATTATATCATTTATTGAGATCTCATAGTTTTTTACGTACCCGGGGTTTTTTCCAATTACCTTCATGTCTAGTGTCTCTTTAGGAGACTATTATGGGGTATTTATTACCTCGATTTGACCATCTTCATTTTCTTGCTCCATTTTTTCTAATCATTCGAGGACTTTTATTTGGAATCGATTTGTCTATCACACTGCAGCCGTGCCATAGACTTACTACCATTCATTTTTTGTACTTTTGGGACATACATTTTAATTGGAGCATTAGCAGCATTTATATTATCTAGTCACTTATTTTAGGTCACAAACATGATGGCAATTACTAGATCTGGAATATAAATTGTCCCTTTAACGTAAAGTTCATATTCATTACCGTGAGGATCAACATTCATTCCATATCTATTGCTGCTCATTCTCTCCCCCTGAATGAATTATCCATTTCAACATCCCATTATTGTGCGTTGTGGTGGATTTACAAGAAACATATACCGCACATTTACAAAATTCTTATATGGGAAACATATTGTTCGTGACTAAAACCATTCTAATGGGGAGGAGTCATTATAAATTGTTGGCAAGATGCGAATTTATATGTTATAACATGCCACATAATCTAAAAGTTTTGTTCTCACATTATTATTGGCTTTGCAATCAACTGATAACGTTTTATAAACGTTTCAACAAAAGCAATTCGCGTATGAACACGGGCTACTATTATGTTCAACACTTATTCCAATAATCTCCCAATACGTGGAACTACTCACCATCATTCTCAAAGATATGATTTCGTAAACCATGCTAGCATTTGATAACTCGAGCCATTAATCACGCTAACTTTAAGTTGCGTATTTGATGATCATTTTGACGATGCATCGATTTTAGAAATCAAAATGATCCACATGGCACATGTATAGGCCTACATACATGCCCTTTTTATCTTTCCCAAAATTTTATAGGATAAAGTCTTTACTTTAATCTGGTGGTGATAGATAAACAATTAACTTCCACATAGAACAATCTTCTATACATTCGCATCAACATTGACCCAGGATGGTTAACCAGTCATGCCAATTAATACAACAATCTTGGCTCATAGACTTATAGTTTATGGCCACATGTGCTTCAATTGCACTTGACTTTGTGTGAAAGTCGAATAATATAGAAAACTTAAGATGTAATCACAAATTAACTTATATTTCTCAGATCAAACATATATAAGCTCTTTTATTGCTTTCAAACAGTATATACTCTAATACAGAGTAGACTATAGCATTATTAATAAGGAAACACATTTTGCTATAATGTGATAGTTGCACAATTCGCTAAACACATATGTATACATATAGAATCAAGCAATTGTTCAAGTAACAAGCTATATATTAATACATCAAACCATGGCAAATAGTAGCATTCATGATTAGGCCCAATGACAACAAAGGTTTCACTTTCATGTACTTGTTTCAATATAAATCATATACTGCATATAATTTTGTCTATTGACGTTATTGTCTTTTTCAAAAATTTCACTATGAAAATTTATAACTACGTAAATTAGTACTATGAGTTACGAAATCAAGTATGATACAACCATCATCATTCTTTAAAACAATATAACTACTACACAATATAACTACTACAGTTTGCTAGCTAGCAAATAAGTATTATAAGATTCATGTCACATATTTGCCTTAAAATACTTGAAGTAAACAGTACATATCAATTTATAAGCTGTTTAATTTGCAATAGATTGTTTAAATGTTTTGGTTTCATGTATCTTCCAGCTAATAATCAAATTTGCAAAAAACATAGCAAGACATATGCTAATTCATGACCAAACCGCACAAAACATACATCATAGGCATAAAAATCGATCTCAAACACGTAAACGACAAAATTACTTGGATAAGCTGGAATCTATTCGTAATAAGTTTTTTATAGGGGCGGAAATGGAGGAACGTAAAATTACTAGGATAAGCTGGAAAAAAGTGTTGGCGAGCCGCAAAGATGGGGGTCTTGGAGTGAATAGTATCGTTGCTTTGAATCACGCTCTATTGTTTAAATGGATATGGAGATTTATGGGTTAGAGTTGTCAAAGCCATATATGGTGAGAGGGGTTTAATAGATGAGCCGTCACGAAGGTCATACCGTTCTTCTGTATGGGTAAATGTAATTAAAGCAATGGAAAGTAATAAAGAGCATGGTGTTGATTTGTTGGGGTATTGCAGCAGCAAGATTGGTGATGGTAGAAACACGAAATTCTGGACAGAAAAATGGGATGGTAATAGCCTCCTAAAAGATAGATTTCCAAGAATGTATGCTTTGGAAGTAAACAAGTTACCGTAGCATCAAAGAAGGTCCAAGGAGCCGATACAGATTCTTTAAGACGACGTCCAAGAGGTGGTGTAGAAAGTGAGCAATGGACTGCAATGCAAACGCTTATATCAGGTATAAAATTAACTCCAATGGAGGATAGATGGGTTTGGACGTTAGAAAGCTCGGGGATCTTCACTGTTCGTTCGTCTAGGATTGCAATTGACAAGGGTATACTTATATCGAATGGTGCCCCAACAAGATGGTGTAAGTTAGTCCCAAATAAGGTCAATATTATGGTCTGGAAAATGACTCTTGATAGGCTTCCCACTCGAGTTAACCTTGATGCTCGTGGCTTAGATATTCCCTCGATTTTATGTCCAATTTGTGAGGAGTGTTCGGAGTCTACAACACATGTTTTTTTTTAGTGCTCCTTCGCTGTGCAGGTATACAACAGGCTAGGTACGTGGTGGGATATAAATATTCCATTCTTGCGATCTTATTCTCAATGGTTGGAGTGGTTTAGGTCTATTCGGCTAAGCAACATTCAAAAGCAATTCTTGGAAGCGTCATTTATATCTTTATGGTGGCATGTATGGAGCTATCGGAACTCATGTGTGTTTGGAAGGATGCCTCCGAGAAAGAGTTTATTTCTTGATAATTTTGTTATGACGTCTTTTTTATGGGTTAATAGTAGATGTCGCTCTAAACGTTTGAGTTGGGTTGGTTGGCTTCAAAACCCGACTTTGTGTACTTCCATTATGTAATTGTTTGTTTTGTTCTAGCTTCTTGCTAGTTTATAAAATCCCCGCCGTTCAAAAAAAAAAAAAAAAAAAAAAAAAAAAAACACGTAAATGACAAGTTATATACCATCACTCTTATATAGACTTAAACCTTACTTTATTTAATCTTTAGTAATTATCAAATTTAATGATCATGGATTATTATTATTATATGTATTATAGGATCTTAACTTAAGTGATGCGACATGTACGTATTACCTACAAAACTTTTCTGTAAATCATGAATTCACGATACAACTAAGACAAATCAACAAAATAAACTAGTGTTTTTTCTTTGCACACGCAAGTTTTAACCACATGGTAAACTATAAGAATAGTAAAGCTGTTTAAAGCTAGTGTAGTTTTTAGGCCACAAATTCTAGTCATGCGATGATAATTCATATTACATTATTCGATCAATACTCGTGTTCATAGAGCGTTGAGTGAGATAACTTCAAAAATTGCAACAAATTTTAGACCATATATCACATTGTCAAGGCTTAAGATAGTATCATATAATCCACATACTGTTATAAGCAACAAGCAACAATGTCAATAAGTATCACACTCATAACAAAGATCATGCGGGAATGCATTATGCAAAATTCTATTATAATATTAAACCAGTCTTAAGATCAAGGCATACATAATAGCAAATGTGATATATGTATACGCAATAAGAACCACCCTTTAAAACATTAACAACCTGTTATGTCATCTTGGGGTTTTAGCTCTTCCACGACTTGAAAAACATAAAGAATTAAATAACTTTACAGAGCGTGCTGATAACGTGTTGTGAACAAGAATTGAGGGAATGCAAAGTATTCTTTAATTGATATATAATGTCAGAGATAAATGAGCTATATATAAGATAAACAATAAGGTAAAACCCTAATAGCTAACTGGATCGTGAGCCTCTTATGGGTTATATGGACATCCACTAATAATTATCCATAACAAGATTAAATTTTTTGATGATGCATTGATGCCACTGGAAAAAATACTTTTCTATTATTCAAATAATAAAGAAGAGCAACAAAAGGGTAACTTCTAAAAGTCGTAACTTCCGTTCTTTTCCGATTCCCACTCACAATTCGAGTCTAAACCAATTTTCAAAGTTTTCAACTTTTTCTAAATTTAACTTCAGCTAATTCCCACTCGCATTTGAGTTTAGTACAAATAAACTAAAACTACCCCAAAAGTATACGAAACATATCTTTTTCAACCATATTCGTGAAATACATTATCTATGAGTGTAATTGATGTGCGTGTAACTCAATTTTGGGTATCCTCTAATTGCATTGCCATTAAATAAACCATATTTTAGTTTAGTATCATACCTTAAAAGAATCAAAAAATGTCTAAGAAGTCAGATATATATGTAATTATGTATGTTTACTTTTATGAGAACTTGTTTTATGCTTTTAAATCTCACATCGATCAAAGAGATGATACAATGCCTCCTTATGTAATTTGGTATGTTTTGTTTACTCAAGTTAAGAATCGTGCTATATATGTTGCTATGGTGTTATTGTGAGTTTTAATTAGGCTAATGACACACGATAATGTATCATATTTGTCATAATTTCTTTCTATATGTATCGAAAATTGGCGAAGAATGGTTTGTCATTGTCTTGTTTAAACCTGTATTAGAATATGTCAAAGGAAAAAAATGCTTGTAAATGATGCCATTTATAATAAAAAGTACTTTCCTTCTGTCCAAATAATAAGCACGAACACCAAATAACGGTAACTTCTAATCTTTCCATTTACTTTGTAATTGCAGTAAAGATCTATTAATTACGATTAATTCTTCGATTTACATAAAGGTGCAAGGCAAATGAGCAACAAGCTGCGTCGCTAGCTTTTTTGAATTGCAAAGCCAATTCCCGCTTACATTTGGGCTTAAGTTCATAAACTAAAAATATACTAAAAGTAAGTAAGGGAAAAATGCTTGTAAACGATGTGCGTGAGGAGTACCCAACTCCACGTGAGAAGTTAGATCTTTTTTGTATTGTTTGCTTATATACTTTGGTTTGTATTGCTCTCACATGTTAAGATTAGTGGCTTGTATATGTAGCAATATTATGACACTTATTAAAAAAATAATAATAATAGGTGAACATTATATTTCTAAAAATATTTGTTTAAGTCTTAACTATTTTAATTCAATTTAAAGGTTTTAAATCATGTATTTTACTACAAATAGTGAAAATCCACTACGTATTCTTGTAACTCTATCTTTGGCGAAAGTAGCTATTGCTGGAACCGGAGATGGTGCTGGTGCTGAAGATTTTAAATAGAGATTATTTTTATAAGCTACATGAAGTAACCTTTGTTTTTAAGAGATTATGAAAGATTATTTTTTTTAAAATCTCTTATAAGTTATATCTAGCAAACAAAGATTGTTTTTTAAGTAGCTTATTTTTTTAAAAAAAATAAGCACAATCTCTCAACAATTTTGTGTACCAAACATAAGTTATCAACTTTTTTCTTTTTAAAAGATTTACTAATGTTAATTATGTTTAGTGGATAAAATGTTTTGGGTTCATGTCTCGACTCGTACTCATTTCAGTTGGTGCTTCACTGGTCAGGAAAGTCGCAATGGCTTAGCTATGTGCAGGGGCGGATCTTATAGGTGATGTATGAATATAAAACATATATAAATCAAATAAACGCAGCGGAATAACATCACCATACAAGGATCCATATAGCCAATATAATTAATCAAATAATAAACATAACATGTTTATACCTTTGTAGCGTGCACCGGGAATCACCAACAATGTCACCACCACCACGAATGGAATATGAAACCCAAGAGATCAATAAGGTTGATCTCCTCTATGAATGAAACACACTACACCTCCTTGGTTACCCCTTTGATGCTAGTCCTTAACCCTGTAACCTTTCTAATGCCTTTGAATGATCAAGATTCAAAGCAAGAGATGATGAAAACCAAAACCCTAGGTGGGTTTGATTTCTTTGCCGTGAGATGTGAAGGGAGAGAGGGAGAGAATTTTGTGGTTAGTGGTTAATGAGATTAGGAGAATATATCTCTTAATATCTTTTACCAAAATTCAAAACCAAAACCTCCTTGGATTCTCCTTCATGGCCGGCCACCCTATGGGCCTTATGGGCCTCCCATAAGTTTTTCCAAGTCCAATAAACTAAGTCCATTACTTGATTATTAGAAGCCCGATAGAGTTTCCTAGTTACGTAAGGTTATTTATATATCGTAAATACAATAAACACGATATATAAAGTGGTACCTAAGTGTATATGTGTGTGACCCCATAGGCTCACATATGTCTAGCCATATAATTATTTATTATGACACGAGCATACTCCAACAGCTCCCACTTGCGACGTCATAATAATCAAGTAATTATACAAGCAAAGGTTAGCGTCTAGCAACACGCCAATGCCCCTAGAAATATGTGAGGGTAGTTTCTTAAACGTCTCAATTAAATGGTTTTAATGCCATCTTTCCTTTTGTTACAGATACTATGTTGAACACTAGACATGGATCAAAGTCATTCCATTTGTTCAACTATTCTGTTTCTCGATCTAGATATTGAACAAGATTACCAAGTGAATTAAGATTCATCTTAATCTCATTTGGGTACGGCCATACAAACATCTGTTCAATTCATCGAGGGGCCCAATAGTATCTAACTCCATGACATGTGGAGGAACAAATCCTGTTTTGACAGCACGTGTCATTCATGTGTTTCAAATCACTCCTAAAAATGGTTTTTATAACTACCTTATTCAGGACAGCGTTTAACCATATCAAAGAATGAAATTCCACACATGCAAGACCTACTTGCATCTCAAGTCTAAGGATAAGAGACATAACCATTAGCGAGATTCACTATTGACGCCGATCCATGCAGTGAAATCTCGAAGGTTGGGTCAGTCCAATGTTCATCACAATGAACAACATATGAGTTTGGCAAATAAATCACCAGCACGCTCACATTTGCCTTAATTCGATGATACTCCCGTATCGTCAACTGACAATGGACAATTTTGAATAATTAAATCATTCATGGATTAAACATGCAAAAATGGAACACAGTTGATATGTGATGAGGCGAAAAATGAACCACTTTTAGGGGGTCATTTAAGCCCCGGAATTGAATTTATTTGATCAAATATTGCCCTAAATCGTTCCTTTTGTGATTTTAGGTACTTTGGGAGTGAAATCTGGAAAAGGAAGCAATTCGGACATTTTCGGAGCATAAAAGTGAAGAAAACGCCAAAGTCTTAATTTTCCTTGCTGGAAACAGTAGGTGACGGCGTCAAGAGCAACATCCTGACGGCGTCAAGAGCAATTTTCCATGACGACCCAGTACAGATTTGACGGCGTCACAAGAAAGGGCGTCAAGAGTAAAAGTCATGATGGCCTGGAAATGCATAACACATGACGGCGTCAGAAGTAGATCAAGGCAGTCCGAGAAGAGTTTTGGCGGCGAGGTGACGGCGTCACAAGATTGGTCTTGACGCCGTCAGACCCTATTTCCTATATATAGTTTTCTAATTTTCACATTAAAAAAGGAGAGAAGTTTTGGAGAAACCCTAAGTACGAACTTGGTGCGAATTTTACAGGTTTTTCAAGGGTTCTAAGCCCTTGATACCTTTCATGTGTAATTGAGATAAGTATTCTTTTAATTCAATCAATATGTCTATGTGTTGGTTGTCTATATCTTGTTCTTGTCTTAATTCCATCATGCTAGGCTAGATCTATCTTGTGTTTGCTTAGATCTAATGAAACCTAGATGTTAATTATGTGTTGATTACTTGTTTATACTTGTTTTGGATGAATGAATTTATATGTTAGGCTTAAGAAAACTGGCAGATCTCCAAATGGTAACATGCTTGAACGTCTTAGGAAACATGAACCTATTGCACTAGGTCTTTATTGGTTGTATTTAATGCATGAGCCACTGTTTATAATCCCTATGGTTGTGCTGGGCATGGTATAGGAGGAGATAAGAGCTCATAGAATTGGGGAGTTATGTGCGATACCCCATGAATGGTATTAAGGAATACAATCCGTCATCCATGCAACTATAACAAGTAATTAACATGTAAAAGATGTCTAGGGAGTAGTGAAATCTAAGTAAACACATTTTCTCCACTTATTGCTCACAACCTTAGTATAATTTAGTTTATTTTCATTTCGAGTATTTTATTTTGATTGCATCTTTAGTATTGGGTTAATTGACTAGCAACTAATTCCGCCCAAATCCTTCAAACCCGAGATTTGTACTTGCTTTCTAAAAAATATAAAAATACAAAAAGAATCACCTCTCACCTTTAGAACTAGTATTTAGGTTTTCTAATCCTAGCGACACTATTCCTAGCTGAACGATCAATCCCCTGGTACTTGTCACTATACTATACTACAACGATCAGGTACACTGCCTGGTGGGGGTTGTAAGCTTCTCAAGATCCCTTGAGAGGTAAAGCCTGGTGCGATTCCCACGTATCAAGTTTTTGGCGCCGCAGCCCGGGGAATAGTTATTGTCTAGGTTAGAATCTCTTTTTATTAGGTCTACTTGCTAGATACCTTTCTAGTAAGATTTTATTTTTATTTTTAGGTTTTCTTTAGTCTATCTTATTTCTTTGTGTTTTTGTTCGTAACTCTTCACCACCTGCCATCATGGCAAACGACGAATCCTTTAACCTTAGGATCACTAGGAGTCGTAGTTCCACTAGAAACCTTGTCTTGCCTTATGCGGAACCCGAAAGAGAAATGCATAGATTGAGACAATATCACTCAACTTCTGAACCATCTAGCGTTGCCATCGATTTTGATGCACCTCTTTCTGAAGAAAATTCAGAAAATCATGTCACAACTCCTAGCTCTCAACCCAACGACGAGATGAGTACCCCCGCAACTCCCATTCCTAAGCGCCTTAAGGACTAATCTTCCCCAACCTCTCGTGGCTTCTCAAACGCCATTGTCTACCCAAACGAACACACCAACGAGGTCTTGCATGCAAACGATGTTTGGCTTGTCCAAAGTGTGTGTAAGTTTTGCGGATTAGATGAGGAAGATCTAATCCAACACATTAAAGACTTCCTGAAAATAGTAGACACCCTCCATACGGATGGGGCTACTAGAGACACTTCCCGACTGCGATTCTTTCCTTTTACCCTATATGAAAAAGCCCAAGAATGGTATGACAAACTCCCTTCTGAATCTATTTTCACATGGGAGCAACTCATATCCAAGTTCTATGAGAAGTTCTTTCCACCTGGAAAAACCTCAGCGTTTAGAGATAGGATCCTCCGTTTCCGAAAAGGGAAGGACGAACCCTTCCATAAATCGTGGATTAGATTCAAAGATTTAATAAGACAAGTTCCCCATCATGGCATTGAGCTTTGGCTCTTGGTCCAAATCTTCTACGATAATATCTCCTCTAACGATCGAAACGGAATCAACCAATCTAGAAAAGGGAGATTGGCCAATCTTAGTGCCAACGAAGGATGGGATAGGATTGAGGAATATGCTCAAGACCAGGATGACACTTGGGATGAACCTGAGTCGACTGTCAGCATTTCTGAAATCACCTCAGATCGGTTGAGAAAAATTCACAAAAGAGTGGAATACCTAGCTAGATCGCAATTACCTAAACAACTGTCGAATCCTTACTTAATCTGCGATTACTGTGGGGGCCCGCATGAGGTAGAAGAATGCGGAGGAGCAGCCACAACCGAACATGCATGCTTGTCAGGAGGGGACATTTATGCTGATCCCTCCCTTTTGCCTTTTTACCAAAATGACGATTACACCCTCTGGGGAAATCTGGTAAAGAGAAAAGAAGGGGAGGAAGGCCCTGAATTCGAAATCAGGAGCACTTTTGAAGATGACCTTGGTCACTTCACTCAAGAAAAAGGCTTGCAAATGAAAGGTCTTAATGAGCTTTTTGACGAGCAGCAGGATGACATTGGAGAATTTTTCAACAAGCTTAACTCAGCCCTAGATAATCTTGAAATGCCATCAGTAAGCAAAAAAGACCCCATGCTCGCGATAACCACTCGAGCTGGAACAAAAACCAAGGACCCACCTTGATGCGTGGGAATCGCACCTTGCTTTACCTCTCGAGGGATCTCGAGAAGCTTACAACCCCCACCAGGCAGTGTACCTGATCGTTGTAGTATAGTATAGTGACAAGTACCGGGGGATTGATCGTTCAGCTTAGGAATAGTGTCGCTAGGATTAGAAAACCTAATTAATAGTTCTAGGGGTGAAAGATGATTATTTTTGTATTTTTATATTTTTATGAAAGCAATTAAAATCTCGGGTTTTGAAGGAGTGGGCGGAATTAGTTGCTATTCAACTAACCCAAAACTAAGATGCAATCAAAATAAAATAATAAAAAATGAAATTAAACTAATTAAACTAAGGTTGTGAGCAGTAATTGGAGAAATTGTGTTTACTTAGACTTCATTACTCCCTAGATATCTTTTACATGTTAATTACTTGTTACACTTGTATGAATGACGGATTGTATTCCTTAATACCATTCGTGGGGTGGCATACATAACTCCCCAACTCTATGAGCTCTTATCTCCTCCTACACCATGACCCAGCACAACTATAGGGATTGTAAACAGTGGCTCATGCATTAAATACAACCAATAAAGACCTAGTACGCCTCGGTTCATGTTTCTTAAGACGTTCAAGCATGTTACCATTTGGAGATCTGCCAGTTTTCTTAAGCCTAACATATAAATCATTCATTCAAAACAAGAATAGACAAGTAATCAACACATAATCAACATCTAGGTTTCATTAGATCTAAGCAAACACAAGAGAGATCTAGCCTAGCATAATGGAATTGAGACAAGAACAAGAGATAAACAACCAACACATAGACATATTGATTGAATTGAAAGTACACTTATCTCAATTACAATGCAAGGTCTCAAGGGTTTGGAACCCTTGAAAAACCTGTAAAAGAGGCACCAAAATCGTCTTTAGGGTTTCACCAAAACTTCTCCTCTTTTAATGAAAAAAACTAGAAAACTATATATAGGAAAAACAGTCTGACGGCGTCAAGAGTAACTTCTGACGCCGTCACCTCGCCGCCATATACTTCCTCGGACGGCCTTGATCCACTTATGACGGCCTATGTGACGCCGTCACAACCCACGGTATATTATTTTTGCCACTTTGACGCCGTCACGAGTCCTTCTGACGCCGTCACCACCTTCGGAGTTTAATTCTTCATGTCTGACGCCGTCAAGATGTTGGTCTTGACGCCGTCACCTTGTATTTTCAGCATGCAAATTAGGTACTTAGTCGTTTTCTTCACTTTTATGCTCCAAAAACGTCCAAAATAGCTTCTTTTCTAGAATTCACTCTCCAAACACCTAAAATCACAAAAGGAACGATTTAGGGCAATATTTGATCAAATAAAGTCGGATTCGGGCTTAAATGACCCCCTAAAAACGGATCATTTTTCGCCTCATCATATACCCTTACACTTGAGATTTGCTTGTCCTCAAGCAAATGAGCTTTTATTCAACTCAAAAGACAAGTTAGGGGTCATTTAACTAATATAAAAGTAATTACAACAAATAATCGTTCCACTAAAGACCAATAGACAAGCACGGAGGTCATACACAAGCACCTCACAAATAGTGTTTAGATACTCGCATCTCTCGGGTGTAATAAAGTAATATAACATTATGGAAATGGAAGATATCTCTCACTACCTGTCATAGCAAAATAGATTACCATAGGCTTGGGAAAGGATCAAACCTCCACCACATGGCGTAAGCACCTAGGATAAACTATCAAAGAGGTCTTTTAAAGGGTTATAACGTTAGGTGTAGGGATATGAATTACACGGTTTTGTTGGATAAAGGAAGTTTTACTGGTGACGAGTTAACAATCTTGGTTAATTACATGTACAAGATGGCGTTGCTAAGCCAAGACTAGACTCGACTTAAGCTAATAAATGAAAAATAACAAAAACATAAAATGAACATAGAATAAAAACGGGATGGTAGTCCGTATGTTTTTTTTTCTCTTTTTCTTTTCTCTTTTTTTTTCTTTTTCTTAATTTTTCGATTTTTTTTTTTTTTTTTTTTTTTTTTTTTTTTTTTTTTTTTTTTGCATACACTCTTACCCTACCATCCGAAATAATACATCATAGGGGTTTGAGCATTCCCCTTACACTTGAATCTTTACATACTTTACATTAAACTATTCTAATGACTCGAATTAAGAAAATCAAAACACTTGGAGCACTTTTAAGATTAACGTACATATGGGGGTAATAATATGATGTTCTTCCCCATTACTCCATAAAATAAGTACTTACCCATGAGTCCCAATTGTCCCAAAACAATATGTACAAGGATATGACTCGACTTAGCAACCATGTAATCAATTAGAAAGTTAACTTAGGGTTTAACAAATAATAATAATGCACTAAAAATGAGCGCATACACGGAAGGCTAAGGCGATTTGGGTGTACATTTAAGTGGGGTGTAACAAATTCTTCCTTTAAGTAAGATGCTTAAAGTTAGAAACGAAAAGATAGGCTCGGAGGGGTGTACTAGGGGTTTCGTGTACTAAAAATGAGTACAACGCTAAGGGTGTGGGAAAAATTAGTTGACTTAACTAGCCAAGTAATATGACTTAAATGGTCAAGTAATTATAATACGGGTTTAACACAAGGGTGATCCTAATGCCTCTTATCATGTAGTAAATCCTACCACACGAATGTAGTCTCACTAGCGGTCTCGGGATGCATCACTAACGCAAGTTCTAGAATCTAAATGCTACCGGTACACTCATAAGCACCAATAATAAATGCTTTTCCTATCAAATCTAAAGGCGAACCTCACATCTTTGGGTGGAAAATTTTTCTGAATATACGGTTATGTGCTAGTCATACAACCTCCTATCCATGAGACGCTTGCTATGGCTAAAGTTTCACTCATAAATGTTGTAAAAAATTTTAAATTTGACGCTAAAATTACACTAACAAGTATTTCTCGTAGTTTTATTACTCATCTACTATCAAACAAAACAAACTCAAGCGAAAGTGCATATGTAAGGTATCATCTTTTTACCCCCCCCTTACACTTAAGATGAACATTGTCCCCAATGTTCAAGTAAAGAATGTAAAAGTTAAAAAGTAAAGAGAATGAAATCAAATACTCCCCTGATTCGCTCGGTATGGATTTTAGTTTGGCCAGGTTAAATCTTCTTCCAAGAAAACGAACAATCAAAGCTTCCCTTCCAGAATATAAATCATCTTCTTGTCATAAATAACCTGTAAATCCTGACAAAAGTAGACAAGGCAACCTCGCGTAAAATCAGCGACATCCTATATAAGTTACTAAATCCTAGAAAACAAAGTAAGATATAATGCTTGTGGAATGAAGTTTGCAGATTTCCTGGAGATTATAAAACTTAATAATTCACAAAAACTATAAGACTCCGTTAGAAAAACAAAACCGGTAAAATTTCCAGATTTTAACTCCTGACGCCGTCAGAATGGACCTGCAGAAATTCTTATGTTAAGTTTCCGGAAAATTTCTGGAAAAACTTTGTCCTACTTCCTGGAAAATCCTGCAAAACTTCATTATGACTCAATACAAGCATTTGACTCTAACAAATACGAATATACATGTTCATTAAATATTGTGGAGAATCATGATCGGTTTGTTTCTTAAAAACATATTTGGGGTTTCCCCTTACACTTATCTTTTGCAAAAAATACCTTTAGGTTGAAGTTAAGACTAGGCTAAACAACATAATAAAGTATTTCCACATTTTAATTGAGAAACATGATCAACCAACAATAAAAATAAAACATGCATACGGAAGTAAATAACAATCACACAAATAAAATCACACAAAACATGGGTTGCCTCCCAAGAAGCGCTTTTCTTTATTTACGAGTCTTGTAGCTAGACTCAAAGTCGTGGGTTACTACGTGATCTCATCATTGGTTCCACTCTCTAGGTCGTCTTCTAAACCAGTTTTGTATTCCAGACCTAGTTGCAAGCATTCTTTGTAGAAACCAAGCATCCTATTTCTAACATACTCTACTCCTCTACGTCTATCCTCCTCATTCCTATAATAAGCCACTTGCTTACGTTCCTTTTCGAAATTAGAGAGAAGGCGGTATTGTTCGATCTTGTAGGGCATTTGATAAGTAACCTCATCATTGTCTTTCTTGAACCTAACTATCCCTAAAGTCGGATCATAACTCATCCTAGTGGCTTCAACAAAAGGCTTCCCGAATATAATTTGGCTTAGGCAAGCATCTATCACGGGACGAGTGTCTTCCACTATCATAAAATCAATCTCATAGGTGAGATTCCCTATAATCACATGTACTCCCTTAACTCTTCCTGCAAAATTACTTATCCAACTTTTACCGGGCATTATCCTAAAATTGAGTTGCTTCTTCATCACCCAATTGTAATAAGTCCTAGACATGATGTTCACGGGGGATCTAGGGTCTATGTAAGCTTTCCATACATGCATGTGCCCGATATTGCATGGGATGTTAATGTTAGAGGGGTCTCCCATTTTGATCAGGGGATCGCCAAAGATATATGTTGTCTCGGGACTATCGAATAAATCCTTATGGTATTCCCGTTCTTCCTTGGTTGGCAACTTGTCAAAATACTCCTCTATAGGTTCTACTTCCTCTAATTCCTCATCCTTATTAACCTCAACTTCCCTACTCTCATCCTCACTATTGGCTTCTACTCTAACTTCATCTTTGTCACTCTCCTCTATCTCCCTATCTATCGGCTTAATGGTGACAACATTGACAAAGTGGACATGTTTGGATGATGAGGGGTCCTTAACTTGGATTCCACTATTGGTGTCCCTAGTGTCCTTCCTAGGTGTGGCTAATGTTAGGTTGTTGAGGGCTTTCAACAAGTTGTCGATCCTGTTGGTCATCTCCGTTTGTTGTTGGTTGAATTCGGTTTCAAACCTAGCTATGCGAGCTTCTTGAGATGCCATGAACTTTGACATCAATCCTTCAAGATTGTTGGTACTAACATAGTTGTTAGAAGGATTGTTGTTGAAGGTACGGTTGGATGGGGGACCGTTTGATTGGTAACGATTAGGCGGATTGGAAGAATTTGGTTGATTTTGTTTCCACCTAAGGTTTGGGTGATTTTTCCATGAAGGGTTGTATGAATCACCGTATGTGTTTGGCTCGGGCTTGAAAGTGTACCACTTATCTCCCGCTTCGTTGGTACGCGTGGATGCGTAGTCCGCAAAAGCTGTTCCGGGGAGTTCCACACAATCACGAGTGTCATGGGGACCACTACATAATTCGCATGAAGAAGTGATTTTGTTCACTTGGCTTGAATGCTTCGGAGCTTCGTAAGATTTCATGAGAAACTTGACTTGGTCCTCAAGTTCCATGATCCTACGGTCGGGAGTGCTTGAATTGTTCGAAGGCAAAGATATTGCCTTGACCGTTTTGTTCAAATCACGGGGATCATTCCAACTTTCGTTGTCATAGAGAGCAAGATCTTCTATGAGTTCCCATGATTGTTCCGCACTAAGATCACGTAGCTTACCACCGGCCGATTGGTCAATGGTTCGCCTCGTGGAGATGTCGATATGGTCATAGAAGATTTGGACTTGGAGCCAAAGATCTATGCCATGATGAGGGACTTTTTGGAGTAAGTCCTTGAAACGAGTCCATGCTTCATAAAGAGATTCATTTTGACGTTGTTGAAACATCAAGATGTCATTCCTAAGTTTAGTAGTTCTCCCCGGTGGGAAAAATTGAGCAAGGAAACGAGTGGTGAGATCATCCCATGTGGAATAGGCGTAAACGGGTAGTCTCTCTAGTTTCAACACCTAGGTCTATGGAATCTACGATTTTGAGGAAGTCCTTAAGGTGTTGGTTTGGATCTTCGGAACGAAGTCCATGGAATGCACATCCGCTTTGCACCAACCGGATGGTGTCGGATCGCAAGGGGGTCACATTGGCTCCGGTGAGCTCAATGGTGTTTCGGTAGCCTTGGTGGCTAGGTCGGGAATACTCTCCTAAGGTTCGGGGCCTAAGGGGTTCTAATGGTGGGTTTTGTTGTGGTGGGATGATGGGTTCAAAGATGTTACCACCTTCCATGATGTCGGATGGTAAAGAGTTACGAACAAAGGCACGAAGAAATAAGATAGACTAAAGAAGACCTAAAAATAAAAATAAAAATCTTACTAGAAAGGAATCTAGCAAGTAGACCTAATAAAAAGAAATCCTAACCTAGACAATAACTATTCCCCAGGCTGCGGCGCCAAAAACTTGATGCGTGGGAATCGCACCTTGCTTTACCTCTCGAGGGATCTCGAGAAGCTTACAACCCCCACCAGGCAGTGTACCTGATCGTTGTAGTATAGTATAGTGACAAGTACCGGGGGATTGATCGTTCAGCTTAGGAATAGTGTCGCTAGGATTAGAAAACCTAATTAATAGTTCTAGGGGTGAAAGATGATTATTTTTGTATTTTTATATTTTTATGAAAGCAATTAAAATCTCGGGTTTTGAAGGAGTGGGCGGAATTAGTTGCTATTCAACTAACCCAAAACTAAGATGCAATCAAAATAAAATAATAAAAAATGAAATTAAACTAATTAAACTAAGGTTGTGAGCAGTAATTGGAGAAATTGTGTTTACTTAGACTTCATTACTCCCTAGATATCTTTTACATGTTAATTACTTGTTACACTTGTATGAATGACGGATTGTATTCCTTAATACCATTCGTGGGGTGGCATACATAACTCCCCAACTCTATGAGCTCTTATCTCCTCCTACACCATGACCCAGCACAACTATAGGGATTGTAAACAGTGGCTCATGCATTAAATACAACCAATAAAGACCTAGTACGCCTCGGTTCATGTTTCTTAAGACGTTCAAGCATGTTACCATTTGGAGATCTGCCAGTTTTCTTAAGCCTAACATATAAATCATTCATTCAAAACAAGAATAGACAAGTAATCAACACATAATCAACATCTAGGTTTCATTAGATCTAAGCAAACACAAGAGAGATCTAGCCTAGCATAATGGAATTGAGACAAGAACAAGAGATAAACAACCAACACATAGACATATTGATTGAATTGAAAGTACACTTATCTCAATTACAATGCAAGGTCTCAAGGGTTTGGAACCCTTGAAAAACCTGTAAAAGAGGCACCAAAATCGTCTTTAGGGTTTCACCAAAACTTCTCCTCTTTTAATGAAAAAAACTAGAAAACTATATATAGGAAAAACAGTCTGACGGCGTCAAGAGTAACTTCTGACGCCGTCACCTCGCCGCCATATACTTCCTCGGACGGCCTTGATCCACTTATGACGGCCTATGTGACGCCGTCACAACCCACGGTATATTATTTTTGCCACTTTGACGCCGTCACGAGTCCTTATGACGCCGTCACCACCTTCGGAGTTTAATTCTTCATGTCTGACGCCGTCAAGATGTTGGTCTTGACGCCGTCACCTTGTATTTTCAGCATGCAAATTAGGTACTTAGCCGTTTTCTTCACTTTTATGCTCCAAAAACGTCCAAAATAGCTTCTTTTCCAGAATTCACTCTCCAAAAACCTAAAATCACAAAAGGAACGATTTAGGGCAATATTTGATCAAATAAAGTCGGATTCGGGCTTAAATGACCCCCTAAAAACGGATCATTTTTCGCCTCATCACACCTTACACAAGCTCGTCCCCCATAGCCCCCGATCCAAACAAACCTAGCGAGGAGGATGAGGATGTCGGCGGCAAGACCCCCGACCAACCGCCCTTGACGACCCCTTCCCCATCAACCCTACCTAACCAACATGTGAGAATCCCGTTTCCATCCCGATTAAGGAACCAGAAAACTGAGAATGACAACAAGAGATTCTTGTCATACCTAAAAGACTCGGTTGTCACCATACCCCTCCTTGATGCTTGCTATAACATGCCAAAGTATAGTGCGTACTTTAAAAAACTACTTGCTAACCGGAAGAAACTCGAGGGTCTTGTGACCCTGGGGGAAGAATGCTTAGTGGTGACCCATCGAGGGCTACCAAAAAAGGTAGACGATCCGGGCAGCTTCACCCTGCCTTGCTCCATAGGATCTCTATCAATCAAGAATGCTCTTGCCGATTTGGGAGCAAGTATCAATCCCATGCCTCACTCTATGTTCCGTAAATTAGGATACTCTGGATTAAAGTCTACCCGTATGAACATCCAACTAGCCGATAGATCAGTCAAATACCCCGTAGGGATTTGCGAGAATGTGCTAGTCAAAGTTGGGAAATTCAAATTCCCGGTCGACTTCGTAATCTTGGATATGGAGGAGGATGACTTGGTACCCATCATCTTAGGGAAACCATTTCTTGCTACCGCTCGTGTAGTCATTGATGTCTATGATGGCAAATTAACCTTACGAGTGGGAACCGATAGCACAACCTTCGACATTAAGGATTCTATGGACCTCTCCCTCGAAGCAGCAAACCGGCTTTATTTCATCGGGGAAGTCGATGAACTCACAGATGTCATTGATAGTTGTGTCGATGAACAGATCGATGAAGGCTGGCTACGGGACGAGAGTTTTCTACCTTTGCTAGAGGTAGAAAAGATGGAGGATGCTAGTGCAGTCTCCTTCTACCCCAGACAAGAGGCAACGGAGCATCTCGAGCTCCGAAAGCCCGAAAACAAGCTCAAACCTTCTATTATCGAACCTCCTGAGTTAGATCTTAAAGAGCTTCCTAACCATTTGGAGTATGCCTTCCTTCAGGGAGAGGACCAACTGCCGGTAATCATAAACTCTTCCTTGGAACATGAACAAAAAGGTAAACTCTTAGAGGTCCTAAAGAAATACAAATGGGTGCTCGCATGGAGTGTGGCCGACATTAAGGGGATTGACTCAACTTTTTGCACACATAAGATTCTCATGGAAGAAGATTATAAACCTACCGTGCAACCCCAGAGGCGGGTGAACCCTAACATTAAGGAAGTAGTAAAGAAAGAAGTTATCAAACTTTTGGATGCAGGATTGATTTACCCGATCTCGGATAGCCCATGGGTCAGTCCTGTGCAGGTTGTACCTAAGAAGGGTGGAATGACTGTAGTTAAGAATGACAAGGGTGAGATGGTGCCCCAGAGAACAGTCACTGGATGGCGGGTATGCATTGACTATCGAAAGCTCAATGATGCCACGAGGAAAGATCACTTTCCCTTGCCATTCATTGATCAGATGTTAGAGAGATTATCTGGACACGAGTACTATTGCTTCTTGGATGGATTCTCTGGGTATTTTCAGATTCCCATAGCACCTGAGGACCAAGAAAAGACCACGTTTACTTGCCCTTATGGAACATTTGCCTACAAGAGGATGCCTTTTGGGCTATGTAATGCCCCCGCCACTTTCCAGCGATGCATGACCGCAATCTTTCACGAACTCATGGAAGACAGCATGGAAGTGTTCATGGATGACTTTTCGATCTTCGGGAACTCCTTCGACCGCTGTCTTGCTAATCTAGAAAAGATGCTTAAACGTTGTGAGGAAACCAACTTGGTGCTAAACTGGGAAAAGTGTCATTTTATGGTAAAAGAAGGGATTGTGTTAGGGCATAAGATCTCAGGGAACAGAATAGAGGTGGACCAAGCTAAAGTTGAAGCTATATCTAAGTTACCATACCCCACGACTGTTAAAGCAATACACAGCTTCTTGGGGCATGCCGGGTTTTATCGGAGATTCATCAAAGACTTTTCCAAAATTGCTCGGCCAATGACTCAATTACTTGTGAAGGATGCTCCGTTCGATTTTTCCCAAGAATGCAAGGATGCATTCGATCTCCTAAAAAAGGAACTTACACAAGCTCCAATCATGATCACACCCAACTGGGAGTTACCATTTGAAATCATGTGTGACAAGATTTTCCAACCTATTTACTACGCTAGCAAAACCATGAATCCTGCTCAAGAGAACTACTCCACCACCGAGAAAGAATTATTAGCCGTAGTGTTTGCGTTCGACAAATTCCGACAATAGCTTGTCCTTTCAAAAACAGTCGTCTTCACTGATCACTCGGCTCTTCGATATCTTTTTGCGAAGCAGGATGCTAAGCCACGACTAATTCGGTGGATCTTGTTGCTACAAGAATTCGATGTTGAGATTCGTGATAAGAGGGGGGGCAGAAAATCTGGCCGCAGATCATCTATCTCGTCTTGAAAACCCCTTGGATAAGCACGATAGAAGTGAGATTAGGGATTCATTTCCTGACGAACACCTCATGTTAATGATTGATTCGGAGCCGTGGTACGCCGATTTTGCTAATTACCTCGCAAGTGGACTTGTTCCTGAACACTTGACTAGGTACGAAATGAAAAGGTTCTTTTCTCAGCTAAAATACTACTTTTGGGATGAACCATTTTTATTCTGAAGGTGTCCTAACCAAATTATAAGACGCTGTGTTTCGGAAAGTGAGGCAGTAAAGATTATAAGGGAATGTCACTCTGGTCCCTCTGGCGGGCATCATGGGATAAAAACTACCGCCCGAAAGATTTTCGATGCGGGATTCTATTGGCCCACAATTTTCCATGATGTAAAAGAAATGGTGCAGGCATGCGATGCATGTCAACGGGCCGGGAACATATCACATAGGGATGAAGCACCTCAGAATTTTATACAAGTATGTGAGGTCTTCGATGTTTGGGGAATTGACTTCATGGGACCCTTTCCATCTTCAGGGGGAACAAATACATTTTAGTCGCCATCGATTATGTTTCAAAATGGGTTGAGGCACAAGCCCTTAGGACCAGTGACGCCAGAGTAGTTATTCATTTCCTGAAAAAGCTTTTCGCTAGATTCGGAATTCCTAAAGCTCTCATCAGTGATAGGGGTACCCATTTTTGCAATGCACAAATGGAAAAGGTTATGAAGAGGTATGGAGTATCCCATCGGTTCTCCACCGCCTATCATCCACAAACCAATGGCCAAGTCGAAAACACCAACAGGGCTATTAAAAAAATACTCGAAAAGACGGTTAGTCAAAATAGAAAGGACTGGTCATTTAAACTCGACGAAGCCTTATGGGCATTCCGAACCGCCTACAAAACACCTATTGGAACGACCCCGTTTCGCATGGTGTATGGTAAGGCATGTCACTTACCAGTGGAATTAGAACATAAGGCTTATTAGGCGCTTAAGACATGTAACTTAGATTACACAATTGCTGGAACTAATAGGTTCTTGCAATTACACGAGCTTGACGAGCTTAGGTTAGAAGCCTACGAATCTTCCATCACATATAAAGAGAGAGCAAAAAGATGGCATGACCAGAGGATTAAGAAACCCAAAGAATTTTCAGAGGGAGACAAAGTCCTATTGTACAATTCTCGGCTGAGATTATTTCCGGGAAAACTTAAGTCTAGATGGTATGGACCGTTTACGGTAAAGAATTCCTCTAAAATTGGAGCCGTGGTGTTATTAGACGATAAAGGTAGGGAATTTACTGTTAACATACAACATGTAAAACATTATCAAGAAAATAACAATGAAATGATTAGTGAGGAGGATGTGACGTTTGATGATGAGGTCACGTAGTAACCCATGACCTTGAGTCTAGCTACAAGACTCGTAAATAAAGAAAAGCGCTTCTTGGGAGGCAACCCATGTTTTGTGATTTTATTTTTGTTTGTTTGTTATTTGCTTCCGTATGCATGCTTTATTTTTATTGATGGTTGATCATGTTTCTCAATTAAATAGTGGAAATACTTTACTTAGTTGTTTTGGCCTAGTCTTAACTCCACCTAAAAGTATTTTTGCAAAAGATAAGTGTAAGGGGAAACCCCAAATATGTTTTTAAGAAACAAATCGATCATGATTCTCCACAATATTAAATGAACATGTATATTAGTATTTGTTAGAGTCAAATGCTTGTATTGAGTCATAATGAAGTTTTGCAGGATTTTCCAGGAAGTAAGACCAAGTTTTTCCAGAAATTTTCCGGAAACTTAACATAAGAATTTCTGCAGGTCACTTCTGACGGCGTCAAGAGTTAACTCTTGACGGCGTCACGTGTAAATATCTAGAAATTTTACCGGTTTTGTTTTTTTAACGGAGTCTTATGGTTTTTGTGAATTATTAAGTTTTATAATCTCCAGGAGATCTGCAAACTTCATTCCACAAGCATTATATCTTATCTTGTTTTCTAGGACTTAGTAACTTATATAGGATGCCGCCGATTTTACGCGAGGTTGTTTTTGTCTATTTTCTCAGGATTTACAGGTTATGTTTGACAAGAAGATGATTTACATTCTGGAAGGGAAGCTTTGATTGTTCATTTTCTTGGAGGAAGATTTAACCTGGCCACCTTATTATCCATACCGAGCAAATCAGGGGAGTATTTGATTTCATTCTCTTTACTTTTTCACTTTTACATTCTTTACTTGAACATTGGGGACAATGTTCATCTTAAGTGTAAGGGGAGGGTAAAAAGATGATACCTTACATATGCACTTTCGCTTGAGTTTGTTTTGTTTAATGGTAGATGTGTAATAAAATTATGAGAAATACTTGTTAGTGCAATTTTAGCGCCAAATTTAAATTTTTTTACAACATTTAGGAGTGAAACTTTAGCCATAGCAAGCGTCTCATGGATAGGAGATTGTATGACTAGCACATAACCGTATATTCAGAAAAATTTTCCACCCAAATATGTGAGGTTCGCCTTTAGATTTGATAGAAAAAGCATTTACTATTAGTGCTTATGAGTGTACCGGTAGCATTTAGATTCTAGAACTTGCGTTAGTGATGCATCCCGAGACCGCTAGTGAGACTACATTCGTGTAGTAGGATTTACTACATGATAAGAGGCATTAGGATCACCCTTGTGTTAAACCCGTATCGTAATTACTTGACCATTTAAGTCATATTACTTGGATAGTTAAGTCAACTAATTTTTCTCACACCTTAGCGTTGTACTCATTTTTAGTACACGAAACCCCTAGTACACCCCTCCGAGCCTATCTTTTCGTTTCTAACTTTAAGCGTCTTACTTAAAGGAGGAATTTGATACAACCCACTTAAATGTACACCCAAATCGCCTTAGCCTTCCGTGTATGCGCTCATCTTTAGTGCATTATTGTTATTTCTTAAACCCTAAGTTAACTATCTAATTGATTACATGGTTGCTAAATCGAGTCATATCCTTGTACATATTGTTTGGGGACGATTGGGACTCATGGGTAAGTACTTATTTTTTGGAGTAATGGGGAAGAACATCATTTATTACCCCCATATGTACGTTAATCTTAAAAGTACTCCAAGTGTTTTGATTTTCTTAATTCGAGTTATTAGATTAGTTTAATGTAAAGTATGTAAAGATTCAAGTGTAAGGGGAATGATCAACCCCTATGATGTATTATTTTGGATGGTAGGGTAAAAGTGAATGCAAAAAAAAAAAAAAAAAAAAAAAAAGGAAAAAGAAAAAAAATATACGGACTACCATTCCTTTTTATTCTATATTCATTTTATGTTTTTGTTATTTTTCATTTATTAGCTTAAGTCGAGTCTAGTCTTGGCTTAGCAACGCCATATTGTACATGTAATTAACCAAGATTGTTAACTCGCCACCAGTAAAACTTCTTTTATCCAACAAAACCGTGTATTTCATATCCCTACACCTAACGTTACAACCCTTTAAAAGACCTCTTTGATAGTTTATCCTAGGTGCTTACGCCATGTGGTGGAGGTTTGATCCTTTCCCAAGCCTATGGTAATCTATTTTGCTATGACAGGTAGTGAGAGATATCTTCCGTTTCCATATTGTAATTTATACTTTATTACACCCGAGAGATGTGAGTATCTAAACACTATTTGTGAGGTGCTAGTGTATGACCTCCGTGCTTGTCTATTGGTCTTTAGTGGAACGATTATTTGTTGTAATTACTTTTATATTAGTGTTAAATGACCCCTAACTTGTATTTTGAGTAGAATAAAAGCGCATTTGCTTGAGGACAAGCAAATCTCAAGTGTAAGGGTATATGATGAGCCGAAAAATGAACCACTTTTAGGGGGTCATTTAAGCTCGGAATTGAATTTATTTGAACAAATATTGCCCTAAATCGTCCCTTTTGCGATTTTAGGTACTTTGGGAGTGAAATCTGGAAAAGGAAGCAATTTGGACGTTTTTGGAGCATAAAAGTGAAGAAAATGCCAAAGTCTTAATTTTCCTTGCTGGAAACAGTAGGTGACGGCGTCAAGAGCAACATCCTGACGGCGTCAAGAGCAATTTTCCATGACGACCCAGTACAGATTTGACGGCGTCACAAGAAAGGGCGTCAAGAGTAAAAGTCATGACGACCTGGAAATGCATAACACGTGACGGCGTCAGAAGTAGATCAAGGCAGTCCGAGAAGAGTTTTGGCGGCGAGGTGACGGCGTCACAAGATTGGTCTTGACGCCGTCAGACCCTATTTCCTATATATAGTTTTCTAATTTTCACATTAAAAAAGGAGAGAAGTTTTGGAGAAACCCTAAGTACGAACTTGGTGCAAATTTTACAGGTTTTTCAAGGGTTCTAAGCCCTTGATACCTTTCATGTGTAATTGAGATAAATATTCTTTTAATTCAATCAATATGTCTATGTGTTGGTTGTCTATATCTTGTTCTTGTCTTAATTCCATCATGCTAGGTCTAGATCTATCTTGTGTTTGCTTAGATCTAATGAAACCTAGATGTTAATTATGTGTTGATTACTTGTTTATACTTGTTTTTGATGAATGAATTTATATGTTAGGCTTAAGAAAACTGGCAGATCTCCAAATGGTAACATGCTTGAACGTCTTAGGAAACATGAACCTATTGCACTAGGTCTTTATTGGTTGTATTTAATGCATGAGCCACTGTTTATAATCCCTATGGTTGTGCTCGGCATGGTATAGGAGGAGATAAGAGCTCATAGAATTGGGGAGTTATGTGCGATACCCCATGAATGGTATTAAGGAATACAATACGTCATCCATGCAACTATAACAAGTAATTAACATGTAAAAGATGTCTAGGGAGTAGTGAAATCTAAGTAAACACATTTTCTCCACTTATTGCTCACAACCTTAGTATAATTTAGTTTATTTTCATTTCGAGTATTTTATTTTGATTGCATCTTTAGTATTGGGTTAGTTGACTAGCAACTAATTCCGCCCAAATCCTTCAAACCCGAGATTTTTACTTGCTTTCTAAAAAATATAAAAATACAAAAAGAATCACCTCTCACCTTTAGAACTAGTATTTAGGTTTTCTAATCCTAGCGACACTATTCCTAGCTGAACGATCAATCCCCCGGTACTTGTCACTATACTATACTACAACGATCAGGTACACCGCCTGGTGGGGGTTGTAAGCTTCTCAAGATCCCTTGAGAGGTAAAGCCTGGTGTGATTCCCACGTATCAATATGTATGAAAACGAAAATAACCATTACATCAATTCATTAAAGATATAAACTGTTCAACATTCCAATTATTTAAAATACTAAAAATAGATTTACATGAGACTATTAGCAGGTCGCAGCCCAATGTTCCTAGCATGCTCCACATGTTTGGTACAAGACATTGGTTTAGTAAAAGGATCAGCTAAATTGTCATCTGTGTGAACTTTGAGGAGACGAATATCACCACTTTCGATAACTTCTCGAATATAGTGAACTTTCCGACGAAAGTGTTTGGCACCCTTTAGAACACCTGGTTCATTAGCTATGATTATGGCACCGGAATTATCGCAGTACATATCCATAGGTCGTTCATTGCTGGGAACAACGCCAAGCCCAAAAATGAATTTCTGTATCCAAACTGCCTCCATTGCAGCTTCTGAAGCTGCTATATATTCAACTTCTGTAGAGGACATCGCAAGTGTGCTTTGTTTGGCACTATTTCAGTCAACAGCACCTCCATTCATGACGAAAACATATCCTGTTTGGGATTTGATGTCATCACGATCTGTCTCCCAGCTTGCATCAGTATAACAAGTAACACTGAGCTCACGTTCGACATCACCACCATAAACAAGAAACATATCTTTAGTATTCCGCAAATACTTCAATATGTTCTTAACAGCAGTCCAGTGACATTCTCCTGGATTCTGTTGAAATCTACTCGTTAGGTTCTGAGAGAACGCTACATCAGGTCTAGTGCACCTAACCGCATACATGATGGATCCCACAACCAAAGCATAAGGGATTCCCTTCATCCTCTTCACCTCGGCGGGTGTTGAGGGTCCTTGAGCCTTGCTCAATTCCGTATTTGGTTGCATTGGAAGACTTCCACGTTTGGAATCTTGCATTCTAAATCTCTTCAGGATTTTTTCAATGTATGCACTTTGACACAAGCCGATTAACCGCTTTGATCTATCTTGATAGATCTTGACTCCAAGTATGTACGATGCTTCTCCTAAATCTTTCATATCGAAACACTTTCCGAGCCAGGATTTTACATCTTGTAGCATTGGAATGTTGTTTCCTATGAGTAGTAAGTCATCGTCATATAAGATTAGGAATGCGACTATACTTCCACTAGTGTTCATGTATACACATGGCTCATCGAGATTTTAAGTGAAACCAATCTTCTTGATTTCCTCATCAAATCTCTTGTTCCAGCTTCTAGATGCTTGCTTCAATCCATAAATGGATCTTTTAAGCTTGCATACTCTGCTAGGATACTTTGGATTCACGAAGCCCTCGGGTTGCACCATATAAACGTCCTCATTTTGGTGGCCGTTCAAGAAGGCAGTCTTGACATCCATTTGCCAAATCTCATAGTCATAATACGCTGCTATGGCTATAAGAATCCTAATTGCTTTAATGTCTGCAACAGGCGAGAAGGTTTCTTCATAGTCAATTCCGTAGATTTGAGTGAAACCTTTTGCTACAAGACGAGCTCTATAGGTATGTGCATTTCCATCCACGTCGGTCTTTATCTTGTAGAGCCATTTACTCCCAACGGTTTTAGCATTGGGAGGTAGGTCTACCTCGACCCAGACATCATTGTCTTCCATGGATTTCATTTCCACATTCATAGCTTCGTTCCACTTCTCGCGTTCAGGACACGATATAGCTTCTCGATAGTTAGCGGGTTCACAATGATCCCCTAACTCATGTTCCTCAGCATCGATATAAAAACCATATCGTTCAGGTGCTTGAGGTATCCTTTCGGATCTACGAATGGGAGCAACATCTCGAAGACGCTCAACATTTTCATGCTCAGTCTCATTTTGATGTTCACTAGTGTTACTAGAAGGTTGTGCATCTTCGCTTTGAAGTTCATCAAAGTCTACTTTGCTCCCACTTGCTTCTTGTGAGATGAGACTGTTCTAAAAAAACTCAGCATATCGAGCAACAAATATTTTGTTCTCGGTTGGGTAGTAGAAATAGTAACCCATCGTTTCCTTTGGGTATCCTACAAAGATACACTTGATAGCTCTAGGCTCAAGTTTGTTTGGCGTATCTCATTTAACGAGAGCCTCACAACCCCAGACTTTCAAGTAAGACAGATTAGGGACCTTCCCATGCCATATTTCATATGGAGTCTTATCAACCTTCTTAGTTGGAACCATATTGAGTATACGTGCAGCAGACTCTAGAGCATAACCCCAAAAGGACATTGGCAACATTGTTAGACTCATCATAGATCGAACCATGTCTTACAAGGTTTGATTTCTCCTTTCAGACACACCATTGTGTTGTGGTGTATATGGAGGAGTGAATTGTGAGACTATCCCACACCTTTTTAGATGATCTAAAAACTCTTGACTCATATATTCACCTCCTCGATCGGATCGAAGAGCCTTAATGGTCTTGCCAAGCTGATTCTCTACTTCACTTTGGAAGACTTTAAACGTTTCAAAGGCTTCATGTTTATGTTTAATCAGGTAAACATAACCATATCTATTGAAATCATCAGTAAAAGTGATGAAGTAGTTAGCTCCTTCTCTAGACATTGTTCTAAATGGGCCACATACATCAGTATGAATGAGTCCAAGTAGATCTGTAGCTCTTTCTCCAACATGGGAAAAAGGCTTTCGTGCCATCTTTCCAGATATGCAAGAAATGCATTTATCAAACGACACATTGTCGATTGCCTCTAAAAGCCCATCGTGTTGTAGCTTCGTAATGCGTTTCTTGTTTATATGGCAAAGACGACAATGCCATAAAAAAGTAGAATCCAAATTACGTTTGGATTTCTTATTGCTAACAGTATATATAGAACTATTGTTTGAAATAGGATCACGCATATCAATTTCAAAAATGCCATCACGTGGAATAGCATTAAAATAAAACACATTATCCTTAGAAACAGAAATGCCAAAATCCGTAAAATTATGAATGTAACCATCATCTTTCAAACGCGAAAGTGAAACAACACCTCTAGTGATAGTAGGTGCAAAATGGCAATTATTTAAAACAATAACTAGTCCATTTGGGAGGATAAGATCAAAGCTCCCAATTGCTTCCACAGCTGCACGATCGTCATTACCAACGTACAGATGTAAAGCTCCTTGCTTCAGCTTTCGACTTCCCCTAAGCCCTTGCACATTATTACAAATGTGAGTACCACAACCAGTATCATATACCTAGGTTTTGTTAGGAAAAGTATAAAGTTCTATAGTGAAGATACCTGATGTGCTAGCAATGCTAGCTTTGTTCTTCTTTAGCCCTTCCAGGTAGGCATGACAGTTGCGCCTCCAGTGCCCTACCACTCCACAATGGTGGCAGGAGGTGTCCTTGGCCGGGTGCTCCTTCTTGGCAGGTGAAGGATTTTGTGTTTGGGGGCATAAGCAAGCTTAGCCTTGCCTTTCCCTTGTCCCTTGCCAGGTGCCTGCGGTTTTCCCTTGTTCTTTTTCTGAATTCTGACTTGGTTGATAGCTAGGACAAGTAGAGCCTTCTTGGGCATGCCTTTCTCTGCAAGTTTCAGCATGTTATGCAGTTCGGCAATCGTTTTCCCCATGCTGTGCATGTTGTAGTTCTGCACAAATTGGTCATAATCCTTCAATAGTGAGGTAAGTATCATGCTCACTCCAAGGATCTGAGGCATGGGGTATCCCAGTCGCTCCAGATAGCTTTTCATTTTCATGACATAGCTACTGACTGATTGCCCTTTCTCCTGCTTGCAGGCATGAAAAGATTTGACCGTGTCAAACAATTCTTGCTCTGCTTGCTGCTCGAACATAACTTTCAGTTCTCGCAGCATGTCAAATGCTGAAAAGTTCACTAAGTTCTTTTGCAACTCAGGGATCATGCTAGCCAGCTTAAGACAAGCCACTTCATGTTGCTCGTTGCTCCTACGAGTGTAGGCATTACGAACAGCAGCAGTAGCATTAGCAGCAGGTGCTTCAGGTAAAGCTTCTAGATGGTAAAACTTTTGTTCAGCCTTGAGGACAATCCTCAAGTTGCGGTACCAGTCCAAAAAGTTGTTACCATTCAATTTCTCTTTCTCGAGAATTGATCTGATTGACGAGTTGTTCATGGTTGAATTTGGAGTTGTCATCTACAAAATAAACAAAGTTCAATTTTAGTAATTTTCAATAATTAATCCTTTTTAAAATTCACTACCCAAGTTTACTATATTAAAACAATTAATTTTATGAAAAGGCTAAGATCCTCATTGAGCTTCCACCATCACATCAGTTGATCTGCTAGCAATGGAGGATTCAATAGGTAGGTAACGTCGACCAATTGCATTACAAGTGCAACTCTTAGATCTTTATGGGACTCATGGCACTAGTGAACAGGCAACTAGTGTCAAGCTGGCATGTTTAGTCCCATCTTTGCCTCGGGTCAAGGTCTCACCGCTTAACTCGATTAAGTCATCCAAATTGAGAACGTGCGAGAATATATCTAGGTCCCACGCATAGAGAATAGTCACCTTGGGTTACAATTCAACCTAGGTCCCACGCATAGGCAAAAAGTAATTGCAAGTGTTCTCAAAATTGGACGGCGTGACTTAAATTTTGACGGGTAAAAGTTTTTGATGCGGATCAAAAGGTGTACGAAAAGAGCATGCATTCATCCTTCGTAGCACAAGTTAAAAACATTTCTTAACTTAAGTCTAATCATTGTTTTAATTTATGTGTGTCAAGTTGTCCATTTTCATGACTAATATTAATCCTACATGAATAATAAGGTTTGGACAATACATAAATAAAATAACATACATAACAAGTTAAGGTGTTATTATAAAACAATGATTTCAAGTTTCATAAACTTAGTAAAACTAAATCAAAATACTTAGTTTTGAAAATGGTTTGTGTTTCGTTTTAAGTTTTATAGAAAACTATTTGCAATTTTACATATGAAACAAGATATATAAAAAGCAAAACAAACACACAACCACAATATGCAAAGCCTCAACCGATGAAAAAACCTATGCTTGGTCTCGTGAGCCATCACGAGAACCAAGAGTCAACTAGGGACAACCACACAACCACACGGAGGACTCCCACTTGCTCCAAGACAATCAAGAGCAAGTAGGAAGCCCATGATATACATGAAAAGCAGTTTCTGTCCTTCCAGAATTTCTGTGTTAGAGGGCCCAAAAGTCCATGAAGGAGGCTTCCCGGGGCTTAGCTCAAAACTAGAAAGTTGTAGGCCCATGTCTTGGGTACCTGCAAAAACAATTTCAGCCAAAAAGACCTTACCAATCACCGGGAAACTCCGTTTTACCAACTGGTGTTCCAGCAGTCATTTTTCGGCAAAAACGTCTTTAACTCTTTCGTCTTTCACCACCAAGCCACGATTACATTATATTGAAAGTAAAATAAAATTAATCTACTTTTAATCTACTGTAAAAGTGCCCAAACAATGGCTACAAGCAAAAGAATATAATTACATAAATGCCGAAACAATGGCAAAACCCCAAAACACGAAATTAAACAAAATAAACAATCATTCAATGCACAAGTGGTCTAGGTTTTCATCGGCTTTGCATATAAACATGAAAATACTATAATATTATGAATGAAACATGGTGTTGGCTAACTCCATGGACAAACATGCATGTATTTGCCATGGCAAACAAAATAATAACAAGAATTAAATTGTTAGCCAACGAAAATGAAGAAATTAATTGACAAGAATTAAAACCCCGTTTGGTACTTGTGTCAAATGGCCTTAGGTTCAAAACCCACTGATGTTAGGACACTTTAATTATCTTTTTACCACAGAAAATTAAGCCATAGGGCCTGATTTGAAATCGTTTCATAAATCGATCAAAAAACATGCGTTTTAGGCCATTTTACACGTACCCGATAATCATATGGCACATATGATGGCTCGTGATACCACTATAGGTGATGTATGAATATAAAATATATATAAATCAAATAAACGCAGCGTAACAACATCACCATACAAGGATCCATATAGCCAATATGATTAATCAAATAATAAACATAACATGTTTATACCTTTGTAGCGTGCACCGGGAATCACCAACAATGTCACCACCACCACGAATGGAATATGAAACCCAAGAGATCAATAAGGTTGATCTCCTCTATGAATGAAACACACTACACCTCCTTGGTTACCCCTTTGATGCTAGTTCTTAACCCTGTAACCTTTCTAATGCCTTTGAATGATCAAGATTCAAAGCAAGAGATGATGAAAACCAAAACCCTAGGTGGGTTTGATTTCTTTGCCGTGAGATGTGAAGGGAGAGAGGGAGAGAATTTTGTGGTTAGTGATTAATGAGATTAGGAGAATATATCTCTTAATATCTTTGACCAAAATTCAAAACCAAAACCTCCTTGGACTCTCCTTCATGGCTGGCCACCCTATGGGCCTTATGAGCCTCCCATAAGTTTTTCCAAGTCCAATAAACTAAGTCCATTACTTAATTATTAGAAGCCCGATAGAGTTTTCTAGTTACGTAAGGTTATTTATATATCGTAAATACAATAAACACGATATATAAAGTGGTACCTAAGTGTATATGTGTGTGACCCCATAGGAGCACATATGTCTAGCCATATAATTATTTATTATGACATGAGCATACTCCAACAGATCTAGCCTTTAGACGGGGTATGCAAGTGCATACCCTGTGTAAATTTTAGTAGTGTAAAAAGCATTTGAATTTTTCCAAAGTTGGTATGAACTACACTATAAAATTGTGAGTGCACACCATATGAATTACACGAAAATCATTAGTGCGTACCCAAGAATCCCAAAGAAAAGAAAAAACGAGAAGTAAAAAATTTTAAGCACCACAGGTAATCTGACGGTTGAGTATGTTGAAGAAGATAAAGGAGGTGAATGGTCAACGGATTGTATATATATTTTTAGTGGCCTATTAAATTTATGTCCACCCATTCGCTTCTCTAAGCCCAACCCACTTAAAAGCTAATAGTTAACAACATTTTGCACATACCTAGGAGTGAGCAGAAAAGCCGAAATATCCGAATAAACCAAAAACTGAAACCGAAAATAACCGAATCGAACTAATAACCGAACCGAATTTACCAAAACCGAACCAAACCGAACTTTTAATTCGGTTCTCGGTTTGGATATGGTTTTGACAATCAAAACCGAAAACCGAACCGAAAACCGAATTCATATAAATTTATATATTTTTTTATATATTTATATATATAAAAAATCAATAAAACATTATATATACTTATATTTATATTTATATAAATAACAATTAAATTTTATCTTAATATTAAAAAATACTTTTTATGTTTGAAATAACTTTTTTGGTTAAATATATTTGTATATTTTTCTTTTTTTTTAACTAAAGTGTGTAATTCGGTTAAACCGAACCAAACCGAACTAGAATTCAACCAAACCGAACTGAAAACCGAATTTGAATTCGGTTTGGTTTGGTTCACGGTTTGAGCCTAAAAAATCTTATAACCGAATTAACCGAACCGAATTAACCGAATAACCGAAAACCAAACCGATCAACACCCCTACACATACCCATTGTTTTCATTTTTCTTTTTACAGACTATTGTGTTTACAATATATATGTTATCGTCTGTGGTAAATCTGGGAACTAATCTAACTGAAAACTGTCTTTACATATTTCTAAGGTTTGTTGTTTGTATAACTTTTAGATGTGAACTTGTTACTTAGCGTGTTAGCCTTATATTGTTTTTTCATACTTGTCCTCGATGACAATTATTTACATTTAAATTGTTCGCGACAACTTGAGAATTTAACATCATATGTTATTACTATATATTAACTTTACTTTTATTTTTAACGATTACCACCAAGTCAGGTGCCAAAAGACACCCGGGGTCAGAGTGTTTCCGCAAGTTCACATGTTTTTTTGTGAAAATCTGTTAACAATACTACTTTTTGTAATGGAATTTGTTTAGCGCCAAGTCATCTTGTATACCCATGGATGAACCTACATGTAAGCAAGGTGTGGCACGGGCCACACTCAATATAGAGTCATGAAGTTGTTAATATTTTTCAAAAATGGTCGCTTTTTTGGTAGGTGCAACGCCTAATAGTGTCTTTGTACTACCTTCTTTATTATGATGTAACTTTAGTTTACTCCAAAATTCTCCTTGATGTAATACACTTCCGAAACATTTTGTGCAATGCGCTCCTGAAAAGTGTGAATCCATCCTTGTGTATACCGGGTATATATATGTTGACTTAAAGAATTGGCATAAGATAAAACTACGCGTTCACATCCCTTTTTTTTGTTCATAGGAAGCAAAAAAGATTGAGGTCGACCAAGATTTTACATCGTTGCAAATACAAAATGTTTTAGCTCATGGTGCCTTAGAAATGAGTATGGTTTTAATTCAACATCTATCCAACTAAGGCCCTGTTTCTTTTTTTTCTTACAACCACTGAATCCACATAACCCAATAAAATATTATTATTATTTAATTTGGGCCCACCATTATCTCTTAAATTCTCTTAGTCACAAGAGGCAAAATATATACAACCACCCCACTCAGACGCATAGAAGGAAGGGGGCCCCACATCATTTATAAACCTCTGAAAAAATAAACAGCCCCTAAATGGCTTCCAAAAAGAGGTTGATTCAAGAAAATATTACGTGTACTCATGTGTGAGTCTCGTTAATTTATACCGTAGTTCCAAAACAACTAATTGTTGATTGAACCGATCATAAACACAAACCACGAGTATATATTCCATTGACTACTCGAAACCATGTTTACTAACAAAATAAGGAACATGGTAAGCAAAGCTAGTGTATAAGGAAAAAATCTGATCATTCCCAAATTAATACCACGATGCCTTATACACTACTACCGACGACAGTGACATATGACGAAGACTGCGGTGTTGACTGAAATGTGTTTTCGATCACTGTTATGACGGGAATGAATGGTAAGTGTTGTATGTATCTTTCACAATTTCCACTGTGTGAGTGAAAAATCAGTTGTGACATGTATGACTTGTTAAATACGGAGTATCTTGCCAACTAGAACAACTTCTTTTAAAATTACTCTTCTTAAAGAGTGAAAGCTTCTTTTTTCCTGTCCCACTTCGATCAAGGAGAAGAAAGTTTGTTTCCTAATATACTGCATGCTTCAAGTAAATCGAGATTTGTATTTATGTGTTGTGGTTTATTTACTTTATTGTTTTGGGTGTTGTATAAGGGAATAAATACAATGACACTGTCAAATTATATAAGTATCATGCTCAATTCAAAGAGCTAGAACAACTTTTTGAATCATTACTTTTCTAAAAACTTGCTTGAAAACATATTGTTTCCTTATATATACAATCCTCTTTAGGCTCTTTGTATAGTTCAACTAAGTTAAAATCCAACTATTAAATTGTTGGCATAAATCATGTATATAGATTATATTTTCCTTAACTTCTTTTATCATTTTGAAAATTTAAGAGCGTGTAACTTTGAATGTGACCAGTGCTAAAATTTTAATGTACATGATATATGGTTCACATGCGATGGAGCTCTCGTGCTTGAGTCAATTGGCTCGGGTTCAAGTCTCATCCTTAGCATTTGCTTCAGATAGGAACTCACCTCCGCAAAACCTATGGGCACACTGGAGACACTTTGTGGAATAAGAGATCGTAGGTCGAGTCATGGCTCGTCTCACTCCAGGTCAGTGGCGAAGCTAGAAAATTTTCAGTGGGGGGTCGGGATCTAATTTTTTTTTCCTAACGCTATTTTTCGGGTAATATGTTCGGGTCGGTGATTCGATTCTGGTCGGGTCAAAAATTAAATAATATTATTATAAAAAAAATGTTTCAATCACTAAAAAATTAAACATTTGTCCAAGACAATTAAACATTAAAAAGGAGACAAACGGTTGGTACCTGGTACGATTCATTGAAGAAATTAGAGTTCAGTCTTTCGACATTTAAGATCCTTGAATTCTTCAATTATGGACTCCACATCAAACTTGTTAGCAATTTCTTGGTTTATGTAAAACACCATACTGTTTGCTAGATGTAATGGATCAATTTTATTGTTTAATGCATAAAAAAATTTTCACAATTAAAATGGGGGGTTGAAACCGAATATACCGAAATTTTTCTACACGAAAACTATATACCCCCTACATCGCAAAAAAAATTTCGGGGGGTCGGGCGCCCCTCCTCGCCCCCATATAGCTGCGCCTCTGCTCCAGGTGGTGCTCCTCTGGGCCAGGAGAGTTGTCAGAGCTATTCTTTATGGGGTGGACAATGGTTGCCAAAAAGCACTCGGGATCAAGGTGCTTCCGCCAATCTACACCTCTTTTGGAATATATGGTTCACATTCGTTGAGATGTATTTGACCCATCACCATACTTGTGCGATTCACATTATATATAAGTTCTCAATTGTATGGCATTCCAAAGACTCAAAGTGTAAGTATTTTTATTGTTTGTCAATTTATATGTGATTTATTTTAAATAATAGCAGTGTATGAGAATTTTTGATATGCTGCTCTTTGTCTTTTAAATGTTAGTACTTCGCCGTTCTACAGCTTACATTTGCCAAGAATTATACCCAAATCTTAACACGATGAAAACATACTATTCTACTCTTTTTGTCTTTTCAATCCAACTTGTAATATATTTTCTTCCTTGCTGAATTCTCACATAGCTTAGGATAAAACTGGATGGCTATAAAATACATTTCTTTTGTATGAAGCCTCAAGCCATGATCCGGTTCAACCGGGTTGGTCAAACATGCCCAGTTTTGACCGGTTCATCTTTGAAAGGGTTCATCAGGACTTGAATTGAGTATGCCAAGGGAAAATTACTTTTGGATGATAACGTTGATAAAATACATTTCTTTTACTTTACCCAATTTTCACTAATACCTCTTAGTAAATTTCAACCTTTGCTTATAATTAAAAACACATGTCGTGAATGTAACGATATAGCTTTTTATGAACCTGATTCATCAGTGGCATAAAAACAATCACAAAAAATCATCATTCAACAGCGCCTATGTAAAACTTTTTGATCCATCTTGACATTTAACACTTTCTGAACTCCATAACTCCTTATAATATATTTCATCCGATAACATAAACAACAAATCACATGAAATTAACGTTTTGGCAATTTGTAATCTTCAAAACTATAAGTAAAACTGAACTAAAGTAATTTTTATTTTATAAAGATGGCTATCATGCAAGAGTAACATGTCACATTTACTCTGAAAATATTACTGTTTTATTAATATTAGATTACACCATCAAAAATTTTGTTTTATAATAATTTGTATCACTTTTCTACCCAAATCTTGGTATTTATGTTTAACAATAATGTCTTATCTTGGTAATTATGCTTTTCATAAGCATGCTAATTTGTTGTTTATATACTTATATTGTACGTAATGGATATGTTTGTTATTCACATTATTAGAAGTCGTCTTTTATATCGGCTATAAGTTGGCTTAGCGAGTTACATAAGAAGAATGTGTATTTGTTAAACATGAGATAGGCGGTCACAAAACAAGTCGACTCTTTTTTAATGTATAGCTTGAGTCGACTCGTACGAGTTTGACAACTATGACACATCACAAGAATGCCAATTGAAACATCAAAAGCATGTAATCACATTATAATAAATAAAAATTCAGTAAATTCAATAAGCAATAATCAAACATCACACAAATCCTTAAAACATAATATAACAAAAGTTTACGGACATATAATACAGGCGCACAATAGAACATATATTAAACCTTGAGGACATGTATCATGTATGTTTATCTGATAAATTTAGATCTGAAACCCAAAGTTAACGGTGGTAATGGTCAAATGACGTCATGTATGCATGTTGATTGTTGAGCAACTTTTTACAAACTTACGTGTAAAAGTATTCCATGATCCATCCCATGTAGGTTAAAGAAAAAAATAATGGCTTGCTAATTTACTGTGATGTTTTTGTTTAATATAAACTGAGATTAGTGTTATGTTATTGATTACTAGCTTCGGATGTCGTTCAAGGGGAAAAAACCGATGTCGAGGCCTATCAATCACCAATTGATATACTTTACAGACATGATGGCATGGTGCCATTTTCCCGGAAAAAACCCGATGTCGAGGCCTAGCAATCACCGATTCATATACTTTACAGAAATGGTGGCATGGTGCCATTTTCCGGCACTAGAGTAATTACTGACGATCACAAACAAATACACGTTCTCACCCACACAAGGTGGTTCTCAACTTCAAACCAAAGTAGGTACCTTGAAAAGTCACCACACCGACTCCAAAGGTTTTTTGTTTAGGTATTTCCCGGAAACCACATTGGTACAACGTGGGTCCACCCCTGCTTAACGGGCCCTTATATGTCCCTTTCTTTTGAATACACATGTGAAACAGAAAAATGATACAGAGGCAAAAGAAGAGAAGAAAATATCAAGAACTTGTTCATGATGGGTGATTTTTTACAGCAAACAAAAGGAATTTAGGCTGTGACATTGCCGACCAGTGATTTAATCATAGTTCAATCTGCTTTTCCACTATATGTGTTCGGGTACGTACCCAATTACTAGAAATACCACAGTATAAATGTGAAAAGGACAACAGAATGTTGACACAACCCACTAACGGAAGTGTGTGTCACATTTGATTTATTTGCATGTAAAGCTATGGACTTTATTTTCCACCAAGTCCTAGTCTTTTTCTTTAACGTCTTTTAAAGCATAATTAGTCTAGTAAACGTTTTGTGGATTGTCTCCTGTGTCAAGTCAACTAACTGTACCACCTTTAGAAAAAGAAAATATGGGACTTGAATAACCCCACACGTTTTTACACAGCAATGATAGTGCGCTTTTCCATTGCCTTTATAATAACCACCACACATGCACATATGAATCAAAGATAGAACAACCTAAATCCACCATGACAAGCACAACAACACTGTTACTTTTAATCTTGTTAATACTCAATTCCATTATCATCCCATCATTCTCTTGTCCCATTTATCAAAAGCATGCACTACTCCAGTTCAAATCCACCCTCACCGCCATTTACAATTCCAAATATCCCCTTAAGTTTGCAGAACTAGACTCATGGAATTCAACTTCAGATTGTTGTTCTTGGGGCAGGCGTGTTAATTGCTCCGGAACTGGAAGTGTTACGGAGCTTCAGCTATCTGCGGTCATGCATCTTCCTCCAGAGCGGATAGCTGCCTTAGACATCCCTCCTCCAATTTTTATATCTCCTGAAGTCTTGACTCCAATTTTTCGTATCCGGTCACTTGAATTACTTGATATCTCGTTGAATTCTTTTGAAGGCGAGATTCCAGGAGATGGGTTTGGTAATCTCACCAAACTGCTTCATCTTGACATGTCATGGAACAAATTCAATGGTTCCATCCCCAGCCAACTTTTCCAGTTAACAAATTTACGTTACTTGGACATGAGTTATAATAATCTCGAGGGCAAACTAGGACCTGAACTGGGTTCTTTTCGAAAATTGACTACATTGAGGTTAGGTGGTAATGGTTTACAGGGTCCGATTCCTGCTCAACTTTTCGAACTCGAATCGATTCGAGATCTTGATCTTAGTGACTTTAATCTCGGGGGAGTTTTAAGCCCTGAAATTGATAAGCTTCGAAATCTCGAATCACTGTCATTGGGTAGTAATAGTTTCTCCGGTGGAATCCCATCATCAATTGCAAACCTCACGAAATTAGAATCACTGGACCTGAGTAGTAACCAACTTACAGGCCTGATACCATCATCGATGCAAAACTTGAGCAAGTTAAGAGACCTTCTACTTGACGACAACATGCTCGCCGGAGAGATCCCAACTTCATTATTCAAAATCAGAACTCTAAAGATATTAAGCATCGGTGGAAAGGGAAGCAACTTGATTTGGAATAACACAACTAAGGTTGTTCCAAGATGTAGTCTGGGATGGATCTCAATGCCTTCTTGTGGAATTTCAGGCCAAATTCCTGAATGGATTTCATCACAGAAAGAGTTGCAGCTTCTTGATTTGAGCGGGAATAAATTGGAGGGAAGATTCCCACATTGGCTGGCGGAGATGAACAAAATCGAATTGATATTTCTTTCAGATAACAACCTTAGCGGATCAATCCCGCCTCGCCTATTTATATCTGATTCGTTACTGGGTCTTGATTTGTCCCGTAACAATTTTTCAGGGGAGTTGCCAGAAAACATAGGTAACGCTACAAGGATCAATTATCTTGCGGTTTCGGAAAATAATTTTTCAGGATTAATCCCAAAATCCATCTCCAAGATTGAGGACTTAAAGTTACTCGACTTGTCCCGTAACAGATTTTCTGGTGACAGTTTACCTATTTTCAAAGCTAAAAGTGATTTTTCACTGGATTTGTCTGACAATGATTTCTCTGGTAAGATCCCGACGAATTTTCCTAAAAGAACCCAAATTCTTTATTTAGGCGGGAATAAGTTTTCTGGAAGTCTGTCTTCTGATTTGACTAAATTAGTCAACCTTAGAGTTCTTGATCTTCATAACAACATTATCACAGGAAACTTACACGATATTCTCCCTCAAATCGCTACTCTTGAAATCCTTATCCTAAGAAACACTTCCCTCAACGGATTTATCCCGAACAATATTTCCATGTGCACTTCTCTTCGTATTCTTGATCTCTCCAGGAACAACCTAACAGGAAGCATTCCACGACAGATGGCAAACCTTCCAATAATGAATATGTCAGCATCATCGCATCACATTAACATTTACACAGGGGATGTGCTTGAAGACGAGCTTCAAGACTTAATAGTGAATTGGAAGAAATCTTCTCAACGCCTACGAAACCTCCGTTTCTTTGTTTTGTTGGACTTGTCACACAACAATATTTCTGGTAAAATACCATCGTCATTAGGAAATCTCAAAGCTCTAAAACAGCTCGACATATCACACAACAAGATTTCTGGGAATATTCCACTGTCATTTGGCAATCTAGAGAGCCTAGAAAGCTTGGATGTTTCACACAATGAAATCTCAGGTTCGATTCCTCAATCTCTAGTGCAGCTTCACGAACTTGGAACTCTAGATGTGAGCAACAACATGTTGATGGGTAAAATTCCTCGTGGTGGGCAAATGGACACTATGAATGAGTTGAGGTATTTTCAAAACAATAGTGGATTATGTGGCATGCAGATTAAAACAGAATGTCCGGAGGATAATCCATCATCGGACGGAAGAGTCGAGGAAGAGGAGGATCTATCATGGATGTTTTGGGAAGGAACATGGATCGGTTTTCCGATTGGATTCTTCTCAACAATCTTGATAATGAGCTACCATTTAAATTTTATACAACTTTTCAAAATTTGGTAAGAACTCCTGTTGAGTTTACTCTTTGTCCATCTTGTATCAGTGAAGGGACCCCAACTGTTAAAAATGGTCCGGTTCAAGTTGTTTGGATTGATTATTTTTATTTATTTATTTATTTATTTACTTATTTATATCTTACTTCAACCCATGGTGCAAGTTGAACATTGTGCAATATAGGCAGTGGCGGAGCCATGAATTGTAGCTAAAGGGGGCACTCGATCATCGATCACGTACTAATGGCTTACAAGTATTTATGGTAGATAAAAATTTTAAGGGAAACGGGTCGGGTTGGTTTAAATAAATGTAAAATCTACTACTTCAATTACAGTTAAGACTAACTAAAAGGTTTGGTGTCAAAATGAGATCCAATTAGATATGAGTTTTGCTGTGCAAGAAATTAGAAATGTAATTGCTTCGAGTTTATTATAAATAAGAATATCAAGAAGAATGGTGAATGTTGAGAACCGTAAAATAAGAATAGTTCAAAGCGGCCAAGTTATATTCCGTATTAAACACTTCTAATCACTTGTAAAAACAATATTATTATAAAAAACCATTAGACAATCAAACAATAACAACCAAAATATATTTTGAAAACTTAAAAACAATACCACTGTTAAAAAGAAGTAATTGATACTAAGAAGTTTAAATATTGACAAACAATTATACCATCCGGAGTCGAAATAAGTTATTAGGATTAATATTTTAAAACCGAAATAGTCCTTTACTTATATTAATGATGATATGTTAATATCATGCACACATGCATATTTAATTATATTTTATGGCTACCACTCCCAATTTTTGATATTCTTATTTTACGGTTCTCAACATCCACCATTCTTCTTCACCTTTTCCGGCGTTCTTCTTCACTTTTTAGGACGAGATGATCTAGAAAAGAAAGTACTCTCATTTTGGTTTTCCATTATTGCAGTTGAGGGCACTTTGACATCGTATAACAGATGAAACCCATTTTCTTACTAACTTAACCATTCTCGGAAGCATTTATTGGGGGCCTTTCCCCCCACTACTTAAAGCATGCCTCCGCCCCTGAATATAGGCTTCCAGACACGTAGTCAATCTGCAACACGGAGATTACTTTAGTGTTTGTAAATGTGAAGGATCCGAGTTCAAGAACTTTTGTGATGGTATTATGCAAATATAGTAGTAATTTCTTGATGTAATATTAATGTGAGCTAATAGTTTCGTACGCTTAGCGTCTGTTTCATAGTAATATAGCATATATGTTTTTTAAATTTTTATTTGAGCTTTGATATCAACATCCCGTAGCCTAGGGAAAAAAAGATTATAAGTTTTGTACTTTTTATTATTTTGAACATACAAACAATTCATGTTCACAAAATGGATGATATCACGAATTTATTGAATTTGAATACTTCTTATTGATCATCTTGTTATTAATATTCGAGTTTGGCATCAATTTTGTCATGGTTTCAAAAGAAGAACAATGTATAAAAAGGATATAAATAATATGGATTGCCTCAACCTGAACCAAGATGTTTTGTGTCTAGAATAACTTTTTGTTTATTTACTTTTGTGTCTAGAATAACTTTTGCTTATTTAATCATCAATCCCACACCGGTTAAAGAAGTGCGATTTCTCTACTTAATATACCATGATGTCTTCTTCTTTAATATGTTGATATTATTGTATATGTTCATGCTTCATGCCTTGACATGCTCGTAAATTCAAAAAGTTTACTAGCACGGCACGGTATTCAGCATAGATTTGTTATCAACTTTTTAAGATTTAAAAAATTACATGATTCTTCTAGACATGGTAGTGAGTGACATGAGAATATTTGGACTAAAAAAATGTAGTTTGATTTTATTGGAAGTTATAATAATAAAAATAGTTTGATTTTATTGGAAGTTATAATAATAATTAATAATAGACGTCATAAATGCTGCAATTCTATTATCATTTGGGTTATATATCAAGGGATTCATCAATTTTACAAAATTCATAGTTATCAACTTTTTAAGATTTAAAAAATTACATGATTCTTCTAGACATGGTAGTGAGTGACATGAGAATATTTGGACTAAAAAAATGTAGTTTGATTTTATTGGAAGTTATAATAATAATAATAGTTTGATTTTATTGGAAGTTATAATAATAATTAATAATAGACGTCATAAATGCTGCAATTCAATTATCATTTGGGTTATATATCAAGGGATTCATCAATTTTACAAAATTCATGTATCAACAATTATGATATATAGGTTTTTTAGACAACGTAAGTGATTAACTATGAGCCGGTAATTATGTCGAAGGGGAAAGATTACAGAGCACTTGTATTACTCTTTGTCATAGTTTTATGTTCAGGTTAGCGGCGAGAGTTTGTGCATTTGGCAGTTTGTGATCCGAATGTAATAGCTTTCCTTAGTCAATGCAATATGGCCTGTTCAACATGTGTATACGATCTTGTTATTAGGAAAATTGTTCTTGATCATGGAGTTCATTTTAGTTGTATCTTCTTTGACTTTTAGCTAAGAATGGTCAACTCTAGCCTTCAAAGTTACTGGTTCAAAAGTTATAGTTGTTGGAATAGTTTCATTGTAGTATTTATTTGTTGTGTGTCTCTTGAGCAACTTCATTCAAAACTTGTATCAAGTTTTCACTTTTCGGTCCCACATGGGTCAAGGGATAGAAATTTTGCTTGATTAAATAGTGTGGTGTGTATGGTTCAACCGAGTTGAGATTAGTATTAAATGCTCGTATTTGAAGGTCGTGATGGTAATTGGTAAATATCAATTCACCATCCCGGCCCAATGATGCGAGCAATTCATACAAGTTCTAAATTTTTTTGTGACTTTGATGTATGCCATCTAAATGTAATTAGTACTCAAACTTTTTATGACTTTCTTTTCATAGTATTAAGATGATGAATATATGAAAGCTAAAAGTCATAGAATTGAAATCTTTCATTTGCTTTGTTGAAGGGAAAATTTATTTCTTGTTTTTGGTTAAGAAAAATGAAATCTTTCATTTGCTATAACATTAAAACATAAATACAAAGCAGACATTATTTATTAGTTCAGATATTTATGAGTATTATTTTTTGTAGTAAAAAAGTTGGGAATTTATATGAATTGAGTGTTAATAGGATTGGATGCTGTTTTTTTCTTACACAACATCTAACACTAGAAACCAGCAACATAGCACTAGTACTCTCAGCCTGTTTAATCCATATTCACCACAATATATAAGTAAGCATAACTTCTTTTCTCTACCTGATGTGGGACTGTCGAGAGAATATTGATGGATACCGAAAGGTTAGAAGTGTACCAAATTGATAAAAAAGTTACCGTTATTTTGTTCATTTTTATTCGTTTGAATGAAAGAAAAAGTATTTTCATCAATAGCACAATCCAAACTTTGCGCAATGCCAACTTTGACTTTCAAATTAACCAACGCTCACATAACTACTACCACATAAAACATGTATTTGGTTGATGGACACTTTTTCCTTTACAATGTATTACAAATTCTCCTACACAAACAACAATACTACGTATTAAATAATTCTTTTAAATTGTTCTGTTTCTGCATATAAACCGTCAGTTCTGACACTTGACAGAATCTGTGAGTAGGCAATTTTGTAAGAATATTTAGTAGGAGGCTTTAAAATTTTTGAACTTGTTATGAGTACTTAATCCCACATGGATAGAGAAATGAATTTTTTTCAATTAAAATATGTAGTGTATAAGGCTTTAATAAATTGATTTAAGTATTAGTTAGTTATCTTTTTCTCTTGGTTGATATTATAAAAAACCTAATATCAACCAGCCGAACTCGATACCAATTCATATATAGTTTCTCAACTTTTATCTTATTCTGTTGGATGATGTCATAACAAATACGTAGTATAATATCAACCGGCAAAACTTGGATGATGTCATAACAAATACGTAGTATAATATCAACCGGCAAAACTTGGTATCAGTTTCTCAACTTTTATCATTTAAAATTCAAAAAAGTCTTATCTCTTCTTACTTACGGTTCCACCATTTTGACATTTTCTTCGACTCTACTTCAAGCTCCTTGTAATGATTCCCTTAATTTCACTTTAGGTATATTCATTTTGAACGGCTTTAAAGTAGTTAACGGTGGAGTGAGATACGGTCCTTAACGAAAATGGTGGATTATTCTTGAAGTAAACGTTATGCAATGGTATAGGTTTGGAGTCACCTAAATTTGGAATTTAGGATGCAATCATGCGAAACAGCATATGTGATACGTTGACGACGAGGGCTTAGCATAAGAAAAACAGGGTAAACCCAAAAATGAGTGAGAGGGTAAAAGCACAAGAAATTTCGGTGCATGTAGTAAAAGTTTCTGTGAAAATATTACCTCTCTTTTATAAAGGGAAAACTATGTACACATAGAACATCAAAATTATGTCAATCATTTTATAAGAGCAACAATAAATGTTGTGTCGATTAAAAAACTTCTCTCAAAACTTGATTGATGTTTTTTTGTCCAACATGGATTGACGAAAGGAAAGTTTGCTTGTTTATATATTGTCGTGCAAATTGTTCATACAAGTTGAAGTTAGTATCATGTATCCATGTCGATACGTTTATCATTCTTATATATACATATACCAATGATAAACGTGTGGACACGGACATTCATACATCCTGTAAACTTTTTGATTTTTGACTTCTCATTTGATGCAATACTTTGTTCAGTTTCTTAAAGTTGTAATATATACTTTTTTTGAATTTTGATTTGATTTGATTTGATTTCTTACATTACTCTTAATTATTATAAATTGTTGACTTTTAGGACCTTTGATATACACCTTTAGCTTACAAATTGTTGACTTTTAGAGTCCGGTCCGTGTTTTGAAACTAAGTACTTACAGCTAAATATTTGCGTATAAGACATTTTAAGACTATATATATTAGCTTACTAAGTTTTTGTATCTCGTATAACATTTTTTAAACTATATTTTTCAAACTGTAGCTTAGAAAAAACCCATAACACCGTATTTGTATAAACACTCTTTGGCCCCTTTGAAAACTAATATGACCCTCTTTTGTTGAACTAAACCATAATTTGCTAAAAGTTATACCCAAATCCTAATACGATCACAATATACTACTGTACTTTTTGGTCTTTTGAACAACATAATATAAAGTTCATTAATAATTACTACTCACATTTCAGATTTGGCCCAAATACTATTATATCATATCATATTGGGCATACATGCATAGACGATTAAACCGATCGATATATAATTAATTAATTGCTAAGTTACGACTTTATGTAGACGTTCTAGCTAATTTGTAGTACCATGAAAACACCAATCGCCACCACCAACGCCACGAATGGACTGGTACATCCACCGTAATCGTCGCCACCATCTATATCCAACAAAACTTAAAGATGTCAACCTAAGTATGTAACCACAAAATCGCTTAATGTTGTTTTTTTCATTTTTATTTAATTTTTTACTAAAAAAATTTATTATCCAAAATCCCGAAAAGCTTGATATGTAAATGGGTTTTTAAAAGGGCAAATAATTAAAAAAAAAATATCATACTTGCCACAATTTTCTTTTGTGGGTTGCAAACAATTTTTTTTTCCTTTAGTGATATTTTTCTTTCAAATTCATCTTTTTAAAGTATTTTGCGAAATTTTTGAACATTTTTGCCCCGCTTAGCTAATAGAATTTTTTTCCCTAAAAGGCAAAATTGTACATAGTACTCTAAAAAGGATAAATTTAAAAGAAAAATACTCACAAAAGCAAAAAAAATTTGTTCGCTACCTATAAAAAAAATGGTGACAAGTATGATATTTTTTTAATTACATGTCTTTTTAAAATTATCTATTTATATGTTGTTATATTTAGGAGGTGTTTGTGCGTGATTAAGTTATTTTAATCCTTGTTCTTAAATATTTGTCAAACATTTTTTTTCTTTAGCTATTTTTGTATCGAAAACGTTGTATTTTTTAAAGTTGAAAGTGGTCATTCGTTTTAAAAAAATACATACCAGAATAACTCATGTAGTTTCCAACAACCGCGTATGTCATGTAACACCCTAAAAGTTGTGTTGTAGCATTGTTGCATGGCACTTTTTTAATGCTATTTGTGAGTTTTTGGACACAAGTTTTGCAGTCAGTGTGGGATAGGTCAGCACGGCACTGGTAGAGTCCATTGACTGTGGTTGCGGCAGTGGTGATGGTTGTTTGGAAAAAGTTGGTTAAGTTTGATTCAGCTACAATGGTTGTGAAGAGTGTGTCTAGTGTTATGTTGGTTGTTGGGTCATGGAGTGTTTTGTTTGTGCATGTTTTGTTGACGGGAAATGTAAGGTCGGCGGTAGTAGACGTGGTGGCGGAAGCTAAGAGGAAGAAAAAGAAGAGGAGGAGAGCCATTTTGTGTTTTAGTGGCCGGTATGTATGTTTTTTATGGGAAGATGGTGATATTTTAAGGTTATAATACTTAGGTTCTTAATTAGTCATTCATCTATATTGTTTCATAACACTCTATGAATCTATGATATGATATTTTTTTGCAGTTCGTACAAGAGAATAATATCCGTACCTCATTTATTTTCTCAGAGTCTAATTATTGCAAGAAATTCCAGTTTTAGTTTAAGATAAAATAAAAATTCCTAATGCTTGAGAGTTGAGACCAACATAACATGAAGTATAAACAATGCTCAAATCTCATTTCACTTTCGTTGCTAACGTTTGAAAAGAATGCTATTGTATCATGTGCAAACATATATGATTAGACCATAATGACATGCATAATGAAGGATATACAATGCTCAAATCCCATTTCAATTTCGTTGCTAACGTTTGAACGTTACTGACCTTCGTGTTAATAATCTTGAAGTTGTAAATGGTGTTAAGCATCCACGATGGCTAAAAAACATAACCATGAAAACCGCTAACCCATTGAACCCAACTGCATGTGCTTCTGATGCTCCTGGTATTGTCACCGGCCAGTTTTGTCACAGCCGCGTAACATCAAACACATCAAAAACATAACCCACGCAACATAGACCCGCAACATACTAAACATTCGTTAAAAAAATAATATGCCACAACATCATAGTATAGTAACACGTTACACACAGTCACACACAATAAACCGTTGCCAAACCAAAATCTTACAATTCATGTTCATACTTTTTCCTTGTGTTTTTTTGTTACTAGGTACCACAGAGTACTAATTTATCAATATTTAAGTTCCTAAAAATTGTTAGACTACATAATTCCCCGTAGGTATTACTTTATTATTAACCATTATTTATAATGGTAAAACCCTAGATGGCCTAAACCCACAAATCGGGCTTGGGCTTATTTATTCTCTAATACTCTCCCGCAGTTCGAGCGGCGAAATCGCGAAAGCTCGAACTGGAGTAATAAACTAGACAAGAAAAAGAAAAACATTAACATAATAAAAACATAACTTTAGCCGACTCGTAACAAAACCGTACCAACAGTCGACTTTAGTCGACTGGTACCAACGGTCGGCTAAGTCGACTGGTAACAACACCGTACCAACGGTCGACTTTAGGGACTGGTACCAACGATCGACTTTAGTCGACTGGTAACAAAGTCGTACGAACAATCGACTAACAAACAAACAATAAAATAACTATAACTTTTTTTTTCTTTTTTTTTTATGAAAAATAAAAATAAAATCCGATCAAACCAAATATCAAAAACTAAACAATAGAAATCGTAACCGTTCCGATTTGCATGATGTTCCTTATTGTATTATATCCGAAACTAAAACATTTGAATCCTTTTCTTGCACGCTCGTCGAGAAGGCAACAACAATCTATCTTCTGAATATAAAACAATTGAATCCTTTGCAATCACGCTCGTCGAGAAAGCAACAATAATCTATCTTCTTAATATGTAGTCTACAAATATAAAGGGTGTCGGTTGTTTTGTATGATAGGGTTTGACGGGGCGGCGACTCAACTTAGCCACCTAGGTCTGAGGATCAGACCCGCTCCGATACCATGTTAGACTACATAATTCCCCGTATGTATTATATTCACGCACATTATATAGAGATTACATGAGTTAACCCTAATGGACCCAACCCCACATACCGGGCTTGGGCCTTATTTATCATCTAATACTCCCCCACAGTCCGAGCGGCGAAATCGCGAAAGCTCGGACTGGAGTAGTAAACTAGAAAAGAAAATAAAACATACATAATAAAAAACATAACTTTAATCGACTCGTAACAAAACCGTACCAACGATCGACTTTAGTCGACTGGTACCAACGGTCGGCTAAGTCGACTGGTAACAACACCGTACCAACGGTCGACTTTAGGGACTGGTACCAACGGTCAACTTTAATCGACTGGTAACAAAGCCGTACGAACAATCAATTAACTAACAAACAATAACCGGATAAAACAAAATATCCTAAAAAAACAAAAACAAAAACACTTTTTTTTTTCGACAATAAATGTGAAAATCTTCCCTATATAAGCGCTTCAAATAAACAAATATGTTTATGATAGTAGAAATCTTTATGTGCCAAAATAAATATATGTCACCACTGACTTCTCCTCCAATCAACATCCATCTCCACGTGTGTATCTTGTTTGCTGGTGACTTCCCACCACTGACTTCTCCTCCAAACGATCGAGTCCTTTTTTTAAGAGAAGATAATGGTGGATTGGTGGTGGCGGCTCTTTTTTGTGATTAGGGTTTGACGGGCGGCTTAGGGAGGCGGCTCAACATAGCCACCTAGGTCTGAGGATCAGACCTGCTCCGATACCATGTTAGACTACATAATTCCCCGTAGATATTATTATTATTCACGCACATTATATAGAGATTGCATGAGTTAACCCTAATGGACCCAACCCCACATACCGGGCTTGGGCCTTATTTATCATCTAATAAAAATGTTATAAAAACATTTTATCAGTATAGTAAATATAGGTCTTGCTCTTAGAGGGGAAGGTGTAGTGAGGAGCTCAAGCTCTTCATTTGGGGCTCACGGGTGCCACATTACCTTACATCACTTCACAACTAACCCTCTCCTCACTAACAACTAACCCCAACTTACTCATTTGGGGCACACTACTTACAACTATATTTTATTTTATACTAAAAAAAAATAATAAATAAAAAATAAAAAAAAAAGTCAGGAACCCAACTTCGTCGTGCAGACGAGCAAGGGTAAAAAATAAAAAAAATAAAAAAAGTCAGGAACCCAACTTCGTCGTGCAGACGAGCAAGGAGCAAGTGAGGAGATGTGAAGGGGGGGGGGGGGAGGGGGGGGGGGGGGGGGTAGTGGCTAGCCATGAAGAGGCATGAAGAGCAGCCACGTAGGAGTGGCGAACCCTTTCTCGTTGCTATACCTTCCGCTTCTATACATGATTTTGTGACCAACAATATGGCTAAAAGATTTGTATGTGTGTCAGTGTGTGCTACTTACTTTAATGATAATTCGTAATAGGTAGTAGGTTCATGGAATCTTGTAGAGAAATGGAAGCTTTATGGTGATGTTAAAGTTACAGTGACTTATGGTTCAGTCCTTGAGAATATTTGTATACTATACTCTTCTTATTTTTTAAATGTTACGTTTTGAGGCAGCGGGTACACTTTAATCAAAATTTTTGGCGAGCAATATTTTTTAATCACATGTTTTTCGTGATAATGATTTTACGTATGGTGAGAATTTTAAAGAATAACATTATCATACACTATTTCATATTAAAATGTCAAGTATATGTGCATCACGATGTAATGATGATAGCAAAATGGCAATCAGTAGTATTACGAGTTTGTCATGATCAGGGCGTCCCGTGAATTTTGATTGTCCTGCGCGGTAACGAATGAAAAACTAGGCCCTTCCGGTGTGCACAATTTAAATACATGTAAAATGGTTATCAATAATACAGAAAATGTTAATAGTCCAAAAATACTTCTACGTCGAGCAGTCTATTATTGAATAGTGTTATTCTCCAAGTATAATACACAAGTCGTTGATCTCCTCGGAACCAACTAATTTAAATATACAACCAAAATAATACATTGATGTAATAGGTTGTTGCCATAATAACTTGCTAATTGGGGATTAAAAAAAATAAAAATAAAAGTAAATAAATAAAAAAAGAAAAATCTAAAAGCTACATTTGAGCAGTTACAGAATTAATCTAATGTGTTGATCGATATGAATGGTAGAGGAGGTTATGCTTGTGTTTTTTTTCCTCGTATCAACGTGAACTTCATTACTGCACTCAAATATGAATATAGGCCTTCTATTGGGCTTCAAAGAAGCCTTTCATATGAGCTTATAGATACTGGGCTTTTACTTAAAAAACTGGTGCCCTTCCAAAATTTGGTGCCCTGTGCACCGGCCTAGCCCGAACTGGCCCAGATCCGGGCGTGGTGATGATTGACGGTGAAATTTACTTGCAAATCAATAGACGTTGTGCAATATTCACCCCAATATTATATAGTAAAGATAGAGAATCTTCGTACTTTTACATATACGATTCTTTTCAATAAAATTTATTAAGAGAATTATTAGGATTTCACTTTGTACGCAATTTTTGAAATTTTTTAATGTCCCTAACCAAACATAATTTTAGCATTAAACTCACATTAATAAATATTTTAAATAATTATGTGTAAATGAATTAATCATTTGTACATGTTGTATATAAATTTATATATTTTAAAAATAAGTCATTTAATGAAGGAAAAAAGCTTCCTTCATTGTATGTCGTATAGATTTGGGAAAAATTAAGTGCCCATATCTTAAAAGAAGGGATAGTAAAATTAAACCAAAATGGATGTAAAAGAAGGGAACCCCCCACTGACTATTAAAAAAGGTCCAGTTCATACGGGATGGTCAAACATGCTCAGTTTTAACCCATTCATTTTTTTATTATTTTATTTATTTATTTTTTTTTTCACCAATCTTACAAATACCTCCAGCGAAGTTTGAACCCACAACCTATAGATTGATTGACAACTCAGAGACCACTAGACCAAAGTTTTCAGGTTGTTCATCAGTACTTGTTTTACTTAGTTTAACCAGTTCACATTAGTACCTCTCACTATCCTTCGATCATTGTTTACATTTGACTTTTAGTATATAAATAAACATCATTTCACCAAAAATAAAAGTGAACTACAAACCTTTTAACTTTCATTTAATCTTTGGCTTGTCATCTACACTTTAGTGTAAATACACAAACAAAATATGGGTAACTCGATCAGTTCTAACTTCAATCTTTGGTTTTGTTCTATTCCCACCAATAACTTTGAGTATCTTTCTATCATTGCCTATGATGAACCTATACATTCTTACTTAAAATTAAGTTTGGTAGTATAATATAAATTAAATCTAGACCGAATATAGACGGTGTATGTTTCTTAACATCTTATATTTTTGAATATTTTTTTTGTGAGGTGATAGAGTAACCCATCCATGGCGGATATCCCACTCTAAGTGCTTCGTTAGTAAATTAGTGTATTTGAGTTTAGTATGAGTTTTTAATCATAACTTGAATATTCATTTACGGCAATAAAGGTATTATTATTATTACTCTTTGAGCTAGAACAGCTTGCATCGTTACTTTTCTACAAGGCTAAAACTCTTTTGATCCCACATTGATGAGGAAGGAGAAAGTTTGCCCCCTGATATACTGTGGTGCATATGGTTGTGTAAATTGAGATTTGTATAATGTTGTTAGCCTTTTGTGTTTGAGGTTGTTAAAGTAAGAAAACAATCTCGAGCACTCCCGCTATCAATTTATTTAAGTTTCCAATTTTTTTTCAATGTCGAATTATTATTATTATTTTTTTTTTTTTTTGTCAATCTCGAACTAAAGTTATACATGTGTGTTGTATTGGGAACAATTTTATATCAATAAAATTCAAAATCTTTTATTATAAACACCTTTGAAACAAACATTCAGACAATTTATAACGACTTTACCAACAACCTTATTGATACACCTTCGAAACTAACATTCAAACATTTTTAATGCGCTTATCAACAACCTTAACACCTTATTGATACATTAACAACTTTAAACCTTTTTTAGTAACTAAACATGGTAATATATCCTACTAAACAAGTATGTTGAATACATCAACAACATTGTTACGATCAACCTTATCAGCAACACCATTTTACTTGTTTCGATCAGCATGTTGAAAACTACTATATGTTTTAAGTATTAATTTAGCATTTGTAACATCATGTTGGATTCAAAAGTCTATATTTCATGTGTCCAGCCTTTGTAATTTATAGTGTTTCTGACAAACATGAAACATGAAACATGAAACAAATAAATGTATTTATTACAACTTAACCAATTCGATACAATTTTTAACATTCAAATTTCGGCTCCTTCTTTATAATCTATAGCCAATATCCTATGAAACGTTTCACTATTTTTTAATCATCACTTATGATAAACCTATTCTTTCTTATAATTGACATTGGTGTAAGTGAGCTAATGCTCATCGAAATTATACGATAAAATTTTTAATTTCGGGATAAACTCTCTTGTCACTAAATAACTTTGTTTGAGTCTGATATCAATTTTCTAATAGATTTAAAGGATTAAAAAAATAATTATAGTAAAAAAAATGTTCTACTCAGTATAGAAAAGAACACAAACCATGTAGATTAAGATTTTTACACAACGTTTTGCTTCATTGCTTTTTCTAAAGAACTAACTTTGCAGTCCCACGTTTGTTACAAATTCTAAAGAACACAAACCATGTAGATGTATACATTGTGAATTCCTCAACTATAACACTAATAATACAACTATTGTACCAATGAGCATATTAGATGAAGAATTAACAACATAATACGGAGATAAACTTACGTGAATCTTCTAAAGAACATATTAATTACATTAAAAAATACCAGTCACAAAACTTAAATAATAATAACATTACAAGACATATATCAGACAACATGTATGATACAGCCAGCCGACATATACTGACCGCAAAAAGTTGACAACTTGTATGAAAGAGCCGAGCATCTCCAAGCTGTTTGTAGATTTATAGTTACAATCAGCTTGATCATATGCAGCTACATGATACTAACACCAACTTATGCAAAACATTGACACCACACTATATAACCGACCAAAATGTTTTGTGTTCAACCCATGTGGGACAAAAAGAATTTCTTCAAATAAGTATTGACAAAATTGATTCAAAAGACACAACACAAGCACGCTACGCTACAAGATAATTGACATTTAGTGACAGAGTTCTAATGACACAAAAAAGTGTCACTACATCTAACATTTTACTGACATTTTCTAACAAGTGTGTCAAAAGATTAAATTTTTTAACTTAATGAAACTTTTCCACCCAGAAAAATCACACGTGATTTGTAAAAATCACATGTGATTTGTAAAAATCGCACGTGATTTGATTTTTACAAATCACGTGTGATTTTTTAGGCGGAAATTTTGAAAAAAAAAAAGCGTCGAAAGTATAGAGAAGTGCATATCTGTAGATAAATAATTTAATTCTAGTTGTGATGGTGTATTTTTGTAGCTTGAAGATTTACCGTTTGCAAGATAAGTTGTTTTTAAAAAATGTGAAAAATGATTTTTATTAGTTTAGATGAAAAATGAATGGCTAGAATTGGTTCTTTAGATTTATAACAAATATTAGATCTATATTGATCTCAACACTATATGATATAACTGACATATACTGACCGCAAAAAGTTGACAACTTGTATGAAATAACCGGATAACTCAAAGCTAATTGTAAATTTATAGATACAATCAGCCTGATCATAAGTGGCTACATGATACTAACACCAACTTATGCAAAACATTGACACCACACTATATAACCAACCAAAATGTTTTGTGTTCAACCCATGTGGGACAAAAAAAACTTTCTTCATACAAGTTTTGACAAAATTGATTCAAGAGACACAACACAAGCACGCTACGCCACAAGATAATTGACATTAGTGACAGAGTTTCTAATGACACAAAAAAGTGTCACTACATCTATCATTTTACTGACATTTTCTAACAAGTGTGTCAAAGCTTAAATTTTTTAACTTAATGACACTTTTTATAAACAAAATGTGTCACACATGAAAAAACAATGAACTCACAATTTTTTTTTTGTCACCATTTTACCTACTAAACTTCTATCTACACTTTTTTAATCAAGTGTGGTAGAAGCACATAAAGTTTTTAGTGACACTTCTTTTATACTTTTAGTGACACTTTTTTACTTTAAAACGACATTTTTTTTAAATTTTGATGACACTTTTTTTATGTATCACTAGATGACGATTTTTTTGTAGTGTACTTACTTATATTTGTGAAGTAAATAAAACCAGCTACCGAGTAAAAAGTAACTGTAAGTATGCTGTCAATACTTTAGAATTCCTTAGGATTTTATTACATGTATTAGTATTTCTTAGGGATGTGTCCGAAGTAACCTTTGTATTTTCGATACAATTTGGGATATTATATTCGAAGCACCAATCTTATATATTACTGATCTACTTGTTGCTTTTGCCGGAGTACGTGGGAGCAAGTATAGCTGCTAGATATAGTACTTGAAGTCAAATTGAGAGAGATCCCGCTTTAGCTGAAGAGTATGTTAAGTTTTGTCGTTTAGGAGAAAAGGGGAGTATGGTGTGATGTCGGTGGAACAGGGGGAGGATTTTAAGGAGCTTGAAGTGTGTCACCATAAATTTTAGAAATGGGTTGATATGGGCGAGTTTTAAGAGTTTGACTAGACAATTAACGGTGCATACGGGTCACAGATGATTTTCTCGTACACTGAAATACAACCACCAATTACCTTTCAATAATAATGATCAAAAACACATTTCAATCACCAAACACGATCATCTGTCGGATGTCACCACCGCAACCTCTGCTGTTGTATGTCGCCATTGTCTACGTGATGGGTTTGGATCCAACTTCAAGAAAAAAGTGACCGTTGATGATAGCAACATAACGGGCTTGAAGTCTCATGACTGTCATATAATGATGCAACGGTTACTTCCTTATGGAGTTCAACAATACTTACCTAAAGACATTTCACCACCAATAATCGAGCTTTGCTCATTCTTTAAGTAGATATGTGCTCGAAATTTGATGCAGCGGGACATGGAGAAAGCTAAAGAACAACTGATCCATATTATGTGCTCTTTCGAGCAAATATTTCCTCTCGCTTTTTTTGACATAATGATTCATTTGGTTATGCATTTACCCGAAAAGGCTATTCAAGGTGGCCCTGTTTACATGAGGTGGATGTATCCATTTGAAAAATACATGAAGAAGCTTAAAAATTATGTCAGAAATAAATCTAAGCCTGAAGGTTCTATAGCGGAGTGTTATGTTGCAGAAGAAGCATTAACTATATGTTCGCACTATCTTAAGGGTGTTGAGACGAGATTTAATCGTCCTGACAGAAATGACGATGGGCTAACTCCAACAGATGAATTTGAGGTTTTCCGGTCAGTATGCAAACTGGTAGGTGCAGAGGTACATATTGAGATGAATGCACAAGTTATGCACACAGTTGTATGGTTTATACTTAACAACAGTCCTGAAATCGAGGCGGACATTGATGCGTACAAAAAGTAGGTTTCTTATTTTCTTTAAACCATCTTTTTTGTAAGTTATTTTTTTCGACGAGTTATTCTAATATCATGAACATTTACAGTAAATTTCCTAACAATAACGTGGAAGTAGAATTTCCCCGCCGGTTTGATCGCGAGGTAAACGCATTCTATATATTACCCTGTCAAAGTATCGATTATTCTTCATTTGAATATTCTTTTCTTTTTCGTAGATCCGTGAAAAGAGCGTCGGAAATGACCCAAGGTGTACTCCCGAGTCTGAGTTATTCTCTTTGGCTTGTGGACCTGACCCGATTGCAGACTCATACCCTGTTTGCGTAGTTAACGGTGTGAAGTTCGTGGTACACGACCGCGATATACGCCTTACAACTCAAAGCAGCGGAGTTTCAACACCCGGGGAAAATGGAGATATGTTTTATGGTCAACTCGAAGAAATTTTGGAGCTCACTTATATCGGAAACCGCAAGGTTGTGTTGTTCCGATGTAAGTGGTTCGACACCAAGAACCCTTACCGTTGCTCTGATCGCTCCAAACGTTCTTATATTAAACAGGGCATAAAACATATTTTGACTGATAGGGATTCTTTTAAAGATCAACAATACATTCTCGCGACACAAGCAAGACAAGTCTTCTACCTTGAAGACCCGGCTAGACGACCACCTCATTGGAAGGTCGTCGAAGATGTTCATCATTGAAAGATCTGGGACCGGGATGTGGTAGAGGCCGATCAAGATGTTATACATGACAGCAGTTCGTCACATGTTGCACTAGACGCTGATTTGGGTGTTTTGGATTATTCGATTTTGAGTACAAATGATGAATCAACGGAAGTGGATGCCCCGCCAGATAATAAAGTTCGTGATGAAGACGGTGCTGATTATATTGGTGATGAAGACGAGGTTGTTGCTCTTGTTCTGGAAGATGATGATCAAGATGGTGAAGAGCGTAATGATGAAGATTGTGATGATGAAGTTAACGCCGCTAGTTTTGAACTTGTTTCTAGTGATGATTCTGAGTTGGATGCATAATTGTAATTTTCAAAATAACGCTTACTTGAATGAAATTATCATTATATGTTTAAATATGTATACTTATTTGAATGTGCATATTTATATGAATCTGTATATTTATTTGAATCTGTGTATGTGTATTAACTGGTCAACGACATTGTCTGTTCTTGTACTTGTATTTTTACAGATGGCGTCCATAGCTCCTGGCTACCACGGAGGGGATGCAGGTGGTGATCCTCCCGATGATCGGCACCCAAGGCGTTTACCTTACCAGTGCGAAGGTAAGGAATTGTGGATTATTGTATAAACTTGATTTTGATTACTTGTATTTTTATGACTCATCACTTATATTTGTAGGGTCGGGAAACGCGGTCTAAACAAACATAAGGCATTGAAGAAGGCCTTCAAACAAAATGGCAATCAACCACTGATGCGTGGGAATCGCACCTTGCTTTACCTCTCGAGGGATCTCGAGAAGCTTACAACCCCCACCAGGCAGTGTACCTGATCGTTGTAGTATAGTATAGTGACAAGTACCGGGGGATTGATCGTTCAGCTTAGGAATAGTGTCGCTAGGATTAGAAAACCTAATTAATAGTTCTAGAGGTGAGGGATGATTATTTTTGTATTTTTATATTTTTTGGAAAGCAATTAAAATCTCGGTTTTTGAAGGAGTGGGTGGAATTAGTTGCTAGTCAACTAACCCAAAGCTAAGATATATTCAAAATAAAATAATAAAAATGAAAATAAACTAATTATACTAAGGTTGTGAGCAGTAATTGGAGAAATTGTGTTTACTTAGACTTCACTACTCCCTAGATATCTTTTACACGTTAATTACTTGTTATACTTGTATGGATGACGGATTGTATTCCTTAATACCATTCGTGGGGTGGCATACATAACTCCTCAATTCTATGAGCTCTTATCTCCTCCTACACCATGACCCAGCACAACTATAGGGATTGTAAACAGTGGCTCATGCATTAAATACAACCAATAAAGACCTAGTACGCCTCGCTTCATGTTTCTTAAGACGTTCAAGCATGTTACCATTTGGAGATCTGCCAGTTTTCTTAAGCCTAACATATAAATCATTCATCCAAGAACAAGAATAAACAAGTAATCAACACATAATCAACATCTAGGTTTCATTAGATCTAAGCAAACACAAGAGAGATCTAGCCTAGCATAATTGAATTGAGACAAGAACAAGAGATAAACAACCAACACATAGACATATTGATTGAATTAGAAGAACACTTATCTCAATTACAATGCAAGGTATCAAGGGTTTGGAACCCTTGAAAAACCTGTAAAAGAGGCACCAAATTCGTCTTTAGGGTTTCACCAAAACTTCTCTCTTTTTAATGAAAAAACTAGAAAACTATATATAGGAAAAGTAGGCTGACGGCGTCAAGAGTTACATGTGACGCCGTCACCTCGCCGCCATATACTTCCTCGGACGGCCTTGATCTACTTATGACGGCCTATGTGACGCCGTCACCGACCACGGTATTTTATTCTTGCCACTTTGACGCCGTCATGAAGGCGTTTGACGCCGTCACCACCTTCGGTATTTTAATCTTCATGTCTGACGCCGTCAAGATATTACTCTTGACGCCGTCACCTTGTATCTTCAGCATGGAAATTTGGTACTTTGCCGTTTTCTTCACTTTTATGCTCCAAAAACGTCCAAAATTGCTTCTTTTCCAGAATTCACTCTCCAAACACCTAAAATCACAAAAGGAACGATTTAGGGCAATATTTGATCAAATAAATTCGGATTCGGGCTTAAATGACCCCCTAAAAACGGATCATTTTTCGCCTCATCATATACCCTTACACTTGAGATTTGCTTGTCCTCAAGCAAATGCGCTTTTATTCTACTCAAAAGACAAGTTAGGGGTCATTTAACACTAATATAAAAGTAATTACAACAAATAATCGTTCCACTAAAGACCAATAGACAAGCACGGAGGTCATACACAAGCACCTCACAAATAGTGTTTAGATACTCACATCTCTCGGGTGTAATAAAGTAATATAACATTATGGAAATGGAAGATATCTCTTACTACCTGTCATAGCAAAATAGATTACCATAGGCTTGGGAAAGGATCAAACCTCCACCACATGGCGGTTAGGTATCAAAGAGGTCTATTAAAGGGTTGTAACGTTAGGTATAGGGATATGAATTACACGGTTTTGTTGGATAAAGGAAGTTTTACTGGTGGCGAGTTAACAATCTTGGTTAATTATATGTACAAGATGCCGTTGCTAAGCCAAGACTAGACTCGACTTAAGCTAATAAATGAAAAATAAAAAAAACATAAAATGAACATAGAATGAAACGGGATGGTAGTCCGTATGTTTTTTTTTTCTCTTTTTTTCTTTCCTCCTTTTTTTTTTTTTTTTTTTTTTATTTTTTTATTTTTTTTCATACACTCTTACCCTACCATCCAAAATAATACATCATAGGGATATAAACGTTCCCCTTACACTTGAATCTTTACATACTTACAATTAACTAATCTAATGACTCGAATTAAGAAAATCAAAACACTTGGAGCACTTTTAAGATTAACGTACATATGGGGGTAATATATTATGTTCTTCCCCATTACTCCATAAAATAAGTACTTACCCATGAGTCCCAATAGTCCCAAAACAATATGTACAATGATATGACTCGACTTAGCAACCATGTAATCAATTAGAAAGTTAACTTAGGGTTTAACAAATAACAATAATGCACTAAAAATGAGCGCATACACGGAAGGCTAAGGCGATTTGGGTGTACATTTAAGTGGGGTGTAACAAATTCTTCCTTTAAGTAAGATGCTTAAAGTTAGAAACGAAAAGATAGGCTCGGAGGGGTGTACTAGGGGTATCGTGTACTAAAAATGAGTACAACGCTAAGGGTGTGGGAAAAATTAGTTGACTTAACTAGCCAAGTAATATGACTTAAATGGTCAAGTAATTGTAATACTAGTTTAACACAAGGGTGATCCTAATGCCTCTTATCATGTAGTAAATCCTACCACACGAACGTAGTCTCACTAGCGGTCTCGGGATGCATCACTAACGCAAGTTCTAGAATCTAAATGCTACCGGTACACTCATAAGCACTAATAGTAAATGCTTTTCCTATCAAATCTAAAGGCGAACCTCACATTTTTGGGTGGATATTTTTCTGAATATACGGTTATGTGCTAGTCATACAATCTCCTATCCATGAGACGCTTGCTATGGCTAAAGTTTCACTCCTAAATGTTGTAAAAAATTTTAAATTTGGCGCTAAAATTGCACTAACAAGTATTTCTCATAGTTTTATTCAATGTTCTGAAAGGCTCAAGGCGCACTAAGGCGCAAAGGGGGTCAAAGAGCCTCGAGTCGAGGCGCAAACCAAGGCGCGGGATTCATAAATATGAGGCGCACTATACATTTATTTTTTTATAACATATGTGACAACTTATGCAGCTTAAATAACACAAAAATATCAATATTTAATGCATAATGCCACTTAATAGTTATTACATCTAACAAAGGTTGCATTTAAACCCAAAATATTAAGCAAGCAACATATCAGAATCCATGAACTACCCTAAATTCCTAAATATACATTACAATATATGAGTTTATGACTTATAAAATTTAACAAATTACCATGTATCAAACTATCAACTACTAACAACAAAAAATCTATAGTTGTTTGGTAACACTTAACACTAAAGAAACAACATTTGTATCCGTTAATAAGCTACTATTCTTAGACACTAGATTACCAAAAAAACATTAAGGTTATTAAATACTTTATAACTTAAAGGGCCAAATGTATATAGCATGTAAGCCCAAAAGGTATCTTACTATTAAGAAAAAAGGCCAAAACAACATTACATCTTAAAGGCGCACAAATCCCCAAGGCGCTAAAGCGTAAAAATCCCCAAGGCGCTGCGATTTTTACGGGATTCATGCATGTCATGAGGCGCGATCTAAAAAAATCCCAAAGGCTAGAGCCTCGTGGGATTTAGGGAGTAGGCGCGCCTTAGGCGCGATTTTTAAAACATTGGTTTTATTACACATCTACTATCAGACAAAACAAACTCAAGCGAAAGTGCATATGTAAGGTATCATCTTTTTACCCTCCCCTTACACTTAAGATGAACATTGTCCCCAATGTTCAAGTAAAGAATGTAAAAGTTAAGAAGTAAAGAGAATGAAATCAAATACTCCCCTGATTCGCTCGGTATGGATTTTAGGTTGACCAGGTTAAATCTTCCTCCAAGAAAATGAACAATCAAAGCTTCCCTTCCAGAGTATAAATCATCATCTTGTCATAAATAACCTGTAAATCCTGACAACAATAGACAAGGCAACCTCGCGTAAAATCGGCGGCATCCTATATAAGTTACTAAATCCTAGAAAACAAAGTAAGATATAATGCTTGTGGAATGAAGTTTGCAGATTTCCTGGAGATTATAAAACTTAATAATTCACAAAAACCATAAGACTCCGTTAGAAAAACAAAACCGGTAAAATTTCCAGATTTTTTAACTCCTTACGCCGTCAAGAGCAATACTCTGACGCCGTCAGAATGGACCTGCAGAAATTCTTATGTTAAGTTTCCGGAAAATTTCTGGAAAAACTTTGTCCTACTTCCTGGAAAATCCTGCAAAACTTCATTATGACTCAATACAAGCATTTGACTCTAACAAATACGAATATACATGTTCATTTAAAATTGTGGAGAATCATGATCGGTTTGTTTCTTGAAAACATATTTGGGGTTTCCCCTTACACTTATCTTTTGCAAAAATACCTTTAGGTTGGAGTTAAGGCTAGGCCAAACAACATAATAAAGTATTTTCACATTTTAATTGAGAAACATGATCAACCAACAATAAAAATAAAACATGCATACGGAAACAAATAACAATCAAACAAATAAAATCACACAAAACATGGGTTGCCTCCCAAGAAGCGCTTTTCTTTATTTACGAGTCTTGTAGCTAGACTCAAAGTCATGGGTTACTACGTGATTCGGGTGAGTTCCTCATTGAGGACATCTTTGGGATCGAACTTAGGTTTCAACTTCCTATCGGTTTCCTTAGTGTGGTATGACCTTTCAAACTTCTCTCCATCCGGATCATACAAGGTCATTCTAATATGCCATGACCCGTCACCTTCTTTAGGTGGCTTGTCCCACCTCCTTTTACACTTATCCCCCTCTCTTTTCCATTTATTCCTTTCTATGTTAATGGGCATCACGCTTAATAACTCAATCATCTTCCTAAAGACTAACGGGTCCTCAAAGGGATCTAACTCTTCATCTCTAGCTATGAGTTGTTCTACCGAATGTGTCTTTTCAACAAAGTCTTTTTCTAGATAGAATGGGCATTGAGGTCCTATAAAGTTCCTTTCTATCCAAGGTCCATATTTAGATGGTCTCCTATTCATTTCTACCCAATGCGGTGTTGGTTCATCATCACAATCATAACTATGCTTCTTAACATCATACACCGACCAAGTATCGCCTTCTCCTACCGCTATCTTGGATTCCTTGCAATCTATCATGGCACTAGCGGTTGCTAAAAATCCTCTTCCTACCAATAATGGGCATGTAGTGTCACTAACCATGTCTAGGACGTGAAAATCCGTTAATATAGTTAACCTTCCTACGTGAACAACTACATCCTTAATTATTCCAACCGGGTGGGCAATACTCCCATCCGCTAGCCCTATCAATACCTCCGTTTCCTCTAACTTTCCTAGCTTAAGAGCGGTGAATAGGGATAAGGGAATCAAGTTGAGGCTTGACCCTAAATCGGCTAGTGTGTCGAAAGCTTCGGATCTTCCTATCTTACAAGGCAAAACAAATATACCCGGATCATCAAGCTTTTTAGGCAACTTGTTTTGAACGAAGGCGGTCCCATTTTTACCTAGCTTACACTTCTCATATTTTTCTAGGAGGGCACTATAGTAAGGAGCACGCGCTAAGACATCAATGACGGGGCGTTCAAGGTGAAGTTCTTTGAATTCATCGTCAAGGTCTTGCGTAAGAGGTGTTTCAACTATGCTTTTGACCGGCTCTATAGTGGGTGTTTTAGTTGATTGGTCCTTTTGGGGAACTTGGTTTTGTTTGAAACACGTGCTCGTTGATTTAACCGAGTAGTATTGTGGACACGAAGTGGGTGACGAAACTGAAGATATGGCATTAACATTTAGTTTCGGATTCTTGATGGTGTCGCTTGGGAGTGCTCCCATTTCTCGGTCATTGAGAACTTTCAACAATGCATCAATTCTAGTGGTCATCTCGCTTTGCTTTTGTTTGAAATCGGCTTCAAACTTAGATATGCGAGCTTCTTGAGATGCCATGAACTTTGACATCAATCCTTCAAGATTGTTGGTACTACCATAGTTGTTAGAAGGATTGTTGTTGAAAGTACGGTTGGATGGTGGACCGTTTGGTTGGTAACGATTAGGTGGGTTGGATGAATTGGGTTGATTTTGTTTCCACCTAAGGTTTGGGTGATTTTTCCATGAGGGGTTGTATGAATCACCGTATGTGTTTGGCTCGGGCTTGAAAGTGTACCACTTATCTCCCGCTTCGTCGGTACGCGTGGATGCGTAATCCGCAAAAGCTGTTCCGGGGAGTTCCACACAATCACGAGTGTCATGGGGACCACTACATAATTCGCATGAAGAAGTGATTTTGTTCACTTGGCTTGAATGCTTCGGAGCTTCGTAAGATTTCATGAGAAACTTGACTTGGTCCTCAAGTTCCATGATCCTACGGTCGGGAGTGCTAGAGTTGTTCGAAGGCAAAGATATTGCCTTGACCGTTTTGTTCAAGTCACGGGGATCATTCCAACTTTCGTTGTCATAGAGAGCAAGATCTTCTATGAGTTCCCATGATTGTTCCGCACTAAGATCACGTAGCTTACCACCGGCCGATTGGTCAATGGCTCGCCTCGTGGAGATGTCGATATGGTCATAAAAAATTTGGACTTGGAGCCAAAGATCTATGCCATGATGAGGGACTTTTTGGAGTAAGTCCTTGAAACGAGTCCATGCTTCATAAAGAGATTCATTTTGACGTTGTTGAAACATCAAGATGTCATTCCTAAGCTTAGTAGTTCTCCCCGGTGGGAAAAATTGAGCAAGGAAACGAGTGGTGAGATCATCCCATGTGGTGATGGATCCCGCGGGTAAACGCTCAAGCCATTGACTAGCTTGATCCCGTAGAGAGAATTGGAATAGGCGTAAACGGGTAGTCTCTCTAGTTTCAACACCTAGGTCTATGGAATCTACGATTTTGAGGAAGTCCTTATGGTGTTGGTTTGGATCTTCAGAACGAAGTCCATGGAATGCACATCCGCTTTGCACCAACCGGATGGTGTCGGATCGCAAAGGGGGTCACATTGGCTCCGGTGAGCTCAATGGTGTTTCGGTAGCCTTGATGGCTAGGTCGGGAATACTCTCCTAAGGTTCGGGGCCTAAGGGGTTCTAGTGGTGGGTTTTGTTGTGGTGGGATGACGGGTTCAAAGATGTTACCACCTTCCATGATGTCGGATGGTAAAGAGTTACGAACAAAGGCACGAAGAAATAAGATAGACTAAAGAACACCTAAAAATAAAAAATAAAATTTTACTAGAAAGGAATCTAGCAAGTAGACCTAATAAAAAGAAATCCTAACCTAGACAATAACTATTCCCCGGCAACGGCGCCAAAAACTTGATGCGTGGGAATCGCACCTTGCTTTACCTCTCGAGGGATCTCGAGAAGCTTACAACCCACACCAGGCAGTGTACCTGATCGTTGTAGTATAGTATAGTGACAAGTACCGGGGGATTGATCGTTCAGCTTAGGAATAGTGTCGCTAGGATTAGAAAACCTAATTAATAGTTCTAGAGGTGAGGGATGATTATTTTTGTATTTTTATATTTTTTAGAAAGCAATTAAAATCTCGGTTTTTGAAGGAGTGGGCGGAATTAGTTGCTAGTCAACTAACCCAAAGCTAAGATATATTCAAAATAAAATAATAAAAATGAAAATAAACTAATTATACTAAGGTTGTGAGCAGTAATTGGAGAAATTGTGTTTACTTAGACTTCACTACTCCCTAGATATCTTTTACACGTTAATTACTTGTTATACTTGTATGGATGACGGATTGTATTCCTTAATACCATTCGTGGGGTGGCATACATAACTCCCCAACTCTATGAGCTCTTATCTCCTCCTACACCATGACCCAGCACAACTATAGGGATTGTAAACAGTGGCTCATGCATTAAATACAACCAATAAAGACCTAGTACGTCTCGGTTCATGTTTCTTAAGACGTTCAAGCATGTTACCATTTGGAGATCTGCCAGTTTTCTTAAGCCTAACATATAAATCATTCATCCAAGAACAAGAATAAACAAGTAATCAACACATAATCAACATCTAGGTTTCATTAGATCTAAGCAAACACAAGAGAGATCTAGCCTAGCATAATTGAATTGAGACAAAAACAAGAGATAAACAACCAACACATAGACATATTGATTGAATTAGAAGAACACTTATCTCAATTACAATGCAAGGTATCAAGGGTTTGGAACCCTTGAAAAACCTGTAAAAGAGGCACCAAATTCGTCTTTAGGGTTTCACCAAAACTTCTCTCTTTTTAATGAAAAAACTAGAAAACTATATATAGGAAAAGTAGGCTGACGGCGTCAAGAGTTACATGTGACGCCGTCACCTCGCCGCCATATACTTCCTCGGACGGCCTTGATCTACTTATGACGGCCTATGTGACGCCGTCACCGACCACGGTATTTTATTCTTGCCACTTTGACGCCGTCATGAAGGCGTTTGACGCCGTCACCACCTTCGGTATTTTAATATTCATGTCTGACGCCGTCAAGATATTACTCTTGACGCCGTCACCTTGTATCTTCAGCATGGAAATTTGGTACTTTGCCGTTTTCTTCACTTTTATGCTCCAAAAACGTCCAAAATGGCTTCTTTTCCAGAATTCACTCTCCAAACACCTAAAATCACAAAAGGAACGATTTAGGGCAATATTTGATCAAATAAATTCGGATTCGGGCTTAAATGACCCACTAAAAGTGGATCATTTTTCGCCTCATCAACCACTTAAGATAGATTTCGATTTTGGTGATCTGAAGACAGTCAAACTAGTAGGCAAAAATGCGGCTTACTTGTCTTCCTATATTGGGGAATTAGTCAGGGATATTCCCCAGGATTACAAGTCATGGAATAAAGTCCCTGCAGCAGAAAAGGCGAAGATAATCCCTAACCTGGAGGTCTTGTTTATTTTATTTATATTTTTATTGTTATCGAATGTTTAGATATTTGTGTTTATTTGAAAGTGTGTTTATATAAATGTGTGTATTTATTTAAATGTATGTTTATTTGCAGAGATATTTTGATTTGCAATCCCATTTCCGTGACGAGACTTTAATCAAAGTAAAAGGCGAAAATAAGACAAAGGGGAGCGTGGTGAGAGGTGGGCTTGAGAGGGATTTTGCGGATCGATACAACAGCCACAAAAATAAGTTCAAGTATAAGTGGTTTACTAAAGCGGGGTCGGTTCAAGCGGCAAGGAAGAAAAAACCACCGAATTGGAAAGCAGGAGATGATGAGTGGCAGAAGCTCGTTGACTTCTGGGCCGACCCGGATCGTATGGCCCAATCAGAGAGGAATTCCAAGAAGCGATCCAAAAACAAAGTCACGACCCACCAGGGATCAAAGTCTTTCGCGCGAGGAAGACACGAATTCATATTGCTCTTTATTATTTTTATTTTTTATATTATTTTAAAGGTGTTTATATTGTTTATATATAGCGTGTAATTAATTTGTTTTATATTGTTTATTTATAGTACGTAGAAAAGCAGCATCACAAGGACATGGTCGAGACCTGGAAGAAAAATCATTCGGATAAAAATGGCCATTTTCAGACTCGGGAAAACGAAAGGATCTATGTAAGTAAATTATGCCATAATTTTTTATTGAGTTTTGATTAGGACTAATACTGTGAGTTTGTATTTGAGAGTTGTTGATGAAGTTTGTGGCGTGTTTATTTGAAGCATATTGTTAACTGGTGTGTGTACAGAACAGTAAAATTTAGTAGAAAAGTTGTCACTCAGACTATTATACATAAGTTGATACCAAAGGTTGGATCAGTTAAGTTAAGTTATTCACTGGACTAAAAATAAGCCAAGAAAGTTCATTACTAAAAAAAGGTATGAGAATTGTTTATGGAGCAGCCAATTAGGAAGCAAGTTTTGAATGTGGTTTAGTATAGTGTATAAATTTTAACTAGTCTTCTTGGGTTTCTTTTACAAAGATCTGCTGTCATTCTAAAGACTTATGTGCTTATGCTTATCTGCTTACAAAGGTTTTAGGTTATGATTAGCTATTTGAAGTTGTAATAATCAGCTTATCAGTTTATGAGCATAATGAACTTTTTTTGACAAACAACTCCCTAATTGCTTATGAAAAACCCTTGTTTATGTGTTGTTACCCCAAAAGCTGTTTGGATACTCAAAAGCTGTTACGCTGAAGCAGCTTACCCAAACAACTTATTATTCAACACACTTATTTCACTCACATATATAACCTTATAAGTACTTAGGTTGTGATGTGTAAAATTTTAACTCCCTAGCATTGTATATCCTGTTCCGTTTTTAGTTATCCATAGGCATCAATTTACATAAATAAACTACTAGAATTGAACCTGTGATTCTATGACTATTGTGATTGATTATGCTAATACTTTCTAATGATGCTTAAATAAAATTGATTGTTGAGCTTGCTCATTTACTGAGGTACTTTAGTTATGGTTTATATGTTGTCTATTTCATTTCATGTTGGTTGTTTCAAATCAAATTAAATCCAGGATACTACTTCACTTATAATTGATATTTTCCATGAAGGAAAATTTAATCAGACTTGTTTCAAATCATACCATTCGTTCTAGGCATTCGGTGGCAATCTGTGTGGCTACTTTCTTGAATCTATGCTAAGAAATCTATCATCCATTTCAATGGTCCTAAGTGGATTTATAGAGAATGTTATTAATTAACTTGATAATGTCCCCAAATGGAAACTTGCTCATTGTGATACATCTTGTTTTTTTGAACCAATGAACCTTATACTTATTATCTGATTTCCTTATAATTTCTTACTACTTATATTAACTCTTGCTATTTTCAATTACACAGGCAGAAATGAAGGCAATACAAGATGCGGCCAATGACAAAAAGATCGACCTCAAGACAGATATAGAGATCGTCGCTGAAGTCCTGCAGAGCAACAATCGGGGGCATATTGCGGGTGTTGGCAGGGTGGTACCAGGCACGGGCTCGAGTTTTCGGAGCTCACAAGCGGACCTTGGTTTTTGTACCCGGGAGGAATTTGAACAGATGCAAAAAAAGCATGCTATGGAACTAGACGAGCAAAGAAAAGCTTATGAGAGTCAAGGAAACGTCTTGAAGCAATTTGTTGAATTCTTCAACCATCAACAAGGTACTCCTGCTTCACAGTTTCAGATTCCTGATTTATACACTCCTCGAGTGTTTCCCGGTTCTACTTATGATGTTGGCGGTCCTAGTTCTACTCCTTCAGCCCCTAGTTCTAGTCTCGGCCCAGAAAACTGTTACATCCCTACCTTTGATTCTGGAAATACCCAGATTGTACATGTTGATGATGATGATGATGGCCGTGATGGTTGTTAAAAGTTACGTATAAATATTAAATAGTAAATGACTAGTATCGAACCCGAGACCTCGGGATTGCACACATTACAAACGAGAATAAAGTAAAATAAATATATATATATGTTATTTGTATCGTGTATATATATATATATATATATATATATATATATATATATATATATATATATATATATATAAACACTTGAGGGACTAAATAATCGTTAATTATTAAACGTAAGTATTAACTATTATCAGTAACGAAAGAACGAGGACTAGAATGTAATTTGGAAGACAAGAAGGTTCCGGAATCCCCTTGGAAGGGGCATGGCCGGTCGATCAAGCCCACAAGGGTCGACCCATGGTTTGCTTGTTCTCCAAGATTTACATCTAGTATAATACAAGGCCAAGCGTTAGACATTCATATCTTTTGTGCACACACACAAAACCCTAAAACCTTTTCTCCTCTTCTTTTCTTCTTGGCCGATCGGCTCACACCCCAACTTAGGGTTTTGGGTCGATTTTCCTAAAGCTAAAACAAGTGTTTTCGTTTACTTGCATAAACCTTTATTCGTTGGTAGTTTGTGTGTACAAAAATGAGGTAATTACTCACTATAGTAATTATCAAGAGATCGATAAACAAAACGGTAAGGGGTTTATCATTGATCTATTTTACACAAGATTCAAGGTTTATTGAAGTGCATCGGGTATGTTCTTATTTATGTTTTAGTTAATATTTACGTCTTATAATTGATCCTAGCTTCCGCATAATGTGATTATTAATTGTCAAACTCTAACAGTGGCATCACGAGCCATGTATAACATGTAATTGATTACTAAAACATAATAAAAATCGGATCTTTAATTGTTTTAGATACATGTTTTTTTCTAGGGTTTTCTTTAAATTTTTTTTATAAAAATTAAATCTTAACCCTAATTTTTTTTTGGGGGGGGGGGGGGGTCGATTTCCACTTAGAACCCTAATTAGGGTTTGTGGTTTCCTTGATTAAATTGTAATCACATAGAAACCCTAGGTCTTTAACCGGTTATGTGATCATACTTATGACCTATGTGCTAATTGTTAGGTTTTATCCATGACGAAACATGCATGTTAGTCATGGATCTTATTTGTTTTATTTAATTGTCACATGTTTTATATAGATCTAAAATTGGGGAAGACTCCAATACATATATATATTAAAATCAATTTATATGCTATGTGGTGTGTATATCATCTTTGGCCTACGCAATTGATTCGTCAATGTATGTGACTCTCCTCCATCAAGAGGAGAAGGCCTTGGTTGATTACATGCATAATTATACGTAGAATTGATTTTATTAGGATCTTTTTAACAAGGTTTGCATGTGGCTAATTGTTTCACGTTATTAATTATTAGTTGTTGTTTTTTCTTTAAATTACTTGTCTTTTTATTGTTTCTTAATTGTTGGACTAGTTGTAAGCAATAAAAAGGGTGATTTTTATAAAAGAAAATAATATAGACTAATAATGGTGAAACCCTAAAGTAATAAAGATTGAATCTTTATTACATAATTTTGAGATTGAATCCATAAACTTTTGCTTGATTGATGTTTTGTACGAATATGCTTTTAAAATTAAGTCCTTTAAGACGATATTCATAACCGTGATTTGAAGGCTTAGAAAAGTGCCTTAGAGTCTGCCTTGGTTATCACAATCTTGAATATGTCTTAAACGAATTACTTTTAAAATCATAATTGTAGAAAGTCATCTTAGGGTTTATTAAACCTCAAGTAAAACTTTGTGTATTAATTTCACGAATTGGTAATAAAAAGGTTTTGAAAACTTATGTTATAAAGATGAGTGCACGCGTCTTTATACATATTTTGATCCACATATCAAAATTGAATACCTTTATAATTTAAGTTACATGCCATCTATCTATAAGGAACATTTGGAATTTTAATTTAGTAAACGTGAGACCTAGGCTAAATTACTATAACAAGGTAAAATTCTTTTAACGCGTGAGACCATAATTGTAATTTTACAGTTTCTAAGGTAGACGACTTAATTAAGTTGTGCGTGAGACCTAGAACTTAAGGCATGAGATGGGATGAAACATGCTTACAAGGCAAATTGATGAATCAATTTGATGTAATTCCCATAATGATCTAGGAATTGGAAATCTTGTTTGCCAATTATTGTTCGACAGATTACTATCTTTTGTAGTTTCACCACTAGCAGATCAACTGATGTGGTGGAACTATGTAAAGTTAGATCCTAGGATTTCAAAAAGATTTTGGTGGTTATATGAATATAGCTATGGGTATTTTATTTTCTTGAAGATATTTATTATCGAAAATACTAATGTTTGAACTTTTATCTGTAGATATGGCTCAACCCGATAACCCATCTGTGATTTCTGCTTTCAAGAGTCATCTTGAGAGAGAAAAATTGACTGGAAAGAATTTCAATGATTGGCACCGTTCGCTTAGAATTGTCTTGAGGTCGACCGGTAGGCTCAATTACTTGACCGATGAATGCCCAGCTGAGCCTGCTGTTGCCGAACCGGAAGCAGTTAAGGCAGCATGGAGGGAGAAACATGCTAAGTTTAATGAGGTTGCTTGTTTAATGCTCACTAGCATGAGTGCTCAGTTGCAAAAGAAGTTTGAGTACTTTTTCCCAAAAGATATGCTTGAAGTACTTCAGCAATCTTATGAGAAACCTCCCGCAGTTGAATTGTATGATGAACTGGACAAGCTACACAACTGCAAGCATGGTGATGGTAAACCAGTTGAAGATTATGTGACTGAGATGAAGGAATCTTTTGACTAGCTTCACAGAATTGGATTTGGTTACCCTGAGAATGTGTAAGTGCACTTGATCAACAGGGCCCTTAACAAGGACTTTGCTGGTTTTGTGTAGAATTTCAACATGCACTGCTTGGGGAAGACAGTCTCAGAAGTACTCGCACTGCTTGTTGATTATGAGAAAAGTCTACCAGCCAAGGTCAAGGCTCCTACCCCGCAAGTGTTTGCGATTCATGGGGGGAGAATCCAGAAGAAATCGCATGTGAACAAAGGCAAAGGGAAAGGTAACAAAGGCAAGCAGGTCATGGCCTATCAACCTCAACCCAAGATGAAGCAACATCAGCCTAAGCAGAACAAGGTGAATCCACCAAACAAGAAGGATCAGGCATGTCACCATTGTCATGAAAAGGGCCATTGGAAGCGCAATTGTCCTCTCTACATTCATGACTTGCGACTCAAGAAGTAGGGGAATGAAGCTGGTAACCCCAGCTCATCAGGTGCGTTCTTTATGATTGAATTATTCACTCTTACTCCTAAATTGAATTCATGGGTATATGATACGGGATGTGGCATTCATATTTGCAATACCTTGCAGGGGTTCAGAGTTGAGAGAAAGCTGGCCTATAGACAACAATTCTTGCACGTTGGTAATGGAGCGCATGCAGGAGTTGAAGCTATAGGAGTTTTTGATTTAGTGTTGCCTTCGGGCTTAGTACTATCTTTAAATAATTGTCATTATGCACCGTCAATTGTTAGAGGTGTAATTTCATTTTCATGTTTGTTGAACCTTGGTTTTCATCATACTATTTCTAGCAATGGAATTTCAGTTTCTTTAAATGGTGTTTTTTATTTTAATGCTATTGTTGTGAATGGTGTCTTTGAAATTGATATGAATGATAATGATAATGCTTTTGTTAAAAATAATTCAATGTATAGCATCAACAATAAGAGAATCAAGAAAGGTCTGGATTCATCTTATCTTTGGCATTGTCGACTTGCTCACATTGGCAAAGATCGCATGAAAAAGCTGCAACATGATGGGCTTTTAGAAAAGATCAATGATGAATCATATGATAAGTGCGAATCTTGCATTGCTGGGAAGATGACTAAGAAACCCTTTAAAAATAAGATTGAAAGGGCTAATGATCTACTTGGTCTTATTCACACAGATGTGTGTGGACCACTCAGACATGTGTCAAGGAGAGGTGCTAGCTACTTCTTAACATTTACGGATGATTACAGCCGTTATGGTTATGTTTATTTACTTAAACATAAACATGAGGTGTTTGAAACATTCAAAGTGTTTAAAGCAGAAGTAGATTTGCAACTAGGAAAGAAGATTAAAGCTCTTCGATCTGATAGAGGTGGTGAATACCTAAGTCAAAAGTTTATAGATTACTTAGCAAAGGAGGGAATTGTCTAGCACCTTACTTCTCCATATACTCCACAACAAAATGGTGTATCTGAAAGAAGGAATTGTACATTGCAAGACATGATACGATCTATGTTTAATCTAACAACTCTTCCTTATTCGTTTTGGGATTATGCCTTGGAATCTGCGGTTCGCATTTTAAATATGGTTCCAACAAAGAAGGTGGATAAGACTCCATATGAGTTATGGACTGGAAAAGCTCCTAACTTGTCTTATCTAAAGGTCTGGGGTTGTGAGGCGTATGTTAAACGTGACTCAGCAGACAAACTCCAACAAAGATCTGTAAAGTGCATCTTCGTAGGGTACCCTAAGGAAACTATGGGTTACTACTTTTATTACCCAACTGAAAACAAAGTTTTTGTTGCAAGGTATGGAGATTTCTTAGAAAAGGAGCTCATATCTCAAGAATTCAGTGGGAGAGTATATGATCTGGAAGACGATCATGAAGATGTAGCACCTTCTGAAAACACTAGCCAACTTCCTGAAGAACCTGAAAGTTTAGGTCCTCCACCAGAAGTTGAAGTGGTTCCCGTTTACAGGTCGTCTAGATCTGTGAAGGCTCCTACACGTCTATGTCTTAACATGGAGTGTGATGACAACTTGATAGGGGAACTTGATGAACCTACAAGTTATAAAGCTGCCATGAATAGTCTTGAAAAGGAAAAATGGCAGGGAGCTATGAATGGGGAAATGCAATCCATGAAATACAATGAAGTCTGGGAAGAAGTAGACCTACCTCCGGGTGCCAAACTAGTTGGGAGTAAATGGCTCTACAAGAAAAAGACTGATATGGATGGCATTGTACACACCTATAAGGCCCGTTTGGTAGCTTAAGGCTATACTCAAACTTTTGGTGTTGACTATGAGGAGACCTTTTCTCCTGTAGCTGACATAAGGGCTATTAGGATTCTTATAGCCATAGCCGCTTACTATGACTATGAGATTTGGCAAATGGATGTCAAAACCGCCTTCTTAAATGGTCGCCTAGATGAAGACATCTATATGGCGCAGCCTGAGGGGTTTGTGAATCCAGAATTCCCAGATCGTGTATGCAAGCTTAAAAGATCCATTTATGGATTGAAGCAAGCATCACGACAATAGAATAAGAGATTTGATAGTGAAATTAAGAAGTATGGATTCACTCAAAATCTTGATGAGCCATGTGTATATCACAAAGCTAGTGGGAGTAATGTAATTTTCCTTATATTATATGTCGATGACATATTGATCATGGGAAACGATATTCCAAGTTTGCAAAAGGTTAAGGCATATCTTGGAAGTTGTTTTTCTATGAAAGATTTAGGGGAAGCTGCATTTATTCTGGGAATCAAGATATATAGAGATAGATCTCAGCGATTAATTGGATTAAGCCAAAGTGCTTACATTGATAAAATATTGAAGAGATTCAATATGCAAAATTCCAAGAAAGGATATTTGCCGATGCAAGAGCAACATGGCTTGAGCGAGAAAGTTTGTGCTTCAACACCTGAAGAGGTGCAACGCATGAAGAGAGTCCCTTATGCTTCGGCTGTGGGATCTATTATGTATGCGGTGAAAAGCACAAGGCCTGATGTGGCGTTTGCTCAAAATTTAACCAGTCGATATCAGCAGAATCCAGGTGAAAAACACTGGACTGCTGTTAAGAACATTCTTAAGTACCTTAGGGCTACTAAAGAGATGTTCTTAGTTTATGGGGGTAATCCATCTGCAGAACTTGGTGTTACAGGTTACTGCGATGCTTCTTGGAAAGGTGATAAAGATGATACGAAGTCTCAGACTGGTTATGTTTTTGTCATTAATGGAGGAGCTGTGGATTGGAGGAGCAGAAAGCAGAGTGTACTAGTGATGTCTGCTACAGAAAGTGAGTATATAGCTGCTTCAGAAGCTGCAATGGAAGCTGTTTGGATTAGGAAGTTTGTGTCAGGGCTTGGGGTTATGCCTTCGATTCAGCGACCTATAAAAATGTATTGTGACAACTCAGCTGCAATTACATTTGCCAATGAACCTGGAATCATGAAAGGCACCAGACATTTCCCGATTAAGCACCACTATGTCAGAGAACAAGTTGAGAAAGGTGAAATCGAAATGCTCAAAGTTCACACAGATGAAAACTTAGCTGATCAATTTACAAAGCCTTTACCTGGCACCAAGCTTTACAAGCATGCTGAAGGAATAGGACTTAAATTAGCTGAAAGTTTCATGCCCATTTGTGATTAGTATTTGGATAAGGGATGTAATGTACAATTATTATTTTAATGAAATAAAGTATTGTTTATGTTTATTCATTCATTGTCTTAATAATATATCCTATATTTGCATGTTTAAGATCCATGAATAATTTATTATTCTAAATAGTCCGTTGTCGATTAATGATATGAGAATATCATTAAACTAAGACAATTTTGAGTATTGGTTAAGGATATACTTGAAAGTATATTGATGCGTAGTCATACCAATTTCACATGATATTCAATGAATTGAGTATTGGACTTATCCCAACAATATGATTTAAAATTTATTGTGAGAATCATATTTAAAGTTATCCTCAGACTTGAGATACCAGATAAGTGTCATGGATGTAGTGCATTTTTGTGAGACAATCTACCGCTTACCGTAATTGGAAGTCATAAGGGTTGTTTTCAGAAGTGTTGCAAAGTTCATGGGTTATTCTTGTAGTCAAGAAAGAATTCGTTCCTTCTGATTTGTTCAGAAGTTTAATACTGCTGGGCCCCTCGTAGGGTTGACAAAATGTTTGCGTGGCCACGCCCAAAGTCTATCTGGAATACGTTCAGATGTTTTGGTAATTTTGTTCAATCATAAAGAGACAAGAAGCAGAATTTAATAAAGTAACTCACATCTTTATTAATGTAGTATTAGAAGTGAAAGGATAATAATAATGATGAATCATTAAAGGTTTTCCAGGAAACCTAGCTCGGGTCGAACTGGGGGCATTGGAGTGTTGCAAGACGCCAACCAATATCATTTTACTATTAATAGATATACGAGTGGGAGCTGTTAAAAGTTACGTATAAATATTAAATAGTAAATGACTAGTATCGAACCCGAGACCTCGGGATTGCACACATTACAAACGAGAATAAAGTAAAATAAATATATATATGTTATTTGTAGCGTATATATATATTTATAAACACTTGAGGGACTAAATAATCGTTAATTATTAAACGTAAGTATTAACTATTATTAGTAACGAAAGAACGAGGACTAGAATGTAATTTGGAAGACAAGAAGGTTCCGGAATCGCCTTGGAAGGGGCATGGCCGGTCGATCAAGCCCACAAGGGTCGACCCATGCTTTGCTTGTTCTCCAAGATTTACATCTAGTATAATACAAGGCCAAGGGTTAGACATTCATATCTTTTGTGCACACACACAAAACCCTAAAACCGTTTCTCCTCTTCTTTTCTTCTTGGCCGATCGGCTCACACCCCAACTTAGGGTTTTGGGTCGATTTTCCTAAAGCTAAAACAAGTGTTTTCGTTTACTTGCATAAACCTTTATTCGTTGGTAGTTTGTGTGTACAAAAACGAGGTAATTACTCACTATAGTAATTATCAAGAGATCGATAAACAAAACGGTAAGAGGTTTATCATTGATCTATTTTACACAAGATTCAAGGTTTATTGAAGTGCATCGGGTATGTTCTTATTTATGTTTTAGTTAATATTTACGTGTTATAATTGATCCTAGCTTCCGCATAATGTGATTATTAATTGTCAAACTCTAACAATGGTAATCGTGAGGATGATGGTGTTGATGGTGATGGTAGTAGTGAGTATGATGATGCTGGTGATGACGAGCAGTTATGTTAAGGTAGATTATTAGTATTTGTATGGATATCCTTATGTTATTTGCATTATTGTATTAGTATATTAGCGAAATTGTAGTCATAAACGAATAATATGACATGCTTTTGGTTGGTTTTGAATGATGGATGAATGGAAGCATTTTGCATTATCGATTTGGGAGATTTACAGATTTGGTTTTGGTAGATTTTCTCCGGAAAAATTCTGAATTTGCAGCATTAATTTGAAGCTGCTTTTTTTTTTATTTGCAAAATTCTGGATTTGCAGCTACTGGATTTGCAGCATTAAAATTCTGGATTTGCACATACACTTTTAGGGACAACAAAAGCGTCACATAATGGTAATCTTGTCGTCCCTAATTGCTGCCCATCCAAAGTAACCATTTTCCTCAAACTCAATTTTAGAGACGACATCTTTCATCCCCAAAAGTGGTTCCCGGGTTTTTTTTAAATAAATTGTTTTAGTTATAAAATTTACTTAATTAATAAATATTTATTTAATAAATAAAAATATCTAAATTAATAAAATATGAATATAGCTTTAGAGACGACGTTTTGTTGTCCCCTAAGATGCGGCCCCACTTTTGGTCAAGTTTCTAGTTGGATTTTTGTGGGTCCCACAGGCCGTCCCCCAAAGTTAGATTCTATCGACCCTAAAACTTTTGGACACGAGCCTTTGGAGACATACCCCTTTTGGGACAACCTGTTGTGCCAAAAAGTTTTGGAGACAACAAAACTTCACTTTTGGGGATGACTCGCTCTGTCTCGAAAAGTCCCAAATGGTGTAGTGTAGCTAGCATGAAGTTACACAAGGTATTGTAGATTTATTGGTTCATAACTTCATATATATATATTGTAGATCATCTGTCGGATGTCACCACCGCAACCTTTGTTGTTGTATGTCGCCATTGTCTTATGAAATTGTTACATTTCTTTGGGAACCTTCTTATATTCTTTTGCACTTCGGATTCATCTGATCTTTTGTTCTTGCCCTACCATGTATCTCATTTCATTAGTAAACTTGGTTTCGGTATGTGCTATGTGTAATTATATTAGAAGGTATATCAAATGTCCCAAAAAGTCTACCAATTTGTATCATTTAGCTTAGCATGAAGTTACACAAGGTATTGTAGATATATTGGTTCATATATATTCCATGACCACGATGTAACATCATCTAAGACTACATAGTACAAACAGCAACTTGAGTTACCCATGCGTATCGCAATGTATAAACCTGAAAAACTTATTATCTTCAGCGATTTGGGACTTAACACTTCATACTAAATATTCAAAAAGTTGCTCATGAAAAACTTATTGAATTTGAATACTTCTTATTGATCATCTTGTTATTGTTATTCCAGATCGGCATCAATTTTGTCATGGTTTCAAAAGAAAAACGCTTCATAAAAAAGGACATAAATCATACGTATTGCTTGAACCAAGATGTTTTGTGTCTAGAACAACTTTTGCGTAGTTACTTTTGTGCTAACCTAAGTATTTAATCATCAATCCCACGTTGGTCAAAGAAAAGCTATTTCTTTACTTAATATACCATGATGTCTATACCTTTATCGAGCAGTTTGTATGATTCAAATATCAAGTTAAAAACCTAAATATAGCTACTGCATACTTTGGTCGGACTCGATGTCAAATTATTCGTGTATGGGTATATGATTATGTTGAACCTTTATCGCTTAATCTAAGGAAATTTTGTGTTTAGTATATTTGGGGAAATTTGTATATCTACGACTCAACGAGTCACTTATTTTCAGCGTGACACACTTTTGTGTAATGTTGTTAACTATATGTCTTTTTGTAAGTGCCAAGAATACGTTTGTGCTAATCTTTTGCCACCCTCTTCACTCATCTTCATACTCTTTATTTTCCGAATCTATTCATTTTTCTTTGTTTCGCAAGTCTTCGTAATACACAAACAAAAAGAAATTGTACTGCCATGCTACGTCTCATTAATTATAAAGATTTAATTTCAGCAAAAAGAAAACTCAACAAAGAATGAATTTCTTTTCATTGTCGTATAATATTGAAATAACTTTGGATATCAGTCTTGTTATTGTTAGTGAATGGTAAAATAAATAAAAAAAATAAAATAAAAATAAGAGTTTATAATATATACGGAAAGAGAGAATTGCAATACGTATAAGTTTATAATGTATGTCTTCCAATGTAACTAGCTAGTACTCAACTTTTTGTGAGCTTGATGTTTTTTGATGTATTTAGTATGTTATTCGTTATAGTATTCCTAAATTCAACAAAAAAAAATATTTGTTTCTAACAACTTGCATGAAAGTTTGTGTTCCCACATTGTTCAAATAGAGAAATTTTGGCTTGCTTATATATTGTAGTGTAAATGGATTTTATAAGTTGATACAAGTGTCATGTAGACGTCGTACAACCAGATCTGATCGTGTATGCAAATTTATTACACGATCTGGCATGGTCATACGTCGTTAACTCTCACAAGTTGTCAACTTTTTTGTAATCTGGCATGGTCATACGTCGTTAACTCTCACAAGTTGTCGACTTTTTTGTAATCTAGCGTACTTTATTTGAGCGTCTTGATGAATATATGAAAGTTGCACCTAAAAGATATGAAACCTTCTAGAGCAACTTTGATAAATTCGAATTGCAACTCACACTGGTGAGTGTAGACACTACAACAAATTTGTCATTTTTACACACTTTTTTCTTCGCACTTTATAAAGTGTGAACTTTTTCTTAAAGTTATTCACACTTAAGAGTGTGAGTAATTGTTTCAAAATCTTCACACTTAAAAAGTGTGAAGAATTTCAATCTCACACTTAAAAGTGTGAAGAATTATTTTAAAATCAAAAGCATCATATTTAAAAGTGTGAAGAATTATTTCAAAATCAAAATCATCACACTAAAAAGTGTGAAGAATTGTTTTAAAACCCTCACACTTAAAAGTGTGAAAATATTTATAAACCTTCACACATAAAAGTGTGACAATATTTGCTACACCCAATTGGTTCACACACATGCTAGTGTGAACTTTTTAATTCTTCACACTTTAAAGTGTGGCGCCATGCTCTAATAAGTGTGAGAATGTTACTATTTTGTTGTAGTGAGATTAAAATTAGTTCAATGAATATACGTAATGTAGTGTCTACATTAACTTTGATGTTCTAGTACGACTTTTAGTGACCTAATTACTTTAAGGTGGTATAAAATCATAATACTCTTTTTTGTGTGTTTAAGATTTTTTTATTTCTTTTTTATTATTATATTCTTTTTCACATCACGTTGAGAGACTAAAGTTGAGTTTTTGACCAACTAATGCCTTTTGAAAAACATATTTACCAATTTATGGCATCTTTAATAATATTGACTAATGTATAGTGCTTTATTATTATTTTTCACTTTTAGTTTTAATCTATTTATTTGAGCCCAGATGATATGTTCGAGCAATGTGAAGGTAACCGAATTCGACTTGATTTATTGTTAAAATACAACTTGTGATATTTCCATCCTACATGTTACAAAAGTGATTTGGCAAAATTATCGGTATGTTCACTACACTATAAGTTAATAAATTACATTATCAAATTATATAAGCTTAGTTGCAAGATATTATTTTTGGGCAAGTGATATTATATCTATATAACATTTATCAGGCACCTTATGAACAGTACTTTTATAAACAGTACTGTAGCATGAACAGTGCTACAGTACATGCTACAGTTTTTTTACGCGTCGCTACAGTACTCGGTAATTTTTTTTTTTTTTTTTTTTTTTTTTACATAAATTTCCGTACAACCGACAAAATACAAAACACAAAACGCACCGGCCGCAACGCGCGGGCAACCCGCTAGTTTTAAAATGAAAAGAAGCATCGTACAAAACAATAAATTGATCAATAAGCTACATTTGCTATCGATGTCTCCGCTTTTTGACCTTACTTGGGGGTTGGCAACACATGCGGGGAGGCACGGTAGGGGGTGGTTCCCGTGCGGGAACACCGTCGCCGACCCAATTTTACCGCACGGGGGAGGCTTTTTGGGGGAAAGTTTACCGCACGAAGGAAGAAAATAATTCGAATGTTGGAGACCCAAAATTGGACCGTTGGAAGTGATTGAAGGGTGAGTAGTGTGATGCCAACAAAAAATGGATGAGTGAAAGAAAAGGTGAGAGAATGATGTGGAATAAGGGGATTGATTGTAAGTGAGTGAAGGGATTTGGAGTGATGGGTGTGTTGCCAACCCCTTAGTCGATAATCTCTCATACTTATTTGTTGATATATTATTGTTGTATATGAGTTTAACCACAATAATATTTGTTTATTAGTTGATGTTTACGTTCGTTTATAGGTTTGCTAAAAAAAAAAAAAAAGAAAAAAGACATGTTAGTCGGCATTTATGTTTATTTATACGTTTCCTAGAGGGGGAAAAAAATAAATAAATAAAAAGAAAAAAGGGGGCTAATAAACCCACATATCGTCGGTGGCTAGAGCCTAGAAGGCACCCATTTGATAGATGGACACTTGCAAATGCCAGTGGAATTATATGGGTTTGCTCGCTACAAATATTTTAGAAATTTTTAATAGCGTGCTAAAATAAACAAACAAACATAAACTTTATTAAATTATGCATAATATATTGTTTTATTAGGTTTTTTTTTTGTTTAAACAAACAAATTTTAAAATTGTACTATTAAAAGATTTGATATATGAAAATAAATAAATAAATGAACATAAACGAACATTAGCGAACGAATAATCAGACGTTCATGAACATAAATGAAAGAATACGACTTTTTTTCATGTTTGTTCATTTAACTAAATAAACGTAAATTATTTTTCATGTTCGTTTATTTAATAAATAAACGAACTTTTAACTGAACGGTTCACGAAATGTACGTTGAACGTTCAGTTCGTTTACAGCTCTAGGTATGCACATCGGAAAATTTTCATTTGGCATGAATTATTATTTGAATTTACTTTGTTATTGTGTTTTGGACTAATGGGAAATGATCTAATGAGAAGAGAAAATAAAATAAAAATAATGAGAAATGCTTATAACTACGCATTTCAAATGAAAAAAGAGAAATTCATGAGAAATATATCTTTTTTTAAAAGTGCATCTGAAATTTGTGGTTATGGTTATATATAATTATTCTCATTTTACTTTTAATTTTTAGTTGATCATAACTCTCGGACTAATTCACTCTTTTTTATCTTTTAATCTTGTTTTCATAAGAATCATTGGAGAAATGCATATGTAGCTTATTGATCAATTTATTGTTTTGTCTGTTGCTTCTTTTCTTTTTAATATATCTCTTGCTCAAAAATAATTATTTTCAACTATGCTTATAATTTGATAATGTAATTTATTAACTTATACAGTAGTGTACATAACGATAGTTTTCCCAAACCACTTTTCAATAGTATATCTCTGTAACATGTAGGATGGAAATATCACGAGCTGTATTTTAACAATAAAGCAAGTCGAATTCGGTTACCTTCACATTGCTCGAACATATCATCTTGGCTTAAATAAATAGATTAAAACTAAAAGTGAAACATAATAATAAAACATCATACAATAGTCAATACTATTGAAGATGCAATACATTAACAAATACTACTCTCTCCGTTCCATAATTATAGTCAACTGTTGACTTTTAAAGTCTTTAGTTTTCAAATTTGACTCTAAATATTTTTATTTATGTTATATATTAGTTGATGCAAAATATATAAATGGATTGAGTGGATTTGTGGATATAAATGGATTGAGTTTAAATGTATTTTTCATTTGTATAATTTTTATCAAGTATCATTTAATACAAATAAAAATATATAAGGTCAAAGTTATGAAACGAAGACTTAAAAAGTCAGCTATGAAATATAATTATAAGACGGAGAGAGTAGTATGTTTTACAAAAGGCATTAGTTGGTCAAAAACTCAACTAAAGTTAGCCAAAAATGGTTGTTTAAAAATGGTTGTTTATAGAAAAAGGGGGCCAACTTTAACTGCTTTAACTATAGGGAAAAGCATCACTACTGTGACACAGCAGCAATAATATATGCTGCAAGGGCAATTTTTTTTTTACATTTACACTTTTTCTCCTTAAAGATTTTCAATTGTACATGAATCACCCTTCAAAAATTTTGAATTATAATAGGACAGTAGATATTATTGCTGCTGTGTCACAGCAGTGATGCTTTTCCCTTAACTATAAGCAGCTCGTCCGGCTTAAAAATAGTAGTGAATCAAAATATTTCAAACTTTTCTTTTTAACATATCAAATGGTTCTTAATTTTCTTTATTTTTTTTGGTATTTTCGGCCCTATTTTTCACCCTCATAAGTGTCAAATCGTGAAAAACTTAAAATATGAAAGTTATAGATTTTTGTTCAATCTTTACACATGTTTTTGAATCACTCAAATCCGATGTCATATGAGTAAGATATCACACGTTAAATATTATGTTTTACTCATATTTATTGCACACAATGTGTTTAATGAAATGTCTAGCTTAAAATTTTAGTGTTAAAATTGAGCTAAATGCAGTAACTGATGAACCTATAACCTAACTGATTAACTATACATAATTTAACTTATAAACAAAACATAATCTAACTGATGAACCTATAACCTAACTGATGAACCTATAACTGATGAACCTATAACCTAACTGATGAACAATACATAATTTAACTGATGAACAAAACATAATCTAACTGATGAACCTATAACCTAACTGATGAACCTATAACCTAAGTGATGATGAATACATAATTTAACCGATGAACAAAACATAATCTTACTGATGAACCTATTACTTAACTGATGAACCTATAACCTAACTGATGAACAATACATAATTTAACTGATAAACAAAACATAATCTAACTGATAAACCTACAACCTAACTGATGAACTTATAACCTAACTAATGAACATAATTAATTGATGAACAAAGACTAATTGATGAAATAAATGTATATTTAAAATAATAATGATTAAAAAACATCACTTTTTGAATGTTACATTAATAAAATGATTAATAATGCGTTGTGGTACAAAAATTAGAGCATTTAACCCAATTTTAATACTAAAAATCTAAGCTAGACATTTCATTAAACACCTTGTGTGCAACAAATACAACTAAAACGTCATCTTTAATTAGCGATATCTCACTCATATCATATCGGATTTGAGTGATTCAAATTTCTGGGTAAAGAGTGAATCAAAATCTAAAACTTTTGTGTTTTAAGTATTTTATGATTCGGCAATTTTTAAATTAAAAAATAAGGTCAAAAATAGCAAAAACATCAAGAGAATCATGAACCAATAAATATGTCAAAAAAAAGTTTCGAAATAATTAAAAAGATTTATACCAAATTAAAGAGAATCAAATTTTAAAAATTATGGTGAAATCGGTTTTTTTATAAAAGTTTGTCATTTAAGAGATATGTGCGTATGAAATTTGAGGTGGAAAATGAAAAAAATGGGTATTTTATGATTTTGCCCCTGGGCGGATTTTATAAACAAAATATGTGGGGGACACATGTCTGATGATGAGTGGCTTTCTACATTTTTTAAAGTAGTCACACTTTGCTATTGATACAATACCTATATGTTTTTAGTTGAGATAGTCTCGCTAATTTATAGGTGCAAAGCAACTCATTATTTTCTTAACTGATAAACTTACATACATAAACCATGTGTATAAATACCATAGACTACTCGAAAGCAAGTTTACAAACAAAATAAGGAACATGGTAAGCCAAGCAAATGTACATAAATAAGGAAAATATCTAATGGTTCCCTAAGACCGTGGTGCCTTACCCACAGCCACAGACAACGTTGACATACGGTGGAGGCTGAAGTAGTGACGATCACTGTTATGACGGGATTGAAAAGTAAATGGTGTTTGTATTCCACTATGTGAGTGAATCGTTTGTGACCCGCAAATGATCTATCCAATCTCTATAACATACCCATTTCAACCCGTTTCAGAAACTTATGATGACCCATATCAACGTGACTACCAGTTTACCCAGACGGATTCATCATTGAGTGAGCGGTTTGTGATTGCAAACTCTGGTATCAAGTCTCTACTCTTTAGTTTATGTTTTCAGTGCCACATGGGGTGTAATTTTTTATTTTGTTGCATGTGATCGCAAACCATTGTGTTTGCTGGTTTGGTTTAAATGGTACCAGAAGTGCAAATATTTTTAGCTCATAGTTCTGGTATTTTCTACATTAATTGGTCAGGATGTTGATTGTTTCATGATTCTTGATATCTGTTATCATGTTATGGTTTAATTTTGATAATAGTAGTTTAATACTCTTCTGAAAATTCAGTGTCTTGAGTTTTGGTATAGTCATGAGTATAGTTTCCTTTTAGTCTTCATTTGGTATAGTTGTTTTAACAATTTTGTAAGGGGTTACATTTGGAAAACTTGTTTTAAGTTTTCAATGGCACATTGGGTAGATAAAAGAAAGCCCACTTACATTAACGGGGACGGAGCCAAAATTAAATTTTAGAGAGAGCAAAAAAAATTTCGCAGTACCTATTGTAGGACAGAAAAGAGAAAAACAGAAGTGTCATTGGTTAATCGTCTCTAGTTCTTGGCTTGTTCTTGGAATAATCTTCCTTACGATTGATTTTAGTATAGATAAAGTAAAACTGTATATTCCTTTACCAAAATTTCTTAATATTATATCGTAGGATGAATAGTTATGTGAATGATCTCATACATAGAGGATATCCAACTCTAGTTGCCTTGTCACTAAATAACATTGTTTGAGTGTCGAGTCAAATTTCTATAACAGCTTTTTGTACGGGTTTAATTTTGTAAAACTTGGTGCACCTTTTTAGTCCCACATCGGGTAAAGATAAACAAGCCTACACACTTATATATTGTGGTGTATATGGCTTTGATAAGTTGTGACTAATATTCTATTGTCAGTGCCTTGCATGTGATGGTTGCAAACACAACCATACGTGGAAAGCGCCGGCAATTTGATACAAATTTATAACTTTTTGTTATCATTGATTTCTTATATTACTTTTTGATGTACCTTGGTATATTTGGTCTACTGAACTTTAATTTCGCATGCTTATCGTTGTTGGTTAATCATCGTGTTAATAGTTTTATGAGAAGAAAGGGTATAATAGACAATTATAAATGATTTGCTTTTGTTTATTAATTATATGGATATATGTGACACTTTTAAAAGTTTTGAAGGATATATATGTAATTATGATTTTAGGTTGCATATATATGCATATTATTAAGATTTAGATGGATATAGATGCAATTCCCTCTACAATTGAAACCCAAACATAAAGGGGATGATTTGCACACCACATTTTTTTATACTTTCACCACACTCTTTGCATTAACATGTTGTACGGTATGCTATACAACTTGTACAGAATGGTGCAAGTATAAAAAATTTTGGTGTGCAAATCAACCCTCCAAACATAATGATGGTATGGAACTATGGATACAAGAGTGACAATGTTGTTGTGCTAAATGGAGGAGCAAACATGGTGTTAATATATATAAATGTTGGAACAACGTCGTTTGCTTCTTGATTTAGAACTTTTTCCATTTTAAAGTAGAGTAAAACAGAAATTTATTTTGGTTCAATTTTATGAAAGTTGATATTTATGAGGAATGATGACTTATTTGCATGTCTTGCCGTAAGTATATTGCGTGGAAGGCATTGTTTATTCTTTGGACTAGCTTCACGATTGCTATATTGAGCATACAAGGAAATTCATGTTAACAAAATGGATGATATTATGAATTTATTTAATTTAAATACTTCTTATTGATCATCTTGTTTTTGTTATTCGAGTTTGGCATAAATATTGTCATGGTTTAAAAAAATAATGCATAAAAAAGACATAAATAATATGGATTGCCGCAACCAAGTTTTCAATCCCACATAGGTCAAAGAAAAGCTATTTTGTTGCTTAATATATCATGATGTCTATTCCTTTGAAATGTTGCTATTAGTGTATATGTTCATGCTTCATGCCTTGACATGCTTGTAAATTTAAAAAGTTTACTAGCATTTATAGTGCATAGCCGCATAGGGCATAGATTTATATAGCTATCAACTTTTTAAGATTTAAGATACATGATTGTTTTATTTATACATGAGAAGATTTGGACAAAAAAATGCAGTTTGATTTTATTGGATGTTATAATAATAATGACAGGTGTCATAAATGTAATCTAATGTTAAGATTTAACTATCATTTTGCTTATATATCAAGGGATTCATCAATTTTACCAAAGGTCATGTGTCAACATTTATGATTTATGTTCAAGTTTGTGGCGAGGATTTGTGCATTTGCCAATTTGTGGTCCAAATGTAAGAGCTTTCCTTAGTCAATGCAATATGGGCTGTTCAAGATGTGTATTCGATCTCGTTACTCTTGATCATGGAGTTCATTTCAGTTCTATCTTTTTTTCACTTTGGAGTTCAATTCCAACGGCATCACACCATTCCCATTTTCTCTGGATAGACGGAAATATTTCTCTAGCAACTATACTTGGTAATTTGGTATCACTCCACTAAAAGCAACAACTAAATCAACAATATATGCAAATTAACCAACCTTATACTGTTAAATTAATTAAACATATACAGGATCAATCTCATGTAATCATATATCAAGAAGATGAAAGTAAACTTACTTGATGATAGAACCGACTGAGGATTACGATTAGATGATGAAGCCATAGCGTTAGGGTTAGTCGATTCCGGTAGTAATGTCACCAATCCGATGGAGGGATAATCTCACAAGTAATGGTGTTTTTTGAGAGAGTTTTTTGTTATGTGACAAGATACAGGAAATTGACCACAACCCTGATATTTATCTGTTATGGTAGTTACTTCCATCAAATAACCGCCATTTGTTAGTTAGGGTAGATAATGTCATTAAGGCATACTTTAGGGTCTAAATGGTCTAAGGCCACATGTGAAGGGATTTATTCTAACATTCTCCCACTTGGCCGTAAGACCATTTATTCATATATACATAAACCTGAAAATTATATTGGCCAATTACAAGTTTATGTGAATTACCATAATTCCATAATAGCACCAAAGCAAAAAGATACAGCCACACGTGTCGCGTTTGACACGGGACCCCCATCGATTATACTAATAGCACTAATCTGAAATATATGATTTCATTAAGCCAAAATGACAAAGTAATGTGGTACACATAAGTTTGTCTATAATGAAACATAAGTGTACACAATTAAAAATAAATACAGACAAACTAGACATTATAGTGAAGGATATTATCTTAAAGCGCTTGTTTTGAAGTTAAACATAATCATGAAATAGTTCATTAACTACAACACATTATGTAAGGTCTTGACGTAAACCCATTCTAGCAACATGGCCTTGAAATACTTTGGGTGGTAGACCTTTAGTTAGCGGATCCGCAAGCATTTCATGAGTTCTAATGTGCTCGATACATATACGTTGTTCCTCCACTCTTTCACGTACAAATAGGTACTTTGTATCGAGGTATAAACCAGCTCCAGTTGAACTATTACTGTTCGAGAAGCTCACGGCTGTGTTATTATCACAATAAATCTTTAATGGCCTTGAGATAGAGTTAACAATTTTGAGTCCAGTGATCAAATTTCTCAACAACATTGCATGGCATGTCGCATTATAAACGGAAACATACTCAGCCATCACTGTTGAGGTCGTCGTTAGCACTTGTTTTTTACTCTTCCAAGAAATAGACCCACCTGACAGCATGAAAATATATCCCAAAGTTGACCTACTAGAGTCTTTGCATTTCGCAAAGTCTGAATCCGAGTATCCAATAACTTCAAGATTGTCGGATCTAGTGTAAGTTAATTTGTACTCCTTCGTTCCTTGAAGATATCGCAATACTTTCTTAGCAGCTTTCCAGTGATGTAGGCCAGGATTAGATTGAAACCTGCCTAACATGCCACATATAAAAGCGATATCTGGTCGAGTACAAACTTGAGCATACGTTAAGCTTCCTACTACGGAAGCATAAGGAATTCGCTTCATTTCCTCATGTTCAACCTCAGTTTTCGGACATTGATGAGACCCGAAAACATCACCCTTAATTACGGGAGCGACCGTGGGAGAGCAATGTTGCATATTGAACCTATTGAGTACACGTTCAATATATGCCTTTTGGGACAATCTTAATGTACCATTGGCTCGATCTCGGTGAATTTCAATTCCAATTACATACGAAGCTTCACCAAGATCTTTCATGTCAAAGTTTCTAGAAAGAAAACGTTTTGACTCATGCAACAAGTCAATATTATTACTTGCTAAAAGGATATCATCAACATAAAGCACAAGTATAATAAAGTTGCTCCCACTCATCTTGAGGTATACACACTGATCTACCAGATTCTTGATGAAGTTGTGTTTCTTCATTACTTCATCAAATTTTAAATACCATTGACGGGATGCTTGCTTAAGCCCATAAATAGATTTCTTGAGTTTACAAACTAAATGTTCTTGGCCTTTAGATTTAAAACCTTGTGATTGGGCCATGAACACATCTTCATGTAAATCTCCGTTAAGAAATGCCGTTTTGACGTCCATTTGATGTAACTCCAAGTCAAAATGAGCCACAAGTGCCATTACGATCCTTAGGGAATCTTTTCTCGATACTGGAGAAAAAGTTTCCTTATAATCAACACCCTCTTTTTGAGTATACCCTTTCGCAACCAAACGAGCTTTGTATCACTCAACATTTCCATTTGGGTCAAGTTTGGTCTTGAAGACCCACTTGCATCCAACAGGTTTTGCACCCTTTGGTAATTCAGCAAGTTCCCAAACGTTGTTTTTGCTCATTGAGTTTAGCTCATCATTCATTGCTTCCCTCCAATGAGCTGATTGGTCACAATTAATAGCATCCTCATATGATTCAGGGTCATTGCATTTCCCTAAGTCAAAATCAGCCTCATTCAAATAGGTATAGTAATCGTCAAAGTTTGTGGGCTGCCTATGTCGTTGTGACCTACGCAACAACAACGGTTGTTGAGTTTCTTGTGATTCAACATTAATTTCGTGGTTAGGTTCATTTTCCTTGACATTATTTGGTTGATCTTGAGCAATTAAGTGATCATTCGAGGTTTCAAGTGGCGTGTTAATCGAGATGGGCACATGAATTATTGGTGTCTCATCTCGAGCCTCTTGAAGTTCAATTCTTCTAAATGAACCGCTCCCACTGTTGTTAGCATTTTTAAGAAACTCTGTGTGGCGTGTCTCAACAATTCTGGTACTATGAGAGGAGCAATAAAATCGGTAACCCTTTGATCGTTCTAGGTACCCAATGAAGAAGCAACTAATGGTTTTCAAGTCCAGTTTTCGTGATTGAGGATTGTATAACTTAGCTTCGGCTGGACATCCCCAAACCCTTAAATATCGTAAACTGGGTTTTCTTCCCGTCCAAATTTCATATGGTGTTTTTGGAACAGATTTTGAGGGAACTCTGTTAAGGATGTGGACAGCAGTTTTCAATGCCTCAATCCAAAGAAATTCGGGAAGAGTTGAATTTGCCAACATACTACGAACCATGTCCATAAGGGTGCGATTTCTCCTCTCAGCTACACCATTTTGCTGAGGGGTACCCGGTATGGTATATTGGTTAATAATCCCATGATCTTTGCAAAAGTCAAAGAAAGATCCAGGAGCTTGACCAACATCCGTATGCCTGCCATAATATTCACCTCCCCTATCCGATCTCACCACTTTAATTTTTCGGTCAAGTTGATTTTCAACTTCCGCTTTAAATGTTTTAAACATTTCAAGTGATTCGGATTTTTCATTAATTAAGAACAGGTACATGTAACGTGAGTAATCGTCAATGAAGGTAATGAATGATTTATGACCACCAATGCCCGAAGGAAAAGGTCCACATATGTCAGTATGGATTAGTTCTAATAATCCGGTACTTCGTGTGGAACCTTTCTTATTTCCTTTGGTCATTTTTCCCTTTATGCATTCTACACATTTTTCAAAATCAGAGAAATCAAGATGGGGTAAAACTTCATCTTTCACAAGTCTAGTCATTCTGTCTCGTGAAATATGGCCTAAACGTTGGTGCCATAACATTGATGAAGTTTCTTGATCTTGTTTTCTCTTATTTTGATTCACATTCTCATTAACGTTAAATGATAATAGAGATTCCGAAAATTGATTATCTAAACATAACTTGAAGAGGTTTCCCTCTAGACAACCATATCCAACAACACGGGAATTTAAACTAATATATACTTTACTGTATCCAAACGTAAATATAAAATCATCAATAATTAGTTTAGATACAGATATTAAGTTTCGAGTCATGCTCGGTACATAAAGAGTGCCATAAAGATTTAAAAAAAAGCCACCCTCCAATATTAATGAAAGGGTCCCAACAGCTTCTACGTTCAAATCAACTCCATTCCCGACTTTAACCGTTCGTTGGTTTCTTTCCAATCTCCGGATTGTACGGAATCCCTGTAAAGAATTAGCAATGTGTACCATGGATCTAGAGTCAATCCACCATGAATCAATAGGGACATTTATATTAAAGGATTCATTAATCATAAAAGATTCAAATATACCTTTCTTTGCTAACCATTCCTCGAATTTTGGACAATCCTTTTGAGTATGCCCTTTCTTATGGCAAAATTTACATTTTGGATCGCCATGGAATGAGCTAGTACTTGCACCTGTTTTCTGGACTTTATTTGGAGTAGAATTATCTCCACTTGAACCTTTGCCCTTCCATGAGCCCTTTCTCTTATTGGTGTTAGTGGTAGTAACATGAACGACATCAGGCTTTTCAACTTTGAGGCGTTCTTCCTCTTGCACACACATGGCAATCAGTTCGCTCATTTTACATTTCTCCTTTTGCGTATTATAATTGATCTTGAAAGGACCAAATTGCATAGGGAGAGATGTCATAATGAAATGAACTAAAAAACCTTCACTGATTTCCATGTCCATGCCTTTCAGTTTGTTTGCCATATCGCTCATCATCATTATGTGCTCTCGTACACCACTAACTCCGTCATACTTGGTAGTCAACATTTTGAGGATCAAAGTGCTTGCATGGGCTTTTGAAGTCCCTTTAAATTGTTCCTCTACGGAGCTTAAGTACTCCTTTGCATTTTCAGAGTCAGGAATGGCTCCTCGAATAGCAACGGATATGGAATTCTTAATGATCATGAGAGACATACGGTTAGATCGCTCCCACTGTTCATAAGCACGTTTTTGATCTGCTGTACTTTCAGCAGTAAGTGCAGCGGGAGGATCAGTACGAAGCGCATGATCGAGGTCCATTACTCCGAGAGTAAGTTTCACTTGATCTCTCCATGTTGAGAAGTTAGTACCAGTTAAGGGTTCAATTCCGGACAAGTAACCCGTATTGGAAGTCAAGGTAGATGCTGACATAGAATGAAAATTAAATGTATGCTCAGATAAAAACTAAAGGAATTAATGGGATATATATGTAAAGCATATCAGAATAAACATAAACCTATCATGAACACCAAAATAATAGGTATAAAGATGTTGTGCCTAATTATTAACTTCACGTTGGTTTAGTTAACAATTAAACAATTAATCATCTTTAACTAGACAAAGCATGCACATATATCACATATCACCGTTGGGCAGAAACGTAACATATATGTTAATTATGCTAATATATATTTCATTGTTCAAGTTATCATACAAATAGCCGTTGGGTTCATTGAGTGATATCATGAACAATTCCATAGTATGGCATGAATAAACTCGTATATTAATCTAAATAACCATTCGTTGATTAACATACAAGTTACCATTAAACATTAACAAATTCAACAAATTATGAATCTGTGATAATTTCGTCAACTAGTGATCATATATGCAAATCGTTATGAAGCATAGGGTACTAGAATTCTATGACAATTATCACATAATATCATATCGAATCATGAATTTATATTGCATGCATGATTTCCTATATAACAGTAGTAATTGAAACAGCAGATTCATAATATTCAAACAGAAAAAAAAAATGTCATACGATGCATTACTTATTATACTTATTGTTTGGTCATGCGTTTCATAAATTATACAAGGATCACCAATTCAACCAACTTTCATCTGATTATTAAATTGGGCTATTCAAACAATTGACTAACATAATCAATTATTTTATGATTCTTTAAAATTTGCAATTCGTCATATGTTCTACTACATAACCCTAGTAAAATAATTCGCCACAATTCCTACCGTCACAAGATAGAGGCGATCGTATATATCATCACAGATTAATTTATTTACTTGTCAAATAATTAGTTGTTATTGCATACATGAGATATAAATCGCTCTTGATACCACATGTTAAATTAATTAAACATATACAGGATCAATCTCATGTAATCATACATCAAGAAGATGAAAGTAAACTTACTTGATGATAGAACCGACTGAGGATTACGATTAGATGATGAAGCCATAGCGTTAGGGTTAGTCGATTCCGGTAGTAATGTCACCAATCTGATGGAGGGATAATCTCACAAGTAATGGTGTTTTTTGAGAGAGTTTTTTGTTATGTGACAAGATACAGGAAATTGACCACAACCCTGATATTTATCTGTTATGGTAGTTACTTCCATCAAATAACCGCCATTTGTTAGTTAGGGTAGATAATGTCATTAAGGCATACTTTAGGGTCTAAATGGTCTAAGGCCACGTGTGAAGGGATTTATTCTAACATATACAGCATGTAATTATATTCTCAACATATACAATTAAAAATCCATGTCCAAACATTCATGATCAAGTTAACATATAAAACCCTCAAGTCGCGAATGTAACAATATGATGCCGTATACGTAAAAACAATCACAAAAGTCATCATTTAGCCACAACTTCGTAAAACTTTTCGATCCATCTGAACATTTAACACTTCTCGTGAACTCCATAACTCATAATATATCTCATCTGATAACATAAACAACAATCACACACACAAATTGCAACAACTAGTCTGTTAACGAACAATGTATTTGATATAATGAAGAAGATGACATTTTGGCACTTTGTAATCTTTAAAGCTGTTGATACATAATCTGGCGCGGATTGATTCAACGAATCTCCTTGGGCCGTTAGTCGTCTTCTCGAGCCCTATGTAGACCTGTCAACAAAGAGAACCCGTTAGGAGAGGACCCGAGGCCGTAGCCCCGTGATCCACCTCCGACGGTCAAGTTAGTGTCGATGCGATATAGCATATAATAGTTAGGTTTAGGGTAACCTGTTGTGAATGGAATCCCAGCCCTATATTTATAAAGCATGAATTAGGGTTTAGGCATAGAGTGGGCCGCTGTCTGCCGGGCCTGGCCCATTCCTGGCCCAGTCCGGACCATACGTCCACAAGCTCCCCAAGTTTAGTATGACATAGTGCGTGGCTATGTTATGCTAGACTTAAGTTCTGTTCATGGCCGTGTAGGCCCAATCAACCATGATGGCATGGCCCATGTGTGCGCAACTTGTGTGCACATGGGACGAATCATACTGCGCAGCCCAAATGTGACAGTGCGCACTGGGATTGCGATTGTGATTGTCTCACAATTGTGAAGGTGGATCTCGTATGCTGCATGCTGGGTAAGGGCGTACCTTTTGTACCAGTAGCGATGCAACATGGTGCGACAGAAGACGTGCTTCTGTGGCAGAGGTGCGCGCTGTGCGCGACAAGGATGCGCACTGTTCACGACAGAGGTGCGCGCTGTTCGCGCTATGCGCGAACATTACATTCGTCTTTACAACCGACAGAGGACGTCTCCCCTGCGGCAAGATGGTACGAATATTTAAATCCGTCTTTGTACCGGGCTTGCAATACCTCTTACGTACGATCTACTTCCAAATATGCCTGCGTGACTTGTACGGAAACAGTGGTATTATATACCCTGGTAGCCCCCCAAGTTTGATGGTGCTACTTTTGTAGGAGTATTAAACTTAGTTATTCAAATCCTGAAAAACAGTTAATGCAAATATTAGAAGTATATGCCGCGAATCGCAACATGTAAAACCTAATGAAGTAAAACATTAGCGTGAAGCAATATATAGCACATAGCATATATAATTAATACATAAGAGAAGTAGCAGTGCGAATTACACCTATCGTGAAGTTTTACAAACTATATAAGAGAAGTAACACGTAGCGAATCTACGAACGCAGTACGCTCATGACGATTTATTGATCTTTTTCTTTTTTATTATAATAAAAACAATGGCGCGGATGGACATACCGTGACCGCGACTAATAGTTTTAATCGCACGTACAGACGCAGATAGATTTATCGTGACCGCATAGACTCTAACGTTTTGTGGATGATCGCAGATGACCACGGCTTTCGTCCAGTGCGCTCATGGCGATTGACTAGCATCGTGGTGCCGGTACGTGACAGTGCGCTCATGACGCCAATCTGCGAAGATGTCCGGACGCATGGCCTAACGCGGGTAGATTTATCGTGATTGCATTGTTCGCGGCTAAAAGATAAAGTAGGTCCGATCGTGCGGACTTAGTGCGGTTATAGGTAAAATCATGTTTACCAAGTTAAAAGATTTACATAAAATCTTCTTAATAATTAAAAGATACCAAATCTTATCGATTTAAAAGATATGCAAAAAATATTGTTGATATCTTTCTTAATTTTTAGAAAATATTGAGAAAAATAAAACTTAATGGTTTTGTTATGCTACGTATGAGTATTTAAATGCTACGTATGCGCATCTGGACAAATTCGAATACTACGCAACTTGTTTTTTCCAACATATCAAACAAAGTCAATATAAATTTTAGAAAATATATGCTACGCAATATAACTTTGTGATGTTTGTGTATATGTTGACCAATTTAATAGCTGTGTTTTGGTTTTAAAGTTACCGGCTTTTGAACTCGTGGTTGCTTTCCGGTGATATGAGAGCACAAAACTTGTCGTGGTCCCACGGATGGCGCCAACTTGTTGATACATAATCTGGCGCGGACTGATTCAACGACTCTCCTTGGGCCGTTAGTCGTCTTCTCGAGCCCTATGTAGACCTGTCAACAAAGAGAACCCGTTAGGAGTGGACCCGAGGCCGTAGCCCCGGGATCCACCTCCGATGGCCAAGTTAGTGTCGATGCGATATAGCATATAATAGTTATGTTTAGGGTAACCTGTTGTATTCTGTTGTGAATGGAATCCCAACCCTATATTTATAAGGCATGCATTAGGGTTTAGGCATAGAGTGGGCCGCTGTCTGCCGGGCCTGGCCCATTCCTGGCCCAGTCCGGACCATACGTCCACAAAAGCTATAAGTAAAACTGAAACAAAAGTAAAATTTATTTTATAACGGTGGTTATCGACACAAGAGTAACATGTTTTATTTAGTTTGATAGTATTAGTGTACGTGTTTTATTAGTAATAGTATTAGATTACACCATCAAATATTTTGTTTTCTAATAACTTTTATGAATTTTGTTGTTCCCACATTGGTCTAAGAAAGGCAATTTTGTTTGTTTATATATTTTGGTGGAACTCATTCAGACATGTTAATACAAGTATTATGTAGTCCAGGTATGCCCATAAATCTGCTTATACAAATTTGTGCAGATTTGTAGTTATACTATGGTTAACTAATACAAGCTGTTAACTTTTTGTAACCGATTGTGACTTTGATATCTTCTTTTGTAATCAAACACATTACTTGATTTCTAACTTCATGTAACTAATACTTATATTTTTCTGACTTTGATATTTTCTTTTGTAACCAAACACATTACTTGATTTCTAACTTCATACATTAACATTACGAATAAGACCATACAATGAAATATCAACGAATGCATATTAACATTACGAATATACATATTATAGTCCATACCTTCATTTTGACATGAAGCTCTAATACGAAATTTAGTGACCTGACTTCATTACGGTTTTATGGATACAAGAGTGACGGTGTTGGAGTGGGGTGTTGCGACGGTGAACTCAATGAAAATTGTATAAAGACGTTATTTGCTTCTTCGATTTATTGTCGTAGGCTGATTGATCTAGTCTGATTTTTCGGGCAACATTATGAATGGTAAGAAAAATAGTTTCTTTTCTTTGATACGACACAATACTTTTTCAAGCGACATAGTTTCAAAAAAACAATTACGGAGTAGTAACCAACATTGATGTCAGATCATTTTTTTTAAAGACAACCATTTTTAAAAATCAACAAAATTTAAAGGAGGGGCATCCCACTAGATCAAACAAGATGGTTGTAGTAGAGGACCATTTGATAAATTTAAAACTTACTCCAATATCAACAATTTGCGGGAGGCTTTTACTGTTCGATACTAGTCTGTGTAGTTTACGTGGGATTACACAAACAATCCTAGAAAAAGTGAAAAAATCATCATGAGGTTTACTTGCAATTGTAGAAACAGAGCTTACATCTAGAGATTGTTCGTGTAATGAAAAGTGACATAAATAGTCTTTGTCAGTTACCTTTTTGTTTTTAACAAATTTTGTTAGTTACCTCACTTTACTAAAAACCGTCAATAAGTGAAAAGTTACATTAAAATTCCTTGACAGTTAACTCACTTTACAAAAAACGGTCCTAAGTGCCAAGTTTAATAATATTTAAATTAACAATTCCAAAAAATGATGAATGTAAGTCTGGTGGAAAATTTTCTATTCTTATTGGTCCAATTGTTCAATACTAGAACCGGCATAACCAGTTTCTCAAGTTATGGGTCCGTTTCGGTTGAACTAGTCATAAATAACTCAAGGAAAGGTTCATCGTTCACATTCATGCACACTGTGGACAATCACCACTTAAAAAGTAGCACGTTCTGACCATGTGACCCGTGATTGCAAATGACCCGTTTCAGCCCGAAACCCGAATCCACCCGTTAACCTTGCCACCATCATTCAAAACTGTTATTTGAGTTACACTTGTCAATAGTTGGTACAAGGCCTAGCTTAGAATGGTTTTTAGACTTGTTGTATAGTCATATTTAATGATATTGTATATGTTCAGGTCTTTAGGGGTGGCAATGGTGATGCATCATGATTCATCATTAAGCATTTTTAACCAATCAAATGTGGCCAACACATTTCATAATTCACCATGCATTTCTTTCATTTTTTAGTGGCAATGGTGATGCAAAAAAAAATTCAAATTATATTATTTAATTTTTTTTTGAAAAAAGCCACAAACGGCTAGAATAATTAATGGGCTAACGTTCGAATTTTATGGGGAGTAGTCCATACCGATTCGGTATTGGATACCAAAATACATGCCGAAATCTCCATGCCGAGAGAGTGGTTATGGTTGATGCCGAGCGGCGTCCTTTGCCGAGGCTCGATACCGAGTGGGTTGCCAGTCCCCTTAGGATGCTCATTTTGGTACAAATTTAATGATACGTTTAATACTCATCTAAATAATAAGTTTGTCTCTAGAATAACTTTTGTCTAGTTACTCTTTTGAAGAGTATGTCTTCAATCCCACATGGGTCAGAGAATAGAAATTTTGCTACCTAATATACCATGATGTCTACTAGTTAGATGAGATTGAGTTGCTGGTTGATATTCTTGCAATGATGTTAATCTAAATTGTTTATTTCATGTTCCGCGTGTCACCAGAAATTAATACAAGTTATCAAATTTTTTATATTTAATTATTTATAAAGCTAGAAATTAATATAAGTAATCAAATTTTAAAAATTTATAAATTTAGCTGATTCCTAAATTCAATTGTGAAGTGGCTATTATTAGTGTTTCAGACATTGTATGTGGCTAACTTGATTTTTTTTTTTTTTTTTTTTTTCCGGTTCCCATATCAATTGAGTAGCAACGAAAAGTTTGCTACTCCAGTTTTAGAAAGTGCCTCAAGTCTCGTGGTTTTTTCCTTCCCGGCTTGATAAACTATAATTATATCCAAATAATAGAAACGAATAAAATAATATGTAGTAGTGACTTTTAAATCAGTATGGTACAATTGTAGCTTTGATCTTTCGTTTGTTCTTTGGGAGCTCGGAGTGCATGCGTGAGCATGCGGTGCGGTAAGCCACCCCGCACGGTAACACCGCTGCCTCGAATTACACACCGCACGGGGAGGGGAAATGAGTGAGTATCTCATGCACGGGAAGAATTGAATTTGTGAACGTTGGAGGTGAGATTTGACCGTTGGGTGCAACGGTTATTTTTTATTTTTATTTTTTTTATAAAAGGTCTTCGGCTTGTGTTGGTGATGGTAGAAAGCAAAAAAGCAAAAAACAAAAACAACGACAGTGTACAAAAAAAAAAAAAAAAAAAAAAAAAAAAGATTACCGAGAGAAAAAAATATGGAACGTGGCAAAAATAGAGATCCAAGAAGAGGTGGTCGTGGAGCGAGAGGTGGCTCGAGAGGCACAATTCGTCCTCGAATCCAATCACAACCCGGTTTCGAATCTTCGCAAGCACAACCTTACCGCCCCGAAATGTATCCTCAATCTCCACCATTTTTTTACTCCCAACAACCCCTCCCGCAAATTCCCACTAACTTCGATCCGTTTGATCCGAGCTATACCCAACAACCCCCACCGCCAATTCCTACTTTCAACCCGTATGCGCCGCGATTTACCAAGAAAAAAGGCGTGAACGGGTTAGTGAACCGTTACCCATTGTTGATGATACCCATGATGATGAATATTTCGACAATGTTGACGTGGTACCCGAGACACAACCAATTGATGACGAGGTCGAAGCGGAGGAAGAGGTCGAACCGCATGTACAAAAGAAAGAAAAACCAAGTAAGCCTTGGACACCCGATGAGGAGGAGGCGTTAGCTAAGTCTTGGATCAAAATTTCGGTGGACAAAGTTATTGGCGACCGTCAAACAAAGATGGGATTTTGGAAGCGAGTTCTAATTTATTTTCAAAGCCTTGTCCCGAGAACCGAACGCACTCATCATCAATTGAACTCGAAATGGACTCCTATGCATACTTTGATCGCTGCGTTCAACGGTTACTACACACAAGCGGTATATTTTTATATTTATGCTTTTTTTAAGTTTTAAATACATTTATTTATTTTTTTGGATATTGTTTTTATAAATATGTAGAACCGCTTTAGAGATAGTGGGTGCAATGATATTCAAGTCCTAGAGAGAGCCAATCGTGATTTTGAAAAACAATATAAGAAAACTTTCGTTCATTCGAAAGCGTGGCAAATTCTCGAAGATCAACCAAAGTGGAAAGAACAATCGTTGGTTAGTCAGACTCAAGAATCCACGGGATCGAGCAAGAAAAGAAAGTCATCGGAGTCAAGTAGCGCTCAAACGCCAACAAACGATACTCCAATAAACGTGGAAGATTTCGAGTGTGACTTACCGAACCTCAACGAGAACCCAACTCCATCACGTGAATCGAAAGGCAAAAAAAAATTGAATTCTGGAGAGGTGATGAATCGTGACATGAGGTTCGTTATGGATCCGCATGACCATATCCCAGACCCGACTTTTAAGGATTTCGTCATCAACAAGAAACGCGAGATATGCGCAAAATACGGGTGACCGTGTAGTTTGTAGGATTTAATGTTTTTTTTTTATTTTTAATGAAATTTTAGTTTTTTTTATAATTTTAATGGAATTAAAAAAAAAAGAAAAAAGAAAAGAAAAAAAGAAAAAAGAAAAAAAAATGAAGTGAGTGAAGGGTGAGTGAAGTGGCGCCTCCAAAAAAGAAGTGAGTGAAGGGTGAGTGATGAAAAAAGTGGGAAATAATGTGGCGTAAGGGGATTGGTTGGAAGTGAGTGAAGGGAAAGAGGGTGAGTGAACCACTCCCAGCACCCTTAATACTTTAGCTAAATCTTTTAAAACATTCTTTTGGTTAAGAAAAGTCAACTATAGTCTTCAAAGTCACAGGACCGTTCAACACATATATGAAGTGTTCTTCATGTTCCAGCAACATTTTCATCATACAAATTTGGTGAAGTGTATGTTGAATCTTTGAGTGGTTCACTTTAGACTATTCATTACTGAAAGTAGTACGTGTTTAAAGTTTGTATGCTGCATTATTAATTGGTGTCTACTTTAAACCATTGTGTTTGCTGGTTTGGTGTATAAATAGTGCACGAAGTGCATGTTAGAAAATTTAGGATCATAGTAATCTGAGAGTCGTGTAAACATTTTTAGATTGAAGTATTTCGATGGTTCTATCGAAATCCCAAATCGTATAAAACTCATATTTAGAAACGAGATTGTGTTTTTGTTGTTATTAAATAGAAACAATATGATATTGACCAACAAAACCGAAATTCAGTTATAACTGCTATGCAGTTATTATCACCGCCAAATCAGTTAAATTAACAGGCAAAATATAGGTCCAGCATTACATGAATTTAATTTTTAAGTGCGTTTTTAACGTAGCACTTTATACCAGCCAGGGGCTATGCCCCTTGGACCCTGCGGTAGCCCCTGGAACCCTGCTACCAAGAGCTACCGCTACTGGGACCCGGACCCCCGTGATTCGGGGCTTCACCCGCAAATGATAATCATAATAACGTCATAGAAGTGTGCACTCCGCACAACCCCGACTTGTTGAACATTTATCATGATTATATATTTGTCAAATAAGTCAATCCATTACACCTAAATAACATTGGTGACGCAAAATCACCAACAGGCAACAGTGCACTTGTTTCTGTCCATCATAATGGTTTTTCTACTATATCCTTGAAGTGTTTAAGAGACTTATCAAGTTAGATGAATGCATGGTTAGGTGTTGGTCATGGATATCAACTCGTCTGCTGGTTAAAGTCTTATTATCAAAAAGGTTATGTGTTGTTCTCCAAGAACAACTTTTTGCCTAGTTACTTTTCTGAAAATTATGTTTTGTGTCCCACATAGAATAAGGAAAAGAAAATTTTGCTAGGTTATATTGGGTGGTATATTTGGTTTGCATAGGTTGATATTAGTGTTATGCTGTTGGTAAATGATGTTAGATACTGTTAAAGCAGAAAAATAGTGTCCACCGTTTTCTATCAATAGTTTATACAAATTCTCAACTTTTTTTCATTTCAAGTTAATAATACCTCAAGGGATTATTTACTTGTATTAACTTGTACCAAAATATATGTGCCTTACATTTTTTAATCAGGACATTTCTTAACAAATCCACATCTTCCAAAGCCAAATGCTACATTGGCTTGCTGGAAAAATCCATCAGATTTGGTTAAGAAAATGGGAATGTTTAGGTTTATTATAATGACGATGACGTGGATGTTTGAGCTAAATGATTATGAGAACCATGGAGTGGTGGAATACCGGTATGTGTATCACGAAAGAGCTTGTAGCCTAGCGTTGTAAGGCTTCTTTTTTGGACTTACTCTACAACTACCTCCTACTAACCTCTACCGGCCAAAATCATTTTGACTCACAGCTTTAACAAAATAAAAAACAAATGGTTACTATCCTAATTGTTCCATTGTTCAATCTGTGTTACACTTTCCGACGCTGTGTAGGTTCTTAGACTTGTTGTAAATTCATATGTGTCATTTGGTTGAGTATCTGGGTCAATTATCTCCAAAATGGTTACTAAATGATTGTGTAAGGTATTCACGGGTCAACTGTACCTGTGTTCGTTCCTGATAGCTAAGTATTTGAGGAAGCACATGCTGAATTATTATTCCCTAAGACAATGGTGCCATCCACACAGGCGAAAGCAATACACGGTGGAGGCTGACATCCGAAAAATGCGGCGGCAATTGTGTTTGGTGATTGAAACGTGTTTTCGATCACTGTTATGACGGAATTGAAAGTTATATGGTGTTTGCATTTCACTCTATGAGTGAATCGTTCGTGACCGGTATGAGCCATCAATCATTTAGCCAAAGTTTATAACTTACCCATATCATATCAACCCATTTCAAAAACTTATGGTGACCCATACCAACCTGACATGTCTAAAAATTTGCCCATATGGACCCGTTACTGAGTGAGCAGGTTGTGATTGCCAACTATTGTATTACGGAATATGTCTCTAGAAAAGCAATTTTGCGAAGGTTATATTTCAAAACAACCCAAATATTATGAATGTAAGTCAACAGAACTGTTATTTGAGTTACATTTGTCTAGCGCTGTGTAAGCCTAGCTAAGATGGTTCATGGACTTGTTGTAAAGTCATTTGGGCACTATATGGTTTTAAGGTATTCATGGGTCAACTTTACTCGAGTGTATGTGATCAAGTTGATTGTTTACATGCTATTGCTTGTGAATTTGGTAAACTTGTGGTTGGAATCTGAAAGCTTTTCTTAGTCAATGCGATATCTAATTGCGAATATAACGATATAACAATATCAGACTAACACTCCCACAAACTGCATACTCTAATATAACACGATTAAGAAACGTCAACTCGCAAATATAACAATCTAACTTCATTCAAGTTTTCAACCTGCTTCTTCATTGTTATCAAAGCAATCAAAATAATGTCAGCTAATCAAAAGAACAAAAAAACAAAAATAAACCATTTGCACATTAGATCAGATATTTAGTTACGAAGTTTTCTTAACATTTATAAAGGTTGTGCAAGTGAGTTTGGTATTAATAATTTTCCTAAAGTTTGTAATATATTTTGTTCCACTTTTGATTTGATACAATGCTTTATTCTCGATTTCTTACATAATTCATAGGTAATGTATATCTGTAGTCACAACAAACAAGACAATCGATACTTGTATTATGAAAAGGCTAACAAACCAAAAGATTATAACTACATAATAATCAAATCATCTATTAAGGTATGAATGGGAAAATTTTACAATACTCGTATTACTCTCTTGTGATCGATTTATATCCAACTTTGAGTAAAAAACAAAAAAAAAATAATTTGTTATTAAGTGAATGGATTAGGTCTAACTTTAGGTCTACTTGTTAGGCTTATATATCAAAACTCAAAAACAAATGTTGAAAATATCAAAATTACTTTTGGATGATGCATGCCATTGATTCTCTTTAATAATCCAATCAACAAAACACGAATAAACTAAAACTAAGCCAAAAGTATAGGACAGGTATTTCTTTAACCAAATTCGTGAAACACTTTATCTTTGATTTAGACCTGATACTAAATTTTAGTGACCTATGTACTTTAATTGAATTTGAAACCCCTACAAGAGCGATGATATTCTAGTCTAACTATCACTATCGTATTTTGGGAGGGTCAATTTTATTTTATTTTTTACTACGTATAGTGGGATAATCATTAATCTCCATGGTAGTTGTATACTTGTATCACACTACAAAAAATAACTAATAAAGGTGAAGAGGCTTTCCATATCTTCGTCACTTAAAAGTGGAATCATCTTTCTTCTACAACTTAAGCTATGTTTGGTGCACGAGCTTATCAGAGCTTATCGTAGCATGAACTTATTTTTTTAGAAAAATAAGCTACCATTTAAAATAAGTCTTGTTTGCCTGACACGGCTTGAAGGAGCTTGTTAGAAAAATAAGCTACTAAATAAAATGCTAGGCGTACTAGCATGTAAAAAAAAGCTTCAGCCACATGCTCTAGCAACCAGCTCCAGCGATCCACTCCAGCTCCTACTTGTGCCAAACATACCCTTAATATATACCGATGTTTTAATATTCGGTAATAAGGAATTTAAACCAATTGCATCATCAGTTCGATGGTTCAACTTCTCTCAAGATCCGGCTAATGTCATAACTAATGTGAAACTTACGACAAAATATAAAAACACTAGAAAATCATATGACGATCATAAAACTCATAGGCAGTGTATATCTTATTGTTCAACAACGTATCTTCGTACATGCATATAGTCACAACCAACCCGACAAAGATTTAAAGGAAATCAAAGATTATATAACTACAAAAAGATTTAAAAGAACTAAACAAACAATGATCATACACATCTACATATACAACTCTTATAACTTTTTTTCATTTGTTAACCCCCACATCGTTGATATATAAAATACAGGAGCCAATGTTAAAAAGTCAACCGGTTTTAATGGTTCGGTTTTTTGGTCCCGGTTTAATCCTGGTGGACCAACTCGCCAAGGCGTTATTGTTTGAATCGAGTTAGGCTAAGGCAAAACTGCTTTTTGACAATATTGAAAAAAGGATCAGTTGATTAATTGCCGCTTAGACGCTAATCATCCATCAACCTTTTTGATTTGTGTAAACCGGTCAACGGTAATCAAACTTGACGAAAACCTGCAAATCTTATTGAAAATATTCAAAACTCGCCGTAAGCTTGTTATAATCACTTATAGTCCATGTTTATATCTATTGCAGTATTTTTAAAGAAAATTTTGCCAGGAATACTCAAAACCCAAAATTTATCATAAATGAAAATCCGATTAATTATTGTTTAATCCTGCGTAAACCGATTACAAGCTGCAAGGAAGTCGACTGATGGATTACTGACTCGCAATTCTTGCAACCTTGCTTTTTGATTATAACATTGATTAATATATGTTGCTTTAATAGATATAAACAAAAACTAAATAACGGTAACTTGATTATTTATGACTTTCAATTTTAGGCTTGTTCTTTTATACGTTAGCCAATTCACACCAATACCCCTATGATCCTTTATCATTGCTTGCAATAATCTTGCTGACGACTGATTTAAAAAAGATAAAATAAAACTTTATATTCGTATACCAAAATTTCTTGATATTTATCTCTGGATGAATTGTTATGCGAGTGATCTCATACATAGAGGATATCTAGCTCCAATTGACTTGTCATTGAATAAAAGTGTTTGAGTGTCGTATCAAAAATCTGTAATATTGGTTTACTTTTGTAAACCTTGGTGCATGTTTTTAGTCCCACATCTGGTAAATAAAAGAAAGTCTACACATTTATATATTGTGGCGTATACAGCTCAGTTAAGTTGTGACTAGTATTATATTGTCATTGTCTTGCATGCGATGGTTGTTGAAACAACCAACAACTGTGATTACAATGAAAATTTAATACAAATTTATAACATTTTTTCATCTTAGAATTTTTTTGTTACTTTTTGATGTACCTCGATGTATTTGGTCAACTGGAGTTGAAATTCGCAAGCTTATCGCTGTTGGTTCTCATCGTGTATTTTAGTTAATTAATTGTATTCTAATATGCCCTTCAAAATAAAATGTATTCTAATATATATAAGTAAGATTTATAACATTGACATTTTCTCCAACAATGTTTTAACATACAAAAAAAAAAAAAAAAAAAAAAAAAAAAAAAAAAAAAAAAAAAAAAAAAAAAAACCCTTAAAAAATGGCCCACAACTAGCAGAAAGCTTTAAACTTATTCACACGTCAGGACCCCGCACATAATTTATGACCCATGCCGTGTCACTTGGACAGACCTTAAGCGGGCAGGTCATAAACTCAGACCATGGAGCTTACAGATTATTCATTATTCATTATTCATTATTCATTATTCATTGACCCAGTTCTTTTTAGTCTTTGCTCAACCCATTGATTTGTGGGATAGCATCAAATTTTTTCTTCTTCGGTTTTCTTTCTTTCTAATCTTCTTAACTAATTACTTCTAAAATATTAGCGAAATGGTTCTTGATTGTATATCTAACGTTTTTTATTATACTCATTTGTATTATATTGCCATGCGTTTTTAATCAAACGAGCTCCACGTGTGCTATCAGTCACTATATATGTATATACCTTAAAAAGAATCAAACAATGTGTAAGAAGCTGGATATTCAATCCCACATCGAAAAAACAGATGATATATAGATTCATTATATACTTTGGTGTGTATTATCAACACTAGTTAGCATAAGAGTTATGTTTCTGTAGCATTATTGTGGGTATCGATTGCAACAAAAAAATCAACACCCCAAGCCCTTCTCAGTTATCTGTACAAGTCTTAACTTTTTTTTTCCCTTCAAATCTCACTAGACGAATATCTGTGCAAATCGGTGATATATAAAGGCTGATGATTATATTTACGAAATCATAATTTTGATTTGATCGTTAATGCAAAACTTATGATTCAATTTGTAGTCAATACAAGAGTTTTGTGTTAGAATCGAAAAATGAAAAAAAAAAATTAAATAATATATAAAATATCAATTTAGTAGTAGATTGTTTTATCATTTTTTTGGGTAAAAGGTTTTACCCCGACAAATGTATAACTCACAAAAAAGGCCTAATAACATAGTAAAGTATCATACTTGTAAAAAAAACTGTTCTGAGTAGCGTACTTTTTTTTTCCTTGTTGGTGGGTCAAACTCGACTATTTTGTCCATAAGTGAGTATTTTACAGCCCACTATAGGTAACACGCCATGTCATCCGGTTTTTTTTGTTTATATATATATTTTTTTACTTTTCCAGCTACTCCCCACTGCCGGTCTCACTTCCGGCCACAGCAGCAGATTCCGGTCGCCGGAATAATTTTTCGGCAACCCTTTTTCTTGTCCCACTTTGTAGATCGGATAAAACCCTTCACCCCCGTGCTAACCACGCACCACCACACCCACCGTATCACCTCCACGCGCCTCCCACCGCCACCACAGCTGCCGCCACTATCACCGAAGACCACCACCACTTTTCCTTGGTGGTGCACTATCTGCACCCATTTTCCACCATTTCTATGATGGACCCACTTTTCCTTGGTGGTGCACTATCTAGACGACGATGGGTGTTGGCGGATTGGAGGTGTGGGTGTGGCCGTCTGATGTGACGGAGGTGGTGATGGGGGTGACACTTGGCAGTGGTGGTTGGTGTGAAGGATTAGGTTAGATTTTAAAGATCATGATGATTGTGGTGGTTGTGCTTTGATGTGGTAAAAAGATGAAGATGTGTTTATGTGTTTATGCCAGTGTTTGTGTATTTGTATTTATTTAACAAAAAGCTTAAAATGACGGGTAAACGGATGAGGGGTGGAAAAATACTCACTTATGGACAAAATACTTGACTTTGACCTACAAACAAGGAAAAAATTAAGTACGATACTTTATTTTGATATTAGGCCCACAAAAAACAATACTGTTCAGTACAAATAATGTCTAAGAGCCTATGATGTGAAACTAGAAAAAGGCTTAAATGTCAACCTCGATCACAGATGACAGGCCATTTGGATCAAAAACCATAATATAAAACCGACACTAACAGAATGCAAGCAAAGAAGATCCGTCAACACACCACCTAAGAGTGGTCATCCGAACCATAAAGCCGAAAGTTCTTTAACCTTTTGTCATTGCGCAACTGTAAAAATTCTCATTTATGCATTTAAGTTTATCGGGTATTATAGACAGTTATCATCACTTAAATTTTAAGAATTTCAAGTTTAAAAAATTGTGTATGCCTGCAGTATAAAATATTCACGTTAAAAAATGTTATTTATAACATATAAGTTCTTAACTTTTTGTCATTTAAAAGATGCACGTTGATTATGTTTTACATGAACATTTTAATGTGTTAATTATTGTTATTATTATTATTATTATTATTATTATTATTATTATTATTATTATTATTATTATTATTATTATTATTATTATACATTTGAAACACAAATCCATTTATATATTTTTCATCAAATATTATATAACACGAGAAAAAATAATTACGGTCAAAGTCTGTAGAAAAAGACTTTGAAAAGTCAAACATGGACTTATATTTTAGGACGGAGGGAGTAACTTTTATGAATTTTGTTGTTCCCACATTGGTCAAAGAAAGGCAATTTTGTTTGTTTATATATTGCGGTGGAACTCATTCAGACATGTTAATACAAGCATTATGTAGTCAAGGTGTGCTCATAAATCGGCTTATACAAATTTGTGCTGATTTATGGTTATACTATGGTTAATTAATAACTTTTTGTAACCGATTGTCAACTTTTTGATACGACAAAAGCGCGCAGTTGATCAAGTCAAAGCTTAAAGGCGGGGTTCGAATCTGGACTCCGACTTGGTCAGCCAGTGTTGCCTAGGTAATTTACCGGGATATGCATTCCTTGTTGGGTGGGGGGCTCGGTACCAAAAAGATACACGGACTTGAGATGGTTCCGCCAAATACCATTTTTTTTAATACAAGCTGTTACTTTTTGTAACCGATTGTGACTTTGATATCTTCTTTTGCAATCAAACACATTACTTGATTTCTAACTTCATGCAACCAATTTTTAAAACCCGGGTTGACCCGGCCGGTTCAACCGGTGGAACCGGGAACCGGCTCAGAGACCGGGCCGGATGGGACTGGGTTTTTGCTTGTTTGAAAAACGGATTGAACGCCGGTTTTTTGTTGACCCGGTTTGATAAAACCGGCCGGGTCATTATTTTTTTTAACAAAAATTTAACAAAATGATTTTTTTTCCATTACCTTTCTAAATTTAATTAAAAAATTGAAGTGATAATGACTAATGTTTGTTTAAATTTTGTAAAACAGTAAATTATAGTTATACACTATTTTAGAATCACCAATTAATATAGTTTTCCTATAGATTAATATAATTTAGAATTACTTGTTGAAATTTTTTTTGCCATATTATTATAGATATAGACTTAAAAAGCAAAACTTATTGGTATAATCTCAATGTTCTTCATCGGTTTAATCGAATGTGTGAATAAAAGCGGATAAATTATAAGATCATGCAAATCTAATTATTAAATATAGAAAAAAATATATATATGCATAGGACCGGTTCGACCCGGTGGTTCAACTGGTTGAACCGGTAACCCGGTGACTAAACAGGGTCGATGAAAAAACCGGTTTTTAAAACATTGCATGTAACTAATACATAGATTTTTGTGACTTTGATATTTTCTTTTGTAATCAAAAACACATTACCTGATTTCTAACTTCATGCAAAGGTTGCACCTCAAAAATATAAAACCTTAGCTCATGGAGCAATTTCGATAAGACCATATGATGAAATATCAACGAACGCATGTTATAACATTACGAATATACATATTATAGTCCATACCTTCATTTTGACATGATGTTCTAATACGAAATTTAGTGACTTGACTACATTACGGTTTTATGGATACAAGAGTGGCGGTGTTGGAGTGGGGTGTTGCAACGGTGAACTCAATGAAAATGGTGTAAAGACATTATTTGCTTCTTCGATTTATTGTCCTAGACTGATTGATCTAGTCTGAATTTTCGGGCAACATTATTTTATTTTATTTTATTTTATTTTTTTTTAAGGCAAAATATATTTAGAGAACAAAAGAAAAAACAAGAATACAAAACATGTCATCCCACCTCAATTAACAAGCTAAATAAAAGAGGATGAGACAAAAAAACATAAACAACAAAACAACCAAAGAAACTAGAATTTAACTTCTCACACTACTGGTACATGACAACAACAACAAAAACTAACATGACAGCAACAACAAAAACTAACATGTGAATCAACCATTGACCCAACCAAAAACCAAACTCACAAAAGACAACCATCATTCACGTGAGAAAACTTCCCAAAAGAAATGAAGGGAGACCATAGGCCACTTAAAAACAAAACAACCATATAAATGCCTTCTGTACCAAACTACCAATAAAACTTGTACATGAAATTCCCACTATGCAGACTTATTCCCAAGCAGCACGAACACTCAACACATAATACTTTGCCAAACACAAACATAGCACCTGATGCCACATGATATCAAAACAGCATGATAGGCCTACTGAAATAAGCTGAACTTGTAGATGCAAATCCCCATATTGCAGACCCAGACCCAAACAGCAGATGCCGAAACCACATTATACCCCAACATCAGAACCTGATGCCATTTTATATCCATTTTATATCCAAGCATGCCACTTGGTATAGGATGAAGCAAAAGTCAGGTGGCATAAACCAATTCCGATTCAAAATTGAAATTATAGACTACCTAAAACTACTTGCAGCCATAACCCAATTACCATTATCAGTAACACCGATATCACAGAACACTTGCAACTGACCTCGAACACAAACTGATGCATAACAGACATCACATAAGCAATTGCAGCTGACCTCAACCACAGAAAGTGTTGCAGAAACAAACATCATGCAAATCCAAAGTCACTGTAACCGAATTTTTATAGGATCCCATAACCAACGTTGCCAATCAATCTCTTTATATTTATTTGACCTTCTTATAATCCACTTGTAACTTTTTAATTGAATATCTTGAAAAATCTTGTTTGTACTTGAAATCTTATTGCCGAACATACGTGCATTTCTTTCTTTCCAAATAAAGTACCAGGTAGTCCATATCACCGCTTGCCAAACACGAACTAAGAATGTAGGGACATTTACGTTTCCGTTTGATGAAAAGAATTCATTAATAGAGAAAGCATTAACACCCCCCACATTCCACCAATTAAAAGTTTTATCCCAAACGCTCCTAGCTAAATCACAAGTGATCAAGCTATGAGCGCAAGATTCCACAATATTATTACAACATGGACAAAGAACCGAGTCCAAGTCGACACCTCTTCTCTCTAGCTCTACACGAACTGGAAGTCTACCTCTTAGAGCCCTCCACACGAAGATGTTTACTTTCTTAGGTACCAACTTGTTCCATAGTGTTTCTTGGCCTCCATTTTCCGAACTTTGAGCCTTTTCCTCGATCAATCTTGATAACTCTTTGACCGTGAACTCACCGTCTTCATCAAGCGACCACCTCCATCGATCCCTACAATTATTAGAAATAACGACATGTTGTAGAGCGTCTAAAAGCTCCTCGAACTCCTTAATAACTCTTCCCCTAATATTTCGGGCAACATTGTGGTCTAAGATTCCTATGTATAGAATGGTACGAAAAATAGTTTCTTTTCTTTGATACAATACAATACTTTGTTCAAGTGACATAGTTTCTAAAAACAATTAGTAACTAACATTGATGTCAGATCATTTTTTTTAAAGACCGCCATTTACTAAGCAAAAATCAACAAAGTTTAAAAGAGGGGCATCCCACTGGTTCAAACAAGATGGTTGTAGAAGAGGACCATAAATGGGAAATTGGCAAAAAAAGGCATCATACTTGCCACCTTTTGTCATTGTATGTATCATACTTTTTTTTTTTTTTTTTTGATTATAGCACTAACCTTTTTAAATCATGTCATTGTGTGTACTTTGTGACCATTTTACCCCTACTTTTTTCAAATTTTGAAGGGTAAAATGATCATTTCACATGGCCAAAGTACACACAATGACACGATTTAAAAAGGCTAGTGCTATAATAAAAAAAAAAAGTATGATACATACAATAACAAAAGGTGGCAAGTATGATGCCTTTTTTTGCCAATTTCCCACCATAAATTTAAAACTTACTCCAATATTTATATCAACAATTTGCGAGAGGCTTTACTGTTCAAAATTAGTCTGTGTAGTTTACGTGAGATTACACAAACAGTCCTAGAAAAAGTGAAAAAATCATCATGAGGTTGGTTTACTTGCTATTGGAGAAACAGAGCTTACATAAATAGTCTTTGTCAGTTACCTTTTCTTTTTAACAAACTTTGTTTGTTACCTCACTTTATTAAAAACCGTCAATTTAAAGAACAATTTTCCATTCTTATTGGTCCATTGTTCAATACTAGAACCAGCATGAATAGTTTATCAAGTTATGGGTCCATTCAGTGGATCTATCAACCGTATATTGGGATACTATGAGTACGTATTGGTAATGGATGTTCTATATTATAGTGGACTGCAAGATGTGAGATTGGAGTATTGTGCGGGAGATAACAAGGTTAGGATGTCAATGTTGTAAGGCCATAGGATCTTCGGTATTACAAGCCTCAGGTCTTACAAGCTTTGGGTATTGCAAACTTTGGGTTAGAGACTTCCGATGCAGCGGGAAGTGATGTATTTTGTACCCGATATTATGGTCTTCGAGGTATCCTTATAATAATAAATACAACTAACCCCTCTAAGCTTGCTCCGATATTCAACAACCCAAAACCCGTATCCACCCATTACCCAACCAACCCGTTTTGCCACCATCGTTCAAAATAGTTATTTCAGTTAAACTTGTAAAATAGTTGAGCAAAAGAAAAAAAAAATCAATACCGAGAAACAAATATGGAACGTGGCAACAAAAATAGAGATCCTAGAAGAGGTGGTCGTGGATCGAGAGGTGGATCGAGAGACGCAATTCGTCCTTGAATTCAATCACAACCCGGTCACGAATCATCTTCTTCACAACCCGGGTACTACCCACAAATGTACCCGCAATCTCCACCATTTTTCTACACCCAACAACCCCTCCCGCAACTTCCTACAAACTTCGAGCCGTTTAATCATGAATATACCCAACAACCCCCACTGCAAATGTCTACTAACTTCGAATCGTATGAGCCGCGCTATACCCAACAAAAAAGGCGTGATCGGGTTAGTGAACCGTTACCCATTCGTGATGATACCGATGATGATGAATATTTCGACAATGTTGACATGGTACCCGAGACACAACCAATTGATGAAGAACAAGTCGAAGAGGAGGAACAAGTCGAAGAGGTCGAAGAGCAGGTTCAAAAGGAAAAAAAACCAAGTAAGGTTTGGACGTCCGATGAGGAGGAGGCATTAGCTAAGTCTTGGATTAAAATTTCGGTGGACAAAGAATTGTTTGGTTGATATGGATCACCATAAGTTTCAGAAACGGGATTGATATGGGTGAGTTTGGATAGATGATTAATGGCGCATAAAGGTCACAGACGATTTACTCATTGAGTGAAATACAAACACCATTACGATTTTAATCCCCTCTAATCCCCTCATAAAAGTGATAGAAACCACCTTTATAATTTAGCATTTGTAACATCATGTTGGATTCAAAAGTCTAAATTTCATGTGTTCAGTCTTTATAATTTATAGTGCTTCTTACAATATGAAACAAAGTAATTGTATTTATTACAACTATACTCAATTTTTAACATTCAAATTTCGGCTCCTTCTTTATAATCTATAGCCAATATCCTCTGAAACGTCTCACTATTCTTTAATCATCACTTATGATAAACCTATTTTTGCTTATAATTGACATTGGTATAAGTGAGCTAATGCTCGTCGAAATCATATGATAAAATTTTTAATTTCGGTATAAACTGTCGTGTCACTAAATAACTTTGTTTGAGTTTGATATCAAATTTTTGCAGTCCCACGTTTGTTAAAGATACAAAATTTTGTTTAATCCCACAAAGGGTAAAAAGAAAAGCCTTTGCTTAGTTATATACATTGGCGTATATGTTTTATACGTGTTGGAGACTGGTGTTATATTGTTGGTATCTAGTGTTGGATATTGTTAAAGAAAAAAAATATCATCTCTTCCTTGAGTTCAACAATTCATAAAAATTTCTAACTTTTTTTATTTTATTTGTAATAGATAAGATAGATGATATATACATAGTTCTAAACTTCGGGATTAATTCTCGTTCTACTAAAAGTAACTTTCTTTGAATTAGATATCAATTTTCTAATAGGTTCCCAAGATAAATAAATAAATAACTACTCGGTATAAAAACAACACAAACGATGTAGATTAAGATTTCTACACAAGTTTTTGTTTCATTACTTTTTCTAATGAACTAACTTTGCAGTTCCCGTTGGTTAAAGAAACAAAATTTTGTTTAGTCCCACATGGCGTAAAGAGAAAAGCCTTTACTTAGTTATATACATTGGCATACATGTTAGAAATTGGCATTATGTTGTTGGTTTCTGGTGTGGTACTCTTTAAGAAACAAAATAGTCGCCATCCCTAGATATCAGGAATTTAGTATAAATTTCTAACTTTTTTTTTTTTTTTTTTTTTTAATATGTAAGATAGATGATATATACTATATAGTTTTAAACTTTGGGATTAGTTATCGTGCTACTAAAAGTAACTTTCTTTGATTTAGATATCAAATTTCTAATAGGTTCCCAAGATAAATAAATAAATAACTACTCGTGATAAAAACAACACAAACGATGTAGATTAAGATTTCTACACAAGTTTTTGTTTCATTACTTTTTCTAATGAACTAACTTTGCAGTTCCACGTTGGTTAAAGAAACAAAATTTTGTTTAGTCACACATGGGGTAAAGAGAAAAGCCTTTACTTAGTTATATACATTGGCATACATGTTTGTACGTGTTAGAAATTTGTATTATGTTGTTGATGTCGTGCGGTACTCTTTAAGAAACAAAATAGTCTCCATCCCTAGATATCATGAATTTAGTATATATTTCTATTTTTTTTAAAAGGGGAATTGCATATATACCCACTAAAACATGAATATTTGCATATTTTCCCAAAACACAAGTTTTTAATGCACAATGTACAATGATGTTTAAGCTTGTTTTGGGTATATATGCAAATATACAAATTTTAGTGGGTATATATGTAATTGCCCATTTTTTAAATTAATATCATAAAATCAATCTTTTTTATTTGTTAGGCCACCATCTTTTATTTTCTGCACCAATCCTAAGGTTATCAAATTCTCGTTGATGGATACTATTCAATGAAAAAACAATATTTAAATCCTTGGGATTACCAATTCGTATGAATTTCTAACTTTTGTTATCTTTGATATTAATATAAGTATCAACCAAAGACTTTGGTAGGGTGGTATTAGATTAGCTTATTAATCAAAAGGTTGTGGATTCAAATCTTATTGGAGTCATTTTTGAAACATTATGTGTAAGATAGATGATCTAAACGTGTAAAACGTTGCCGTTGAGAGAAAGACATTAAAGAGTTTTTCTTTTACGTAATATGTACCTCATTTGATTAATAATTTTCTATCAGTAATTGATGTGATGAATATGAGAAACATTGCATAGCAATGACTTCAATACATACGTCATCATTAACACCTGTTCAATATAAGTTATTAATTTGATTCTTTTTATGTTATGATAATATGTACTACTTATACACGTTCTCACTTATTACTATTACTATATATATAATGCAGCGTCATGAAACGACGCATGCATTGTCGTTTTGGCTTTGCCAGCTTTTAGCCCAGCCCGTTACATTTGTCTAGGCCCAAATTCTTGGCCCCATACATTTGCCACCGCCTCACCATATCTATCTTCTTCGTGGAATCTCGAGACACACAAACACTAATCCACCGCCTGTCTCTCTGTCTCTCCCACCCGTCCAGCAGGGACGAAAGTCGGCCTTAGTGATCCGACGGTGTTGTTGCCTCGTGTGCCACCGTTCTGTCAGACGATTTTCTGATTATTTTGGTTTCCGTACATCTATCAGTTAACTTAATAATGAACATGGGTGCACCTGATGATGAACCTCATGCTATGCCAGACGTTGGTTGTCACATACCAGTAGCACAATTCTTAAATCAGTGAGCAAACTTCCTTACCTTTTTGCTGCCATTGAGCCACACGGATGCTTGCCATTCAGGGACAAGGTATCATCTTATCTTAGTATTTTTATCGTTAAAGGTTTTGCGTTGTGGTATTTGGTAATTCGTTTATTTTTGGTACAACAAAAGGAATATATTGATGCAGTTACACCGACAGGATAGGCGGTATGTTGCATCTCATAAGCATTGACAATACTTTCGTGTGTTAAAAATCTGTTTATCTATCATATGATTTGGCTGCTTCAATTGAAGATGAAGATGTTGAAAAGTTTACACATGCTATTAAGGCCTTCGATAGCGTCACTAACCAGGTAAGATGACTGAAACCATTTTATAATTTCATTAAGTAAATAGAAAGAAGACAGAAGTCATTGTGTTGGACTACAGTTAAACACATCAATACTCTTCATTTAGGTTGTATCTTATCCAAGAATTATAAGGTACCTGATTTATTGAGCGACTGAAACAGCAGTAGCTGTTGGAGCTGGAGAAGATGCGGATGGATTTTCAGGGGGACTTGGAGATGCAGAAGAAGGTGATTATGGTATTAGTGCCGAACTTCAGGGGGGGGGGGGGGGGTCCAGTTGCTTCAATAAATTCGATATACAACGTACGTTATTATGTCTTTCTATATTTGAGAATGGAAATACTTTTGGTTTTGTATATTAACTTCTTACGTTTATGGTGTGGTATCATACAGAAAGCTTGAAACGAAGAACCGATAATTTAGATGATTTGTCGAATTCGAGGCTTCAACAGGTACACTTTACTTTCTTCTTGGACACTCTGATCTGGACATAGAAAGGAATATAAAATTGTAAATTTGACTCGGGTTTTTCGTACATATATAAACAACGGGGCGTTTCATCATTATCACACCATTGTTCCAGATTTGCTTCAAGATACTGGATTTCATTCATGGCGGCGAATTTTCTTTTCCACAACATGTACAACACGTTCCTACATCGTCTACCTCCTGACACAGTCGCTGGTGCTGAAGTTGAGGTTTATATATTTTTTTCGCCTTGGTTTAATTACATGTGGGTAACAAAAAACGAAAAGCAAAAGGTTTGGTTTGAATTCATCTGTTCTTGCTTTGGTCAGTATCTGTTCGCCCATCTTTATGACACTAACCTTTACCTATTGTGAAATATATGTAACAGACATCTTCTTTATGATCCAGGCGTGAGCAATCTTACGATTTCCCTATGGTGAAGCGTTGTTACAGGAGTACAAGGACCAGCAAGAGGAGGGAGAGCTAGCACCTCTGAAGTTGGCAGTTGGCGCGTAATTTGAAGATCAACTTCTTAATGCCATTTGTTCTGATTATAAGTTTTGGGTAAGGTTTCTATGTACCATATTTCATGACTTCGGTTAATTGATGTTTGCATTGCCTCTTAATGGAATATATTAGTGGTAAATAACTACTAATACGATCTTTTGGAACGGGTAGGTTGAAATCGCGCCGTTTGGGTGTTGAGATTCGGGCTGAAACGGGTGGGTTTGGATACTGAATCCAGGGCTGAAATGGGGCTGAACGTGTGCGTTTGGGGACTGAAGCGGGGCTGAAATGGGTGCGTTTGTGTGCTGAAATGGATAGGTTTGGGTGCTGAAATGGGTGGGTTTTTATTCTGAAACGGGAGCTGAATTGGGGACTGCGTTGGGTGGGTTTTGGTGCTGAAACCAGGCTTGAAACAGGCTTGCTCGGGCTCTGAAATGAGGGCTGAAACGGGTGGGTTTAGGGGATGAGAAGGGTGGGGTTCGGGTGCTGAAATGGTGCTCAAATGAAGCGGCTCTTAATAGGTAATTGGCTACTTTGTTAATGTTTTGTAGTGCTTCCTGGAGTGGTATCGATGTTTCTTAATTTGTACATTGATGTGAAAACATAAAGGAGGTGAGCTGAAACTACTAAACAATTTTATCTGTTTTATATACATTTTTATTTATATGACCATAAACGGAAACCTCAACCAGAGAGATCGCGCCTTTGATATATAGCAAAATTAAACGCGGATGTTTGCTGCGAGATCACCGCCCCGCCGCAACGCGGCGGCTCGCAGCCGTCCTCGTTTTTATAATGTTGGAGAAAGGAAAGTTTGGTTGTTTATATATTGTAACGTAAATGGTACAGATATGTTTATATTAGTATCTTGTTATCGTTGGTGACCATTGTTTATGGTAAATATACACACAGTGGCGGATCTAGAATTTTTTAACATGGTGTGCACAAGCGGTGACACCATGAGTGGTTTAATCAATAATTTGAAGTGGATTCGGGTCGGGTCGGGTAGGCTATAAACATTTTTTTCCTTCTATTTATAACGATTTTTAATGAATTTAACTAGTAGGTGTATTTTTCAAGCAATAAAATACATATGCAAACTACTCTCCCTGTCTCATTTTCTTTTTCCATCATACCTTTTGGTTTATCCCGAATTGCTTAAATTCGCTAGATTGTCCTTTATCAAAATTGTTATTTACAAAACTCTATAAAAACTTTAAATAAGTGTCAAATGTTAAAATTGTCATTATTAATAATATATGGAAACCAGAGGTTAAAACATTGTACTAGTAGAAGATAATATTTTTTATGGTTTTTGCTAACCACAACCCATTGGGTTGTGATTAAGGTTTCCTTAATTGAAAAATTTACCGTTAATAAACATCAAATATTCTATGTTTATCAACATATTCTATAATTAGAATCACTAAATATGCATAAATTTGAAAATAATGAGTTCATTAAATGTTATATTTACACAAATGTTAACCCTAATCACAACCCAGTGGGTTGTAGTTATCAAAACCCACCCTCCCATAAGGAGGGTATCTACTCATTTGATGCATCGCTGACTTGTATGGTGTGAATTACAGGTTGTACAGTTTGACCAAACCCCTTCTAATGTGACAGAGGGTATATATAACACATTCATATTTAATTATTTAAATTTTAATATTGGTAGTGATTAGACTAAAGTGTGGCGCAGTGAGCTATTTATAGGAATTGAGAGACTTTTGGAAATCGAGAGCCAAATAAAATATCATATTCAATTCAAATAAATCTTTCATCTTCAAACTATTTCGAAATTGTAGCAAGCAATACTCAGAAATATCTTCTTTTTCTTCTTTTCATCATCTATTTCGAAATTGTAGCAAGCAATTCGTCACATAACTGAAATGGGTATGCACTCCTTAATTTTTTTGCTGTTTTTTGAGTATGCATTCAATGAAAAAGATGACCATATAAACCAAATATCCAGATTTTTAACAATACTACAAGCTTTTACACGTGCATGGGTGTAAATCCGCCCCTGTATACACAATACCAAAAGGAACGATCTCAAACGCTTATGTCATACGATTGTAAACTTTTTGATTTGATACAATGATTATTTCGGATAAATTTTTGCGATCTTAGATTTGATTTAATAACTCTTTGTTGTTTGCTCAAATTGCAGATTCAGTTCTTACGTTTTCAAAAGTGCATGTGATAATTTTAATTTTAAATTATCCTTAGAATGGTTACTATATGGTTTTCTTAGATATTCACTGGTCAACTATAATTGAATAACTGAATGTGTTTGATTGGGTTTATGTATATTTGATCTTAAATGTACGCTGAATTTGGCAATTTGTGTTTGGAATCTGATAACTTTTCTTAGTCAATGCAGTATGACATGTTCAAGTTGTGCACTAGATTTCATTATTAGGAAATGGTTCTTGATCATGGAGTTCGTTTCAGTTCTATCTTCTTTGACTTATGGCACATAATGGTCAACTCTAGTCTTCAAAGTTGCAGGTTCATAATTTATAATTATTGGATTGATTCCAAATTTTAAGTTGGCAGATGTTCATTGTGTCATCAATCTTATATGGCTTATCACGGCATGGGCTTATATTAGTACTAGTAGCTAGTAGGTTTGACATCTTTGGACTTCAACTATACATCAAAGTCAACCACTTTCAGCCTTTCGCAACCCTGTTTTTTTTTGGGCAATCAAGGGATTATATCCGGTGAATAAAATAAAAATGATAAGAGTTTACGTACATGGAAGAGTGGTCATGATCCACCCTTCGATATAAAAACTATGTGTTTTGGACAATGCTCAAAAACACAACACCCAATGAGACCAAGCTAGAGAACAAAGAACAAATAAAAGCGAACACAGTAAACTACACTAGCCCTCTAGCTCACCAAAATTCAAATAGTCAGCCTATTAGAATGCTTGAAATCTGCCATGTCTTTCGCATCTTGTCTACCCGAGCCTTCTTCTTGAATTGAATAGAGGCAAGCTTTAATCTAACCATATCAACAATAACCTTGGACAGAAGCTCGGGATTCCTCTCGCCTTTTACATGCACACGATAGTTCCTCTCTTGCCTTTCGCAACCCTTTATAATACCTCCTTTTATATTTTCTAGATTTTAGTTCAAATACTTCCTTATACTTGCTATGAACTACACGAAAGCAACACAAAAATCACCTATATGTGCAATTGTGCATCGGATATGATATTCCCAATTATATCAAACAACCAATGTTATAGTTCTATTGCTTCATAATAGATTGTGTTAACATATGGTACCATTGAAAACTGCATTTGAGCATGGGATCAATTTTTATGGCTTTCACAAAAGTGAGGCATCATGGACGGAAATAGAGCTAGAAGTGATTGGGTGCACAATCATATAACATAAGGGGAAAAAAAGAAAATGAAAGAAATGCATATTTCTAATTAAAATAATTGAGTTAAGTGAACTCGCCTATTTATTGACTAACTAACAATAACTAGAAACACAATGCATTGAGATCGGATGCGTATAAAAATTTTCAATGTTTTCTACAGAAATTAGCAGTAAGAAATGAAATATGTGACACCGCGAGATCTCCTAGTTGTGTCTCTCTAAGAAAGTCAGTTACAGAGTAAATCATACAAGTTCTCAACTTTATGTGAACTTGATATATGTCTTTAATGTAGCGAGTACTCAACTTTTTATGAGCTTAATGGTTTGTGATGTATTTAGTACTTCATTTTGTTCCTAAATTCAGCAACAAATATTATGTTTCTAACAACTTGTATGAAGTTTGTAATCCCACATTGGCTAAAGAAAGAACGTTTAGCTTCTTTATATATGCTGGTGTAAAATATTTTCTTAAGTTGACACAAGTGTCATGTAAACATTTTGTGTGTTTACATGACCGTCTTACAGATGGTCTTGTATGGTCATAAATGTTAACTCATACTAGTCAACTTTTTTTTATCTTGTTAGTTGCACACCTTATTTTATTCCTAATTTCATCCAATTAGATTTTTTCCCACAACAGTTTGAGAGTAAAGTTAGCCAAAAATAGCTGTGTACTAAAAAGGGGACTTAACTTTGCCTGCTTTGACTCTAAGCGGGTCATCCGGCCAAAAATAAATAAATAGATAAAAATTGTCGAATAAAAATATGTGAAAATTAAATTTTTGGATGATGCATTGATGCCATTGGAAAAAATACTTTTCTAGTATTCAAATAATAAACAGGAGCAAAAATAAGGGTAACTTCTAATCAGCAAACACATCTTAAAAACGTAACTTCCAATCTTTGGCTTGTTCTTTATATTTTAGCCAATTCCCACTCACAATTGACTTTAGTAAGAATAGACTACAACTAAACCAAAAGTACACGACACATATTTTATAAACAAATTCGTGCAATACTTTATTCTTGAGAAAAAGTGATGCCCCATTCATGATTATTCAACTCCAATTGCATTGCCATTAAATAGTCGTAACTGAGTTTGGTATCAGCTTTATCATAGCTTGGAAATAATATATCTTTGTATTGATACTTTTATAAGAAATTGTTTTAAGCTTTTCAATCCCACATGGACCAAAGAGAAGATATATTGCTTCTTTATATACTTCTGAGTGTACACTTATCACGTGTGTTGATTAGTATTACGTTGATGGAATACTATATTGTCATTAGATTATAACAAGGAATCTAATGGCCATTTAGTTTCCATTGACTCATATAGTATCTCCACTTTTTATCATTTTGAATACTTATGATTTGGTTTTCTTAGTGCAAATATAAGTAAGTTTGTGACTGATGTTGGTAATTATGTTCAACAACAATGTCCTATCTTGGTAATTAGACTTTTCATAAGCATGCTAATTTGTTATCTATACTTTTTTGTAGTGGATATGTTAGGTTAATCGCATAATTAGAAGTCGTCTTTATACTGGCTATAAGCTGGCTTAACGAGTTACGGAGTACATTAGAAGAATGTGTATGTTAGTTTAGCGTTGGATAAAACCACTCACTCACATCCATTTAAGACAGTTTTTTTTTTTTTCTTTTTTTTTTTTTTTTTTTTTTTTTTTTTTTTTTTTTTTTTAACACGATGCACAAGTACACATTCCATATACTACCTCTACCCGAAACCAAGTTTACTAACAAAACGAGGAATGTCGTAAGTAAAGCGAATGTAAATAAGGAAAATATCTAATGGCTCCTTAAGACCATGGTGACATAACCACCGCCCCGATGGCGGAGACATACCACGGAAGCTGCAGCGGGACTGAAACATGTTTTCTATCACTGTTATGACAGGATTGAAAGGTAAATGGTGTGTGTTTATTTTAGAATTTCCACTTTATTGAATGAATCGTGTGTGATGCGCGCACATGACTTGTTAATTATCTTACTAACTAGATCAACTTCTATTACACTTACTCTTCTAACTTAGAAAGGTGAAAGCTTCTTTTTTCCTGTCCCACATCGATCCAGTAGAAGAAAGGTTGCCTCCTAATATAATGTGGTACTTCATGTAAATTGAAATTTGTATTAAGTCAGAAAACAACTTCTAGCCAGCTGTCAATTTTTTTTTTTTTTTTTTTTTTTTTTTTTTTTTTTTTTAACGGCGGAATTTTTCTAGCCAGCTGTCAATTTATGCAAGGTTTTAATTTTTTGTCAATCTTGATCTCGATATTGGAAAATCTATATTCAAGTATGTAGGTTGATATTCACATGTCGTTGGTTTGTAGTGTTGGATGTTGTATAAGTAAGCATTACAAACTGACAATTTATATAAGTTTCATGTAGATTTTTATTATGTTGGTCAATTTATACAAGTTTTATGTAGCGAGATTTGTATTATGTTGTTGGTTTATACTTTTTAGTGTTGGATGTTGTTCCAGGAGAAGACCAAAACAATGTGTAAAAAGACATATAAAGCTAGTATTTGATAACGTCAACAACCTAGAACAATGGGGCAGTGTATGAAGTATGGAATAGTGAGGAGTGAAAGATGAACATACTTGGTCCATACTATACACTGCTCATAGGAGGATTGGTTGGTTACTCCCTCAAGGTATGTGTTCCCAAAGGTTTGAAGCCATTTTAGATATAGAAATATATAACCTTTGGTATAGCTATTGACTGGAGGGGAAATGGGTTCCTAGTGATGCCTTTTACCCGTTCTACCTTGATCACTGTGGATGCGGGTTGAGTGGTATTGGTGGGAGGGTGAAGGGAAATGTAGCTAGATAGTATGTACATTGATAATGTGAATTTCAATTGTATAAGGGTAGCAGCAATAGTGTAGTTGCTATGGTTTGTTGATTGTCAGACTTATGTCTTGTCTGACATTTTTGTTGTTCCATCTTATATCAGATGTATATTTTCATTTGTATATCTTCATTGTATCTGGTTTTGGGGAGATGTCCAAACCAGTTAGACTTATGTTGTACAAAAAATTTTGGAGCTAATAGAATTCACCTTTGCGCGCGCGCAAAAAAAAAAAAAAAAAAAAAAAAAAAAAGAAAAAAAAGCTAGAACAATTATTTATTTATTTATTTATTTTTAATTTAACCAAAGGCCTATTGGCCCAACGGTATGTGAGCGGCCCATTAACCTAGAGGTTGTGGGTTCAAGTTTCGTTTTGGAGACATGTGAGATTGAATTTGTGAAATAAGTAGTGTAGGTTGTTGGAAAATTTAGTGCACTTGAGAGATCAATTCACACCTGGTAATGGGTTTGGAGGTATGGAGTATACACCCATTTGGTCACTGAATCCCCTGAATCAATAGTGGTTATGTATTGAATCTGCTGCTAGGATTCTGCTGACAGCTGATCTTGCTGCTAGGATTCTGCTGACAGATGATCCTGATGATAGCTGATTCTGCTGCTGATAGCATTCTGCTGCTAGTGAGAATCTGCTGATAGCATCAGCAATTCTGCTGCTAGGTTTTAACCACTGATCCCTATTATTATGAAAATTATTATGTTATAATTAATGGGCCGTTAATTATACATAATACCATGGGCTAGGGTTTGAGTATTCTCTATTATAAATAGATGTCACATCATTCTGCATGGATATAGATAATACGAAACCCTAAACACTTAAATACGCATCTGGTTCTTGGTTTGTGCCTAAAACAAGAACATCACTTGGTCTTATCCCATAGAGATATTCGTGTAACCCAGGCATAGGGTCGAATAGTTTCTATTGGAAAGTGATTCCACGATTTCAAGTGAATATCCGGTACCTTATTGATTATCTTAACCCTAATCTGGGAACTGTTTACAAATAACAACCAACAATCAATAGAAACTATTAGTGATAATCAATGGCTGCTGCTATGAGACAAATGGCTGCTAACTTTTCCAAGTTGGAAAAGTTTGAAGGTGTTGATTTCAGAAGGTGGCAAAAGAGGATGCACTTCTTATTGTCAAGTATGAATGTGGTGTATGTTCTCATGACTGAGATTCCAGAAGATCATGGAGATGATGCTACTATGGATCAGATGAGGGCAAGGAGCAAGTGGGAGAATGATGACTACATATGCAGAGGTTTAATTCTCAATGGTATGTCTGATTCTCTATTTGATATTTATCAGAATGTTGAAACTTCTCAAGAACTATGGGATTCCTTGGAAGACAAATATATGGCTGAGGATGCATCAAGTAAGAAGTTCCTTGTAAGTAATTTTAACAATTACAAAATGGTTGATTCTAGACCTGTCATGGAACAATACAATGAACTTCTTAGTATACTTGGTCGATTCACACAACACAAGATGAACATGGATGAGGCTATTTCAGTCTCTTGTATCATCGATAAACTACCTCCCTCTTGGAAAGATTTCAAGCATATGCTTAAGCATAAGAAGGAGGAGTTAACTCTTGTTGAGTTGGGCAGTCACTTGCGCATTGAGGATTCACTCAAAGTTCAAGACATTGACAAGCCAAAGAGTAGCACTGCTACTGGTCCATCAGTTGTCAATATGGTGGAGCATAACAACTCCACTAAGTACAATGACAACAAGGGCAAGCGTAAGCATCAAGATAACACCAAATCTGATCCTAACAAGAAACCTAAGGTGACTTGTTGGAAGTGTGGGAAACCTGGACACTTCAGGAAAGATTGCAAGGGTGGTAAAGTTGGAAACAAATCCAATGGATCAGGCACAGGTGGAGGGAATGGTAACACCAATTCTCTGAAAGGTCAGTATGTGTTTAATAAGTCTTTTAAGATTTATTATGTTACATATATATCTGACATTTACTTTGTGCAGGATGATGATGTTGCGTGGTGGGTTGACTCTGGAGCAACAATTCATGTGTGTAAAGATAGAAGCTGGTTCAAGACCTACAAGTCAATGAATGATGGTTCTATTCTTCACATGGGAAACGAGTCAACTGCCCTGGTGCATGGAAAAGGATGTGTTGAGTTGAAGTTTAGTTCTGGAAAGATTGTTTCTTTATTTAATGTTTTACATGTTCCTGATATTAGAAAGAATTTGGTTTCTAGTAGTGTTTTGAATAATTGTGGTTATAAACAGATTATTGAATCTGATAAGTTTGTTTTATCTAAAAATGGTGTGTTTATTGGTTTTGGTTATTTATGTAATCAAATGTTCAGACTTAATATTGTTCATGATAATATTGATTCTGCTTTTATATCTACATCTAAACTTTATGATTCAAACCTATGGCATGCAAGACTTGGCCATGTACATTTTAAAAGAATGCAAGATATGTCCAAGGATGGGTTAATTCCAGCCTTTGATGTGAACACTGAAAAGTGTAAAACTTGTACGTTGAACAAGATAACTAAGAAACCTTTTCAAGGAGTAAAACGTGAAACTAAAGTTTTGGAGTTAATTCACAGTGACCTTTGTGATTTACATGCTACTCCCTCTTTGGGGAATAAGAAATACTTTGTGACTTTTATTGATGATGCTTCTAGGTTTTGTCATGTTTATTTATTACATTCTAAAGATGAAGCATTAGATAAATTTAAAGTATTTAAAACTGAAGTTGAATTGCAACAAAGTTCCCTGATCAAAAGATTAAGGACTGATAGGGGAGGTGAGTACATGGATACTCTGTATTTTCAGTCTGTTGGTATAATCCATGAAATGACTGCCCCTTATACTCCTCAGCAAAATGGTATTTCTGAAAGGAAAAACAGGGTGCTGAAGGAGATGGTTAATTCCATGTTGTCCTATTCAGGGCTGAGTCAAGGGTTCTGGGGTGAAGCTATGTGAACAGCTTGCTATTTATTAAATAGGGTTCCCAACAAAAGGAACAAAGTTACCCCTTATGAACTTTGGACTAAAAAGAAACCTAACCTTAATTATCTTAGGATATGGGATTGTAGGGCTGTTGTAAGACTCCCTGATCAAAAGTAGAAAACTTTGGGTGAAAGAGGCATTGAATGCATCTTTGTTGGATATGCTGAGCATTCCAAGGCATATAGGTTTTATGTTATAGAACCTAATGAGTCTGTTTCAATTAACTCAACAATTGAATCAAGGGATGCACTATTTGATGAGAACAGATTCTCATCTATCCCTGGACCAAGTCAAAGGATTCCAAATGGAACCAATGACGATGGTGTTTCAGAGGTTCCTGCTGATGAGGTTCCTGCTGAGGTTGTGGAACAACAACCTGAACCTGAGCTCAGAAGGAGCAATAGGGTGAGTACTCCAAAGTCATTTGGACCTGAGTTTCAATTATACTTAATTGAAGGTACAAGGAGTGAGGTCTCTGACCAATACTCTTATTGCTTCATTGTGGAGGATGATCCCAAAACATTTGAAGAAGCAATGAAGTCCCAGGATGTTGCTTTCTGGAAAGAAGCAATTAATGATGAGATGGACTCTATCATGGGCAATAACACTTATGTGTTGACTGATCTACCACCTGGTTGCAAACCTTTAGGTAGCAAATGGATTTTCAAAAAGAAAATGAAGGTAGATGGAACTGTTGAAAAGTTCAAGGTAAGATTAGTTATTCAAGGCTTTAAACAAAAGTCAGGAATAGACTACTTTGATACTTATGCTCCAGTGGCACGTATCAGTACCGTAAGATTGCTAATTGCTTTGGCATCAATTCACAATCTGATTATTCATCAGATGGATGTGAAGACAGCTTTCTTGAATGGTGATTTAGATGAGGAGGTTTACATGAACCAACCTCAGGGCTTCATCATGCCTGGCAATGAAAACAAGGTGTGTAAACTGATTAAGTCTCTTTATGGACTAAAACAGACACCTAAGCAATGACATCAAAAGTTTGATGAAGTGGTTTTGTCTAGTGGTTATTTACTTAATCAAGCTGACAAATGTGTATATAGCAAATTTGATGAATCTGGTAAAGGAGTCATCATTTGTCTATATGTTGATGACATGTTGATCTTTGGCACTGACCAAAATCAAGTTGATCTTACAAAAGAATTTTTGTCAACAAAATTCTCCATGAAGGATATGGGGGAGGCAGATGTTATCCTTGGCATAAGGATTAAACATGAAAGTAACAAAATTTCTATTTCACAGTCTCATTACATTGAGAAGGTGTTAAAGAAATTTAATTGCTTTGATTGTACTCCAGTGAGTACTCCCATGGATACAAGTGAGAAGCTAATGCCTAATACTGGCAAAGCTGTATCTCAACTTGAGTATTCTAGGGTGATTGGCTGCTTGATGTATGCCATGACTTGTACAAGACCTGATATTACTTTTGCTGTGGGTAAACTGAGCAGGTATACTAGTAATCCTAGTGCTCATCATTGGCAAACAATTCAGAGGGTCTTTAAGTATTTGAAGAGAACTATGGATTATAGTCTCTCATATACTGGTTATCCTTCAGTATTAGAAGGATACACTGATGCAAGTTGGATCAGTAACACTGAAGACAATTCGTCTACTAGTGGCTGGGTATTCCTACTTAGTGGAAGTGCAATTTCTTGGGCATCCAAGAAACAAACTTGCATTACCAGTTCAACCATGGAATCTGAATTTGTGGCTTTAGCTGCTGCTGGAAAAGAAGCTGAATGGTTGAAAAACTTGCTTCTTGAGATTCCATTGTGGTCTAAACCTATAGCACCTATTTCTATCCGTTGTGATAGTGCTGCTACATTGGCAAAGGCTTATATCCAGATGTACAATGGGAAGTCTAGACACTTAGGTGTTAGGCATAGCATGATTCGTGAGCTTATCATGAATGGGGTGATATCTATAGTGTTTGTTAAATCTCAACAAAACTTAGCTGATCACTTGACGAAGGGTTTGGCTAGAGACTTGGTTTTGAAGTCTGCTAAAGGGATGGGTTTAAGTCCAACTTAGTCACTGAATGCAAGGATACCCAACTCCCTTCTAAGGAAACTTGGAAGCTGAGTTCAATGTGGAAAGCTGATCATTTAGTGGACTGAAGCACATGTATCACAAACATCCCAAGGTTGTGCTTGTTACCTGCTGAAAGGAGGATGAAGTCTTCACTTCTTAATGGTTAATTTTCTTTGAAAAAGTGCTAAGCAGGAGCATGAATTAAAGATGAACCACCTATGTGAATGTTGAAGTTTTGACGCTTCAGGAAGCTTTGGACTTTTAGCTTTTACAACATTTATGAATTGGATATGGACACATGGCTTATATAGTGTCAGGAGTATTTTAGTGTTTGAAAACTTGTGTGTATTTATCATCAGGTATTCAAATGGGTTGAAGGGTTCAATTCTTAGAACACCCTGATTCTCGAATATTTGAAAGTATATGTACTAATGTGGAAATTCAATCCTCAGGATATTTTCATTTATGCACTTGTTTTGTTTTGTGTTTGATTTTTCATGCAAAAGTAGTGAACTAAATTTGGGGAGGATTGTTGGAAAATTTAGTGCACTTGAGGGATCAATTCACACCTGGTAATGGGTTTGGAGGTATGGAGTATACACCCATTTGGTCACTGAATCCCCTGAATTAATAGTGGTTATGTATTGAATCTGCTGCTAGGATTCTGCTGACAGCTGATCCTGCTGCTAGGATTCTGCTGACAGCTGATCCTGATGATAGTTGATTCTGCTGCTGATAGCATTCTGCTGCTAGTGAGAATCTGCTGATAGCATCAGCAATTCTGCTGCTAGGTTTTAACCACTGATCCCTATTATTATGGAAATTATTATGTTATAATTAATGGGCTGTTAATTATACATAATACGATGGGCTAGGGTTTGAGTATTCTCTATTATAAATAGAGGTCAAATCATTCTGCATGGATATAGATAATACGAAACCCTAAACACTTCAATACGCATTTGGTTCTTGGTTTGTGCCTAAAACAAGAACATCACTTGGTCTTATCCTATAGAGATATTCGTGTAACCCAGGCATAGGGTCGAATAGTTTCTATTTGAAAGTGATTCCACGATTTCAAGTGAATATCCGGTACCTTATTGATTATCTTAACCCTAATCTGGGAACTGTTTACAAATAACAACCAACATAGGTCGTAATTATTTGTCATTCTAAAAAAACTAGAACAACTTTTTGCATGATTACTTTTCTCAAAACTAGCTTAACGTCTTTCAGTCCACATGGATCAAAGAGCTAGAACAACTTTGGCATATCATGTACAAGGATCAATATTATATTGTCTTTAACAGGTATGCGCCTTGTATCTTTATTCATCCCACATAAGTAAAGTATAAGAAACATTGCTGTTTATATACTAGAATGTAAACACATTAGTTGTCTTGATATAATTATTATGTTGACAGGCATCTTTTCATGTTAGCTACTGGAAAGCAAACGTGGAATTTTGGTGGGCAACTTGTATAAAATATATTTCAATTTTTATGTAAAAGCAAATTTAATACGATAAAACATAGAACATAAGATTAGAATTCTTTTTAAAGCAAAAACAATCATACGATTATCGTAGAGCACATTCAGGCTCACACATACACTTGCCGGAGATATTATTGAAAACAAACTCACGACATGTCGTGTAGCAAAAGCGTGAACTACACTAACTTCCACTAGACTTGAATGTAATTCTTTCTAAACCACATTTTCAAGCTGTTGATACCAGAAGATTTCACGCGATAAGCAACAATATATGTTCTCACCTTTTTTTGATTTTGAACATGAAAGAGTGTGTTTTGTTAATGTAGTTGGTAATTAGTTCATTACCTGATTTCATAGTGATGTCATGATAAGAAAAATGATAGGTTTAACACAACAAATTGATGTATAAATAGAATATAAATAACATTTTTTGGGTAAAGGGGAGTAATCCTGCACCCTGGTAAATATATAAACCAAAGCGTTTAAGTACAATGGATATGGGTGAATCCCATATCTCAGCCCATTACATAGGCAAACTTACATAGCAAGATACTTCCTATTTTCTTAAACAAGAAAAACACACCATTACTCACATGACAACATAAGACATAACGAAATAAATTACTTCCTACGACCTTGAAACCTAGTGCCATAAATGGCATTAAAGGCATCCAAATTCCCTGGAAGATTATAAACCTGGTTCGCATAGTTATCGTAGTCATAGTCATCATTAGCATCTTCAAACTCATGACCACCACCAAACAAGTTAGCAGACTCATCAAATGGATTAACAACCACCTCATCATCAGAATCCGAAACCACGATCTCTCCCACCTTAGAAAAAGGGTTAACCCTCTTAGTAGAAGAGGTGGGAGGAGAAGAAGAAACACCAGTTGTAGGAGCCACAACCGACTCCTTCTCTTTTAAATCACTTACAAGAGGATCTTGTGAAACACTACCAATCTTAATAGACTCTTCCTTATTAACTTCCGTTGTATTACCTGTCTTAGTAGACTCATCCGCAGTAACTTCCATTGTACGACCAGCATCCACATCCATGTTGTTGTCATTAGACGGAATACCAAAGGCATCTGTGTCATCCATATTAAGATCAGCAAACTGATTAGATGTAGGAATCTTTGTTCCACTAGTACTAGGCAAATCAGAAGCCTTCTTCTTAGTGTCATCCACCTTCTTAGGTTCTGGAGGATTCTTTTTCGGTTGATACTGAAACTGCTTACCCATAATAGGTTTAGTAATCCCTCCTTTACCCTGCATCGTAGAACCACCTTGCTTACCCTTCTTTTTATTATTGACAGTCGTGAAACCATCATTAACCGGCTTAGTAGGCTGAACTGGAGGTGCAACAACTTTAAGATAATCAACCAGAGTATGACCAAAGATCTTACAGTTATCACATCGAGGTGGTTTCCATTCATATTCAACCCGTATCTACTCAATAGTCGAACCCGAACCATCAAGTAATGGTGTCTCAACAGTGAGGCTATCTCGAAGCACCTCATCTGACTTCACTTCAATCATGCATCTAGCAAAACTACTACGGCCCCACGATTCCTTGCACATTTGGCTTGTAAAAGCATCTAACCTTTTGGGCGTGCCAATCAGTGTGGCAAGAAGACTGAGACCATCATCAGAAAACATAGCAAGGGGGACATCATGGAATTTAACCCACACCGGGATGTTAGTCAAATCCTCTTTAAGTAGGTTTGTGTTCAAAGTCCATGGTTTAAGGATAATAGGAACATTTCTGATCAATCGAGGACCGTTTTCAAGCACATCATCAACACCTTTCTTTGAATTGAACTTAAAAAAGAAAAACCCTTTAGCATTCATCATTACCTTTTGCACACCAAACTTAGCCCATGCATTGCAGACATAGTAATCAACAACAGGAAAAGCAAGGCGTTGGCCAAGGAAGTAACCGTAGAGAGTATTCTCAAAGCTCGTGTTCACCTCTTCCACAACTTTCATTGGAACTGAAAGGTCAACATCATCCTTTTTTTGCTACATTCCAAACTCTGAAAATTAGACACATGTTTCTGAGGTTCATTAGAAGTAGCACCCGCGTAAGAAACCGACTTTAATCCAGTACCATTAGTAGTAACAACCTTGGGAGCAATATGACCAGAAGTTGCACTCTTATTCAAATTCACATTATGATCAGAATTTGCACAAGCATGAGGAGTACTAGTTAAATTAGCATCATTAGCAACAATCTCACTTTGAATTATATTCATAGTATCATCAAAATTCTTATGCGCATTAGCTATCAATTGTTCCATATTAGGCTGTTTAGAGCCATTAGATGATGAATTAGAATCATGTGTAACCTGAAGCTGCTCCCCACATCCAACACAACCTTATCAGCCCCATGCGAATCATTAACAATATTACTAATTGAAACCGGCTTCACTTGGTTTGTTAGTTGCTCCATGTTAGCTTCACGAGTTGATTGAGACCCCAATTCGTTACTATCATTAGCAGCAGTACTAATGACATGAGTCTCATTATTAAGAGGTAATGGAACCTCATCATCATCCACGAACACAAGCTTACCTTCAACAATTTTTCGTTCCATATCACGGATCTTATCATCAACCGAACTAGTAGCACAATTCTTTTTAAGAAACCCCTTCTCCATCCCTCTCAAACCCACGACCAGTAAACCAATGAAAACAAACAATAACCAGCAGGTCACAAGAACGAAACAAGTAAAACCCTAGTTTGAAACTAGGGTTTATAAGCAATATACGAATAACATTCAACCCATAGCAGATTTTGGTCCTAAAAAACGATTTAGGGATAAAGATATTTGATGGGATGTAAAGATCGTTGGAGCAAAAAACCCTAACAGGACCAATTCACAAAAACTGCCAAAGTTTGTGTAATCTAAACACGAATCTACTCAAGAAACGAATTAACCACAAGATTAATCAATGACTATCACAAAATTAGTGCAAGAAAAACAAAGAAGTAGCAGGAATTATGAAAAAAACGATTAAGGGTGGTTAGGGTTTTTTGTCGCCAAAGAGAGAGTTATTTAGGGTTTTTATTGAGTGGAGAATATTAGAGTATATAATATAAATAACATTTGATTGTGGCAACATAGTTGTTTTATATTTTGACTCCAACATTGGAAAAAAAAGGAAGAAATTTATAGGAAAAAAAAGGAAAAAATTTATCTAGTTTATATACCATGGTGTATTTGGTTCATACAAGTTGACTTTAGTACTATGTTGTTGAGTCATCATCTAGAATGACGGTAAGTATAAATTTATCTTCACTAGAGATGATGTCCCTTTAGCTGATACGAGTTCTTAGAGCAATGGGTGTGTTAGCCAATCTCCCGCATTAAGCTTTCACCTGGATGCGTTAAAGCCGGCGTTAAGGCACTATATGGTTGCGTTAAGGGCGTGTTAACGCCGTGCGTTACGCCCTTGACGCAACGTGAAAGGCGATTTTTTTTAAATGGGTTTTGGTGTGTGTTTATAGTGTGTGTTTTCGTGTGTGTGGTGGTGTTGCAGGTGTGTGTGTGTTTGAGGTAGAAGACACTGTGTGAAGATGAGGTAAGTGATTTTTTTTTTTTTTTTTTTTTTTCTTTTTACCTGAGATAAGTGTATATTAATTTAATTAATAAAAAAATTAGTTTGTTTAAATAAAAAGAAAAAAAAAAGATTATAAAGTGAGACCTAAAATGTTGAGTTAAGGTGAGTTATGTTAAGAGGTATTTTTTTTTAAGTTAACGATAAAAAATTAAAGTTAATGTGACGTTGACGTGGCAATATGTTCAACTTTAACACCAAATGAACACACCTGGTGCCCTTAGCTTTTTGCACTTTTTAAGATTTAGAGTTTATTTTGTTACTTGTTAGGTACAAGCTCCATATCTTGTATTTTTGTAAGCATTTTTTGAGGAATAAATAGTTTCTCTTTTAATGTAGAATATATAACTACACGTGTATTTACAAATGAACATTAATTTTGAGACGGATTGAGTGTCTTTTTATTTTATTTATTTATTCAATCCTAATGTGATTTATTTTTATTCCCACATCGGGGATGGATGGAGTATTTTTGGGACGGTTAGTAAAATTGACAAAAAGTGGATGTCTTTGAAAGAAAGGCCCAACTATAAAAAATGAGCTGGTTCAAACTTGCTAAGCTTTGACCGGTTCATCTGTTAACAGTTTAAGCAGTTCATCAATACTTAGAAAACCAGTTTGATGCAATTTTTATCTTTCAGTTTTTGCCTTCGCTTGTTTTATTTAGTTTAGCCACTTCCACGAACACCTCTCACTATTCTACAATTTGTTGTCTACACTTATAGCGTAAATAAACTTAAAGAACACCAAAAGCATTTGATATCTCACTTTAAAACCAAATTTATGAAACAACTTATTTTTACGATAAATTGTTGTGCGGGTTTTAGTGTACCACATCAATGGAGGATATCCAACTCCAACTGCACTCTCAATAGATAATCATATGTGAGTTTGGTGTCGATTTTATTAGTGCTTGAAAAGAATAAACAATTTATAAAGGTTATATGAGTTGATATGTGTATTATGTCGCTGAAATGTGATGTTGGCTCCTGATTAACACAAAATTTTAGGAGCCTTCTTCTTATTTCATACAAGGTCTCAACGTTTTTGTCATTTTGAAGAGTAAGTGTTGGTTTGATGTATGTACGTAAGTTTGTGTCTAATCGTGGTAACTATATTTTTCATGAACATGCTAATTCTCTAACTTTTCTTTGTAATGGGTTTGTTTGGTTTTTCAGCGACAACTCAAATCATCAGAAGTCATCTTTTATATATATTGTTTATATTGTTGGCGTAACGAGTTGACATAAGAAGAGGCAGTGTGGTCGCAAAAAAATTCCGACGCAGAAAGGTGAAATTAATAATATTCGAATACGGCAATAAAGGTATTATTATTATTAGCTCTTTTAACTAGAACAAAATATGAATGGATACTTTTCTAAAAGGCTAAAAGCTTTTTATATCCCACATCGGTTAGGGAGAAGAAAGGTTGCCTGACTTGCCTTTTAACTAGAACAAAATATGAATGGTTATTTTTAATAAACTGTGGTGCATTCGCTTATGTAATTTGAGATTTGTATAATGTTGTTTGCCTGTTGTGTTTGAGGTTGTTTAAGGAAAAAAAAAAAAAAAAAAAAAAAAAAAAAAAAAAAAAAAAAAAAAAAAAAAAAAAACAATTGCGACACTGCCGTCTCCAATTTATTTAAGTTTCTAAATTTTTGTCGGCTTCAATTTATTTAAGTTTCTAAATTTTTGTCAATATCGAACTAGATTTTTTTTTTTTTTTCCTCAATCTCAAACTAAAGTTATGCCTGTGTGTTGTATCGGGAACAATTTATATCAACAAAATACAAAATCTTTTTTTACAAACATCTTTGAAACAAACATTCAGACAATTTTTAACAAATTTATCAACAACCTTATTGATATACCTTTGAAACAAACATTCAAACAAATTTTAATGAGTTTATTAAAAACCTTATTGATACATTAGCACTTTAAACATTTCAGTAACCAAACAAGGTAAAAAAAAAAAAAAAAAAAAGACTACTCGGTCTAAAAAAGAACACAAACCATGTAGATTAAGATTTTTACACAACATTTTGCTTCATTGCTTTTCTAAAAAACTAGTTTTGCAGTCTCACGTTTGTTAAGATACAAAATTCTGTTTAGTTCCACATGGTTTAAAGAGAAAAGCATTTGCTTAGTTATATACATTGGCGTACATGTTTTATACGTTTTAGAGATTGGTATTATGTTGTTGGTTTCTAGTGTTGGATACAGTTTAAGAAACAAAATAGCCGCCATCCCTTGAAATCAACAATTTGTATAAATTTCTAACTTCTTTTTTTCGTTTTTCTATATATATAATTTTTTATCTTTAATATCATAGAGTAAATCTTTTTTATTTGGTAAGGTTCTCAAATTCTCGTTGATCGATACTATTTAAAGAAAAAACAATATTTAAATATTTGAGATTACCAATTCGTATAAATTCCTAACCTTTTATTATGTTTGATATTAATATAAGTATCAACCAAAGTCATCTTTCATATCATAGAGTCAATCTTTTTTATTTTGTTAGGTTCTCAAATTCTCATTGATGGATACTATTTAAAGAAAAAACAATATTTAAATCCTTGAGCTTACCAATTCGTATAAATTCTTAACTTTTTGTTGTCTTTGATATTAGTATAAGTATCACCCAAAGACTTTGGTATGGTGGTATGTAATTGGCTTATCAGTCAAAAGGTTGTGGGTTTCAATGTCGTTAGAGACATTTGTGAAATATTATGTGTAAGATAGATGATATAAACGTGTAAAAAAATGCCGTCAAGAATGAGAGATCAAGGAGTTTTTCTTTATACGTAATTTGTACCTCATTTGATTAATAATTTCCTATTAGTAACTGACATGATGAATACGGGAAACATTGCATAGCAATGACTTCAATACAAAAGTCATCAATTTGATTCTTTTGTATGTTATGACAATATGTACCACTTATACACGTTCTCACTTATTTTTATAAAGATTGAAGAGTTTATCTTTTTAATGTATATAGTTATATACTTTCACAAGCTAGTAGTAATTAACTAAATGCCATTACCACCAATATTGTGGGTAAAGCTTCACTGCTTGGCGAAAATAGATCATACTATCAGACGTTGCAACAATTACTATAAATTTCTAACTTCTTTTTTTCGTTTTTCTATATATATAATTTTTTATCTTTAATATCATAGAGTAAATCTTTTTTATTTGGTAACGGTCTCAAATTCTCCTTGATGGATACTATTTAAAGAAAAAACAATATTTAAATATTTGAGATTACCAATTCGTATAAATTCCTAACTTTTCATTATCTTTGATATTAATATAAGTATCAACCAAAGTCATCTTTAATATCATAGAGTCAATCTTTTTTATTTTGTTAGGTTCTCAAATTCTCATTGATGGATACTATTTAAAAAAGAAACAATATTTATATCCTTGAGATTACCAATTCGTATAAATTCCTAACTTTTTGTTATCTTTGATATTAGTATAAGTATCACCCAAAGACTTTGGTATGATGGTATGTAATTGGCTTAACAATCAAAAGGTTGTGGGTTTCAATGTCGTTAGAGTCATTTGTGAAATATTATGTGTAAGATAGATGATACAACAACAACAACAACAACAAACCCAATCCCGCCGAGGCAGGGTATGGGGGAGGTAAAATGTAGACAGATCCTACCCCTACCCCAGGATAAACCCGGGAGTAAAGAGACTGCTTCCAACGAGATGTAAGATAGATGATACAAACGTGTAAAAAATTGCCGCCAAGAATGAGAGATCAAGGAGTTTTTCTTTTTACGTAATTTGTACCTCATTTGATTAATAATTTCCTATTAGTAACTGACATGATGAATACGGGAAACATTGCATAGCAATGACTTCAATACAAAAGTAATCAATTTGATTATTTTTTATGTTATGACAATATGTACTACTTATACACGTTTTCACTTATTTTTATAAAGATTGAAGAGTTTATCTTTTTAATGTATATACTTTCACAAGCTAGTAGTAACTAACTAAACGCCATTAACACCAATATTGTGGGTAAAGCTTCACTGCTTGGCGAAAATAGATCATACTATCAGACGTTGCAACTTTGAAACCGAACACCCCCAAACAGCTGTTCAAGTTATGAGTACATTTATGTCAAATTTTTACCTATGCTTTGTTGATTTGGGCAACCCAAACTGAAGAAAACGGGTCCTACAGGTCAAAGTGCAACTCTTTATAAGTTAAAGGCAGGTGGAATGAGTCATGAACATCTCAAGGACGGGTTCATTCACGCAAACTGGACAATGAACACTTAAAAAGTAGAACTTTTTGACAACTGTCTTACCCATGATTGAAAATGACACAGTTCCACCGAACCCATTTCAACCCGAGACCCGCATCCACCCATTACCCAACCAGCCCGTCTTGTCACCATCAATCAAAACTGTTATCAGAATTGCAGTTGTTCAACGCCTGTGTAAGACTAGCTTAGAAGGTTCTTGGACTTATTGTAAAGTCAGTTTGTTTGACTACAATCAGTCAAATTTTCCTCAAAATGGTTGCTATATGGTTTTTTAAGGTATTCATGGGTCAACTTTACTTGAATGATGGGCTAATGGATATTTGATTACAAGAGATGAGTGTAAGGTATTCATGGGAATATGGTTCTTGATCATGGAGTTCATTACAGTTCTCTCTTCTTTGGCTTTTGACTATAAATAGTCAACCCGCTTATCAAAGTAGTTCAATTAAGATGATTCATTGCTGTCTATTGGATCAAGTCTTATTTCAAGTAAGCCTCTAGCAACTCTTCTTTGACTAATGACTAATTGAACGACTATGGAATAAAATAAGATTAGCAATTCTCTTGTGGCTTCGTCATATTGGTATGGACTATAACTCAATTCTTTGTCAGCATCGTGGGGAAGAAATATAAATTTTGAATCTTGCACTCGAGTGTTGGTTGGGATGAATTTTTGTGTGAATGAACCACACAGTTTATAAAAGTTAAGTCGTGCGAGTGAGTCTTGTATTAGTTTTCTCATACCTAACAAAAAACAATTTATAAAGAGCATAAATATCATTTGAATACAGCAGCAAAGATGAGGTGCCTCTTTGGCAACCTTAATGAGAACTTGTATAAAGTTCAGTCCCACATAGATCAAAGAGTAAAAATTTTGCTTGGTTAAATGTTGTGGTGTATACAAATCAAATAGGTTGATATTAGTAATATGTGCTCGTGTTTGAAGTCGAATGATGGTAAATGAAAATTCACCATCAAAACTACTACTCAAACCGAGCGTAATTCATACAAGTTATCAACTTTTAACTTTTCGCGACTTTGATGTTTTTGACTTTGATGTTTTTTGATGTAATTAATATGCTATTTAATTCCTAATTTCATTGTAATAACATGTTGAATTTACGTAAGTTGAAAGTCATAGATATTAAACATTTACGAGCAACGTCGATAACGTCATTTGATGAAATTGCAACCGACCCGTGAACAAAGATTGTAATTAATAGTAGGACAGACACTTAAATTAGTGTGTAACTTTATTTTGATACTAGTTATAATACCCGCGCACGCGCAGGGCTTTTCTAATTTTTTGAATAAAATATTTTTATTTATTAAAAAGTAAATAATTTAATTTTGTTTTGTTTTATGTATGGTTTTTTATTTTGTATTATACGATGAAGTACTCTTGAATGATGTATTTTTATATGTTAATAAACGAAAATGTTGTTTATAATCAATTTGAGCCAATACTACGCTGCTGTATAATTTTAACACATCCAAAAACCGCATTATACAATTAGTATATCTTGTATAATTATAATACTCGTGCATACACAAGGTTTTTTCTAAAAATTTTAATTATGTATATATATTTATTAAATACAAACAGATTATTTTGTCCTAAATTGCTTATTAAAAATTAAAAAAAAAATGTTATATGTGTGTGTGTATATATATATATATATATATATATATATATATATATATATATCACCTACAAAATATTACAAAACTTGCAACTCTCGCATAATATCTTTATATGTTGACTCAAAGCAAAAACTAAAATGTAAACATAGGAATTGATCAGTTGCAAGTATTATTGGTTGTGACTTGTGAACATGATGCATAATGCCAATCAAACACATCCAACTCATTTTGTGGATTTATTTTGTGAGAAATTTTTTATGGGTCTAGCACTATCCAGACAATGTTTCCTTGTTGTAAATGATCAATAAATCTTCCAAGTGTGGCTACTAAAATTTATACTCCTACCCGAAGCTTAGACCTTTGTAAGGTACCCACAAACAAAAGACAAAATATGAGTTAGTAACATGCGAATTTTGCCTCTTGCTAGTACGTACATATCGTATAGACCAAATTATTCATATACAAAAATCTAACAGTGGTGATTTATGGTAATTTAATATTGACCATAACATAACCCATGGTTAAGCATAGGTTAGCAGCTAGCAATGTTGTTCAATAAATGGAATAAAAGCATAAACACAACAGTTGGTTACCAAAATGCATATGAACAGAATCACGAGCAACTTCAATACAAGATTATACAAAACTCACCATCATTTACAAATGGTGGTATTGGAAACTCCTAATATTTCCCACGTAAAACCGCACTTGTAGCACATGTACGTCCTTATGAGAAACATATGAACTTTCAAGAGTAGTACATGTACATCATTGACCTTTTGGTCAAAGTATAAATATGTTTAAATTAAGATTTGATATGAACTGTGTAAGAATTTAAATGTCAGCATATTTTTCTCTTGTAATACACATGGTTATGAAAGTATATTTTTATCTAAATTGTCCATCTCAGTATACAAAATAACTTGTATCAGTATTGGAACATGAAAGCATTAGTTTGACCTCAAAAGTAAAATTAGAACAGAGCTACTATTCTAATAACAAAAGCGAAACACAACACAATGAACAATCACTTCGCCTGGCATTTACACTGTTATTCCTTCAATCCAAACTTTCAAAGTCAATATCCACATGACCACATTAAGTCCTAGCGTTTTCAAATGCTAATTAACTATATAATATTCTACTGTCGGTAATGTTACAACACAAACATAGACATTATCTATTTCTACAGAAACTGTTAGGCAAAACCCATAAAATAGAGAAGAAAAACAACAGCACGACTAAAATTTTTAGGTGGTTCTTTTCTACTTCACAAGATAGTTTAAAGGCATGCTTATCTAAGGCAATATTTGGCAACACTTGTTTTTTACCCGTTTGAAATAAGACATTACCCGAATCTCCACATTCATTTATAAGCATGTTATTTTGGTTCAGTAAAGAGAGACTAACGTGAGCACATTGTAAGCAATTCAGCTTGCCACTGAACCAAGCCACTGAACGGCTGAACCAATTGACTGAACCATCTGCGGATATTGACCTTCTCACTTTCATCATCTCATCTGAAGTTTAGAACATAGGTTTCCCGTCCAAGAACCATCATTGATAGCCTCCAGTGCACAAACATTCATCAAGTACCTTAAGAACAAATAATAGGATTAACGTTTCAAGAATGATTAGAAACCAAGCAAATTGATTGAACAAACCATTGTACACGAAACAAACATGGCACAACTGGAGTTGCATAGGATAGAGCTAAGCCTACCTGTTTATGAAGTTTCCAATGTTAAATGGGTTTAAACTACATAAATGTGGAAAACAGAACGCACTATGCAAAATGGTTCAATTTAATAATTATACTTTTATAAACTATTTTGTAATTACGTTTGTTACTTTATATTGTGAGTTCTGAGATATAAAGCAACACCTATCTTTTAAAAATTTCAAGCGCAACAGCAGCAAGCTAAGCTGCGAGCACCAGCAAGCCAAGATGCAAGCAAGCACCAGAAGGCTGTTGCAAGTAGTAGTCTTTTGGAGGTACTCCCGTGTTTCCTCCTTTGCTAAAGACCTCAGTTTTAGCTTAAGAGAACGAAAATTTTTAGATTAAATTTAAATTAGCATGAAATAAAAAGAATTAGGAATTTATTATGTTTGGAAAAAAGGGCTCCTATTTTAATTTTCATGTAAATAAGCAAATAGGGGGTCTTTGGGATCACTTAGTTAAATAATAAGCAGGTTCTAAACACCCATACTGCAAAAAGTACTAAACTTTACGCTAGTTCTTAGCAATTTAACATTGATATCCAGAATAGTGTGGCATATCATATTCAATTAAAAACATAAAGATGAAAATTGCATACAACACTTACCATCAAACTGATTCAAAACATCGATTCCCGATGATACATAACATACAAATCATCGTGTATTCATTGCATCCCGACAAACACCAATAAACATAATTAAACGAATTAGATCAAACATATTAAACCCTCACAAATTGTAATAACTGGATACAATAATTGAGTTTAATTGATCCTTATTAATAACCTGGATATGAAAGAAGAACAAAGAAATCGAGTAATGAACCAAAATCAGATGATACCGGCAGGTTTTAAGGGAAAGAGTAGGCATTACTGTTACCATCTTCATCGATTTTAGTTAGGAAAGGGTTTCTTTGAGACGGTGTAGGTTATGGCACAAAAACATAAGAATAAGCATGACGTAATGATTTTGGAGTTCCGCGTTTTTTTTTTATTTACAATTTTGGCCCAAAAGTATCAATTAATAAATTTTAAGGGCATGTGTATTTTGGTCTTTTTTCTACAATTGATTTATAGGTACGATTTTTTTTTAAAGATTAGCTAAATTAAGAAATATTTAAACTTTCTTTTATTATTAAAATCTTTTAAAAAAATAATAATTAAAAAATATTACTAAATAAAGTATGAATTGATTTTTTTGAAATGGAAAATTCCCACTAAGGGTTTTATTTTATTATATAAAAGATTAATTAACTAAAATACACTATGATGAACCAATACCGATAAGTATGCGAATTTCAGCTTCAGTTGACCTAATACACCAAGGTACATCAAAAAGTAACAAAAAAATCTAAGATAAAAAAAAAATGTTTGAAATTAGTATTAAGTTTTCATCATATTGCGAGTGTTGGTAGTTTCCACAACCATCCCATGCAACACAATAACAATATAATACTAGTCACAACTTAACTAAGTTGTATACACCACAATATATAAATGTATAAACTTTCTTTTATTTACCCGATGTGGGACTAAAAACTTGCACCAAGGTTTACAAAAGTAAGTCTATATTACTGATGTTTGATACGACACTCAAAACACTTTTATGTAATGACAAGTCAATTGGAACTAGATATCCTCTATGCATGAGATCACTCACATAAAAATTCATCCAGAGATAAAGCGTAAAGAAAATCGCTAATAAGGAGCAATGCTGACTGATTTGTAGGGGTGAGCACGGTTCGGTTTGGGTCGGTTTTTTATTAAAACCGAAATCGAACCGAAAAAATTCGGTTTTTATAAAATCCAAAACTGAAATCATTCGGTTTTTTGCGGTTTGGTTTTTCGGTTTATTATTGGTTTCGGTTCGGGTTTTCGGTTTTTTCGGTTTGTAGCTGCTTATATTTGTGTGTAGCCAACTTATACCAACAAACTTGATTTTCCCAAAAAATTGGCTGTTTTTTTTAATTTTTTGTCAAGATAAGCCTAATAATATGATACGCCCTGGGCTTTATGTTATGTTATATTTATTTAGGATATATCTTTGTGTCGTATTAGGAAAGTGTCATTGTTTAGATATGTCTTTATGTTTGGCTTGTTTTACAAGCTAGGGTCATTCAGTTATACATGCCGAATCATTATTATTAATGAATCAATCAAAGTTTAAGATAAACAAATCTATAGTTCCTCTCTCTATTTTCTTAAAGAGCACACACATGCTAAAAGTGATACCTTATCATGATATAACCTCTAACCGGGTCGTATCAATTGGTGCTTTTATTGAGAGCTCTCGTTGAGAGGGTTTCCGATTAGGTTCAAAAAAAAATAATAAATAAATAAAAATAAAAATAATATATTCTTTCACTTGTGCAACAATTTTAAGATGCTTAGAAAATTCCGTAACCATATTCTTGAAATTAATATAACAAACACAACCTACAGAAAATTTGGGAGGTAAACTAAATTAAGTTACATTTCCTATTCAGATTCATTCAGCTAGTCTTTTATTCGTGCCTTATCATGTTCCTCATTTCGTCTCTAATCTTATTATTTCATTATGCTATACTAACACACACACACATAAACTCGTTAAGCCAACATATAGACGGTATAAAGATGACTTTTGAAATGTGAGTTGTCATTAAATTACCAAACAAACAAATTACAAAAAAGTATAATTGATAAATTAGCATGTTCATGAAAAATATACGGAGTAATTACCAAGATTAGCCATAAATAAAAGGGCAAATTATCTGAAAATTTATGCAATTGCCACTTTTTCCCATTGTATGCAGCCTTATTTTTTTTATTTTTTTTTCCCAATCTGTCAATGAACTTGCAAAATCTGTTCATTGCGTGTAGCAGTGACTTGTTTGACCTGCTGGAGCAGGTTAAGCTAACGGTCGTTAGGTTTATCATTGCACCGTTAGTCCTTTATACTAACGATCGTTTATCATGGCTACATACAATGACAAAAAGTAACAAGTAAAATGACTTTTTACGTTTTCGTCTGATTTTTTACGTTTTCGTCAGTTTTTTCACGTTTTCGTCCGTTTTTTTACGTTTTCGTCGGATTTTTTTTCGTTTTCGTCGGTTTTTTACGTTTTCGTCTGTTTTTTACGTTTTCGTCCGGTTTTTCGCGTTTTCGTCCGACTTTTTTACGGTTTCATCCGATTTTTCATGTTTTCGTCTTGTTTTTCATGTTTTCGTCCGTTTTGTCGGTTTTTTACGTTTTCGTCTTTTTTTTACGTTTTGCCGGTTTTTTTTACGTTTTCGTCAGTTTTTTTACGTTTTCGTCCGATTTTTCGCGTTTTTGTCTGTTTTTTTCGCGTTTTCGTCCGACTTTTTTACGTTTTCGTCCGGTTTTTCACGTTTATACACACGTTTTTATACACATTTTTACACACATTTTATTCACCTGTAATCATGGTACTATACTACTATAGTATGTTTCGTCCGTTTTTTTATGTTTTCGTTCGTCTCTTTACGTTTTCGTTCGTCCTTTAACATTTTCGTCATTTTTTTACGTTTTCGTCCGATTTATTACGTTTTCGTCCGTTTTTTTTACATTTTCGTTCGTTTTTTACATTTTCGTCATTTTTTTATGTTTTCGTCCCTTATTTCACGCTTTCAGACAAAAAAGTAAAAAACTGGCAAAAACGTAAAAAATACAAACGAAAACAGGAAAAATCTGACGAAAACGTGAAAAATAGGACGAAAACATGAAAAAACGGACAAAAACACAAAAAACTGGACGAAAACGTAAAAAAACGACGAAAACGTAAAAACGGACGAAAACATGAAAAACCGGACGAAAACGTAAAAAAGTCGGACGAAAACGCGAAAAACCGGACGAAAACGTCAAAAAACAGACGAAAACGTAAAAAACCGACGAAAACGTAAAAAAAACCGACGAAAATGTAAAAAAAACGGATGAAAACGTGAAAAAACTGACGAAAACGTAAAAAATCGGACAAAAACGTAAAAAGACGAGCGAAAACATAAAAAAAACTGATGAAAACGTTAAAAGAGTGACGAAAATGTAAAAATCTGATGAAAACTTTAAACTGTGTGTATAAAAACGTATATAAAAATGTCTGTATAAAGACGTGTGTATAAAAACGTGTGTAAATATGTGTATAAAAACGTGTGTAAAACCGTGCATAAAAACGTGTGTGTAAAAACGTGCATAAAAACGTGTATAAAAATGTGTGTATAAAAATCCATATAAAAACATGCATAAAAACGTGTATAAAAGTGTGTGTATAAAAACGTGTATAAAAATGTGTGCAAAAACGTACTTGAATTTTAAAAATAATAAAATTCATCTAACTTGTTATTTTTTGTCATTGTATGTAGCATGATAAACGATCGTTAGTCTAAAGGACTAACGGTGCAATGATAAACCTAACGACCGTTAGCTTAACCAGCTCCAGCAGGTCAAACAAGTCACCGCTACACGCAATGAACGGATTTTGCAAGTTCATTGACAGATTGGAAAAAAAAAAAAAAACTATATACAATGGGAAAAAGTGACAAGTTGCATACATTTTCAGGTAATTTGCCCTAAATAAAACCAACTTACTCTTCAAAATTACAAAAAATCAAGAACTTATAAGAATTACTGGAACCGAAGTTGTGTTCTAATTTTTTTTGTGTTAATCAAGAACCAACATAGTATTTCATTAACATAATACATTAATCTTGACTTATGAAAAGTATTTGCGCCAAAGTATATATGCAAGTACAATTTCTCTACTTTCACCCATGTGGGACAAAGAAGTAAGAACTCAAAACGACTTCTCAGAAAAGTATCCATACAAAAAAGTTGTTCGACAACCACAACGCCTTTGTTGCTTATAACATGGATATATGATTATGTTGAACCTTTATCGCTTAAGCTAAGGAAATTTTATGTTTAATATATATTTGGGGAAATTTGTATATCTACGACTTTTGTGTAATGTTGTTAAATATGTGTTTTTCTAAAAGCCAAGAATAAGTTTGTGCTAATCTTTTGTCACCCTCTTCACTCATCTTCATACTATTTATTTTCCGAATCTATTCATTTTTCTTTGTTTCGCAAGTCTTCGTAATACACAAACAAACAGAAATTGTACTGCCATTTTACATCTCATAAATTATAAATATTTAATTTCAGCAAAAAGAAAACTCAACAAAGAATGATTTCTTTTCAATGTCGTATAATTTTGAAATAACATTGGATATTAGTGTTGTTATTGTTAGTGAAATGGTAAAATGAATAAAAAAATGAGTTTATAATGGATACGGAAAGAGAGAATTGCAATACGTATAAGTTTATAATGTATGTCTTCCAATGTAACCAGTACTCAACTTTTTGTGAGCTTGATGTTTTTTGATCTATTTAAATAAGGGTCCGTTTGGTATAGGGGTGTGGGAATGAGAATATGAGTTTGATACCATTTGTGGTTATTTGGTTGATGGGTTTTGCCAAATAATTCCTGTGGGCTCGGATAAAACCCATAGATCCATACCACTTGGAGTTGGTGGATTTTGTCAAACCATTCATGTGGGCCATATTTCACTACTAATTTCACTCACCCCACTCTATTTCTTCATATTTACCAAACAACTTTTTTTGAACTATGAAACTCAATCCCATACCACCATATTATCATACCAATATCTATTGTGATTCCTATAAGCAAACCAAACGCACCCTTAGTATGTTATCGGTTATAGTATTCCTAAATTCAACCACAAAAAATATTGTTTCTAACAACTTCCATGAAAGTTTGTGTTCCCACATTGTTCAAATAAATAATTTTTGGCTTGCGTATATATTGTAGTGTAAATGGTTTTCATAAGTTGATATAAATGTCATGTAGATGTCGTATAACCATCTGATCATGTATGCAAATTTATTATACGATCTGGCATGGTCATACGTCGTTAACTCTCACAAGTTGTCGACTTTTTTGTAATCTAGCACTTTATTTGAGTGTCTTGATGAATATATGAAAGTTGCACCTAAAAGATACGAAACCTTCTAGAGCAACTTTGATAAATTCGAATTGCAACTCACACTGGTGAATGTAGATTAAAATTAGTTCAATGAATATACGAAATGTAGTGTCTACATTAACTTTGATGTTCTAGTACGACTTCTAGTGACCTAATTACTTTAAGGTGGTATAAAATCATAATACTCTTTTTTGTGTGTTTAAGATTTTTTATTTCTTTTTTATTATTATATTCTTTTTCACATCACTTTGAGAGACTAAAGTTGAGTTTTTGACCAACTAATGCCTTTTGAAAAACATATTTTACCAATTTATGGCATCTTTAATAATATTGACTAATGTATAGTGCTTTATTATTATTTTTCACTTTTAGTTTTAATCTATTTATTTGAGCCCAGATGATATATGTTCGAGCAATGTGAAGGTAACCGAATTCGACTTGATTTATTGTTAAAATACAACTCGTGATATTTTCATCCTACAAAATAAAACCCTTATTGGAAATTTTGCATTTAAAAAAAAATCAATTTATACCTGATTTAGTAATAATTTTATTAAAAAAAAGATTATTTTCTTATTAGGTAATATTTTATATTTATATATAACACAAGTAGAAGATAAATACAAAAAATATATATATAATATTTAAAAAAAAGATTATTTATTTTATATTTATCCACAACACAAGTAGAAGATAAAGAGAAAAAATATAAATAAAATGCAATTAACAATAGGATTAAAATTTTTAAATAATTATTTTAAAAAATTTTAAAAAAAACCCGCGCGTGCACGGACATTATAACTAGTGTTACAAATATATAATATTGAAAAGTGATTTGGCAAAATTATCGGTATGTTCACTACACTATAAGTTAATAAATTACATTATCAAATTATATAAGCTTAGTTGCAAGATATTATTTTTGGGCAAGTGATATTTTAAAATGAAAAGAAGCATCGTACAAAACAATAAATTGATCAATAAGCTACATTTGCTATCGATGTCTCCGCTTTTTGACCTTACTTGGGGGTTGGCAACACATGCGGGGAGGCACGGTAGGGGTGGTTCTCGTGCGGGAACACCGCCGCCGACCCAATTTTACCGCACGGGGGAGGCTTTTTGCGGGGAAATTTACTGCACGAAGGAAGAAAAGAATTCGAACGTTGGAGACCCAAAATTGGACCGTTGGAAGTGATTGAAGGGTGAGTGGTGTGATGCCAACAAAAAATGGATGAGTGAAGAAAAAAGTGAGAGAATGATGTGGAATAAGGGGATTGATTGTAAGTGAGTGAAGGGATTTGGAGTGAGGGGTGTGTTGCCAACCCCTTAGTCGATAATCGCTCATACTTATTTGTTGATATATTATTGTTGTATACGAGTTTAACCACAATAATATTTGTTTATTAGTTGATGTTTACGTTCGTTTATAGGTTTGCTAAAAAAAAAGAACATGTTAGTCGGCATTTATGTTTATTTATACATTTCCTAGAGGGGAAAAAAAATAATAAATAAATAAATAAAAAGAAAAAAAGGGGCTAATAAACCCACATATCGTCGGTGGCTAGAGCCTAGAAGGCACCCATTTGATAGATGGACACTTGCAAATGCCAGTGGAATTATATGGGTTGCTCGCTACAAATATTTTAGAAATTTTTAATAGCGTACTAAAAGGTGTCATTTTCTTCCAATACTAGATGTGTCCGACTTACATTTATAAATTGATTCACTACTTTGATGTAAGGCATCCTCAAAGAATTCGTGCTCAAGCTAATGGAGACCGGTATGCATAGAGCTGTAAACGAACCGGACGAACATGAACGAAGCCTTGTTCATGTTCGTTCATTTAGTTTTAACCGGACAAATAAACGGACATTAATGCTTAAACGGATGAATTTTCTTGTTCATGATCGTTTATTAAGAAAATGAGTTGTTCATGTTCGTTTATTAAGACACCAAAGAAACGTTAAACGAACATAAACGATCAAACATAAATGAAAATAAACCAACAAACATAAACTTTATTAAATTATGCACAATATATTTTTTTATTAGGGTTTTTGTTGTTTAAACAAACAAATTTTAAAATTGTACTATTAAAAGATTTGATATATGAAAATAAATAAATAAATGAACATAAACGAAAATTAGCGAACGAATAATCAGATGTTCATGAACATAAATGAAAGAATACGACTTTTGTTCATGTTTGTTCATTTAACTAAATAAACGTAAATTATTTTTCATGTTCGTTTATTTAATAAATAAACGAACTTTTAACTGAACAGTTCATGAAATGTACGTTGAACATTCAGTTCGTTTACAGCTCTAGGTATGCACATTGGAAAATTTTCATTTGGCATGAATTATTATTTGAATTTACTTTGTTATTGAGTTTTGGACTAATAGAAGAGAAAATAAAATAAAAATAATGAGAAATGCTTATAACTACGCATTTCAAATGAAAAAAGAGAAATTCATGAGAAATACATCTTTTTTTAAAACTGCATCTGAAATTTGTGGTTATAGTTATATATAATTCTTCTCATTTTACTTTTAATTTTTAGTTGATCATAACTCTCGGACTAATTCACTCTTTTTTATCTTTTAATCTTGTTTTCATAAGAATCATTGGAGAAATGCATATGTAGCTTATTGATCAATTTATTGTTTTGTCTGTTGCTTCTTTTCTTTTTAATATATCTCTTGCTCAAAAATAATTATTTTCAACTATGCTTATAATTTGATAATGTAATTTATTAACTTATACAGTAGTGTACATAACGATAGTTTTCCCAAACCACTTTTCAATAGTATATCTCTGTAACATGTAGGATGGAAATATCACGAGCTGTATTTTAACAATAAAGCAAGTCGAATTCGGTTACCTTCACATTGCGCGAACATATCATCTTGGCTTAAATAAATAGATTAAAACTAAAAGTGAAACATAATAATAAAACATCATACAATAGTCAATACTATTGAAGATGCAATACATTAATAAATAATACTCTCTCCGTCCCATAATTATAGTCAATTGTTGACTTTTGAAGTCTTTAGTTTTCAAATTTGACTCTAAATATTTTTATTTGTGTTATATATTACTTGATGCAAAATATATAAATAGATTGAGTGGATTTGTGGATATAAATGGATTGAGTTTAAATGTATTTTTCATTTATATAATTTTTATCAAGTATCATATAAAACAAATAAAAATATATAAGGTTAAAGTTACGAAACAAAGACTTAAAAAGTCAACTATGAAATATAATTATAAGACGGAGGGAGTAGTATGTTTTACAAAAGGCATTAGTTGGTCAAAAACTCAACTAAAGTTAGCCAAAAATGGTTGTTTATAGAAAAAGGGGGCCAACTTTGGCTATGTTTGGCACACAAGATTGTTGAGAAATTATGCTTATTTTTTCAAAAAATAAGCTACATAAAAAATAATCTATGTTTGACAGACATAACTTAAAAAAAAAAAAAAAAAAAAAAAAAAAAAAAAAAAAAAAAAAAATCTTCCATAATCTCTTAAAACCAAAGGTTACTTCATGTAGCTTATAAAAATAGTATTTTTTTATAATCTCCAGCAGCAGCACCATCTCCAGCACTAGCACCAGTTCCAGCAACAGTTACTTTCGCCAAACATACCCTTTAACTGCTTTAACTATAAGCAGCTCGTACGGCCTAAAAATAGTAGTGAATCAAAATATTTCGAACTTTTCTTTTTAACATATCAAATGGTTCTTAATTTTCTTAATTTTTTTTTTTGGTATTTTCGGCCCTATTTTTCACCATCATAAGTGTCAAATCGTGGAAAACTTAAAATATGAAAGTTATAGATTTTTGTTCAATCTTTACACATGTTTTTGAATCACTCAAATCCGATGTCATATGAGTAAGATATCACACGTTAAATATTATGTTTTACTCATATTTATTGCACACAATGTGTTTAATAAAATGTTTAGCTTAAAATTTTAGTGTTAAAATTGAGCTAAATGCAGTAACTGATGAACCTATAACCTAACTGATTAACTATACATAATTTAACTTATAAAGAAAACATAATCTAACAGATGAACCTATAACTTAACTGATGAACAATACATAAATTAACTGATGAACAAAACATAATCTAACTGATGAACCTATAACCTAACTGATGAACCTATAACCTAAGTGATGAAGAATACATAATTTAACCGATGAACAAAACATAATCTAACTGATGAACCTATTACTTAACTGATCAACCTATAACTGATGAACCTATAACCTAATTGATGAACAATACATAATTTAGCTGATAAACAAAACATAATCTAACTGATAAACCTACAACCTAACTGATGAACATATAACCTAACTAATGAACCTAATTAATTGATGAACAAAGACTAATTGATGAACTAAATGTATATTTAAAATAATAATGATTAAAAAACATCATTTTTTGAATGTTACATTAATAAAATGATTAATAATGCGTTGTGGTACAAAAATTAGAGCATTTAACCTAATTTTAATACTAAAAATCTAAGCTAGACATTTCATTAAACACCTTGTGTGCAACAAATACAACTAAAACGTCATCTTTAATTAGCGATATCTCACTCATATCATATCGGATTTAAGTGATTCAAATTTCTGGGTAAAGAGTGAATCGAAATCTAAACCTTTTGTGTTTTAAGTATTTTATGATTCGGCAATTTTTAAATTAAAAAATAAGGTCAAAAATAGCAAAAACATCAAGAGAATCATGAACCAATAAATATGTCAAAAAAAAAGTTTCGAAATAATTAAAAAGATTTATACCAAATTAAAGAGAATCAAATTTTAAAAATTATGGTGAAATCGGTTTTTTATAAAAGTTTGTCATTTAAGAGATATGTGCGTATGAAATTTGAGGTGGAAATGAAAAAAATGGGTATTTTATGATTTTTTCCCCTGGGCGGATTTTATAAACAAAATATGTGGGGGACACATGTCTGATGATAAGTGGCTTTCTACATTTTTTAAAGTAGTCACACTTTGCAATTGATAAAATACCTATATGTTTTTAGATGAGATAGTCTCGCTAATTTATAGGTGCAAAGCAACTCATTATTTTCTTAACTTATAAACTTACATACATAAACCATGTGTATAAATACCATAGACTACTCGAAAGCAAGTTTACAAACAAAATAAGGAACATGGTAAGCCAAGCAAATGTACATAAATAAGGAAAATATCTAATGGTTCCCTAAGACCGTGGTGCCTTACCCACAGCCACAGACAACGTTGACATACGGTGGAGGCTGAAGTAGTGACGATCACTGTTATGACCGGATTGAAAAGTAAATGGTGTTTGTATTCCACTATGTGAGTGAATCGTCTGTGACCCGCAAATGATCTATCCAATCTTTATAACATACCCATTTCAACCCATTTCAGAAACTTATGATGACCCATATCAACGTGACTACCAGTTTACCCAGACGGATTCATCATTGAGTGAGCGGTTTATGATTGCAAACTCTGGTATCAAGTCTCTAATCTTTAGTTTATGTTTTCAGTGCCACATGGGGTGTAATTTTTTATTTTGTTGCGTGTGATCGCAAACCATTGTGTTTGCTGGTTTGGTTTAAATGGTACCAGAAGTGCAAATATTTTTAGCTCATAGTTCTGGTATTTTCTACATTAATTGGTCAGGATGTTGATTGTTTCATGATTCTTGATATCTGTTATCATGTTATGGTTTAATTTTGATACTAGTAGTTTAATACTCTTCTGAAAATTCAGTGTCTTGAGTTTTGGTATAGTCATGAGTATAGTTTCCTTTTAGTCTTCATTTGGTATAGCTGTTTTAACAATTTTGTAAGGGGTTACATTTGGAAAACTTGTTTTAAGTTTTCAATGGCACATTGGGTAGATAAAAGAAAGCCCACTTACATTAACGGGGACGGAGCCAAAATTAAATTTTAGAGAGAGCAAAAAAACTTTCGCAGTACCTATTGTAGGACAGAAAAGAGAAAAACAGAAATGTCATTGGTTAATCGTCTCTAGTTCTTGGCTTGTTCTTGGAATAATCTTCCTTACGATTGATTTTAGTATAGAAAAAGTAAAACTGTATATTCCTTTACCAAAATTTCTTAATATTATATCGTAAGATGAAGAGTTATGTGAATGATCTCATACATAGAGGATATCCAACTCTAGTTGCCTTGTCACTAAATAACATTGTTTGAGTGTCGAGTCAAATTTCTATAACAGCTTTTTGTACGGGTTTAATTTTGTAAAACTTGGTGCACCTTTTTAGTCCCACATCGGGTAAAGATAAACAAGCCTACACACTTATATATTGTGGTGTATATGGCTTTGATAAGTTGTGACTAATATTCTATTGTCAGTGCCTTGCATGTGATGGTTGCAAACACAACCATACGTGGAAAGCGCCGGCAATTTGATACAAATTTATAACTTTTTGTTATCTTTGATTTCTTATATTACTTTTTGATGTACCTTGGTGTATTTGGTCTACTGAACTTGAGTTTCGCATGCTTATCATTGTTGGTTAATCATCGTGTTAATAGTTTTATGCAATGTTGCAAAAATCGTGAATCGGTAGTCGGGCGGTCGACCACCCTGCAGCCTGTAATCGGTCAAGGCGGTGATTAATCGGTGATTAATCGGTTTGGCATTTCCTGCATGTTTTGGGAATTTCTGGAGAGCAAACTAAAGATCTTAACTGATTCCAAGCCTTCTATGTTTACAAACCTCAATAAAAGGCTTTAATTCTGATTATGAGGCCTATTGTACGTTATAAGTGAAATAAACGATCCCCAAATTAAGTAAAATTCCTAAATTTCTATTTTTTTTAAATTGACCGATTCGGCCGATTTTTGGCCGATTCGGCCGAGTTTTGGCCGATTCGGCCGATTTTTGACCGATTCGGCCGATTTTTGACCCATTTTTTCTGATTTTTTTGCCTAGGCCAATTTTTTCACCGATTTTCGAAAATCGACAAGGTGCATCACCGATCGGCGATTAATCGGCCGATTTTTGCAACATTGGTTTTATGAGAAGAAAGGGTATAATCGACAATTATAAATGATTTGCTTTTGTTTCTTAATTATATGGATATATGTGACACTTTTAAAAGTTTTGAAGGATATATATGTAATTATGATTTTAGGTTGCATATATATACATATTATTAAGCTTTAGATGGATATAGATGCAATTCCCTCTACAATTGAAACCCAAACATAAAGGGGATGATTTGCACACCACATTTTTTTATACTTTCACCACACTCTTTGCATTAACATGTTGTACGGTATGCTATACAACTTGTACAGAATGGTGCAAGTATAAAAAATTTTGGTGTGCAAATCAACCCTCCAAACATAATGATGATATGGAACTATGGATACAAGAGTGACAATGTTGTTGTGCTAAATGGAGGAGCAAACATGGTGTTAATATATATAAATGTTGGAACAACGTCGTTTGCTTCTTGATTTAGAACTTTTTCCATTTTAAAGTAGAGTAAAACAGAAATTTATTTCGGTTCAATTTTATGAAAGTTGATATTTATGAGGAATGATGACTTATTTGCATGTCTTGCCGTAAGTATATTGCGTGGAAGGCAGTGTTTATTCTTTGGACTAGCTTCACGATTGCTATATTGAGCATACAAGGAAATTCATGTTAACAAAATGGATGATATTATGAATTTATTTAATTTAAATACTTCTTATTGATCATCTTGTTTTTGTTAGTCGAGTTTGGCATAAATATTGTCATGGTTTAAAAAAATAATGCATAAAAAGGACATAAATAATATGGATTGCCGCAACCAAGTTTTCAATCCCACATAGGTCAAAGAAAAGCTATTTTGTTGCTTAATATATCATGATGTCTATTCCTTTGAAATGTTGCTATTAGTGTATATGTTCATGCTTCATGCCTTGACATGCTTGTAAATTTAAAAAGTTTACTAGCATTTATAGTGCATAGCCGCATAGGGCATAGATTTATATAGCTATCAACTTTTTAAGATTTAAGATACATGATTGGTTTATTTATACATGAGAAGATTTGGACAAAAAAAATGCAGTTTGATTTTATTGGATGTTATAATAATAATGACAGGTGTCATAACTATCATTTTGCTAATATATCAAGGGATTCATCAATTTTACCAAAGGTCATGTGTCAACATTTATGATTTATGTTCAAGTTTGTGGCAAGGATTTGTGCATTTGCCAGTTTGTGGTCCAAATGTAAGAGCTTTCCTTAGTCAATGCAATATGGGCTGTTCAAGATGTGTATTCGATCTCGTTATTAGGAAAATGCATGGCTCTTGATCATGGAGTTCATTTCAGTTCTATCTTTTTTTCACTTTGGAGTTCAATTCCAACGGCATCACACCATTCCCATTTTCTCTCGGTAGACGGAAATATTTCTCAAGCAACTATACTTGGTATCACTCCACTAAAAGCAACAACTAAATCAACAATATATGCAAATTAACCAACCTTATACAGCATGTAATTATATTCTCAACATATACAATTAAAAATCCATGTCCAAACATTCATGATCAAGTTAACATATAAAACCTCAAGTCGCGAATGTAACAATATGATGCCGTATACGTAAAAACAATCACAAAAGTCATCATTTAGCCACAACTTCGTAAAACTTTTCGATCCATCTGTACATTTAACACTTCTCGTGAACTCCATAAGTCATAATATATCTCATCTGATAACATAAACAACAATCACACACACAAATTGCAACAACTAGTCTGTTAACGAACAATGAATTTGATATAATGAAGAAGATGACATTTTGGCACTTTGTAATAGGGGTGTTCGTTCGGTCGGTTTACGGTTTTATAGGTTTAATCGGTTTGGGTTATTCGGTTTTTAAAAATAATTTTTAACACCCAATACCCAAACCAAAATTTTCAAAACCAAACCAATCCAACCAAATAAGTAATCGGTTTATTTGGTTTGGTTCTCCATAAAACCAAATAAGAAAAAGATGTATAAAAGGTGAGTTATCATTCTAATTACTAATGTACAAAGCAATGTAAAAATTTAAACAACGAAGCTGTAACAAATCAAATATAAATAGATAATCCAGAAACTGATTATTGATTTAACATGAAGTCATCAATACATCATATCAGATTGTTAAAACCAACAACCAAAATAAAATCCAAACAAAACATCAAACTGAGTTCGAAACAGAAGAACAAACCAAACCATGAAATTGTTCATACTCAAAATAACAAGAAACGTAACAAACTGAAAATAAAATAACCATTAATGGTCTTATTGCTCCAACTTGTACAAGTCATATCGCTCCAACTTGAACAAGTCTTATTGCTCCATCTCTCACAGGTCTCATTGCTCCATCTCATACAACACCGTTGCCCTCTTTCACGAGATCTACATTTACATCAAAAAAAGAAATTAGTTTATGTTATTTAAAAAAGACAATAGTTCAGAATATGAGTCAACTAAGTAAGATAAAGAGTGGTTAAACGATAATTACAGAGTTACCTTCTTCAATTTGTTGCATCTCATCCTAATTTTCTGTGACATCTATCAGCATGGAATTTTCACGAAACCAATCTTGGGTGCAGATAAGACTTTCAACGACAGGAGGAGTGAGAGAACTCCTGAATGCATCTAGCACCCTTCCAATTGTGCTAAACACTGATTCAGATGCCACAGTGGATATTGGAATTGCCATAACATCTCTTGCAAGCAAAGATAATATAGGAAACCTTGGGCTGTTAACCTTCCCCCAAGTTAGAATTTCAAACTTATCAGATTCATCTTCGGCTTCCTCATTCAGATACCTATCTAACTCAGACTTTGAGTCTTGCATCCCACTTTCAGACTTTCTACGTTTCATTTCTATTCGAACCTTTTGGATTAGAAAACAAACGTTAACAAAATAGAAAAAAATATAATCTTTATAAAATGTGTGAAAATGATTTACCTTTTGTTTTAAAAGCACAGACGGCTCAATAACTGCAGCTGTAGAACAGTTATACATCGATGATGAAGCGTCAGAAGATTCAAACAATGTATGTGGCTCTGGTGAGGCGTGGATCCTGACATAGTCTTCATATAGTTCAACCAAAGAAGCTTTTATCATGGCACACATTGATTTCCCTTCAACTTTCCCATAAACATCCCCCAACAAGACTTCCACATATTCAAGCTTATTTCTCAGATCAAGCACACAAGCAACAACTGTTGCCATATTACACTTTTCCAAGCTCCCATAGTACTTATCAAACTTGCCTTTCATCAACTTCGCCATCACAACAAGATTTTTGTCATGCACGCCATTAATGCAATTGTTCAAAGCGGCATCAATAGATGTTATATCATCCAAAAAGCTATTTGATGTGACATATTGTGTTCCAGATACCTTCAGAGTTAGCTCATAAAAATGCTCCAAAAACTTAGCTAATCTTCTCACATTTGCCCAATCAGATGTAGCAGGCACACCCGTCTTCTCAAGATCATCTCTGTAGTGACGATCCTCACTGTCGTATCTAGAAAACGCCCTCTCATAGTTTTGAGCAGTTTCAAGCATAAGATATGTGGAGTTCCAACGTGTAGGAACATCGAGAATCAAACCTTTTTTGATTGGGCATTTTTCAATTTCTGCATATTCCTTGAATTTCCCCAACCTTTGAGGAGATTGTCTGATGTATTTCACAGCAGCCCTGACACAGTCCACCGACTTCCCAATATGACCCAAACCGTCTTGAACAATTAGATTCATTAGATGAGCTGTGCAACGCACATGTAACCATTTACCTTCCAAAACAGATTTCTCCCAATTAGCAAACTTGCTTTTCAAATATGCAACCGCCACATCATTGGCACTAGCATTGTCTACTGTAATGGTAAACACATTAGACTCGATGCCCCATTTCAGCAAGCACATTTCCACTGCCTTGCCAATATCAACACCCCGATGACTAGAGATGGGACAAAAGTTCAACACTTTTTTCCTTAAAACCCAATCATTATCGATATAATGAGCAGTGAGACACATGTAGTTTATTCGTTGTAGTGAAGTCCAGGTGTCGGTAGTCAAACAGATCCTACCGACATTGCCCCTAAGTAGAACACCAACTTTCTTCTTTTCCTCAAGAAAAAGCTTCATACAATCTCTAGCCATGGTAATTCTGGAAGGAGTATAAAACAATGGTTGTGAAGCATTCATAAAATGCTTAAATCCCTTTCCCTCTACCAACTTAAATGGAAGCTCATCAACAATCAGCATGTATGCCAACGCCCTCCTAATTGATTGCTTGTCAAATTTCCAAGCAATCATTTTCCTATCATCACCATATCCTTTCTGAATTGATAACTGTGTTTGACCATCAAGCTTGTTTCCTGGAAACTTGTCATAGATTTTTAGATGACCTCGCAAAGTACTTGTTCCATGAACTTTGGTGTCTGAACAGTACTCCTTAGCACAGTATCGACACTTACTTTTTTGCTCACCTTGGTCATTAAGAAATGATTCATAATGACCCCATACCAAAGACCGTTTGTGGGTTGCCCTTGTTTTCTTTGGTTTCTCTTCTGTATTGCTTTGCACAACATTCTCTTCAGTATCCACAACGTTCTCTACATTCACATGTTCTTCGCGTTCTTCTTGATACCCCTAAGGAAAAAAGAAAGATTAAAGTTAATTTTTTTATCTACAAAAAAATTGCCATGCAACATGTCAACATTAACAGTACTAAAGAGTAAGGAATGAAAAAAACTCATATTATAACAGTCCCACAACATAAAAACAATGAAATTTTTATCTACTAAAACATGAACTATCAACAATTAGGTTGAAAATGAAAGTCAAAAGATCTATGTAAATTTGAAGGTAAAATTAGAGCAGTTGTTCAGTCACTTATAGATAATGGTATTGACATCAAAATTTATCTTGATTAAATGTTCTTAGTTGAAATGATAATATACTATGAGTCCAGCTAGCAGAATTAAGGATTTTCGTTTCCAAGTGTAAACTAATTTTAATGATGATGTTACCTGATAAATGTTTATTAGATGTACCATTATTCATTTTACATTATGTATTATTAGTTTTTTCTATCTTTAGTGTTGCAGCTATCTTGAACTTAGTTACTTACTTCAATCCACTATAACACTTCATAAGCAAACTTAAATGGTACTTTATATCCACTACATACATAATACAGTAAGGTGCTTCAAATTAGGCCATGTTTTGGTTGAGTTTATCATAAGGCACAACTAGTTTAAGTTAGTTTTACATCTAAAAACATATGATCTATTGCGACGAATAACATAAGTAAAAAACATATACATAAAAAATGGATGCTTACTACTATACAACATACGCATAAAAGAAAAATAATGCATTTCTCTAAATAGAAAATAGCGTATCGATGTTAAACTTGAAGTGATCTACTGATATTCCATTAAAAACCCAATCATCATTTAAGTTCAAACAAAATCATGAACATGAATATACTTAAGTGCTCTACTGTGGCAAGAACAAATTTCATACGATATCGACAAGTTGCGGAATAACAAAATTTTGATTGAATTGACATTATAACCAAAAATAATAATAATAATAATAATAATAATAATAATAAGATGATAAACTACCTAGTAGTCTAGTACTGTAGTACAACTAATACACATATGAGACCCAAGGATTTGACAACATAATTTTCGAAATTGATAATAAAATGTAAATAATTGAAGCACCCAAATAACTATTGAAATGATAAGCTTGAAAAAAGTAAAGATGATAGACTTTTGAAATTAAGAACAGTTCCGTAAAAGACATACCATAACCATATTGAAGCTTTGAGATCGAAACCACAACTCTTGAGTCTTGAGATCGAAACAATATCACCAACACCCAAAACCCACTTGTAATTGAAAATTTTGATTGTTGGTAGTCTAGCGATTTGAGATTCTGAGGATGCCATTTTATAGGGGAAGGAGTTCATTGATAATTAAAGAGTGCGTGATTTGAGTGCTTGATTTTGGTTGTGACAGAACCACCTTCAAAGAATAGCGCTTTAATTTTAAGTAACCTAGCAGATTTCCCCAATTCCAAATATTTGATTGATGGTTTCTATGTTACAAAAATATAGTTTATATAAATAGATTATACGTTTCTTTGTTAAGTTCGGGTATTCGGGTGGAAACCGAATGATGAATTTTAAACCCAAATCCGATCCAGAAAACCGTATATTATTTCGGGTGCACCCAAAAATCCGAACCAAACCCAAATAAGCCAAACCCATTTAACCCAATGTCATTTGGATCGGTCGGTTTTTCGGGTCAACCCATTTAATGAACACCCCTACTTTGTAATCTTTAAAGCTATAAGTAAAACTGAAACAAAAGTAAATTTTATTTTATAACGGTGGTTATCGACACAAGAGTAACATGTTTTATTTACTTTGATAATATTAGTGTACGTGTTTTATTAGTACTAGTATCAGTTTTACACCATCAAATATTTTGTTTTCTAATAACTTTTATGAATTTTGTTCTTCCCACATTGGTCAAAGAAAGGCAATTTTGTTTGTTTATATATTGCGGTGGAACTCATTCAGAAATGTTAATACAAGTATTATGTAGTCGAGGTATGCCCACAACTCTGCATATATGAATTTGTGCTGATTTATGGTCATTCTTTGGTTAATTCATGCAAGTTGTTAACTTTTTGTAACCGATATTTGTTTTAATGTAACTAAATACTTATATTTTTGTGACTTTGATATTTTTATTTGTAATCAAGCACATTACTTGATTTCTAACTTCATGTAACTAATACTTATATTTTTGTGACTTTGATATTTTCATTTGTAATCAAGCACATTACTTGATTTCTAACTTCATGTAACTAATACTTAGATTTTTGTGACTTTGATATTTTCTTTTGTAATCAAACACGACATTACTTGATTTCTAACTTCATACAAAGGTTGCACCTCAAAAATAAGAAACTTTAGCTCCTAGAGCAACTCCGATAAGACCATACGATGAAATATCAACGAACGCATATTAACATT